>CM062924.1:55965000-56590000 GCA_031878705.1 Tapirus indicus | reverse complement strand
ACAGGTCTTCCACCAGAAGACTGTAATGTATCATCAGTTACTAAAGGTATTCATGTATTTTGGTTGTAGCTACACAAGCATTTCTTATTATTTGGTATTAAGAGAATGATCTGAATTTGTTGGTAGATTAGCAAGATGTATTACAAATTCCAAAAATGAATAATAACCCAAATCAGATTTTGAGATGTACTAAATCTAAAGTTTATCACTGGTTATTTAAATATTTCTGCTTGATGCTGTAATTTTGATGAAGTCCAGAATTATCTGTGTCTGTTTCTATATTGGCAAAAGAATGATAAGTTTATTGATTATCTGATGTGATATTTGTATGGTTTAATATTATGAGCATGTATGGATGATTTCTAAAAGTTTAGTTTACATATGACAAAGCATTGATAAAATGTTTGCAGTCTTTTGAGGTCTCATTTAAATTCTTAGTACTTGGGAAGATTATTTTAATTATGATATATTTGGGAGCAAATTGATTGAATATATATTTTTATACTTGATAATGTTTTCATATTTGAGTTTCTATTTTGAATGGATTAATAGAAAGTATAATTCTGTGAGGATAATAATAATGCTTTGGTTTGTTACATTCTATAATAAAATGTAAAAAGCATTAAATCTGTGAAATTTCATGAAAATAATGTTTAAGCATTAAAGATGTGGTTTCATGTGTTCAGAAATTCCTACTTTGCTAGCATTCATAAAATTCTTATTGACCTTAAGATAGTGCTGTTATTTTCCAGCAGATGGAGACAAAATATCTGTGTCACATAATCATACTTTATACCATAATTTAAAAAATACTTATTTGCCAAATAAATGTTGAATTGACAACTCTATGAAACGTATATTTAATTAAAATTAACGCAGTATACAGATAGTATTGTAAACTATGATATTATCTTTTCATCTTAGGGATTTATCTGTAGAATATTTTCCTGCTTTTTATATATAGTTTCTTTTTATTTTGGCCATTTGTTAAAATCTTTTTTATTTTATGTAGAGATGTCCTTAGTGCCGCCTTCAGGTTCCTTTATAATTTTTATTTAGCAATTTTACTTAAGTTAATAGTAATTGCAACCTTTCTTTATTGCCTTTCAGCATGGGCAGATATGTTTCTGCTGGGTTATATAATATTAACTGTAGTCATACAGTGATCTCTTTGAAATACTGTTTTTTAGAAACTTAAAAAGTAGTTTGGGGAGCGGTAAGTTAGTTCAGTGAACCATTACTATATAGGACAGATATAGGACTATATGGTATGATGCAAGCTTTTACCACCCCTATTATCAGAGGACAATTAGTATATTCATCTATGGGGAAAACTTAGAATTGACAAACCCAGTCTTTGAGTATTTGCAGTCAGCAGGTTCTTAACTTTACTGGGTGGAGAAGACCCAAACTTCTACCTTAGGTGGTGTCTTTCACCTGCCTGAAACAGCAGAATCAAAGATCTTACATAAAGCTTTTAGAGAGCCTTTCTCCCTTCCCCTTCGTATCACCACTTTCCTTTCCCATTATGTGTTTATTTAGAAAGAAGGAAAATGACAGAAAGCTTTTCTCTGTCAGAAATTGAGATCCCGGAGTTGAAATTAAGTTTTAAAAAATGATCTGCAGGGGCCAGTCTGGTGGCATAGTGGTTAAGTTTGTGTGCTCCGCTTCGGGGGACTGGGGTTCGCAGGTTCGGATCCTGGACGCGGACCTATGCACCACTCATCAAGCCATGCTATGGTGGCATCCCATGTACAAAATAGAGGAAGATAGGCACTGATGTTAGCTCAGGGCTTATCTTCCTCGACGAAAAAAAAGAGGAAGACTGGCAACAGATGTTAGCTCAGGGGTAATCTTCCTCACACACACACACAAATGATCTGCAGCTTTCACTGCATATGCAGATAGTGGAGTTTTTGTGTTTAGGCCAATGGTAGGGCTGAAATGGTTCGGCACCAAAGGTATTGTAACATTAGTATTAAGGAGGTACATGGAAGTGACATGGTGTTTACAGTTAAGGACTTAGACTTTGGAGTTTAGCTACTTGGAATTAGAATTTTGGCATTTCCACTTACTAGCTTTGTGATTTTGGCAAAGTTTCCTGACCTCTCTGAGTCCAATTTACTCATCTGTAATAGGGAATAATGATAATATCTATCTTACATAGCTATTGTGAGGATTAAATGAGAAAATCTTTTAGCACAGAATCTGAAATATAGTAAATACTCAATAATGATGATGATGTCAAATACTTATGTTTACATGTTTTGAGAAGATTTTATCAACAGTTTTTTGTAATGATTGAGGTGCCATATTTTCAATAAATAATTCATTAATCTTGATTTTTTTTCCTTAGAGAAATTTAGGTGGAAAAGTAAACCATGTTCAGAGTTCATACAAAATTATTTTAAATCATATTTTACTAATGGGAACATTTGTACAATTTTAACTGTTTACATGGCACATTTATATATCAGCTTATTTGCACAGCAACCATGTGAGGATAGCAAAGTAGATGTTATATCCTAATTTTATAGCTCAGGAAACTAAGGCTAAGAGTGGCCAGGTAATTTGCCTGTAGTCATGTGACAGTACTAGAAACCAGGTTTTCTGGGTCCTAGTCCAGGATTAGTTACTCTAGATTCTTCATTAGAAGACTGTATTTGTTACCATGTAGTTTGTAGAAATTCTTGTTTACAAACTCTTCTGTTGTGTTTTTGTTCTTCCTATAGATTTTTTTCTTCTTTTTCTTTTGACTTTCTCTTTTAGAATCTTTTGAGTTGGAAGAAATTTCAAAGGTGGTTTAAATCAACCGCCTTATTTTACAGATGAAGAAGCAAAGGTTCAAAGAAGTTAACGACTTGCTTAAGATCATACAACTCTTTCGTAGTAGCAGCAAGACTAAAATCCAGGTCTCCTGTTGTTTAGTTTATTGCTATTTTTATATTATCCTGTTTTCTGAGAAAAATAGGGAATGTAGCCTAGGTTCATTTGGTTGTATTTTATCTATAACAGTATAACTTTTAATTATGATGGAAGCATATACCTCAGTCTCTTAATTTTTGACTTATAAAAAACAGATTTTTACATGCAGGTATATATTAAGTGCTGCATACCGATGAATTTACTATAATTATTTGGTATATCTTTATCTCAGTATAGAGGACAGGGACTATGACTTATGTTTTTACTTCCTATTGTGTTTAACAAATTTTCATATTCATATTAAATATTCACTAAATATTTGTTGGATTGAATTTCGTGATAGATGGTGCTGCAAGTTAGCATTTTTTGTTTGCTTTTTAAATATTTGGTGATTTCTCTTGTGAAAAATATTTCATTATTGACATCTCTAATTATAAGATTGATATGACTATAGAAATAGAACATATATTCAACAAAAGGTAACATTATTATGTAAATATTTCTAAAATTGTGAATTTTACTCATGACTGAATTGGCTAAAAATTTCTGTTGTTAAATTTCCTTGGTAAAGGTCAACACAGGAATAAAAGCAGTCTTACTTTTTCTGAGATTTTTTTTTTTCTCTGAATTATGTTAATATATTGGTGATTGTTCAGGAAATTTTGCCTATGCTTATAATCATTTCATCAGTCACAGATAACTCTTTGGAATAAAGAATTTAATTATATAACTGGGACATTAACATAGGTGTTAGTTACAATGAGTTTTTCTTATCACTATGTAAATTGTAGATTTAGACTAACTTCTTTGAGTAGTTGCATTGTTAATTTTGAACTTATGAACTACATAAATAAGGGAAAAAAAAGAGCAAGAGCAAAATAAACTTGAATGAAAAGTGAATCGTTGACTTAACCAGAGATCTAGGTTTTGAAGTACAAAGTATTTTAGACCTGTAAAGAATGAATACGTTATCTTAGAAGAAATTGCTTAGTAAAGATAAACTTTTGAGATTTAAATGAGGGAGTGGAATTAATTTGAGGATTGAAAAATCAGTTTTTTCTTTCTTTAAGTAAACTTTTTACTGAAGTGTAACGCATATACAGAAAAGTACACAAAATGTAAGTAAGCAGGCCGATCATTTTCACAAAGTGAAAACATCTGTGTAGTCAGCACACAGTTTTAGAAACAGAACATTAGTAGCATCCCAAAAGCTCCCTTTGTGGCCCTTCTAGTCACTAGCTCTTGCCAGAATGGTAACCACTATTCTGTTTTCTAGCACAAAAAATCAGTTTTTCCTGGATCATACACTATACCCTCTTTTGTTTCCTGCTGCTTTTGTCCACATTTTCAGATTCATTCATGTTGTTGTGTAGAGTTGTAGTCATTCATTCTCATTGGTGTGTAGTATATTTTAGGAATATATCATGATCTGTGATATATATGCATTTTACTCATGATGAACATTTGAGTTGTTTTCAGGCTGGGATTACTGCAGATTTTTCTGCTAGGAACATTCTTGTACATATCTTTGTGGTCTATGTGTGTACATTTTTGTTGGTTATAGAGCTGGGGTGATATAAAGCAGTTCTATTTTTGGGCAGGGAAAATCAGGAACAGAGTTTTGACTTAAGTAATTGATTAGATTTCCTCTTTATGCATATCAAAAGTGTTATGTGTGGGGCCAGCCCGGTGGCGCAGCGGTTTAGTCCGTGCTTGGCAACCTGGGGTTCGCTGGTTCGGATCCCGGGCGCCTGCCGACGCACTGCCTGTCAGCCATGCCGTGGCGGCATCCCATATAAAGTAGAGGAAGATGGGCACGGATGTTAGCCCAGGGCCAGTCTTCCTCGGCAAAAAGGGGAGGATTAGCAATGGATGTTAGCTCAGGGCTGGTCTTCCTCACCAAAAAAAAAAAAAAAAGTGTTATGTGTATACAAGCGAATATAAGCAGCTTAATAAATTTTGTTGAAGACATTCAGATTTTTATAGTTGGTAATCACAACTAAAGTAGAATAATTTGGTTTAATATAAATTTCAGCATTATCATCTATAATTTCCTTATTCTTTGTGCTGTATTTGAAGTAGCTTTTTCCCCCTATGTGTGTACCTTTATTCATTATTTATTTCTGGGAATACCCTGCCTGTTCTTATCTTTGTTCATAGGAATCCAGCTCATTGTTTGGAGCCTGGTTTGTGAAATTTTCCCTGACCTCCCATTTAGAAGTAATCCTTCCTTTTCTCATTTTTCTATAACTCTATATCTTTTTATAATATTTATCACATATTATCTTTATTGCAATTATTTATATCCTTATATCTTCATTCTCTTACATTGCAGGTTTTTCTTTTTTCTTTTCTTTTTTTTTTTTTGGTGAGGAAGACTAGCCCTGAGCTAACATCCATTGGCAATCCTCCCCTTTTTGCTGAGGAAGATTGGCCCTGGGCTAACATCCGTGCCCATCTTCCTCCATTTTATATGGGACGCTGCCACAGCATAGCTTGATAAGCGGTGCATTGGTCCGTGGCTGGGATCCAAACCTGTGAACCCCAGGCCGCTGAAGCGGAGCATGTGAACCTAACCGTTATGCCACTGGGCCGGCCCCCTACATTGCAGTTTTTTTGAATATAGTTTTATTTATTTTTTTCCTTGCTCATAGTTGCAAAACTCTGTACCTTGCATATTTAGGTACTCAAATATATGTTGAATTTAAATGCACCTATGATTTGTATATGTTCAAGGAATAATATTTAATTTGATACTTTTAAGTCATCATAGAAGCAATAAGTATTCTGTCTTAAGCACATGAAAAGTATAACTGACATTTAATATTGGAATTTAGTTTCAGTAGTAGAAGATGGTGGTTTAAGCTGGCTAAGGAAGTCTCATCAAAGAATGAAGGAACAAGCTGAGAATCAAAATAGAAGTTTTGAAGACATTGTAGCTGAAAGATATGGGGTGAGTACTGATATTAAGGAGATATATATTATTTTCAGAGTTATGTGAGAATTAAGTGTCTTTAACTTTGTCAGTGTTTTGTGTCATGAAACACTTTAGAATTAATTGGTATTAAATTTAAAGTCTGTGTACTGTTGAAGCTACTTTCTGCTCTTCAAAATTATGTAAACTTATGTAGCATATTTTTATTGACATAATGAATATAAAATTTAAGTATGTAAAATGTAAGTGTGTGTTTGGTGTAAAAATAAGATTTTCTCATTGTGAGAAAATTTAAATAATACAGGAAAGCCTCCATAGTACACCTCTAGAGATAACCACTGTTGAAATTTTGGTATATTTCAGAGTATTTGGTTTATTCCAGAGTTTTTTTATATTTCAGAGCTTTGGAATATAATAGATTTGTTTTTAAGAATATGCTTTTAAAACAATGGAACTATGCAGCAGTACATAATATTTTAGAGGCGGCTCCCCCATTCACCATGTGTGGATAATCTTTCTATTGCAGTAGCTATTGATGTCCTTTTTTTTTTTATTATTTCCAGAGGAAAGCAGGTATAGAAAGTAGTAAGATTTTGAAAATACAGGCAAGCGAAAATAAATAAATAAAGGGAAAGAGAAAAATCATCCTTCATTTTAAGAGAAATTTTGTTAACATTTTAATATATATTTTTCCAGATTTTTTTTCTGTTTATTATATACTTTTAAAATAAACAGTTTCATAAAAGTAGGCTCATAGAGTACTTCCTTTTTCTTTCACCTACTAACATAGACGTAGTTGGATGCCAGTAAATATATACATTTTAATGACCTCTTAATACTGTCATATATGTATATGGTTTTACCATTATTTATTTATTTAATTGTCAATGAAGGGACATTTATATGGTTTTATTTTTTCACCTAAGTAACACTTTGCTGACCATCTTTGTCCAATACGTTTTGTATACTTATCTGATTATTTTCTTAATTAATAAAAATGAAGTTGCTGTTTTAAAGGATATAGACACTTGAAGTGAGATGTATATTACCAAATTTCTCTACAGAAAGAATGAACAGATTCTGCTGTCATTAAAGTGACTCTTTTATCACATGATTTTCAACAGTAGAATTATCATTCTTTATAGTCTGTGCTTCTGTGATTGGTAAACAAATTTTTTCTTTGCCTTTATTTTTATACATTTGTTTACTAGTGAACTGAAATTAAAAAAATTTTTTTTGGACATTTGTGTTTTTAAGTGAATTGATTATTGATAATATTTATCCAGTTTTCTTTTGGGATATTGATTTAAGATCCTTAAATAAATCTGATGAAATTTCTCCTCTTAGTTTCATGTTTGTTTTTTACTTTGTTTTATATGTATGTGCTATGGATACGTTTTAAATATTTTTACCTAACAAAATCCATCAGTTTTTTTCCTCCTGACTTAATGTTTCTGGTGTAATTCATTGACAGGCCTTCTGCACCCCAAAAAATCATAAAGATGTGCACCCATATTTCCTTTGGGTACTTGTTCAGTTTTATTTTTTTTATGTTTATCTTTAATCTTTCTGGAATATGTATTTGTGTATGCTGTAAAATAGGCATCTAACTTTCCTTAAGTCTTTAGATAGTTGTTTACAATATATTAAATGAATTATTGTTTTGCCAATAATTTGAAGTGGCACATTTATTATATATTAAATTGTCGTTCATAGAATGAGTCTGTTCTTTACTCTCAAATCTATTACATTAATTTTTCTGTTGTTTCCTGGAATTAGTATTGTACTGTTATAATTATTGTAGTTTTCAGTAACTCATTTAGATAGCAAATAGTCACTGAACACCTACTCTGTGGCAGAGTAAGTCTTCTTTTATTAGTCATTACAAAATTGGCTTTTCATTCCTATGTGCTTATTTATTTTGTTAAATTTAGAATCATTTTGTCAAGTTCAAGCTCAACAGAAGCAAACAGTTTTCCAAAATCTGTAATAAATTTGCAACTCTTTTTGGAATTTTTTTTTTTTTTTTTGTGAGGAAGACCGGCTCTGAGCTAACATCCATTGCCAATCCTCCTCTTTTTGCTGAGGAAGACTGGCCCTGGGCTAACATCCATGCCCATCTTCCTCCACTTTATATGGGACGCCGCCACAGCGTGGCTGACAAGCAGTGCGTCGGCGGGCGCCCGGGATCCGAACCGGCAAACCCCGGGCTGCCAAAGCGCAGACTAAAGTGCTGCGCCACCGGGCTGGCCCCCTTTTTGGAATTTTGACTTAAATTTAACTAAATGTATAGATACATCAAGGGCAATTAATATCTTTATAATATTGCCACGTCTCATCCTAAAATACTGGGTATTTCTCTATTCAGATTTTCATTTATATTCTTCAGTAAACTTCTCTGTGCAGTTATTACACATGTGTCATTAAGGTTATTTTTAATTCTTTTTTAAAATTGTATATTAAATCTTTTTTCTTTTATGTTTTCTGACTTGCTGGTGGTGGTAGTCTGCCAGTTTTTTAAACTCTTGTCATTAAATCTAATGCTTTTTTCTTTTAATTGGGTTATCCGGGAAAACAGTTAAATAAAAGTGATTGTTACTTTTGCTTTTCCTCCCCACTATTACAATATTTAAACTTTCCTGTCTTCTTGAGATAGAATTTCAGAACTTTGATGAAAGCACTGAAAGCTAGTTTTCTTATCTCTCTCTGTTTAAATTATGACCTTCTGCATTTAAGATGATTATCATCTTTAAAAAGTACCCTTGCTTTCAAAGTTTAGTCAGAGGTGCTTTTTTGTTTGTTTGCTTTTGTTGTCAAATTAGGGAAAAAATTTAACTAAAAATTGGGGGGTGTGTGTCTAATTTTTATGAGGTAACTTTTTTTGAATCCTTTGAGGTGATATAATTTTTTTTTCTTTTACTTGTTAATGAGATGAATCGCATTAATCCATTTTCTAATGTCAGACCATTCTTGCATTCTTTGAATGACTCCTATTTGATTAGGGCATTTCCTTTAATATTAATTAAATTTGTTATTATTTTATTTTGAATTTATATGTTTATATGACATTTAGTTTTCTTTTTATGTTATTTTTATTGTTTTCATAGTGGGGTTATTATAAGTTTATTATTTGAATTGTGAAGTTTTATATAATTTCTTAATGCTTTAGAACAGTTAAGAATCACAGAGTGAGGTATTTTGACATAGTAGTTAAACACATTGGCTTTGTAATCGAATAGTCCTGAATTTCAGTATCAGATTTGTTACTCAAGTGCTGTTTGACATTAGCTTCATTGTTTTTTCCTTTTTAAAAACATGACTATTAGTATCAACCTCATAGAATTGTTGTGAGCATTAGTAGTAATTTGAGTGCTTTTCATGTGCCAGGCACTGTTAAAATGCTTCTGTGTAACTCATTTAATACCCACAACAGTACTATTATTCTTGTTTTGTAAATGAGGAAACTGAGGCCGACAGACGTTGGATAACTTAACCAAGATTAATAAGTAGATTTGAACCTCGGTATTGTTTCTAGAGCCTGCTTAAATGATGCAAAAGATGTAATATAATAAGCATTGGATAAATTGTGGTAATTGCTGTTTTTATTATTACCCTATTTTATTGAATCTGAGAAGCTACTAATTGTAGACACACCATTATTTTATGTATCACTAAGAAAGGAAAAAGCTGCCTATGAGGCAATGCTTTCTTTATGAAAATATTCTCCCCCCATTGCCATCATTTCTATTCTATTCATGTTGCCATTAAGTTTAAGAAACATGTTAAACCTGTATTTTTAAAATAATTTTAAAATGTGAAATGTTATAGATTATCCCTGCCTAGGCTAAGATGGTAACTTTAGCGTATTTTGATCCTCGATCTCACTTCTCAGATTTTATTGAAATAAGTTGAAATTTTAATTCCAGTTTATTACAAATTAAAAAAAATACACATTTTATTCTTGACAGTTGTACTAAATTTCACAACTACAAGAACAATTATTTAAACTTAACCATTATATTTGCCATTTGGATTATAACATGCCTTCCTTTTTTGGGAGATCTTTGCCCTCATTCTTTTATGGTTTGACTTAATGATTCTGAGTAATTTTTCCCCCAGGATTAGTAAGTGACTTACTTTCTGATTCCTTGCATTTTTGAAAATGACTTTCTTTTGTCTATACCAGGAAAGGTTAGGTCAACTGTGAATTGAATTCTCTATGTAGAATTAATGCCTTATAATTTTTTTTCAAAATTTGATCTTTATTCCATTATCTTCTAGCACTTAGTGTTGTAGATGAAAAGTTGATAAGTCTTTACTTTCTTTCCTTTCTAGGTAATATGTTATTTACCTACTCTCATCTGTTTACATGCTCATTACTCCCTCCTTCCGCTGCTCCAGTCTTTGTGAAGAATTTTTGTGTGTGTATGTGAATTTTGAGACTCAGGAATTAGAGTTTTTTATATATGAGTCTTTGTATGCTTCACTGTTTCCCCTCTCCTAAGGCTGTTGGATGAGCCCTTTGGATCTGCAAAATTATCTGAGGAAATCTTATATTATTACTATTATTTTGTCAATGCTGTCTTCTGTCATCTTTGCTCCTCCTTTCTGGAAGTACTAGTACATGCTTATTAGATTCTCTAGAATTAATTGTCCATGTGTCTTTTTCCCTTATAACTTACATCTATTTAGCGTCTTTTCCTAAATATACAGAATTTCCTGGCTGGTGTTGAATTCACTAATTTGGATTCAACATTTTCTATTCTTCTGTTCACTATCTGTGTGTTTTTAAATACACAGTTTTCATTTATAAGTCTTTCTTGTTCTTGAACTGCTCTTTTTTTCCTCAGAGTCTGTTACATTTTAGAAATGTAGTAGCCTCTTGAATCTCAGAGGACTTATTTAAAAAAATTTATATCTTCACTGTTTTCTATATTATATTTTGTTTTAGTGCTGGGCATTTGGTCTAAGTGGCTTCTCTTGAGCTCTCAGGTTTTTTTTTTGTTATTTTGGTAATTTTTCATTAATTACTCATTTTTTAAAGTTCATTTTAGTGTAGTGTATTAGTTTGCTAGGGCTACCATAACAAAGTTTCACAGGCTGGGTGCCTTAAACAACAGAAATTTATTTTCTCACAGTTCAGGAGAATGAAAGTCAAAGATCAAGGTATCAGTAGGTTTGATTTCTTCTGAGGCCTCTCTTGGCTTGTAAATGGCTGCTTTCTTGCTTGCTATGTCCTCACGTGGTTTTTTCTCTGTGTGTACGCATTCCTGATATCTCTGCGTGTGTCCAAATTTCTTCTTCTTATAAGGACATGGGTCAGATTGGATTAGAACCCAACCTAACGACCTCATTTTAACTTAATCACCTCTTTTTTTTTTTTTTTTTGTGAGCAAGACCAGCACTGAGCTAAGATCCATTGCTAATCCTCCTCTTTTTGCTGAGGAAGACTGGCCCTGGGCTAATATCCGTGTCCATCTTCCTCTACTTTATATGGGACGCCGCCAGGGCATGGCTGACGAGCAGTGTGTCAGCGGGCGCCCGGGATCCGAACCTGCGAACCCCGGGCTGCCAAGCGCGAACTAAACCGCTGCGCCACTGGGCGGCCCCTTAATCACCTCTTTAAAGGCCCTGTCTTCAAGTGCTGTGACATTCTGAGGTACTAGTGGTTAGAGCTTCCACATGAATTTGGGGGGGGGGTTGGGGGAGACAATTCAGCCCATATCAGGTAGGATGATTATATGGGTTTTTTTCCCCCTTTGTTGAGTTTTTCTTTCATTGTGCCACATGACAGTGTATCATGACACAATGGCATATAGGGTACAAATCATTGAGCTTTTTTTTAATTTTAGATATCTTGTTTAATTTTTCTTCTTTGTAGTCAATGGAAATATTTCAAATGAAATTAGAAGAAGCTGAAAAAGCTGCATCCACAAAAGGAGATTGTAGACGAGAACGGTGGAGGAAACCAACATATTCAGATAAAGCACGAAGTAGTCAAGAAAGTAGAGGATCAGACTTGGCAAAATATAATAAAACTTCAAGAGATGGACATAGCACAACAGATACTGCAGACAATATCAAGAAAGATAAGTTTAGTGGTGATGAAAAAGATAATAGATCTGTGTCTTTAGAAACATGTAGAAGACAGGCTAATCCAAGGCAAAATCAAGAGTTTTCTTCTGGAAATTTGAGACCTAAATTCTTAAAACCCTCTGATGATGAAGAACTGTCATTTCATAGCAAGGGCAGAAATTTTGAACCATCTAGTTCATCTTCAGCACTGATCTCTCAGGATTCTGTGCGTTGTGGTTTTCGAAAACCCACAGAAAACAGTGAAGAAAGTTTATCATCATGGAGTCGATCTGATGGGAGAGAAGGAGACAGGAAACATTCATATCGAAAGCCACTAGAAACCAGTTGCAGTGCTGATGATCTCCACATTTCAGAAGATGTGAGAGAAAAATCACAGGATGAAAGCTTGAGAGATGACTCTCTGAAAAAAGAACATCTACAGGACACAAAGTCTTCATTTGCTGGGTATTTTGTCATTTGTTTTTTAAACTGATAAGTGAATATTAAGGTCCAGAGGATTCAAAGAACTGAACTATATTTTTAGAAAATCAGTTATTAATTAGATGAGTTATGATCTCCTGTTTCTTAAATTTGATGGAAGTGATAAGATATGCACATTTAACAATTCAGTAGTTTCATTTTATGGATTGCATTTTATTTCATAGTTTTATTTAACAAAAAGAGCTAGAGGAAGAATTCGGTAGCTATATTTGCTCAAACTTTGTTGCTTTTTTGCAATCTAAAAAACTGAATGAGTTAATAATCCTTTTAAATGGATGTGCTACAGGAGGTATTTCAGTAGATTTTGTTACTGCTATCATATTACTTCCAAAGGAAATTGCTCTGTTGTTAAGTATAATTATAATTGTAAATATAACGTGCCTGCTGGATTACTGAAGGAAAATGTACTGCCATAGCCCCAATATGAAGTGAAAAAGATATGTGAAAGATTCTGCAGAGGGAAGCATGAATAATGGTGATTGTTTTGCAGAGAAAGAAATAGTCCACTTTTGACAATTGACAGGTTTTAAAGATAATGTTAGAGTTTTAAAAGTGAAATATAGGTAGGATAGTGGTTGTACCTATAATGATTAGGAGAATAGGTAGCACTTTCTGGTTTTATTATTCTTGTACCTGTTGCACTTATATATAGGACTGGGAAAGTAGAACAAGAAACCCGGGTTGAGTGGGATCAAACCTGGGAAAAGTTGATTTAGCCATCGACTGGCCCTAGTGGAGATAGCCATAAATAGAAAATAAGTATTCAAAGGATAATGACTAACTTACTTGAATGATCATTAAAATATGTTTTAAAAAAACCCACCAAATGAATGGGACACTAAAGGAAGAGGTTTTAGGAAATAATAGAATTCAGTGGTAGTTCTAAGCGTTGTGGTTTGGGGGTTTGAGTCTAGTAAATTGCTTTTGTTAATGACTCCATCTGAAGCTGTGGATTATAAAGCACAGTGTGTAGTTTTCAGTGGGAGGAAGCTGGCAAATCTGGACTGAATGATGGGAACCCCAGGCAGAAGGGCTCTGGTTCAAGTCAGGGCTTTGCTCTTAGGAATCCAAAGGAGAAATTCAGTTGTATTGACTGGATAAACATGGCAGGGATTAGAGACTGTCTAAGGCTGCATACATATATAATTGTCCAGGCTTCTCTCCAGGTACTTTGGGAGGTAGACTATTTCCAGGCCCCAGGTGGTAGTGGTAGGCTCTTATACCTGTTATCATTAGGGTTGGCTTAGCATTTGGGCGATCTGCAGGTCTTGACTTCTGTAACTGCAGCTAAGCAGAGTATGTGAAACAGTCTTGCACTGTTAGTATTCCATCTGATTCTCTGAAAGCTTCATATTTGTATGTCGTATTTAAATTGTAAGCCTCTGCTAGATGTACTGTAATATAGGCACTCACTGAAAGCTATAATTTTTGGTCTGAAGACAGTATTCTTTGTTTGCTGTGTTAATTTTAATGTTATAGTTGGTTTGAGGCTTTCCATGAATTCTATGATTGATTGGAGAGGGAAAGAAAAATCTAGGACTCATCCACATATACGTGAAAGAAAAAAAATTCCTGAGTGTGTAGAGTGGTGTAAAGTAAAAGACCAAGTAGGACTTTGCAGAATGCCTATTTTCAGGGACTAGAAAGACTCAGTGAAGAATTGTTCAAAGCCGTTAGTTTGTTTGAACATTATCCTGAGTATATGTTGAATTCTTTAAAAAATGCCAGAATTCTAGAGACCTTTAGAACCAATGAATTTTAGTACTAGGAAAAAAAAGTCATAGAACTACGTTTAGAACTAGAGGAAATCACAGTCTGACCCCTGCATCCAGGTGTGAAGTGAGGCAGCTGAGGTTGTTACTGGCACTGTGTTATGTAGTCAGGGTTGCCAGATAGCAAATA
The DNA here is from genome assembly GCA_031878705.1 of Tapirus indicus. NCBI lineage: Eukaryota > Metazoa > Chordata > Mammalia > Perissodactyla > Tapiridae > Tapirus > Tapirus indicus. The sequence continues at coordinate 56,575,662 of CM062924.1, read as the reverse complement.
AATTAAGTCCCTTGCAATATTTGGACATATTTATGCTAAAAAAATTCATTTTTTACCTGAAATTCAAATTTAACTGGATGTCATGTATATTTTATCTGGCAACCATTTGTAACACTACCCATTTCCTGGGTCTGTGACCTTTTTACAAGAGATAATATATATAACATAATTATATATAAAAAACTTAATAGAATATGTATTTAAATTACATAGCTTCATAACACATATACTATTCTGAACCTTGTTTTTTTCCAATCAGTGCATGTTAAAGATCTTTTCACGTCAGCCCATATGTGTGTACTTTTTTCATTTTAAAGGCCCTTTATTTCTCATCGGTCCCCTATTGATGGATTTTAAGTTGTTTCCAGTTTGATGCTCTTATAAACAATGCTGCAGTGAATAGTTTTGTATGTGTATCTTTGCCCACTATTTAAATATAACTGTAAAATAAATTCTAAGGATTGGAATTATATTTATGTTTTGTTGTATTAACCAATTTACATTCTTACCAGTCATATGAGAATGACTTTTCCCTTACTTCCTTGCCAATAGTAGTATTAACTTTGTAATCTTTGCCATATACATAGTTGAGAAACATAATCTTTTCTTGATTGGCATTTTTTTAAGCATGGGTGAAGTTTGGCATATTTTATAAATGTTATTTTTATTTCATTTCTTTAATTAGTCATGTTTTGCCTACTTTTTGAGTTCATTATTTGTGAGAGCTATTTATAGTTGTCATGTAATGTAAATAGTTTTTTCATCATTTGTAGATTTCCTTTCTTCTTCTTTCTTTTCTTTTTTCATCCATTCATAATGTGATCAGATTTATCAATCTTTTCCTTTGTCCTTTTTAGGCCCTGTGATTATCTTAAGTAGCCAATGAACATCCTAGTGTTTATTGTAGTAGTGGCCCGTGTGATAAAGAACTTTAAGCTTCTTATTCTTAGAACTAAAATGTGTTTATATATATTTTTATTTTGTTGGAAAATGTATTAGCTATGTATTTTCTATAGTTTGAAACTATAGTATAGTATGTGATATGAAAAACTAATACGATGTCCTTAATTTAGATTTTATAAAGTTAATATCAGGGACTAACCTATTGTTTATAATATTTTAACCTTTGGATGTCATTCTTGGCAGAGTTTGCTATGGTAGTCCAGAAGGACAAGAGTAGACATGCCAGGTTCTGGAGGCTTTGAGTGTAGTCATGAGATCCTTAGACAGGGGAGAAAATTTGAGAACAGGTGGTAAGAAAAGAATCCTTAAAGGGAGGAGATTTGTGAACACTGCCACCAGGCAAAGAATAATTGCAGTATACTCAAGGTTTCTGAAATGTTATTGGGCTGGGGTTCTTTTAATTACTTTTTCAGAAATTTTCAGCCAGAGGGGTGTGTGTGTGTGTGTTGTAAAGAGAATACATTTTAATGGCAAAACAAGATTTGCTTTTTAGAAATTAATTATAAACAGGATTTCTGAAGTACAGAGGTAATCCTGGAAAATGAGAAATGAGTACTTTTTTCTTTTTGTAGGATAATTGCAGATGTCATGGTGATGTTTCTTTCACAGCACGTGCTAATCATTATCAATACTTAGGGAAAGTAAGAAGAGTCTATTCTTTGCTGTTTGCTGCACAGCAGTGTCTTTGCTGTGGTAACAAAATAAAATAATGTATTGTTCATTCATTGTGTGCCCAATAACTCTCATTTTAATGTCTTTGATACCTATTACTGTTCTAGTAAGTGTGTTGAAGTATCTGTTAAGATTGAAAATACTAGTATGAGATATTCAGAATTCTTATGTATCTCATTTGTCCTCATCTACTTTCCATCTACTAATAAATACTTTAATTCCTGTTAGAAAATACCCCCCACCCCAAAAGATGTTTGGAGTATGAATTTCATGACATTGAAAGTAGCCTCTTCTAAAGGTTCCTTGAGATTCCAATTATCTTCTTGAAACTTGTGAGCTTTGGCTGGACTTCAGCATACCTTCATTGCCCTCTCTTGATTGAATCTTTAAGTTTGCATAATGAGAAGTGAAGGGAAGAGTAAAGTAAAATGTCAAAGATGTGCCTTTGGATGGACAACAACAGAAGTCTTCAGCAATTTAATCAAAACTATTAATCATTGTAAAAGAGGATTTATAAGCCAAATTTCAGTAGACTAAATTATGATTATGGGTTATGAGATGGTAAAGATAGAAAGTATAAGTGGGAGACATGGGTTAAATGAAGTGCCTCCCTCATTCTCCCTTTTTTTTCTTTTAGGGTGCAGATACTTGAATATATTTATATTTTAATGGGAAAGAGTCTGTATCAATTTTGGAAGAAGCTAAACATATAGAGAAATGATAGATGGGATAATTGAACAAGATCCCAGGGTCAATATGGATGAATGTAGGATCCAGTATGCTCAAAAAGGAGAAGTATTAGCCTTGGGTGGAAATGTTAAAGAAGAGGAAACTGGCTATAGGTTGTGGGTGACAGGAGAAAGTTATAGGAATTCTTGCTTGATGACTTAGGTAAGTGTTTTTCAACATATGATCCCCAGGTATTGGTGTTCCTTTGGGTTTGTGTATGGACCACAATGAGTTTGATAGCTTCAGGAAAGAAAAAAGTGATGTAACAATTTGGTTCACATACAGCTCACAAAATTGTAATGTGCTGTCTTTGTTATGACTTACTGCTGTTAGCTTATTTTCTTTTGCTGAGGAAGATTCACCCTGAGCTGACATCTGCTGCCAATCGTCCTCTTTTTTTGCTTGAGGAAGATTAGCCTTGAGTTAACATCTGTGCCAGTCTTCCTCCATTTTGTATGTGGGTCGCCGCCACAGCATGGCTGTTTAGCGATGTAGGTCTGCTCCCGGGATCTGAACCTGTGAACCTAGGCTGCTGAAGTGGAGTGTGCTGAACTTAACCACTATGCCACGTGGCTGGCCCCCTGCTTATTTTATTTTTACCAAAAAATATTACTGAACCTTTGGAACAAAATTACCTTAAAATTATTGATCCATGTACACATCATATTTCCCTTAATTAACCCTTGGAAACTGAAAGTTTGGAGAAACAGACTATTTCTTTCACTCATTCAAATTTGAAAAAAAAGTGTCTGGTTTGACAAGGAATGAAATAACAAGGGGAGGTTATTTTTGTATCAGAAATGTACCTTGGAACTTAAGTTAGATGACTTTGACAAATTCTTTCTACTATTCGTCTTATGTTTACTGAATGCTTCTATTTCCTAGGTCTGGTGGTACAACAATAATTATAACATAGTATCTGCCTTAAGAAACTCACAATATCAAAGAGGCAGTTATGTAGACATGTGAACAAATATGGTACATAAATGCTATGATACTTATAGTTACAGGTATGGGAGCTTACATTACTTACACACAAGAAGGGGTGATTAACTCCTCTGGGATAAGATTAGAGGGAACAGAGTCCAGGAAAGTTGTGAGGTCTTGAAGGATGAACCTATTAGGCAGTAAGTGGGAAAGGGCAATCAACATGGAGGGAAAAACATGGAGACATGAGACAGTGTGGTACAGTTGAGCATTTGTAAATAGTGTTTTGGAGTGTCAGATGCAGTAGATCCCTGAGGGAAGGGTATGTCTCTTTCTAGTCTTTGCATCTCTAAATCCTGGTATAGTGCTTAGTGTATAGTAGCCTCTCAATAATTTATGGAATATAGTTGATTGGGAGGAAGATGGGTAGACAGGTATTGCATTGTATACCCTGTAAACAGCTCCAGAAGTCATGCTTATGAGTTGGACAGTATTCTATGAGTGATAGGAAAGAAGTATCTCAAGGATTTGAAATAGATTAGATTTGCATTTTAGAAAGATTCCAAGGTAGTGTGAAGGTTAGATTGGGAAGTGGAACAGACTTAAGGCAGATATACTGGTTAGGAGGCTATAGTTGAGAGACAAGGAGTCTTGAACCAAAGAAGTGAAATGTAGAGAAGAGCTTGAGTTGATATCCATGGCTCAGTGATAAAGCTTTTAATTCTGTGGCCTCTTGAAAGGATTTGATTATTTCTCATCTGTGCACCAGCTCTAGATGTTCTTTTTGTAACTTTTCTTGAAGAGATTTCACTGTTCGATTTTAAACGTGGTGAATGCAGGACTGGTTTGAGGATTCTTCTTTGACTCTTTAATTGGCTCTCAGTGGCAAAGGGAACTAACCTTTACTGAGAACCAGGTTAGATGCTGTGTTTGGAATTTTATTTTATTACTACAATTATTGTAATTTTATACATTACTGCATTTAATTCTGATAATGTGAGGGTAGGTATTAATCATTTTCTTGATTTTATAGCCTCAGAGAGGTTGAGATACTTGCCCAATCATGAAGCTAGTAAAAGGCAGAGTTTGGATTTGAACCCATGTCAGTCTAACTCCAAAACTCCTTTTCTCATAATACTAAGAGGGTTTTCCCATTTCTTACAAGGAAGATGCAAGGTCATGATTGGCATTATAAAGAAACATTTTTAGTGCTTCATGAAAAACTTGCATTAAGAACTCTGAGATATTGATTGGTAGTCTGTTCTTTAGGTATTTATACTTTTATTTTTACCCATATCCATTGGTAGGCATGAATGTATTGGCATACTGACATTTGATATAGTAGTTGTTAACATCCCTAAAACTTTCTTCTCAAAAGGAGCTGGATTGATGGATGGCTTTCGGCCTTCATTCTTCTGATCCTATCGAAGTTAAGCTTGCTTGTAAGTTAAGCTTGGCTTATTTTCTGAATGACTGAGCTCAATAAGGAATCCTGCGTGCACTTGTCTTGTGTCTGGATTACAGTAAGCATCTATTGCATTAACAGAGAAAGGTTTTGAGAAATATTGGGGAAACTACCCCCTTATCCATTTCATCTTTCTTCAGTTCTTTATTTTCTCAGTTGGCTGGTGTTGAGATACAAGATAGATAAACTAGATATAAATTTGTTGGAAAGAAAAACCTGGTCAGGCACTTACATACTTGGCAGTGAAGACAGGCAGAAAAAGCGGAAGAAAAAGGAAGCTGGGTAGTTTGAGAGGCAGACCCTGAAGCAAGCCGAGTTCATGGGGAAATAATTGCACTGATACTCCTCAGAAAGGGCATGAACTGTGGTTATTTAGTTTGTTTTGCATTATACCTACATATGAAAATTTAATATTGATAATTTACACATAAAGGACAGGAACAGTAAAATTTCAAAGCAGAGAATTTTGGAAAATTAATTGGGAAAGAATGCAAGTTGAGAAACGTGTTGATTATTAAGTCAAAATTTTTATAGAAATATGATTGGGTTGCCTGAAATTCAAATAAATTACATTTACAATACAATAAAAATGACATGTACCTTGGAATTTGATTTGAAACAAGTTACTGAACAATATTTTCTATACAGAAATGTGCAACTAATGATATAAGCAATACCTCACTGCAGAAAAGCATATCAAAAGTAATAACGTTCTCCTGCTGACACAAATGCAGTGCCCCTCCTGTTCATCTTAATTGGTTTTTAAAATGTAGACTGAAAGAACTTGAGGGGAACAAAAAATGTATTCCTTTCTAATGGTGCTTTACCTGAAATATTTTAGGTTTCTTAGTCCAAGCATCACATTATTGCCTCTCCTTTCACCATTATGAGAATAAATGGAATAAATAAATAAGTAGAATTTCTGCAGAGATTAATGTCTTTTTTTAAAAACTCAAATGCTATCAAAAGATTTCTATTTTTTTGCCCAAAAGGGAATTCAATATTTAAAAATAATTTCCATATATGGTTGTTGGGTAAAGTTTTGATTTGGAAATCTGTTTGTATATTTTGCTATTACTTGCTCAGAATGTATGTTGAAAACTCAGGTTAGCTTCAGTAGAGTGTGATGAAATCTAGGAATTCACAAAAACTGTCACCAGCTACCTGCCCCGAGTTGCTTAGAGTTGCTTAGGCTTCAAGAGTTGCTTGTTGCTTAGTTGCTTAAAAAGGAAAAGCCCCATCAGCAGTTAGTAGTTCCTCAAAGTAATTGGGAAGTCCTTAAAACAACTTTCCATACCTAGCACTTATTTTGAAGTTATGCTTGCTTACAGGAACTAAGGCGGCACATTGGGACAAAACGTTTTCAGATGGCGAAACCACAGAACCAGTCCAAACCAGAAAGATCCAAGATGGCGATGGGGTGCCACACTGATGAAGAGAGATCTGCCCATGCCCCAAGCTAAAGCTTCCCCTATACGTATTCACTCCCTACCCCAAATAAAAGGCACCCGCTCCCGGTGCGCGGGGAGCCGTAGCTCTCTGAAATTATTCCCTGTGGTCTCCATTTTCTTTGCTGCGTTCCACAAAGTTTCTGCTTTGTGTGACAACTACTCCTGGTGTAGAGTGATTTAGCTTGCCAAGAAGGGGACTCACGTTTGGTCCGGTGACAAAACTAGTAATAGCATAGATATATCCTTTATATTTGAGATTCTGACAGGGGTTTTTGCTGTTTTTAAATTTTTTTAAATCACTCCTCTTTGAGGGTTTAAAAAAACAACTTTACTGAGGTATAATTGACATATAATAAACTGCGTGTGTGTGTGTGTGTGTGTGTGTATATATATATATATATATATATATATGAAGTGTACAATTTGGTAAGTTTTGAAATGTGTATATTTTATTTTATTTATTTATTTTTTGTGAGGAAGACCAGCCCTGAGCAACATCTGTTGCTAATCCTCCTCTTTTTGCTGAGGAAGACGGGCCCTGGGCTAACATCCGTGCCCATCTTCCTCCACTTTATATGGGACGCCGCCACAGCGTGGCTGACAGGCAGTGTGTCGGTGGGCGCCCGGGATCTGAACCGGCGAACCCCGGGCTGCCAAGCGCGGAGGAAACCGCTACACCACTGGGCGGCCCCGAAATGTGTATATTTTAATGAAACCATCACCCCCAAAAGTTTCATAGTACCCTTCCATAATCCTTCTCTCCCATCTCGCCACAAACCCTCCCAACCCCCCAGACATTCATCTTCTTTCATTATAGACTAGTTTGCATTTTCTAGAGTATTATGTAAATGAGAACATATGCACTCTTTTTTTGGTCTGGCTTCTTTAAGTCAGCGTAATTGTTTTGAGCTTCATCCATGTTGTTGCATATAACAGCAGTCCCTCCTTTTTATTGATGGGTAGTATGCCATTGGTAGATATTCCAGAATTTGGTTTTCCATTCACGTGTTGGTGGACATTTAGAATGTTTCTAGTTTTTGGCTATTATAAATAAAGCTTCTTTGAACATTCATGTGCAAGTCTTTGTATGGATGTATGCTTTCTTTTCTCTTGGGTAAATATGGCTAGGTTATATGGTAGCTATATTTTGTATGTTTAAATTTTAAGAAACTGCCGAACTGTTTTACCAAGTGGTTGTATCATTTTACATTACCACCAACAGGACTTCCAATTCCTCTACATTCTTGCAGGAAGTTGGAATGGTCAGTCTCTTTAATTTTCACTATTTCATTAGGGTTTTAATTTGCATTCCCCTAAATGATCGCTGATGTCGAGCATCTCTTCATGTGCCTCTTTGCTGTCTGGATATCTTTCTGTAAAGTGCTTAGAGTGTGTAGTGATTTTGCTTGTCTTATATCTTTATTGGTAGTCCATACTTTTCTTTCCCTGATAGGCTAAAGATTTATCAATTTCATTGACTGTCTTAACCAGCTTTTGGTTTCACTGAATTTCTTTATTTTGTTTCTGTTTTTTATTTAATTTATTTCCACTCTGATTTTTATTATTCCTTGTATTCTGCTTCCTTCGAGTTTAATTTGCTCCTTTTTCTACTTTCCCAAGTTGATGCTGAAATCATTGACATGAGATCTTTCTTCTTTTCTAATATAAGTATTTAGTGCTATAAATTTCCCCCTAAGTAATGCTTTAGCAGCATCCCACAAATCCTGATATGTTGTGTTTATATTTTTTATTCAGTTCAAAAAACTTTTTAATCTCTCCTTGATTTTGTTCTTGACACATGGATTATTTACAGGTATTTAGTTACATGCCATTTAGTTCACAAATAGTTGAGGATTTTCCAGAGATCTGTGTTAATGATTTCTAATTTAATTTCATTGTGGTCGGAGAACATAGTTTGTATGACTTGAATCCCTTTAAATTTATTGAAACTTGTTTTATGGCTCAGAATATGGACTATATTGGTAGATGTTTTGTATGCACTTGGAAAGAATGTGTATTTTGTTGGTGGTGGAGTATTCCATGAATGTCATTAGGTTATGTTAGTTGATAGTGTTGTTCAAGTCTTCCATATCCTTGCTGATTTTCTGTTTACTTATTCTATAAGTATTGAGAGTGGGGTCTTGAAATCTGCAACTATCATTGTAGATTTGTCTATTTCTCTTTGCAGTTCTATCAGTTTTTGCTTTATGTATTTTGAAGCTCTGTTATTAGATGCTTAAATGTTGATGAATTCTTCTGTACTCTTGCTGCATTGACCTCTTTTTCATAAGAAATGACTTTCTCTGTCCCTGGTAATATTTTTGGCTCTGTAATCTAATTTGTCTGATATTAAAGAACCCACTTCAGCTTTCTTTTGATTAGTGTTAAAGCACGATACATCTTTTTCCATCCTTTTATGTTTAACATATTTATGTCTTTATAGTGCATTTCTTGTAGTTGGAATTTGCTTTTTTATTCATCTGACAATTTCTGCCTTTTAATTCAGGTGTTCAGACCATATATATATAAAGTGATATAATTAAGTTCAAGTCTGTAAGAAATCTGTTTTCTACTTGTCCTATTTGTTCTTTGTTCTCTTTTTCCTCTTAATCTGACCTCTTTTGGATTAACTGGGTATTTTTGTGATTCCATTTCACTTTTTTGTTTATTATTTTAGTGGTTTGTTTAGCTTTGATAGTATACATCTTTAACTTATTTACCAAGTGATATGCCACTCTTGTATAAGAACTTGACAGTAATTTATGTACATTCTCCCTTCCTGTTCTTTCTCAGTGTTGTCATACATTTTACTTATACTGTGCATAAACCTCTCATATATTGTTATTTTTGTTTAAATAGTTATCTTAAAGAGACTTAAGTAATAAGAAAAATGTGTTATGTATTTACCCTTGTAGCCATCATTTCTGTTGCTCTTCCTTCTTTTGTGATGAATCCATATTTCAGTCTGGTATGATTTTTCTTCTCCCTGAAGGCTTTTCTTTAAAATTCTGTCAGCTTTTTATGTCTGAAAAAGTCTTCATTTGCTTTTGTTTTTGAAAGATATTTTCACTTGATATAGAATTCTAGGTTGACAATTTAAAGTACTTCAAAGTTGTTTCTGCTCCTTTTGCTTGCATTGTTTTTGATAAGAAATCTGCTATTATGCTTACCTTTGTTTCTATGTGCATAAAATATCTTTTTCTCTCCCCTATTGCTGTTTTAGAAATGTTCTATTACTAGTTCTGAGCAATTTGATTATGATGTGCTTTGGTGCAGTTTGTTTCATGTAGCTTTTTTTTGTACTTGGGATTCCTTGAGCTTCTTGGATCTGTAAGTTTTTTAGTTTTCATCGAATTTGGGAAATTTTGGCCTGTGTTTCTTCTGTCTCTCATTCTTTTCTTTCAGGGACTCCAATGACATGAATACTAGGGTATTTAAGAGCTGTCTGATGCTCTTTTCATTTTTTAAAATTCTTTTTTCTCCGCTTCATTTTGCATAGTTTCTAATGCTTCAAGTTCACATATTCTTTTCATTTGAAGTCTGATCTCCCATTAATCCTATCCAGTGTATTTTTATTCTCAGACATTGTAATTTTCATCTTTAGAAATTCAATTCCAATCTATTTTATATCTTAGTTGTCTCTAACTTTTTGAACAGATGGAATATAGTTATAATAACTTTTAATGCCCTGTCTGCTGTTTCTTGCATCTGTGTCAGTTCTGTTGATTTTGACTGATAGCTTTTCCTCCTAATTATGGGTCTTATTTTTCTACGTCTTTGCTTGTCTGGTAATCTTTGATTGTATAGTAGATATTATGAATTTCACTTTGTTGAATGGTGGGTATTTTTACATTCCTATAAATATTCTTGAGCTTTGTCCTGGGACACAGTTAAGTTGATTGGAAACTGATCCTTTTGACTCTTGATTTTAACATTTGTTAGGTGGGCCCAGAGCAGCATTTAGTCTGGGACTAAATTATTTCCCACTAATGAAGCAAGACCCTTAATACTCTACCCAGTGCTTTCTGACTTACAAGTTTTCCTAGTGTGGTTAGTGGGACCAGGTACTATTCCCAGGAGTGCTGAATACTGTTTCTCTAAATCTTTGGGATAGTTCTTTCCTTGACCGTGAGTAGCTGCTTGCTGAATACTCAAGGGGAACTCTGCTGTTCTCTGGGATTCTCTCACTATGCAGCTCTCTCCTTTTTAGCTGCCTTGGAGTTCTTGGACTCAGCTATGTCTCCTTTTCTAAAGAATACTTCAGGCTCTGCCTGGGTTCACCCTCCCTGCACTGTAGTCTTGAATCTTTCTTAAGGCGATAAGCTGGGGCAATTTTGTATGTGCCAGGAATCTGACATTGGCTGGAAATTTCTCTTTTCTTCTGTGAAGCTTCCATAGTATAGGTTTGACACATGGTCCTAGTCATAAATCAGTTTGTGTTGTCTGACTAATTCTGGGTTGACTTTGCAAAAGAGCACGTAATCATTGTTTTTATTCTTTGCGTGCAGTGAAATGTATCATTTCCTGATTACAGTTTCTTAGATTATCAATAACTTGTCACATTGAATGAGAAGAATTTCCCCAGATGTGTAGAATTATGGCCTGATTTTAGCGTTTTTATTTATTTATGTTTGTTTCCTTTTTAGAATGAGTATGTGAATATTAAATAATGAAGAATAGTTGAATTATATTATTTACCTAATTGTTACTGAGACTTTGGTCAGTTATTATTATAACTGCCATAGGCCGTCATGGCATTGTAACAGAGAACCTTAAACTATTGATTTATGGTGGAAATTGAAGTTTTTTTTTTGGAATCATGATCTAGTGGTGCTGAGGGTTTTGTTGAGATCAAGTAAAGTAACATTTGATTCTTGATGTTGTTACTTGCATTGTACCTATATTTCATATGCTGTTGATCTGATCTGTTCGAACAGAAGTAGTCCAGACGATGAGTCCATCCCCATCCTGAGTGTTGATGAGAAGAACAAGTTGGGAGCCAAGATTATCAAAGCAGAAATGATGGGAAATATGGTAAGATTTATAAATGGTTCCTTTGGAGAATAGTAATTAAATATATAACTTCTTACAAGTAATTTTGGAAGTTCTTGAGCAGACGTGGCACACTTTGAAAATAACTGCTGCATATTGATTCTTTAAAGAAATTCTTTAACGCTTCTGAAAACAGTGTGTCTATTTCTAAATAAATTATCTACTTTTTCTGTCAGATTTCTGAAATTTAAGATCCTAGGAAACTAAGCTTTTTAATTTCTTTTTTACTTTTGCTATTTGCTTTATTCTTATGTTTCTAACTTATTGATCATATGTGAGGGGATATAAAGATAAAGAGATAAAGATGTCACTGTCTTCTTTCCCTTTTTTAGTCTAATAATGTGTATTACTTTCTTAAATTCCCTTAGGAACCTAAAAAATGAGCTCCTGAAAAAGATGGTTAATTCATTTATTCAAATTTTAAGGCAATGTGTTTGTGCCTGATAATTTGTTAGATGGTTTGTATAGGTTAACTCATTTAATTCCCATGATAATGTGATTTGAGACTGATTTACCTTAGAATTGACTAGAAATAAGGATGATTTGGTAAAAGCTGCATCTACCTACCTATCTATTTATTTTCTAGTCACATTCCTGTTATACAAATACATGTTACATTGCACATGGTAGAATAGTAAAGCCAGACAGCTTTCATCTCTTGACAGAATAGATTCCCTCATGGTCATATGTATGTACTTATCTCAAACCCAAATATAAGTGATCTTTAAGTAGTTTTCTGTTTTGGTATACCATCAGTATAACACTCTTTAGTAGAACAAAAGGTGGCCAAACAAGATACTTCTGTTTTTATTAGTTTGTATGTCTAATAAAAGGCATGTCTTGCATATGCTGCTCTCCCTCTTTGAATCTGGTCCTTGGTAACAATGAACTTCAACTCAGAACTTCAGCCCAGAAATTGGTAAGAGAGACAAACCAACAACAATAATAATAATAGCAAGGAAATAATGTCTGAGTTTTGAAAGCACAAAAGAATTAGTTAAAATAGTGAAAGAGAGGTCAAGTTAGGAGGTTAACTTATGTTAAAAGAAGTGTTCCTGGGGGCCTGCCTGGTGGCGAGGTGGTTAAGTTCTCATGCTCTGCTTCAGTGGCCCAGGGTTCACAGGTTCGAATCCTGGGTGTGGACATATGCACCGCTCATCGAGCCATGCTTGGTGGCATCCCACATGTAAAATAGAGGAAGATGGGCACAGATGTTAGCTCAGGGCTAATCTTCCTCAGTAAAAAGAGGAGGATTGGCAACAGATGTTATCTCAGAGCCGATCTTCCTCACCAAAAAAAAAAAAAGTGTTCCTGTATTCATGGAACCATTGCAGTGGAGAAAGCTTTTCTTTGCTTGTCATATCAATCTATTTATTTAATTTATTTCTTTGTGATGTATTGCTTTATATGTTAGTTGTTTTATATAAATTCCTATTGACTTCCTAGAGCAAAAATGAAATATATTCAGAATTTTCATCTAAATTACTTCTCAATATAAAGAAGGTAGTATTTTAAATCTTGTGATGGCTTCCTTGTCATAAATAACTGAAATTTTCAGTATTGAAAGTTTATACTATCTAAGGAATTATAGAAATGTCATTCTTAAGGTTATGTATTTCTTCCATCTCCCTATCTCCCCTAAAATATATGTCCTTGTAATTATTTACCTTCAAAGCATAAACAAATGCCACAGGTATTCGAGAAGTTTGTAACTGAGATAAGTTCATTAAAAGTAATATACTAGGCTGTGAGTTGGTAACTGAATTTAGGTGATGGTTATATGGGTGTTTGCTATGCTATTTTCTTTTCTGTTCTATAAATTTGAAATATTTTACAATGAGGAATTAACCTATATGTCACACCTGTTTTTCTTGCTTTTCTTTTTGAAGGAATTAGCTGAACAACTTAAAGCCCAACTGGAAAAGGCAAATAAATTCAAAGAAACTATAACACAAATATCATCAAAAAAATCTGGGGTAGAGGTAAGTAATAAAACTTTGTAGGTATACGGTTACCTAGTATAATACTACTACTTGGCAGTGGTAAGATTTTAATATAAAATGTATCTATATCTGTGTAGTATGTTTATGTATGTGTGTGCTTGTTTGTTTGCTTGTTGTTTTTTCTTTTTTTGATGAGGTAGACTAGCCCTGAGTGAACATCCGTTGCCAAGCCTCCTCTTTTTGCTGAGGAAGATTGGCCCTGGGATAACATCTGTGCCCATCTTCCTCTCTGTTTTATGTGGGACGCCTGCCACAGCATGGCCTGACGAGTGGTGCATAGGTCCGCACCCAGGATCCGATCCCATGAATCCCAGGCTGCTGAAGCGGAGCACGTGAACTTAACCACTATGCCATTGGGCCAGCCCCACTCTTTGCTTGTTTTTTAAAGCTTATTTTCATATGTATTCTCTTATGTTCCACCAGTGTGCCCTGGTGGAAAAAGGCTTAGGCCAAGGAGACCTGGTTTTATTCTGGACTCTGTCATTTACTGACTGACCTTGTACTAGTGAAACTGGTCCTTAAAGTCTTCCCCTGCAGAATGAGAGACTTGAGTTGGCATCCATTTTCATATAAAACAAGTTATTTTGTTTCATGATTCATTCATCCATGTATTAAAGCAGATAAAAACACTTGCTTTCATCGAGTTTCATTTGGGTAGGGAGAGAGAGACAGTAAATGATAAAAATAATAAATTATACAGCATATTAGAAAATTATACATCCTATGGCGGGGTGGTGGGTATCTTGAGTGCCAGGTGTGCTGGTGACTTGGGGTACACAGGCTAATTCTTACTGAAAAAGTGGCATTGATGCGAAGACTTGAAGTAAATGAAGCAGTGAATCTGTGTATCTGAATGACACTCTGGACATAAGGAACAGAGAATTTAAAGGTCCAAAGATGGGAACAAGTTTATGTGTAGAAAGAACAGCAAGGAGACCATTGCTGGAGTGGAATGAATGAGAGAGAGCGAAATGGGAGATCCAGATTGGAGGGGCCAATTCATGTTAAACTTGAAAGTCATAGTAAGGAAGTGGGCTCTTATCTGGGTGAGAAGAAAAGCTATTAAGGGATTTTGAGCAGAAAATATGTTTTGTCAGGACCATCATGGCTTCTTTATTAAGAATAGATTGAAGGAGAATAAGGGCAGAAGCTGGAGTCTAGTTAAGCTTTTGCAATAATACACACAAGAAATGATAATGGCTTTGATCATAAAAGTAGCTGAGGAGATGGTTAGAAGTGATTAAATTTTGTATATGTATAAACGTTTTCTGTATATATTTTGAAAGGAGAGGTGACAGAATTTTTATGATAGTTTAGATGGGAGAGGGGTGTGAGATAAAGAGAGGAGGCAACTCCAAAGTTTTTAGCCTGAGCAGCTGGAAGAATAGAGTGGCCATTATTTGAGATGTGGAAGAAAGAGGGGGAGTAGGTTTTCAGGTGAAGATTAGAAGTTCTGTTTTTGATGTATTGAGTTTGGGTGTCTTCTGAATGTGGAACAAGCGGGGATGTTAAGTAGGCAGGCAGATATAGTTGGGAATTGGGAGAAGCCTGGGCTGGAGATAGAAATTGGGGAGTTATTAACATATAGATGATATTTAAATCCACAGTACTGCGTGAAATCACCGTAAGAGTGAATGTAGATAGAAAAAGTTGAAGGGCTGAGTTGCGTGCATTACAGTGTTGAGAGGTTTATGATGAGATTTATAACTCATTTTAAATGACTGCTCTCAAAGTTTGGTTTACATAATTTAATGTCAGTATGAGAGAGGAGAATGTATGAAGTTAAGTTCCATAGAATTTTCTTCAGGCTAACATTATTAATGATTTAGATAATAGTATAGAGAGTATGATTATGAAATTGGCTGTTTTTACTAAGTTGTGCTAGCTAATGTTTTAAAAAAGTGGATAATTTAGAATTTCTTGCACAGATTAAGGAATTGAGAATGAGAAACTACAAGTAGGATTAAAGAGTA
Source organism: Tapirus indicus (assembly GCA_031878705.1). NCBI lineage: Eukaryota > Metazoa > Chordata > Mammalia > Perissodactyla > Tapiridae > Tapirus > Tapirus indicus. Next base: position 56,560,427 of record CM062924.1, on the reverse strand, counting down.
GGGACTAAAAGAGGATAGCTAAAACTAGGTGTCCTTGACCGTCTGTCTTGTACACTTTTGCCAAATTAATTTTTTCAGGTGTCCTTGTGGTCATAATACTTCTGTACTCTGGAACGTTTATGTGGTTTCTTAGTGCTAACTATATTCAACACTACGTCTTCCTACAGTATAGCCTTCCACATTATAGCCCCATTTTCCAGCCTTGCCTCCAAGGCTCTCTTACACATAACCTACATATCTCTTTGATATTTAAATAAGCTGTTAATTATCTGCGTCAGCTATCGCCCTCTGGAGGCTTGTCTACTTTTCAATTTATCTCCTTCATGAAGACTTTTTTCTAATCCTTTCAAACAGTTGTAGCCTTTTCCTCTTTTGAAATTTTAAAGATCTTTTAAGTATTCTCGATGGAATTTATCTTTTCAAATTATGTATATTTATATTCTTATCATCACCCTCTAATCTATATCTGTCTCTTTCCTGACACTTGTCACTTTATATGCAACAGTTCTAAAGCTGTGGCTGGACTTCAGGGGATTCTTGAAATTGAAAGCAATTCAACTGAAAAAAAATTGAAGCAGATCTTCTGGTAAATACATTTCCTCTACTGTTTTAAGGATATTGTAGAGTAATTGACAGACTATATCTCATTCCTTGAGCATATCACTCTAAACTATTACTGATGTCTTTATAATTTTTAGCTCCTCCTAACTTTTGAGCATTGGACCTTATAACTCAGTGGAGTAGAATTCAAAGTTGTATTCAAAGTAGTATACAAAGTAAAATTTCTATTCGTGAACCTCTTTTGGAAAATGTATAGCTCTTTGAATCTCCAAAAAGAAAGGTTTTTATTCTAAGGATTCTTTGACCAGAAAGAAAATTTTTCATCTTCTCTGCAGGGATGGGACACCTGCATATTTAGTTGAAGCTTCACCAGGCATATACATAAAACATACGTCTGCCAACAATTCTGAAAGAATTCTCTCCCACCTTTAAAGTCGTTTATTCCATCAGGACCAGAGCCTTGACTTGTCTGTCTTTCAAAGTAGTTTTGTTAAGAAATGAGAGAAGAAAACAAAGTTGTTTGCTACAACACAGAAATGTGCTGGCTTTCTAGAGGAAAATCTTGAAATACTTCTGATAGAAATTTTGCCCTTTCAGAGAAAAGAAAATTTCACTTGTAGAACAGTTGAACAGGGAGGAAGCCTTTCATTTCTTAGCTTATTTGTTAGAAATGTTAGGTTGTGTGAACAGGGTAAATCTCTTGCTTCAGTGATCTATGAATATCGTCTTGGCTTTATTGAGAAACCATCAGTACTTGTAGTTATTGTTTGCTTATGTCTCTTCCCCTTTAAAGGGTGAATTATTTAGTATTTAGGGCAAGGGCTATTTCTTTCAGTTCATATCTAGTGAACTGAATGCTTGACACATTGTAGACAGTTAAGAAATACTTGAAATATTTGTTGTATAAATGTCTTCGATTTATTTTCTTCCCTATAGTTTTCTATTATAAATCTTAAAAATGATCCAGGAACTTCAGAATCCTCTGTCTGGCCCTCCCACAAGTGTAGCTTCCTTATTGAAACAATAACCCAACTATATATTATCTCCATCTAACTTGGACACTGAGTGATGAGAGCCATTGAGTTTTGGAAGATTACCAGTTCTATATCAGAAAAAAATCTAATCTTAATTCTTTAATATGTTAGATCCTAATCTGCCCTTTTATAATTTCTACTTGTTAATAGTTCTTCAATGGAATCATATCATGGACACATTTAATCTAAGGGAATTCAGCTCTGCACTTTTTTTTTTTTTAGCAGTGCAGGAAATTCAGCTCACTATTTGCAGTAAATAATGAAATAGTCACTGCATAATGGTGCAGTGGCTTTAAAGTTTAGTTCACACTGCTGGCACAATACATTATTAAAGTCCCTGGGCAGCTTTGTGGAGAAGGCTTCATAGACATTCTCTAGAAAGAACTTGGGGAATTAACTGAAGGCCTTAGAGGGCCATAGAGAAACATTAACTAATAATTAAAAGAAACAGAAAAACTCATCTATGGCAGTTTGTACATAAAGTCAGATACTTAACTGGTGCTTTTAAAGTATTCCCAATAGTTTGACCATACTTGATTATTGCCCTAACACTGTCTTCTGAATCTGATTCTTAAATATATTGTAAGTTCACTGTATTACCATTGCTGTGATTCCCAGAATATGTGTACACCTAGACTGTTTTTCTGTGTTTTGGCATCCCAGTTTCTGCAGCTGATCCCCGCAAACATAGTAAAACAGAAAAAAGATTAATTACAAGATTAAAAAACTATCATGTTGATGATCTGCCTTTCATTTTTAAGTAGAGGTTTGACGTTTATTCAACAAATACTTTTCAGTTTCTTCATTGTAGAACCACTTACCTTCTCAATTTTCTAAATCAAATATTTTAAATCTAAAATAAACATTATTGTATCTTTGCATTTATTCCACTATTTACCATGTCATATTACCATAAGTATATTTTAGTTGATAGTATAGCCTTTCCTGACACAAGTTAGGTGCACAAAAATGTTATTTCTTTTTAGTCATTTAGCCGGTTTCTTCCCCAGCCAAGCAAAATAGGTCAGTGGATGTAAAGTTTGTATACAGTTCAGACTATTTTTTTACCCTCCCTAAAGTATCCCTCATTTCTGTGCTCTACAGTTAGAGATAATATCTTATGCATTACTATAGGGTCCATTTCTTTACATAGGCTATTACTAAAGAGCAAACATTTTAAGGTAAATTAAAGCAAAACAATTTCATAGATGATATAGAAATGTAAACACATTTTATAGTAACATATAGAATCTTATATCTGTTCATTTTTCTCACATGTCACATCGAATCCATCATGGAATAGTGTCAATTTTGCCTGCTAAATATTTCTTAAATCTGCTGTTTGCTTTTCTTATCTACTATGCTAAGATGACCATCTCCTCTTTTCATCAGCATCATCTGGCCCTCTGAAGTAGCTGTTTTCCTTCCCGCCTCAGTGCCTTTGCACAAAGTCTTTTCTTTGCTTAGGATGTTATTCTTCTTTCCCACTTTTTTCTTAGCTACCTCCTAGTCATACTTTAGATCTTAATTCAGGCACCATATTTTCCTTTGGAAAACATTCTGTCTGGAAAGAGAACATATAAATAAGGTTAATTATACAAATATATAATTACAGCTTTGATGGTGCTCCAAAGGAAAAGTATAGAAATAAGGAGGTAGTGAAGAGGGCCTAATGCAATCTGGGCATCCAGAGAATGTTTTGAGGCTATAACCATTATTTTTGGATCTTATCATCATTTTTGTAACTTTGCCAAAGGAAAAGCTATTCTCTTTATGACTACTACCTGTAAGACTTATTTCTGTGCCACAGAAAAAATCTTTAACATGGCTGCTGAGTATGATCCTAGGTGGGAGAGATGACCCATAGGCATCAATGATTGAATAGGAAACACCCACTAGTATGATGTATTTAATTCATTATAGGGCAGTTGTTTTTTTTCAAATTGTTTTGTGAAGAGTATTCTCTTAAGTGTAATCACTTAGAGAAACTTGTAAATATTTGGGGTAGTTGTGATTATATTATTAAGTTGAATTTTGAGGTGAAAAATCATTTTCTGGATTGTCTCAAATTTTGAACCAGGACTCTCCAACAGATATTGAAGCCGTAGCTAGTTGGTTTCTGTGGAGAGGGAAAAATGACACAGCAGCTTCCACCAATTTGCCTCTGTTCCCCTAATTTTTTTTTATTAGTTTCTTTCTCACTAAGTCTACTGTCATCAGCATTTTGTTTCTTTTTCTGTTGTATAATTAAATTTAAGGGAAAAATGAAATGTTACTCCATATGGGAAATAGTGAGTTCTTATAGTATTCAATAGCATTTGAGACTTTTAAGTTCTCTTAAAGGGTTTGATTCTTATATGTTCTGTTTCCAAATTTTTTTGGGGGGAAGTAGAAGGATGATGTCACATATTTATATTGTATATTTGCAATTTAAGGGGAAAGCATTTTAAGTGAAAAAAAACCAACCCCAAAGTAAGTTTTATCCTTATAGATATTTCAAAATTACTTTAGCCATATTGTTGAATGCATAACAAGTTGTTGAAGATAGTTATAAGAAGTCAAATTTAATGTGTTTTTAGGAAAGCTAAAAATGTAGTTTTCATTTTTTTAGTATATGATAAGCATGCAGATACCAAACAGGTTCTGACTAGAATAATTATAGTTGACAGTTGCTAATAAAGATTTATGAGGAAGAGAAAATAAAATCAGTTAAGTAAAACTAAACAACACCAACTCCCCCCCCAAAAAAATGAAAGAAAAACACTTGAAATTATATCACAATGAATCATAGAAAAAATTTGTATTTGTTATGTTCCTGTCTACTCAGAAATACCAAGTAAATCATCCATGTGTGATTCCATGTCTAAAAATTGTGTTATAAAATATGGTTTGGTTTAGAAATCTTTGCTGTCTGATCATTATAGGATATATTTAATAAAGAATTATTACATTTAAGAAAACCAATTTGCTTTTACTTCCTTTAATAATATTTTTTACTTAGGTTCTATTTCTAAATTTATTTCATTGAATTTGAAGACAATAATATTAATTGATGTCTATAGTAATACTACCCCTGTTACCATTATTATTAGTAATAGATGATATCTTTTGAAGGCATACTATGTGCCAAGACTTGTTTTAAGCACTTTATATATAGAAATTTATTTAATTCTCGTTAAAATTCTATGAGGCCATTTATCTTCATTTTTTGAATAAATTAAGTGCAGAATGAGCTGAATCTCAATTAAGTTTTAATTTGGTATCAAGAAATAAGGTTAGATATGTGTGTGCAATTTAAAATTATTAAAGTAAATAAAAGTTATTTAGAATAATTACTTTGACTTAGATTGATAAGCTACTGTTTGAAATATAAAAAGAAAATCTTGCCTAGATGTTGAAACCAGTTTTATATGCAACAGTTATGCAAGCTCTAAATACAAAAATTTAAGTTGTCTAGAAATGCTCACATAATTTAATAGAAAAATTTCTATTAAAGTGATTTTGTATATGGACTTGAAAAAATAAAGTATATTTTTCTTTATTTTTTCATTCTTAGATGATTTCTAATTATAATATACATTCTTCATAGAAATATGGAAAATTCAAGAGAAACATACAGGGGAAAATAAAAGTCCTCCCATATCCTATCGTTCAGAGATAACCCACTGATAAATATTTTAAAGTATTTCTCTCCAGATTCTCTTCCTTCTTTCTTTCCTTCCTAATGACATGTTAAATAGTTTTGCACAGTTAACATAACAAAGCAAAAAAAGAAAAAATCCACATTCTCTTTATTTTTTTGATATTTCCCTCCCTCAAGTCATTGTCCATTATAAATATGTAAACATATGCATAATTTTACATCATTGTAATTTTTTTTTGCCTTTTTCTACTCATTCTGTCAGCAGCATTTTTCCATGCTACACAGTATTTATCATTAAATGAAATTGTATTCATATCAGTGTATTCAGTGTCCCAATAGTACAATTTCTAAAATTTGTTTAAGGAAAGGAGACTGAAGAAAGTCAGAATGGCCTATTTTTTCCTGCAAATTTGCCTGCAAACAACCACCACCACAACAAAAACTCTTACTTACATTTCTTCAGCAGTTACTCAAAACTTTTGCCATTCTCCCCAGATTCCCTGCTTTATTCTTAGTAATCACTTTGTTTCCTACCTCACTGGGCAAATAGAGATTGTAAGTTTGAATGTTTTCAGGGAATGTCTACCATCCAGGAATGGATGGCTAGGAATGTTTGAATGTCTGTCTATTCTCCCTGAAATTAATCTTTCCCGGTTTCTCATCTGGCAATGGGAGCAGCGTTCTCATTTCCTTTAAGGCCAAGTTCTTTACCAGTGCTCTTAATCACATTCCTTTTGTGTCCTTTGGAACCAGTTCCCACCAGATATCTTTTCTCTTGAGTGGAATCTTCAATTTCTCTCTGTTGGCTCGTTTCTCATTATTTGCAAATATGGTTAAGTCTCTGTGTTCTTAAAACAAACAAAAACAACTTTCTTTGCCCTGAACAACTTTACTGTCCTCTTCTGGCAAGTCAACAGGAAAGGGTAGTCTAGGCAGGGCAGCATGGGGAAGGGTGCAAAGGTGAGGGCGAGGTAGTATGTTTTCAAGATGGTATGTTGTTGTGAATGGTTATAGAGTAAGGTATGAGTGAGAGTGCGGGAAGAAGGGGTTGGATAGGTAGGCAAGGATCACATCTCTATTCTCATCCTGACTATATTTCCCAGTTTCATGGTTTCAGTTGACTTTTTTATGTGACTGTGAATCTCAAATCTATAACTCTAGCTCTGAACTCTATGCTAGACTCTACACTAGTATTTTCAGTTGTCTACTAGACTTTTATAGATGTACCCTAACTTCAGAATGTATAAAATCATCCCCTTGGGGCCGGCCCGGTGGTGCAGCGGTTTAGTTAGCACTTGGCAGCCCAGGGTTCGCCGGTTCGGATCCCGGGCGCCCACGGACGCACTGCTTGTCAGCCATGCTGTGGCGGCGTCCCATATAAAATAGAGGAAGATGGGCCTGGATGTTAGCCCAGGGCCAGTCTTCCTCAGCAAAAGGAGGAAGATTGGCAATGGATGTTAGCTCAGGGCTGGTCTTCCTCACACACACAAAAAAATCATCCCCTTAATATATAATTTCCCTTCTCTTAATTGCATGATCATCCCTCTGTTTTTCTGAATTAAAAACCATAGAGATGTTCTTAACTCCTTCTTCGGTCAGCACATTCAAGTTGTCACCAAGTAGTGTTGTTTTACCTTGCCTTCCCTCCTGTACGTATCTCATCCTTTTAATTTCTGCAGTCACTGCCCTAGTTAAATGCCTCATCATCTCTTGCTTAAAGTATTACAGTAACATCCCAAGTGATCTTCTTGCCACTATTCCTTTGCTCATCAAAATGTCCTTTAAATTGCCGCCAGAATTAACCTAAATGCACTTGTGGTATAGTTGAAAGAACTCTGGATTTGGGGAGTTAGAACCTCAGGTCATGTCTCACCTTTTTTACTTCTTTAGCTAAGTTATTCATCTTGGGACAAGATCTATTAAAATATTATTGAGAACTTCAAGATGTAATATAAATTTAAAATTTTTCTAAAACACAAATATGCCTTTGCTTAGAAATCTTTAAACTTGACTGGATCTTTGTGCTTTTGCTCAGTTTTTTTCCCTTTACTTCTAAGCCCTCTACCCTTCTATCTTTGTTTCTGAAGACCCAGTTCAGTTGTACCCTAGAACGGATCCATTTCTCCATCCCTTCTGATCCAGTACTACTTGATTTATACTTTATCTTACTTAATAGTCTAATGAAGATTTGTATAAACTCCTATTTCCTCTTTCTCCCTGCTCCCTGCCACTTTGTTTATGAATTCTTTAACAACTAGAACCATATCTTGTTCATCTTTTTAAACATATTCATGCTATTGGATTATATAATGATAAAAGTAATTCTGAGTGTTATGAGTTCACTGATCAAATGGAGTGAAATAAAATAGAATATTAAAAAAATGAAACGTTTGCAGTATTTTTGATTTGCTATTTATAACCATTATGGGCATATCTTAATCAGACGGCCCACAGTTTCATCCAAACCCAGATAATCTCAAAATTTATTAAACCAACAGTTACAATTTGGCTTTGTTGTTGAGTCCTTAATAAGGTACTCAAGCATTCTCAGTCAAAAGGTGGGCAAATTTTCATTTAAGTGAAAGAAATTTTCCATAATTGAAAAACAGGTCACCAGTTATAAGAGCATTGTTAACTTACTTTTTTTTTTCCAAAAAGTGACAGTGTTTACTAAAAAGCCATTTTTAATAACTCATTTTATTAGAGAAATGGAGTAATAGAACTAGCATGTGATGGAAATAGTATAGGGATGGAAGTAGCATGGGATTTTGAAGCCAAAGATCTAGAATTGCGTCTGGAGCTTCATCACTTATTGTATGTGATCCTTAGTATCTTCATTAGTAAAATGTGGCTTAATAATACCTATGTTACAGGTCGCTAAAATTAAATGAAGTATATTTTAGAACTTGATAAAATTATGTCAGTATTAATTTCTATCTCGAAGAGTTGTCTTTGTTTTTAAATAGGAAAAAGGTAAGGCAGTTTTTAGATTTCATTGCTATTGTTAATGTAGGAAATATAACATTTGTCATCCTTAAATTTATCTATTTTATAACAGGCAAAATGACTAAAATTTTTTTCCTCTCTAAAAGAATTCTATTATTTTAGTGTGAAAAAATTCCAAAATGTCAGTCAACATTTAAAAAATTTCTGAATCTTCTCCTCTCCTCCCTCTCCACCCTGGCAAATGGTGAAAGGAACCTGGTTAAAAATATAATATAAAGTTATATTCTCACAGCTAGCTTCATAAGTAAGGATTACAAAGAAGCAAGGTTGAACGAAGGAGAGGAGACTGAAGAACTGAATTGGCTTTTCATATTATGTTAGAGCCAGATATTACACTGACTCTAGAAAATATCTGCTTAACAGAATTAAAATCAGTAGTGGTTAAACATGTCCTCAATCCACTTTCGAAATTGTGAAATGAACTATAGTCTAGTCTTAAATATTACTCATGAATTTTTTAGTAATGATCCTTTACATTAATATTAAATTTTCTCAAGCTTATACATGTTTAGTATCTATTCTATCAGCAGCTTTAGGAGTGAGAGATTAGGCAGGTCATTATTATACCAATTTGACAAGAAATAAAACTGAGGCTAAAATTAATATGTGCCTTCATTCTAACTCTGGAGCATGCTCGAGAAGAATTTCAGGATTGACAGGTTGGCTTGAAGAACTTAAAAGATGTGGTCATGAAATATATTTTCAATTTGTGTCTGAGTTATGTCTCATCTTCTGAATCTCAGTACTGATACAGAGTTTGCACAGTGGTGTCTACTACCTAAAGAGTTTGGAAATTATTGAGCAACATTTCTGAGTGGTATGAATAGAGAGGTACATTAGTGCTTTGAGGCCTTCATTCTATAAAAACACAGCAATCACAGACAACATGTAAAAAGAGAAAATTGGAAGAGATGTAACATGGCTCAAAAATGAAGCTGCACTTCTTTGTGGATGGAACACTGAACAGAGAACAATAAAAAGCTGGAGCTTGCAGGGATGTAACTCCAAAAATAGGCAGAGTGGCTTGGAATTGAGCTCATCTCAGATGATGGCAATTAAAAGGTCCCCCACGCAGCTGCTCTGTGCCTGACCCGGCTTTGAAGGTTCCTGTGAGGAGTCTGGAAAAGGCTTTGAGTACTTAAGGCTATAGCTCACAGGAAATTGTTTATGATGGAAGGTGTAGATAAAGCAGACATAGCTTTGCAGCCATTATTTGGACTCTGAAATATCCCCAGTCTCACAGTGTGAGATATTGTAAGAACTGGGAAACCTGATGGACTGAGTAGAGACAGTGTCAAAACTACCAATTAGCGAAGGGAAGAGTAGGCAGAGAGACAGGAGGGAAGAAAAAAACTCCCACTTAAGATAAGCTTGCACACCAGCATACTAGAAAACATAGTTTTTCCTCAGAAAGATAGTAAAATATAATTGGGATATAAATACTCATTGCCAGTAAATTTAAAAAGGTAGTGCAGTCTTAAAATGATTTTAAAATTGAGTATGTTTAATAGCTTCAGTTATGAGGACAGAATAATATTCATAAGAAGAATAAGATATTATGAAACAAAACCAGGGAAAAGTGAAACAATAATAGGTAGATATGAAGAAGAAACAATATTCTAGGAATTTTGGAGATGAGATGGGATAAATCCTAGGTAGGACTCAGTCAAATAAAGAAAGATTTAGTTAAATGAAAGGTTGCTAAAAATTATAGCTAAAACTTACTGATCACTTACTTTATACCTAGGCATTGTTCTAAATACTTTACATGTATTAATTTATTTGATCCTGAAAAAAAACCCTATTATTTTGTTTATTTTACAAGTGAGGTAATTAAATAACTTGCAAGGTTATATAATGAGGCAGGATTGGAACATGGGCATTCTGACCCTAGAGACCAAACAAGCATGCTGTGCTGCCTGTGGCATTAGCCAATAACTCAACACAGAAGAGATGAGAGAAAACGTATCAAAGAGTAGATATGAGATATGAAGGATAGATAAAAGCTGAAATTACTGAAATAGAAAACCAAAAATAAGTAGAAGTGATCAAAAAACCAGGAGTTCATTCTTTGAAGAAAACTAATAAAATAGGTAAGCCTCTAGGAAGGCTGATCAAACGGAAAAAATAGAAAGAAGACACAAACAGTAATAAGAATTGAAAAAAGGAGATATAACTAAGGCTGCTATGAGTCCATCTGGTGCCTTTGTGAAATTAGAAAAAGGTGCCTCCTTTGAGCAGATGCAGTCCTGTAAATACCTTTGTATGAGTTAAAAAATAGCCTTGAACCATACACATCTCAGTGAATGTAATGTAGCTTGGTGTTCAGTTTACTCACTCCGTTGGCTGAGTACTTGTGTTTAGTGAACAACCTGCTGTCTGTGGACATAATTAGAGATACTGTAGAGATTGTGCAAAAATCATGAAATACTAAGAACAATGATAACTGTTTATTTGTTGAAATTTTAAAAGATAAAAATGGAAACAGATGCTATACGTCCTTCAATGATGACAAACTTGCAGAATACTAACTAGTGGAAAAATCTGATCTAGTAGAAGAATTTTCCTTTATTTCCAAAATGCTGGAAAAGGCTTTCAGACAAGCATTTAGAATTTTTAATACTAGCTTTGAATCAAAGCAATGTATGCTTTTTGCTTCTCTTTTCTTTTTTTGTGTGTGTTTCTTTTTTTTTTGGCGAGGAAGACTAGCCCTGAGCTAACATCCGTCGCCGGTCCTGTTTTTGCTGAGGAAGGTTGGCCCTGAGCTAACATCTGTGCCCATCTTCCTCTACTTTATATGTGGGGCGCCTGCCACAGCATTTCTTGGTAAGTGGTGCTAGGTCTGCGCCCGGGATCTGAACCCTGTGAACCCCAGGCCACCAAAGTGGGGGGCGTGAACTTAACCACTGTGCCACCAAGCTGGCCCCCAACTTCTCTTTTCTTTTTAATCAACGTGTTACATACCAGTAGTGCTAAAAGGCCTATAGCAAAGGAAAACAGTGCCTTGAACCCTTTCCAGACCTTACTCCAATCCTGAAGGCAGGCACTTTTAGTTCTTAGCTGTTTCTTCTGGCTTTTATTTCTGTATTTCTAAACAAAGTTATCTCTCAATTCTGTAAATAGACACTGCTAAGCCAAATTGTCTTATGACTACCTTTTTTAATGTAAAAAATTTTGTTCTTAATTGGCATTATTTGCTTCAATTTTTTTTGTTTGCTTTATTTTCTTTGTTAGATCTTCTCTCACTTCCAACAACTTGTTCAAATATATGCGAGTTCAATCAACAAGGAAGCTCTGTTTAGATTCCCTCTTCCTGCACTTGAGCCTGTAAAGCACCTCTTGGTAGAAAGCTGTGGCGATCCTAGGGCTCATCTTGCTTGTTTCTCTTCTCTCAGGGATCACAGTCCTTCACTGCCTGGTGTCCAGTGTCTGAAAACGGTTGTTTCATGAATTTTGCCCTGTTGTCTAGTTTTTTAACAGTGTCATGTTATGTCTGATTTTTGTTATGGCTATTATGGCCAGCAATGGAAGTCAAGCATATTTTAACAAAATAAAAGAGCACTGGATCCCATTCTCTTACCCTAGCTATTACGACATGGATCTGTTTGTAATACTATCAAACAATTGCAAGTTTTTATCTTGCTTGTTCTAAAGTAGTAAAAAGAATCATTAAATGATTTTGACTTCATTGTGTCAGATGAAGAATAGTATAGATCAAAAGTTTGCAAACTTTTTTCTCTAGAGACCAAATAGTAATATTTTAGACTTTGCAGGCTATCCAGTCTGTGTCACGAGTACTCAGCTATACAACTTTCATGCTGTTGTAGCATGAAAACAGCCATAAACAATACATAAATGAGTGTGGCTGTGTTCCAATAAAACTTTATTTATGGACACTAAAATATTAGAATTGCATATAATTTTCATTTGTTGTAAAATCTTATTCTTTTTATTTCCCCCCAACCATTTACTAGGGTAAAAACCATTCTTAGCTCATGGGCCAGGCAGCAGGCTGGATTTCGCCTGTGGGCCATAGTTTGTTGACCCTTATATAGATTCTTAAGTAAGCCCCATATTCTGTATTAATGTAGTAGCAAATAGAGAACTTACTCAATATTTCTTTGGTACCCAAAGTGGGAAAACTGGATGTCCTTCATTTTGGCATGTGTGAGGAACAGAAAGTAGAAAAGCAGGGAGAAGAGGAAAGTAGAAGGGACAGTGAGTTAGCTTTGGGGGTATAATTAATCTCTCTGAGGCATCAACTTGTTAATTCCATTTATCAAGCATTTATTGAGACCCACTGTTTTTTGACATGTGCCAGATGCTATAGATACCAAGCTTGGTCTTTGGCCTGGAAAAGTAGCAAAGACAAATAATTGTAAATAGACAAATAGTTACTGAAAAGATTATGGTCCAGCAATATAAATGTGCCTAAAATTATTTAGGAAGTAAAATGTACAGTAAATTTACCAAAATTATGAACACCTAGAAAAAAAGTGAATTTTAAGGCCTTGTATACTATGTTAAGGTGCTTGGCCTTTATTCCACTATCTAGTACAGTGTTTCTCAGATGGTGATGTAGAATCAGAGTGATTTTTAAAAAAAATTTTCCAGTCCATCATAGACTGTTTTGTAAAACAATAAAAATGATAGAAAAATGAAATAAAAATATTATAAAATATAGGTCCACGTTTTTATTTAGATTGAACCAACATAAAATTACTCTTTAAGATTGCTATAAAAGTTCATAAACACTCAGTTTTTGTACTTAACTCATCATGGACTGGCAACACCTGTTTCATGGCTGGTAATTCTCAGACTAGCATTGGTCTGTGGGCCACACTTAGAGTGGTATTGATCTCCTAGGTGATACGGGGTCTCTGCAGACTTTAGCAAAGAATGGCTTAATTATATTTGTGTATAACAGTGAACTTTTTGGCAGTATGAGTGATAATTAGGTTTTAGGCTGGAAGGATGGAAACTGAGGAACCCTGGAATCATCAGCATTTGAAGTGTGGCTTGAATGGATAAGAAAGTGAAATTGACTTTCTTTATACTGATAATTCATGTAGAGAATAATTCTCCCAATAGGCTAGAGGCTTCTAGTAGGCAGGGACTATATTTCTTTTATTTACTACATAAAGTAGGCACTTTTGAAACTGTTGAATGAATGAATGAGTCAGAGATGTAAGGCAGAACCAGAAAAGAGTAGAGTATTTAAAACTGGGATAAGAAAAGTTTCAGGCTGAGGATATAATAAAATCAAATTCTTTCAAATCAAGGAAGATGATAATTGATAAATATTTATTAAATTTAGTAATTTGAGATTCCTTAGGGAGATCAGCTTTAGCAGTATGATAAACTTAGAAGTTAGATTATAATGTGTTGTCCATTTCTATTATCCACTAAGCAAATGAGTAGAGATACCCTTTAAAATGTGACTTGATTAAGTAATGTTAATTATTTAATTGAAGAAAAGTAGTGATAATATCTTTACTATTCACTAAACATTATGTATGAATGTAAGATCAATAATTGGTATATATATTTTTCTTCCATTTCAACAGGGGAACTAAATCTCTATAAAATAGAATTGAAATTGATTTTTAATAATTCTGATTTGAGAGGAAAATTGAAATGTGAATAATTTGCTTGGTCTTGTTTCAAATTGTTTTTTAATAAAATACTTATCTAATATTCTTTATGTGATTTTTTTTATTAGAACCTTTTCAATCACATTCTGTTTCATCATAGAATAAAGTTTGCTCATATTCTCTGTTATACCAGGCATGTATTTGGCCAAAAGTTTGTAGGAAAAAGGTTATGAATTGAAAGTATTTGGGATTTAACTTCTCCTGAAGAGTGAGAGCTGAAAAGTGTTTGAGGGCTGTTAATGCAAAGATTGGAAGTTGTGTGGAGTATCATTATAGTAGCTAATTTAACAAGTTTGTTTTGTCATTTAGTTGCTTTATTTCTTGTAATCAAGTTTTAGTAGGATCTTTAAATTGAAGAGACATCCATTAAATATGACATCTGCTGCATAAGTGATGGGCACTCTCATACAATGCTTGTTGGAATATTGGTACTTTGTCATATTTTAATATTGTTGATGAAAACTTTTCTTAAAGTTTGCTTCTATGATTGCTTTTTAAAAAAAAATAATAAGCTTTGGATAAATAAACTTTTTCCCGAAAAGATTATGATCATTTTACATTATAGTGGATAATGAAAGTCCAGGAGACTTAAGATAATCCACAATATTTTATGTGAAAACTAGAACCTTTTTTATGCTTTCTTTTTGTTATTAAATATAAGCATTCAGCACTCACAGTAATTTCAAAAGTTATCCCTAAATCTTTCCATAGAGTGAAGACCAGCAAGAAGTGATCCTTGTCAGGACAGATCAGTCTGGAAGAGTATGGCCTGTGAACACACCAGGAAAACCTCTGGAACCTAAAGGAGGAAGAAGGAAGAGACAGATGGTATGTTTAACATATGTCTTTGTTTATTAATTCAGAATGTTTTTTTTTCCCCTGGGGGCTTTCTTTGCATCAGACTACTTCAAAATATTTTCTGAAATGTAGCTTTATAATGCAAACATTAGAAAGTAGTCAATTATGTTATTACTTTTATTCTTAGTTATATCCTTTTGCCTTTTGCAAAGTGAAATCCAGTTCAACTACGGTTTTCAAATAACTGTGAACACTGAATGTCTAAGGCAATTTTAATTTTAGTGTACATTTCTTTGACATTGTTTCTAGCTGCTTTTTAAATACTTACATAGTTCTTAGGGAAAACCTTGGTCTCCCATACCTGTTATCTGTGTTACCTAATTTGAGACCTGGTGATGGGGTATCCAAATATAGTAATATCTTAATTATGTATTTGCTGTGATCCTTTATAAACCTAATTTTCTTTTTCCATCTTCAAGCTCTAGCAATTGGTTTTTAGCACTACCTTGAGGCTCTTGAGATGGCAAAAACAATGTATTCAGTTTTCCCAAGTTAGATTTTTTGTTTTAAATTTGAAAGATCATACAAGTGGTAATTGGGTCCACAAAAGATTTGTTCATTCAGAATTTTTCTATCAAATGTTTATTATTTGCCTGTTGAGTGCCTGTGCTGCTAGAGATAGTATGTAACTCATTCAGCAAACAGAAGTTAGATGTATACCTCTTCTAATGAAATGGGAGGAATTAGGGGTTTGGAGGGGGGATGTGGTAGGAGAATAGTAAAGGTTTGAATTATTTGAAATGACAGAACTGGCTAGGCATCCATAGATGCATTGCCAGATGGCATCGAGGACTCTTTTGAGTTGTCTACTACCGAGTAACTTGGTATAAGGGTAAAGAGGGCAGACGCATTCATTGAGGATTGAGTTTGCTTTTTGAGTATAATGAAAGCATAAGAGGGCCAGGAATTAAGGGTCTGGAGCCAGGGAGTGTTTGAAGTCATGGTATATGAAATTTAAGCTAGTGAAGACAGGAATAGTAATATTGGATAAAAATATTGAGAACGTGGTTCCAAAGATCTCAAAGAAGTAAAAAGCAGGTTTATTTGGATAAGGGAATGTGAAAACAGTATTGGGGAGATTTGATTTGGAGGAAATAAATAGCATTTTTCTTTTCCACATGTAGGTGTGGAACCAACTGATAGGAAAACTGAGGATTGATTTAGATGAAAATCAGAATATCAGGTTTGTTTCTGATAGAGCTGTTTGAAGTGGATTTGCTAATACTTCACTTCTGTTTTCGATATGCTTACTTGAACTCTGGATAACTGCAGAATTCCCTCCACAGTGGTAGGAAACTTTTACTACAAGGAGAAGAAGAGCAGAGATGAGAGAAGAAGGGATAAAGCAATTCTTCCTTTTCCCCAAAACTAAGAAATCACATAATGTCATGCTTCCATCCCTGGGGAAGAGGAAAGTAAAGGGGCAAGAGAGTAAAGGGGCAGTGTTATTCTAATGGAAATTCTTCCACGTGGAAGCAGATAGAAAGAGATTGTGATACATAGTGGGATTCTTACATTTAGTATCAGATTTATAGGTAATTCTTTAAAAATACTTTAGAAACTCATGTTTTCACTAAATTATGTTTATTTTGTTATAGGCTTTAACCCATGAGGAAAAAGAAAGGGTCAGATACTTTCATGATGATGATAATCTAAGCCTAAATGATTTAGTCAAGAACGAAAAGATGGGAACAGCAGAAAATCAAAACAAACTTTTTATGAGAATGGCATCTAAGGTAAGATATATTCCTAGGATACTTTTGAATTTTGAGAAGCTGGTTACTCAGTCTAGCAATGATGTACTTTTCAGAGAGAGCTGGTTCTTTCTAATCTTGATTTATTTTATTAAATGAAATCCTTTGTAAGACATATTAGGAACATGCATTTTGGAATTGATTTGGTTGGGAAATATACAGTTGGGATTTAGTTTGTTTTTAAGTATGGACTCTGGTTTAGTTTTTTAATATGTTCCATGAAAATGTTAATTATACATTTGATCTATCACTTAAGGGAAAGTTTTGGGCCAGAGTTTAGTGTTGACAACGTCCTGCTATGCTAGTTAGGTTACCAGTCTGTTGTCTTAATGTTCCTCTGGTTCTTCATAATTATACCACAAGGAGTATATTGGGAATAACATATTATGAATTATAGAGAAGGCATCTTGGAATAATCTTGTCTATTTATATGAAAATCTTATATTTATATGAAAATGTATATTAATACTTCATTATGGGCAGTAGGATGAATTTTTGTTTCAAATAGCATTCTTTGTTGCAGTCCCTTCCATTGTAATCCCTTCCAAACACTACCATTACAGTTTTTTAATAAAAGAGACTTGTTTAAACTTAGCTCTGTGTTAAGGTTTGACCCACTGGAAAAATTCAGCTCACTGCCTATATTTGCAAACAAATTTTTATTGGAACACAACTACACAGATTTGTTTACATATTGTCTAAGGCTGTTTTCATTATAATGGCTGAGTTGAACAGTTGTGACAGAGACTTTATAGCTCATACAGCTGAAAATATTTACTATCTGGCTCTTTACAGAAAAAATTTGCCCACCCCTGCTTTATGATACCAGTCGTTATTTTTTGGTGGTGGAAGTTTGAACTAGGTTTTTGAGGGATGGGAGGGACACTTTTTACTGTATACTTTTTCAGACTTTTTTTTTACCTATGTGAATATATTACCTGGTGAAAAAATTAACTTAATGAAAAGTAGAATAAAGGTACCAAGGTATATGTGTGTGTCTGTGTGTGTCAGGGGGAGTAAAACAGACTTGGGTTTAAATAGAAATGGTCATTCTTTCTTTTTTTTTTTTTTTTGTGGGGAAGACCAGACCTGAGCTAACAACCGTCGCCAGTCCTCCCCTTTTTTTTGCTGAGGAAGACTGGCCCTGGGCTAACATCCGTGCCCATCTTCCTCCACTTTATATGGGACGCCGCCACAGCGTGGCTGACAGGCAGTGCGTCGGCGGGCGCCCGGGATCGGAACTCGCGAACCCCGGGCTGCCAACCGCGAACTAAACTGCTGCGCCACTGGGCGGCCCCGGAATGGTCATTCTTTCTATCTCCAAGAATTGTATGGAATCTTAAATTTAGCCCAATAGGATCATTTTACTTCTCTTTATTTTGGAGGAAATACTGGAAGTCTCCTAGGGTCTGGAAATTCAGTGCAGAAGGACGTATTTTTATTAAAGTTTCCTTTCAGAAATGGGACAGACCACTTTATGTGCAAGTCTGAATTAAATATAGTTTTGGTAATCTTATAGTCTATTCAAGTTTATACGCAAGGTAAAAAAACCTTGTTAAAAATTCTAATAGTCATTTATTAATTCAACAATTATTTATTGAACGCCTAATTTGTGCTAGTTTTCATTCTAGGTGCTGGGTGTAGAGAACCGATCAGGTCAAAGTTTCTTCCCTCAAGGAGCTTATATTTCTAGTGGATGAGAAAGAAAATGAAGAAATACGTGCTATAAAACATTACATAAGTAATACACAGTCATATGTTGCTTAACAACAGGAATATGTTCTCAGAAATGTGTCGTTAGGCGATTTCATCATTTTGTGAACATCATAGAGTGTACTCACACAAACCTAGATGGTATAGCCTACTACACACCTAGGCTATATGGTACTAATTTTATAGGACCACTGTTGTATATGTGGTCTGTTGACTGAAACGTTACGCGATGCACAGCTGTATTACAATATAGAAAATATTTTTGCAAGGAATAAAGCAAAATCGAAGGAGATAGGGTGGTATTTTTGGTAGAGTGTTGAAGGAAGGACTCTCTGTGGAGGTGATGTTTCAGCAGACTCTGAATAAAGTGAGGGAGTGGTCCATATGAATATCTGGGGGAAGAATATTCATGCAGAAGAAACAGCAAATGCAAAGGGTCTGAAGCAGAGACAAGCTTGAAGAGCATTAAAAGACAGGAAGATAACATGTGTGACTGGGAATAGAGGGAGAAAGGGGAAGAGAAGTAGAAGATGAGATGGGAGATGTCATAGCAGGAGTCAGATCATGTAAGGTCTTAGAAGCCATGATGTAAGAACTTCTGTTTTTGTTTTCAATGGTGGGAAGCCATTTGAAGATTTTTAGTGAGACAGTGTCATGATGGTTTATGTTTTATAGTCCCATAGTTCTTGTATATTCTGTTCTGTTTTTTTTAGTCTTTGTTTTCTCTGCTTTTCAGTTGTGGAAGTTTCTATTGTCATGTCCTCACACTCAGAGATTCTTTCCTCAGCTGTATCCAGTCTACTAATAAACCCACCAAAGGCATTCTTTATTTCTGTTATAGTGTTTTTGATCTTTATCACTTCTTTTTGGTTATTTCGTAGAATTTCCATCCCTCTGCTCACATTATTGATCTGTTCTTGGTGAGCCATGGAATGTGAACTTCACCTGTACCTCTTAGTCCCCTCCCCCCCAATAGTAGGGATAGGATGGCTAGAGGAGGCTGGAATTGGGTATTTCCCTTTCTTCAGGTGGGTTGAGCTCTGATAAAACCCCAGCAGGTTAAGCTCTGAGGGCTGGCCTTGTTAAGAGCAGAATGCTTTGATATATTTCAAAAGTGTCTTTTTCCCTCCCCCTGCTGAAAACAGGAGAGAATTTTTTCTGATCACTACTATGAGGATCTGATAGAGCTCCTAGAGGTAAAACTCACAAAATGGTGGGGGATCCCCTATGACTGGGTCCCCCCTGGAGTGGTTTTTTTTTTTGGTGAGGGAGATTGGCCATGAGCTAACATCTGTGCCCATCTTTCTTTATTTTGTATATGAGACACCACCATAGCATGGCTTGATGAGTGGTCTGTAGGTCCACACCCAGGATCTGAACCTGTGAACCCCGCGTCATTGAAGCAGAGCACGCAAACTTAACCACTTTGATACCAGGCCCTCCCATCCCGGGAGTTTTTTTTGTGCAGAAGACCAGCCCTGAGCTAACATCCGTTGCCAATCCTCCTCTTTTTGCTGAGGAAGACTGGCCCTGGGCTAACATCTGTGCCCATCGTCCTCTACTTTATTTGGGACGCCACCACAGCATGGGTTGACAAGTGGTGGGTCTATCCGCACCCAGGATCCAAACCTGCGAACCCCGGGCCGGCAAAGCAGAACATACAAACTTAACCACTACACCACCGGGCTGGCCCCTCACCCCTGGAGTTTTTAACTCTCAGACTTGTTCACACTGAGCCTCTAGCAATTTGTCAATTACAGTTTAAGTTTTCCCACTCTGGCACTGGTTCCCACAGAACCACTGGTTTCTGCACAGATAAATTGTGCTTCTCTGTACCCATCTAACTGTCTCTTCGATTTTTGGGGCAATCACTTTCCTGATGGATCTAAGAAGAGCTGTTGATTTTTCAGTTTTTTCAGGTTTGTGCTTGTTGTTGGGGCAGAGTGGTGACTTCTCAGCCCTTTAAATGCCAAACTAGAAACTGCTGTTTTAAGTTTTGGAAAGGTTTTTCTGAGAGCTCTTTTGAGAAGGTAATATAGAGAGGCAAGAGTGGAAGCAGGGAGATCACCTAGAGAGTATTGCATTAATTCAGATAGAGCCTTGGATTAGGTGGTACCTGGTGAGAAGTGTTAGGATTTGGGGCAGTGCCATTGTCACTTATTGAAATAGAAAACTTTACAGGGGGACAAATTTTGTAGGAGATGGGAGATCAAGAATACTGTTATGGTGGGGCTGGCCTGGTGGTATAGTGGTTAAGTTTGTGTGCTCCACTTCGGCGGCCCAGGGTTCACAAGTTTGAATCCTGGGTGTGGACCAACACACCGCTCATCAAGCCGTGTGGTGGCATCCCACATACAAAATAGAGGAAGATGGGCACAGATGTTAGCTCAGGGCCAATCTTCCCTACCAAAAAAAAAAAAAGGGAACACTATTATGGAGATGTGAAGTATGAAATGCCTGGTAGACATTTACATGGTGCTGTGGAGTGACTGCCTGTGGAGCACTGGGTAGATGTTGGTTCTCCCATATAGATTTGGATGCTGTGAACATTTAAATGTATTTAAAGCCATGGGACTTAAGAAATTATTAATGAGGAGAGTCTGAAGACTGAGCCCTAGAGCATTGTCTGGAAGAGAACAAAATGGATTCAACAAATGAGACTGAGAAGGTACAGCCAGTGAGGTGAAAGGAAAACTGATAGTGTGGTGTTTCGGAAGCCAGAGAAGACAGGAAGGTGGTTGTGAATAACTGTGTCAACTGCTTCTAAGAGATTGAGTAAGATCTTTGAAAATGGAAAAGTGACCATTAGATTGTTATTGTGGAGGTTTCTGGTGACTTTGATGAGTGTGGTTTCCTTGGTCTGATAAGGAGAAAAGCCTGATTTTAGTAAGTTAAAGAGTGAATGTCAGAACAGTTTGTGAAGACGTGGCCTTAGAAAGGAGCTGGTTACTCTCCATCAGTTATGACTGGAGGAAAGGCAGAGTCTTAGTGTACAGATGCAGGTAGGATTGTAAATGTGGTAGTAGAAAAATGAACTAGTTTTCTTCTTATTGCTTCTATTTGTTTAGTGAAAAGACTAAAGTTATCAGCTGAGAGCAATGGTGAAGAATGAGTGTTAGAGGTTTGAGAAGAAAGTGTGAAGTGATCTTTGAGAGAACTGGTCATTGAAATAAAGTAGGATTGCCAGGCAATGCTGAAGGTCCATCTGAGCTTTATGGTTATAAATTTAAAATAAAATATGTCAGGGTGTTTGTGTATTTTTCTTCTACCATGTTTGGATAGAGACTTAGTTTCATTGAATCATGATATGAGGATCATGACTTGTTTTGTATTTTTCATGTTTAACCTCATTGTTTTTTACTTTCAGGGTACAAATAATAGAGCATCTTTATAATATGTTTTTCTTTTCTTTTGTTTGTATATTATGAGGTCTTTTAGTAATATTTGTATTATATAGGATTGTTTTTATTATTAGCTGATTTGGCAATAATTGTGATTGAAGATATTAGAACGGTTTCTCTGAACATTTTAAATCTTTGATTTTTTAAAAATTCAAGTTTACTAAGCTAGAACATCATAGAAGATACTATAAAAACTTACCAGTGAGATGTCACCAAAATAACAGAGTAAGAGACCCCAGCCTCTCTTCCCCGACAAAGATCAACAATTAGGTAGATGTTCATGAATAAAAACAGCTCTGGGGTCTACTTAAGAAACCAACACAGTGGAACAAAAAACTTGAGAATGACCACCCGAAAAGGGAAGGAAGGCAGCTTTGTTTTACCTGGATCATCCTATCCCGTGAGCTGGCATTGCTCAGCACCAAAAGGTAACTCCTCAGCTAGAAAGAGTTCCCCTTGCAGAGAAAAGAAGAGTGGGTGAGTGACCAGCTTCCCCAGCATTTTGTGGCACCACGTGAAGATCTTGCTTCAGTTTCACCCAACACAGAGACCGGCAAAGCTGAAGTATATGGAGATGGCTAGGAACAAGAAAGAAAAGCAGGGCTGCCAGTAGCAGCCACACAGTGGGAGTTATCATGGTTCCCAGTGAACTGCTGTGCAGACAAACCAAGCAGCATTCACCACTGAAGAAACCAATGGCCAGTACAGCCACTGCAGAACGCTTGCAGATTTCACCAACTTTCACTCCATAGATATTCACATTCACTGACACCAGCTGCCTGATTCCCCTTCTGCTCCCTACCCCACCCACACCCAACTCCCCCTGGAGCCCAGGAACCACACTGGCAGCTAGCCCAGGCCTCTGCAGCTGCATGCATGCAAAATGCCAGCCTAGACCACTGTGGCTGGCCCCTACCACCATGTGTGCCCTTGGGGCTAGCCCCTCCAGATGTGCACTTGCACGCTGCCGACCTGAGACCTGTCACCAGCCTCCGCTGCTGTGCATGTGCCCCAGGGGAGACTGTGTAGCTGCAGGAGAGCATGCTGTACAGCCAGGGTCTCTGCAGCTGCTTCTGGGCCCGGATCAGGCCCTGTCTTCTGTCACTGGCCTGTATCACTGTGCTTACCGTTAGCTAGCCCCACTAGCTGTGTACCTGCACAGTTCTGCCCTGACCCCCATCATTGGTAGCCACTGCCATGTGCCTGTGGTGAGATCCAATAGCCATGGTAGAGCATGCAGACAGCCAGGGCCCCTACAGCTGCCAGTACACTCATAGTTGACATCAGCCCTTACTGCCTGCCCTGGCTCCCACCACTACATGTGTGATTGCTGCCAACCTGTGCCAGTACATAGGCATCTGCAGCTGGCCCCCACATGTGAGCATGTGCATACCACTGGCTCTGGCTACTACTTCTCCTTGCCCTCTTCCTTAGCTGCTGGACTTGGAGGCACTGCTGAGGACCACAACAGTCCTGCAGCCTCTATGGACCCCCTGTAGTGCCTTCCAAGGGTCATGCAGTTGTTGATGCTGTGGACCCCAATGGCTTTCACCGACAAGCCACCACACTCCCCTGGACCTGGTTCCACCACATGCCCTCACCCTTGGCTCCCTGCACCATTAGACCTGGGGCTAATGCTCCAGCATGCTCAGCATGCCCCCATCTAAAAGTGAACATTTTCACTACTGAAGTCAGTCCATAAAGTCTCGAAGAGATGACTGTTTCTTCAGATGCGCAGACATCTGTGCAAGACTATAGGGATCATGAAGAATTGGAAATGTGAATCCACCAAAGAAATAAAGTAAACGTGCAGTAACTGGCCCCTAAGAAAAAGAAATACAGAATTACCTGACAAAGAATTCAAAATAATTGTTCTAAAGATGCTCAGAGAGCATTAACACCATTAACGAAAGCAATCTATACATCATTGGAGTCCCAAAGGAGAAGAGAGGGAGAAAGGAGTAGAAAACTCATTTAAAGAAATAATGACTGGGAACTTCCCAAACCTGGAGAGAGATTTGGACATCCAAGTTCATGAAGCTAATAGGTCACCCCAAAATTTCAATCCAAAACAATCTTCTCCAAGACACAATAAAATAAAACTCTAAAATCAAAGAAAAAGAGAAAAATTTTAAAGCAGCAAGAAAAAAAATATTCTCTCAGACAAGGGAACCTCTGTAAGTCTCTCAGCGGATTTCTCAGCAGAGACCTTTCAGTCTAGGAGAGAATGGGATGATATATTCAAAGTGCTGAGAGAAAGAAACTGCCAACCAAGAATGCCCATCAAAGTTGCTGCGCTTCATAAATGAAGGTGAGATAAAGACTTTCCTAAACAAACAAAACCTGAAGGAGTTCATCTTCACTAGACCTGCCTTAGAAGAAATGCTGAAAGGAGTTGTTTAGGATGAAACAAAAGGAGGATAAATAGTAACATGAAAACATACAACACACTAGTAAAGATATGTATATAGTCAGATTCAGAATACCTTCATACTGTAATATGGTGGTATGTTAACCACTTAACTCTAGTATAAAAGTTGAAGAACAGAAGTATTAAAAATAGCTATAGCTACAGTCACTTGTTAATAGATTCACAATATAAAAAGTAAAGTGTGACATAAAAACCATAAGATGTAGGGGTTGGGGGAATAAAATGGTAGAGTTTTTCTTTGAGATAGAACTTAAGTTATTATCAGCTTAAAATAGACTATTATATCTATAAGGTATTTCAAGTAAGCTTCAGGATAACCACAGAACAAAAACCTATAGTAGATACAAAAAGATAGAGAGAAGGGAATCAAAGCATACCATTATGGAAAATCATCAGTTCACAAAGGAAGATAGCAAGACAGGAAGAAGGGAAAAAAGAAACTACCAGTCAGAAACCTTCAACAAGATGACAGTAGTAAGTTCTTACCTATCAATAATTACTTTAAATGTAATGGATTATGTACTCCCATAAAAAGGTGTAGAGTGGCTGAATGAATGAAAAAACAAGACCCAACTATATTCTTCCCACAAAAGACTCATGTTGGCTTTAAGGACACCCATAGGTTCAAAGTGAAGGGATGGAAAAGAATCTTCCATGCAAATGGAAACCAAAAGAAGAAGGGGTAGCTGTACTTATGTCAGATAAAATAGACTTTAAGTCAAAAACTGTAACTAGAGACAAATAAGGTCATTATATAATGATAAAGGAGTCAACTCATCAAGAGGAAATAATAGTTGTAAATATATATGCACCCAATATCAGAGCACCTAAAAATATTAAGCAAAAACTAACATCTGAAGAGATTGATAGACAACAATACATTAATATTAGAGGACTTCAGTGCCCCACTTTCATCAGTGGCCAGATCATCTAGATAGAAAAGCAATAAGGAAGCACTGGACTTGAACTACACTTTAGACCAAATGGACCTAACAGACATATACAGAACATTCCATCCAACAGCAACAGAATATATATTTTTCTCAAGCACGCATGGAAAATTCTCCAGGATAGATCATATGCTAGGTCACAAAGTAAGTCTTTGTGACAGATTGAAAAAAATGGAAATCATACCAGATACTTTTTGAGGCTACAATAGTATGAAACTAGAAATGAATACAAGAGGAAAAGTGGAAAATTCACGAATATGTGAAAATTGACACACTCCTGAAGAAACAGTGGTCAAAGCTGATATCAAAAAGGAAATCAAAAAATATATTGAAACAAATGAAAATTGAAACACACTATACCAAAACTAATGGGGTGCAGCAAAAGCAGTGCTAAGAGGGGAGTTTCTAATGACAAACACGTATATTTCGAAAAAAGATCACAAACAAACAGCTAACTGTACACTTCAAGCATCTAAAAAAAAAACAACCTAAACCCAAAGTTACCAGAAGGAAAGAGATAAAGAGCAGAGCAGAAATAAATGAAATAGAGAATAGAAACAAAATAGAAAAGATCAACTAAACTAAGAGTTGGTTTTTTGAAAAGATAAACAAAATTGACAAAACTTTAGCTAGACTTACTAAGAAAAAGAGAGGACTCAAATAAAATTATAAATGAAAGAGGAGACATTACAGAAATAGGAAAGATGAACAATTGTATGTGTACAAATTGGACAACCAAGATGAAATGGATAAGTTCCTAGAAATATGTAACCTACCATGTCTGAATCATGAAGAAATAAAAAATCTGAACAGACCAATAACAAGTAAGATTGATTTAGTAATCAAAAACCTTCCAACAGAGAAAAGCCCAGGACCAGAAAGGAAAGGAGGAAGTAAAACTATTTCTATTTGCAGATGAAATGATATTATATATAGAAAACCCTAAAGATTCCACCAAAAAACTGTTAGAACTAATCAATGAATTCAGTAAAGTTTCAGGTACAAAAATCAATATACAAAAATCAGTTGCATTTCTATACACTAATAACAAAATATCAGAAAAAGCATTTAATAAAATTTAACATCCTTTCATGATAAAAACTCTCAAGAAATTGGGTATAGAAGAAACATGCCTCAACATAATAAAGATCATATATGAAAAACTCACAGCTAACATCCTACTTAACAGTGTAAGGTTGGAAGCTTTCCCTGTAAGATCAGGAACAAGACAAAGGTGCCCACTCTCACCACTCCTATTCAACAACATAGTGGAAGTCCTAGCCAGAGCAGTTAGGCAAGAAAAAGAGATAAAAGGCATCCACGTTGGAAAGGAAGAAATTAAAGTTTCTCTGCTGATGATATGATCTTGTATGTAGAAAATCCTAAAGATACCACCAAAAAACTTTTGGAACTAATAAACGACTCAGTAAAATTTCAAGATACGAATCAACATACAAAAGTCAGTTGCATTTGAGTATACTAGCAATGAACTATCTGAAAAATAAATAAGACAATTTTATTTACAATAACAAGAACAATAAAATATTTAGGAATAAATTTAACTGAGGAGCTGAAAGATCTGTACACTGAAAACTATACGACATTGATTAAAGAAATTGAAGGCAGAAATAAATTGACAGATATCCTCTGTGCATGTATTGGAATAGTTAATAGTGTTTAAAATTTCCATACTACCCAAAGCCATCTATAGATTCAATACAATCCCTATCAAAATTCTGTTGGCATTTTTCAGAGAAATAGTAACAACAATTCTAAAATTTGTATGGAACCACAAAAGACCCTGAATAGCCAAAGAAATCTTGAGAAAGAAGAAAGCTAGAGGCATCACACTTCCTGATTTCAAACTCTATTACATAGCTGTAGTAATCAAGATCGTATGGTACTGGCTTAAAAACAGACATATAGACCAATGGAACAGAACTGAGAGCCTAGAAATAACGCCCTGCATATATAATAAACTAATATTTGACAATGGAGCTAAGTATACTCAATGGGAAAAGGATAATCTCTTCAATAAATGGTGTTGGGAAAACTAGGTATCCACATGCAAAAGAATGAAACTGGGCACCTCTCTCACACTTCTCGCAAAAATTAACTTGAAGTGGATTAAGGCCTTTAAATGTAAGACTGCAAACCATAAAACTCCTAGAAGAAAACTTAGGGAAAAAGCTCCTTAATATTGGTATTGTCAACGAATTTTTGGATATGACACCAAAAGCACAAGCAACAAAAGCAAAAGTCGAGTGAGACTACATCAAACTAAAAAGCTTCTGCACAGCAAAAGAAACAGTCAACAAAATGAAAAGGCAAGCTAAGGAATGGGAGAAAATATTTGCAAACCATCTCTCTGATAAGAGGTTAATATCCAAAATATATGAAGAACTCATACAACTCAATAGCAAAAAAACAAACAATCCAATTTAAAATGGGCACAGGATTAAATAGACAACTTTTTCTAAAGATGACATACATATGTCCAACAAATACATGAAAAGATGCTCCGCATTACTAATCATCAGGGAAATGCAAATCCAAACCACAATGGGATATCATCTCACACTTTAGGATGGCTGTTATCAAAGAGATGAGATAACAAATGCTGGTGAGGATGTGGAGGAAAAGGAACCCGGGGGCACTGTTGGTGTGAAGGTAAATTGGTGCAGCCACTATGGAAAACAGTATGGAGGTTCCTCAAAAAATTAAAAATAGAACTACCATATGATCTAGCAATCCCACTTCTGGGGATATATCTGAAGAAGATGAAATCACTCTATCGAAGACATCTGCACCCCCAGGTTCATTGCAGCATTATTCACCATAGGTAAGACATGGAAACAACCGTCCATTGACAGATGAATTGATAAAGAAAATGTGATGCACACACACACACATACCCATACATACATACGCACACACACAATGGAATATTAGCCATAAAAAAACAAATTTTGCCATTTGTGACAACATGGATGGACTTTGAAGGTGTTATGCTAAGTGAAAAAGTCAGAGAAAGACAAAAGTGTATGATCTCACATATATTGGAATCTAAAAACATTGAACTCCTAGAAACAGCATAGAATGGTGGTTGCCAGTGGCTGAGGGGTACGGGAAGAAGGAAGATGTTGGTCAGAATGTGCAAACTTTCAGTTATAAGATGAGTAAGTTCTGGGAATCTAATGTACAGCATGGTGACTATACATATTTAGTAAACAGTGCTGTATTGTATACTTGAAAGTTGCTATGAGGGTAGAGCTTTGATATTCTCACTATAACAGCAACAATAAAAAATGAAATTATGTAAGGTGAAAGATGTGTTAACTAACACATTTATTTATTGTGGTAAATATTTTGCAATATCTATGTATCAAATCACATTGTACCTTAAACTTACACAATATTATATGTGAGTTATATCAAAACAACTGGAAAAAAATTTTATCAATGATATTTGACTCTTAAAAGTTCCATTCCCAGTCTGGGGGCTGGCCCAGTGGTGTAGCGGTTAAGTTCGTGCACTCTGCTTTGGCAGTCTGGGGTTCTCAGGTTCAGATCCTGGGCACAGAACTACACACTGCTCATCAAGCCATGTTGTGGCGGCATCCCATATAAAGTAGAGGAAGATGGGCATGGATGTTAGCCCAGGGCCAATCTTCTTCAGCAAAAAAAAAAAAAAAAAAGGTGTTCCATTCCTGGTCTGTATTAACTACAACAGAAATTTTTAACTTATAAAATAATGTCCCAATTTTATAAAATGACATATTTTGGATTAAATAGTGTGAAATCATCCTTATTAAATGGATTTATATGAAGTCTTCCTGGGATAGACAGCAAGCACTCAAGAGATGTTTCTTTTGCACCTAATGTTCATTTTTTATACTATTCGTATATAAATACTTATTATTTTTTATATGATTTAGATATTACCTAATAATTTTTGGCAGAAATCAGCCAGAACTGACAGTGACAAGTAAACTTACAAACTGGACAAACTTTTGATTGTGCAACTGATACACCTAAATCCAAATTTTTTAAAAAACATTGAATTGACTGATTTATGTACTGTTGAATATGAAGTTGTGTTGTATTAAGATTTTGACAAGGATGTTGTTTTTATTTGAGCAAATTGTTTTCTTTGTATTATTTAATGAAGATGATCATTTGGTTGTAGCAGCTAAGCAAATGCAGTAAGCACCATCCCATTTCCCCTCCTGCAGTCAGTTTTAACTTTTTCAGGTCTTCTTTCTTTTTGGCTGAAGAATGATTTATATATGACAGCAGAAGGAAGAGGGTTGGCTTGAATCATATTAGGTGATTTATCATAGAAAAGGGTAAACATTTTTTAAATACACAAAGTAACGCCAGTCCCTACCTATATGCAGTGGAGCAAATGGGGTTACAGGTTACTGTAGAAATGCTGATTTGGCATTGTGAGTTTTGTTCATCATGGCTGACAATTAACCATAGTATAGGAGCAATTTGTTTTGTATGTTTAGTAATTGAAATCAGCTCTGCTAAATATTTGAAGTAATACTAAAAGCTCATGAAAAAGAAAGTATTTGGAGTATTGACCTTTTCTTTTAATACTATGCTTAATCCCTTCACCCTTAAAAGTTTATGAAACAACATAGCTATTATTGCATTTTTAGACAGTAGTATCATTGGTACATAGTTTAGATATGTTTAATATTTTCATGAAGAGACCACAGAAGCTCATTACCCTATGTTTCTTCTTTTATTAGTTGAAAGGCATTAGTCTAGGGTAGAGGTTGGCAAACTTTTTCTGTAAATGGCCAGATAGTAAATATTTTCAGCTTTCAGTTGCAACTACCAGCTTTGCTGCTATGGCACAAAAGCAGCTGTAGGCGATTTGTAAATGACCGAGAATGACTATATTCCAACAAAAATTTATTTACAAAATTGTATGGCTGGCCTGATTTGGCCAGTGGGCCATGGTTTGTCAATCTCTGGTCTAGGATATCTAAATGATATATATTTTCATAGCAAGTGTCTTTGAATTTGGGTACTACCCTTACTTAGTAGTTACTCTAAAAATGGATCTTAAAAGGCCCTGGGAGAAGTAACCAGTCAGGAATAGTTGATATAGATCAAGATCCTGTTTATTTGTTTATTCAGTCAACAAATGTTAATTGATCACATTCAGTGTGTGAGGTGTTGTTCTTGGGGATACACTGGCACATTAGGAAGACATGATCCTTGCCTTTAGGAGCTTGTAGGCTAGTGAAGAAAAAGCAACATTCAGTAAATAATTATGAGAAATGAATTCAGTAATTATGGATGTGCAGTTACTGTGAAAGGCAAGTGGAAAGTCTTTTGAGAGCAACACCAGTGTGTCGTAACGTAGACTGTGAAGACAGGAGATATTTCGGGTTGGATAGCAAGTTTGATACTACTTCTAGTCAGTATTCAGTTCTACCCTGTTGTGCTATATTTATTTACTTATTTAATTTTTACTGTCCATCATTTTTTTGGTAATTCTGAAATTCGGATTATGTTCACTTTCTTTCCAATTGTGTTTTGCCATTAAATCTTTAATAGCGTCTCTTCCTTATAACCAGGTTAAGAAAGGTGTCTCATGCCAAATATAAACTTGATTTTATTTTGTAGTTGGATAAGGGAATTATAGTGGTTAGTTTTTTTGATCCTTTTTGTATTTTTCAGGTTTTTTTCCTGAATATTTGCTATATAATTAGTGAAAAAAGAGAACAATCAAAAATATCGACAAAGAAGGGAATGTACATCTATTATCATACTGTGTATATGTATCTTAGAGTATGGATGACTGTATTTATTATAATATCTTAGAAGATAATAGTAACTTCTTTTTGGAAGTTTATTCCTTCAAAATTGTAGAACTAAAGAATATTCGATTCTAGAAAGGGTCTTACTAATCTCGCTTAACCTTCCACGTTTTACTGCTGAGGAAAAGAAGAGAATTAAATGTCTTATGCGAGGCTAAGTCACTGTTCCAAGTTCCCACAGCTAATGAGTTGCAAAAGCCAGCGCCAGAAGCCTCAACTTTTAACTCCCAGGGCAGCTTTTTTCATGAAACAGTACTGCCTTTCAAATGACTCAGGTTAATGGGTAGTTGTTGATCGTTGCCTAAATTTAATTGTCTTTGTACAGTTTCCATGTGTCATTTATTGGTATTTGGGAATAAGTAGTGTGTGCTTTGCTCTTTCTTAAAATACATTCTATTGACTCCAACATTCTTTAAATATAAACTCTTCCATTTAAATTCTAAGACGTCAGTGTTTCCTTGACAACGTAAACTTAGACACATCTTCATGAGATCTATATACGTCTTTCCTCATTAATTTTGTTAGCGCCGTGGGCAGTAATTTTATCCTTTTTGTACTGATAGTGCATTAAAAATGGACTAGAGGGGAGGGAAAATGGAAGGTACAAGAGAAAAATAGGAAGGAAGAGAAAGACTCAAAGTAATAAGGGTTTTACCTTAAATTGTAAGAAAACCAGATTATTTTATTGTCTAATAAAAGATGCTTGTGTTTCTGTTGGTAGTTTTATTTTTTCTGAGTTTGTGACACTTAAAACTTGGTATATTTTCTGATGGAAGTAGTCTTTAAAATACAAAGTACATATTTTCATAATATGTACTAGAACCTAAATCCTTTATTTTTAAATTTTTAGTCAACTGTAATATTAATAATAAGTCTTGAGAGATTAAGTGACATACCTTTCTTAAAGGCATGATTAGAAGAAATGTCGAAATTGCCAACTCATTGCAGCATCTTTTGGTTATTTCAGTTCTCATGGTAGCCATTTCCATTCTCATAGACTTTCATTGATAGGGGGTAAAATTTGCTTTGGAAGAGGCTAATCCAAGAGTGTGAAATCATGTATGTTTTCCTGTGACATCCTCTAAAGGAAATTTGAAATTTGGGTGTCATAAAATGATAGAAGTGATATTTTGCTTTTACATGGAACTGAATAAAATAAATTTTGATTTATTTGTTCATTTTCTAAAAGATGTAGGCTTGAATCCAGTCCAAGCTGCTTAACACAATAGTTTTTGTTTTTCTGAATATCGGTTAGGATGGGAACACCAGAAAAGTAATTTATTTAACATTCTTTAGTTCAGGTCCCATTTCTTTTTTTTATGGTAAAATATACTTAACATAAAATTTAACATTGTAACCATTTTTAAGTGTACACTTCAGTGACATTAAGTATATTCACAACATTGTGCAACTGTCACCACTATCCATTTCCAGAACTTTTTCATCATCTCAAACAGAAGTTTTATACCCATGAAACAATACTTCCCTCCCCACCCCAGTATCTCGCTTAAGCCCTGGTAATGTCTATTCTATTTTTGTCTCTATGAATTCATCTATTTTAGGTACCTCATAAATGGAATCATACAATATTTGTCTTTTTGCGTCTGGCTTGTTTCACTTAGTATAATGTTTTCAAGGTTTGTCCATGTTGTAGCATGTATCAGAATTTCATTCCTTGTTAAGACTTGAATAACATTCCATTGTATGTATATACCATTTTTTTTTAATCCATTCGTCTGTTGATGGACGTTTGGGTTATTTCCAACTTTTGGCTATTGTGAATAATGCTGCTGTGAATGTTGGTGTATAAGTATCTTTTTAAAGAATTCCTGCTTTCAGTTCTTCTGAGTCTATGTCTAGATGTGGAATTGCTGGATCACACGGTAATTCTGTGTTTGACCTTCTGAGGAACCACCAAACTGTATTCCACAGCAGCTACACCATTTTACCATCCCACCAGCAGTGCGCAAGGCTTCCAATTTCTCCACATTCTCACCAACAGTTATTTTCTGGTTTTGTTTTGTTCTTCTTTTTTTCTTTTTTTGATAGCAGCTGTCTTAATGGATGTGAAGTGGTATCTCAACATGGTCAAGTCCTGGTTCTTGATCATAGTGAGATTTCATGAGAACTGTAGGCAGTTCTCTCAGATTTTGACCTGTTAAGTTTAAATTGTTGATAATTGGGTATACTGATTCAGTAGTTTAACTATCCATTTTTCTCTTTAAAGAAAAATAAAGTCCAAAATTGTGTGAAATTTATATTTCATCAACTAATTCATCTTTTTCCAATGAATTTGAGGGCTTGGAGTTTGAAGAATAGTTTCACAGTTTTGATAAAAATTTTGATTAAAAAATTGTCATAAAACTTGAAAGGCTTTTGTAAGAATTAGACTGCAATCTATTTTTCTTTGTTCAGCATCCCTGTGTAATAGTGCAATACTGCAGTCACACGTCCCTTAATGATAGGGATACATTCTGAGAAATGTGTCGTTAGGTGATTTTGTCATTGTGTGAACATCGTGGGGTGTACTTATACAAACCTGGATGGTATAGCCTGCTACACCTGGGCTGTATGGTACTAATCTTAGGGGACCACTGTTTATATGTGGTCCGTTGTTGACCGAAACGTCATTATGTGGCGCATGACTGTAATTAGATATTTTGCAAACCATTGTTTCTACATAATGACCCTAAAAAGAGCTTCCATTTTCGTGGAGTTTTTCTGAGTATCTGATTTTTTATGAGAAGCCAGTTTGTTATAGTTCAGATTTTTTTACTCAGACATCAAAATGGGAAAACAGATTAGCTTTCATGGTTAGAAGACGTTTAACATTTTCGTATACTTAGTATTTTGGCTGTTAATTCACTAACGTCTTCAATTTTCAGGCTTGAATTTGGAAACTATTTGCTTGATTAAACAGCATCTAAGTAATAATTCAATTTAACTCCCCAATTCATGTGGATAGTCGTTATCATTAATGAATACAAAAGAACTTTTCTTGCTGCAATAATGTAATCATAATCCCTCTGGAAAAGGGTTTTTCAACCTTGGCACGACTGACATTTTGGGCTGGCTAACTCTGTGTGGGAGGATTGTTTGTCTGTTGTAGAAAGTTTAGCAGCATCCCTGGCCTCTATTCAGTAGATGCCAGTAGCATCCACACCCACCCAATGTTGTGACAACCAAAAATGTCTCCAGACATTGCCAAATGTCCCCTGGTGAGAAAGTCTCCCCTAGTTGAGAACCCTGCTCTGGGAGAATCTGGGAGAGGATAATAATAACTACTGTTTTTTGAGGACTTGCTGTATGTCAGGCTCTTTACATACATTGAAGCTTGTAATTATCTAACAGCATTAGTATTATTAATCCCACTTAATAAAAACTGATGCTCAGAGATACTCAGTCATTGCTTATGGTCACTTATCCCTTTCCTGACCCCAGTTCATTTTCAGTTTTTCCTTTACCACTACATGGTACTATTATCTAGCCTAGGTCAGAAAGCTTGGAGTCATCAGCAATACTTCCTCTCCCTCATTTTCCACATCAAATCTGTCACCAATCTTGTCCTCCCCCACTCCTAATCAATCTACTTCTCTTCATTCCCGTTGCTGCCATCATTTCTTACTGGGTCTATGAAAATAGCTGCCTAACTGGTTTGCTGGCATTCCTTCTTAACTTTTCCCAATTCTTTCTTAACTCTGCCTCACTGAAGCTGGAATGATTTCTTTTTCCAAAATGTATATCTTATCCTTTGGCCTCTATGTTAAAACATTTCAAGTGGCATTTACTTACTGTTAGGTTAAAGACCAGATTCTTTAACATGGCCTAACAAGACCTTAAATGATCTAGTCTCTACCTCTCCAGCCTCCTCTGAATCTTGCTCTTTTTTGTTTTGCTTCCTCTGTTCCAGCCATGCTGACTTTCATTCAGTTAGTCAAATGTGCTGTACTTTCTTCTGCCACAAACTCTTTGCCCATTCTCTTTCTGCTGTGCTTTGCCACCTGTACCCCTTTCTATCTTCCTATTCATACACGTGTCACCTTTATCATTATTGTTTCAGGGAAGTCTTTTTCACTTCTCTGAGCCACTGTGGAAATGGGAGGTTTTCCTAATTGTGTTGAAGAGCCAGTTCAGCTTATGAGTTTATAGTGGAACCATTTGCAAAATTTAATGACTTTTCTATAATAACATGGCAACCAGGGCACAGGACCACAGAAGGGACTACATTCAGATTAGATGATACTAAAATAGTATTATTGGATTTGGTCTTTAGACATAGTGGACTGAAGCAGAGAAGAAATGATTTTATTTTATTATTTCATTAATTTTCAACCATCTTATACAATTGACATTTGAGGTGTCTGAATTTCATATACTGTTATATACTCTTTTTGAACAATGGTTAATGATATTAAAATAATAATCTTGAAAAAATGTTGTATAAGCAGAGATCCTCTGAATAAAAGCAGCTTGTTATTGTTATTTATAGAAAGTTCAATCTGTATCAGTCACCTTTCAATCAGAGAAACAGAACTACTGAGAGACATACAGACACAGGTTTCTTACAGACATTTGACCTTATGCAATTGTAGGAGCTGGTTAAGCAGTCTCTTGAAGGCTCTTGTGTTTGCATCTGATGTTGGAGCTTCAAGTCCAGAGGGGAGGCACTTGGGAAAGAAAAATGAATGTAAAGAGGGGAGAATAAGAGTAAGAAACTCACAAGCATGAACTGGATGGACAGAAACGTGTCAGTTCTTGTTGCCTTTGACCTTGGTGGTATGGATATCCTATAGACGAGGCCAGAAGCTCACTGCACATATCTGGCCTGGAAGTCAGAGAAGCTGAAGGAGGATGGAGGCATAGGTCAAGCAGTTGCAGACTTAGCTGCTTTCTTGTATCAGGAAGTGAACCAGCAGATAAGTGACAGTGTATGACAGTGTATGCAAGCTATGAAATGGCTACTGCTTCCTTTCTACTCTCCAAGTCTCCTGTAAGAATCTCTTTCATTGCCCATCCTACCCAGAAACACACAGAAAAGAGAATTCTGGTAAATGTATGTCGGACTAGTCAATTGTCAGAGTGACCACAACCCATGCTTTGTTACCTTGGCACATCTCCTTAAACTATATTTAATCTCCAAATAAAGAAAATGACAAATCATGCTTCTAACATGACACAACTATCCCACATACAATCAAAAACATGCTTGCCCTTTCCCTAGAATAAAATACAAAGCTACTATTAATACATTTTCTGTTAGATGGTAAGGGGATGAGAGAGGGGAAGAAAAGAAAAAAATTTGGTTAATATGTAAATATGTAGTGACATGAACATATTGGCATGTTATTGGCCATGTTATCATATCAAAATATTGAAGGGATGTTATAACTCTTACAGTAAT
This sequence comes from Tapirus indicus, assembly GCA_031878705.1. NCBI lineage: Eukaryota > Metazoa > Chordata > Mammalia > Perissodactyla > Tapiridae > Tapirus > Tapirus indicus. The sequence goes on along the minus strand of CM062924.1, from coordinate 56,524,181 downwards.
TTCTGAAACTGGTTATGTGGTTTTAGCTAGTATTTATAACTGCTCTCCTCTGTTACCCATTCTGTATTCGTTTTGCCCTCAGCAGCACCTTAGCCTTAGCTGGTAGGGTGATCCAAACCTTCATTCTGAAGATCTGGGCCATTTATTAGCAGTTCTGCCTTAATTGAGTTGTTGTAGCTTATTATTCAATTTCATCGTAGGCTGTGAGAATGCTAAGAGGTGCCCTAAAAGATCTCCTACATTGAAGATATATTGTGTCATAGCAGCCCAGTTTGCCCTTGGTAGACTCAATCAATCTAGCCTGTACAGTAACTCCCTTCTTGGCCTTTTGATTCCTTCAGTGGAATGAGGAGCCAAAGTGGCCAGGTGGCAGTCTCAACTTCAATTTCAATGAGTCATTGTTGTGTCCCTTAGTAGAAGTGTTCCTCCCTTTGGAATTAAGATCTCTAGACGAGTAGGGCCTAAAGTCACAGGGATGGGAAGCAAAAATTTTGTTAGTGTATCACAAGGGGCAGTAGTGAGATGGGTCACTCCTATTTTTTTTTCCTAGATTCCCAGACCTGTGAATCCTGGCTATGAGAGAGACAGCATCATAGTTTGGATGCTGATTTAGAGCACATACTGCATCCTGGAGGACATTGCCCTAGCCCCACAAGATGTCACCTAGCCAGCACTTGTAATTTAATTGTGAAATGGCCAGTTCACTGTTCTATTCAGCCAGTTACTTCTGGATGATGGGGAACATGGCGAATTAAATGGGAATGGACCATTGCCTGGTGGCCATCATTGCATGGTGAATTCAGTGGGCATGGACCCATTGCCACATTTCATTTGCTGTGAAATTAGTTTTTAGATCAGAAGCATGTGTGTGATACCATGATGATCCAGAGGTGGTAGTTTTGGCAGAAGCATTGCATGCAAGGATGGCAAATCCATATGCAGAGTAAGTGTCTATTCCAGTAAGAACAAAGTGCTGCCCCTTACATGATGGAAGCAGTCCAGTGTACCCAACCTACTACCAGGTAGCTGGCTGGTTCCCCCTAAGGGAGTGGTGCCATATCAGGGGCTCAGTGTTGTTCTCAGTTGTTGGCAGATTGGGTATTCTGCAGTGGCTATAGCCAGACCAGCTTTGATGAATAGAAGTTCATGTTGCTGAGCCCACACATAACTTCCATCCCTGCATGACCACTTTGTTCATAAGGTCATTGGGACAATGGTAGGAGTGGCTAGTGATATAAATATTTTCATCACTTAAGTTACAAATATCTTTGTACTCTGTCCATTTGGAGAGGTTTTTCCACATACCTCTTCCTTAGATATCCTTGTTGCTGATTATTTAATTCTCCATTTTTTAACGAGGTTGCTTGTTTTTGTTGTTGTTGAGTTATAGTTCTTGATATATTCTGGATGTAAGTCCCTTATCAGATATGTAATTTGCAAATGTTTTCTCCCATTCTGTGGGCTACCTTTTCACCCTATTGATAGTGTCCTTTGGTACACAAAAATTTTTAAGTTTGATGAAGTCCAATTTATCTGTTTTTTCTTTGTTCCTATGCTTTTGTTGTCATACCCAAGAAATTATTGCCAAATTCAGTGTCATGAAGCTTTTTCTCCTATGATTTCTTCCAAGAGTTTTAACATTTTAGCTTTTATGTTTAGGTCTGTGATCCATTTTGAGTTAATTTTTGTATATAGTGTAAGGTGAGGGTCCAACTTCATTTTTTTGCATGTGGATATCCAGTTTAACCAACGCCATTTGTTTAAAAGGCTGTCATTTCCTTATTCAGTGTTCTTGGCACCTTTCTTGAAAATTGTTTGACCATATACGAGAGGGTTTATTTCTGGGCTATCTATTCTATTCCATTGGTCTGTATGTCTGTCTTTATGCCAATATCACACTGTTTTGATTACTGTAGCTTTGTAGTAAGTTTTAAAATCAGGAAATGTGAGATGTCCAACTTTGTTCTTTTTCAAGATTGTTTAGGCTATTTGTAGTCCCTTGAGATTCCATATGAATTTTAGGATAGTATTTTTTATTTCTGCAAAAAACACCACTGGGATTTTGATAGGCATTGCATTGAATCTAGGAGATCACGTTGGGTAGTATTGACATCTTCCCTCCTTTCTTTTATTTCTTTTAATGTTATAACCACTTTACCACATTTTTCTGATTTATTTCGAAAAGAGATTCTCAAAGTTTTAAAATTTATGATGTACCATCTTGGGCTTGTACCATATCATTAGCTTTCTTTAAGACTCTATCTAAATAATGAAGAGGTGTATTTTCATGCCCCTGTTTTCTTCTTCACCTCCTTTCCTCCAGCAACTTTTTTCACTTTTCACCTCCTTAAACTTAATACATTCTCCACTATCTGTTAACAGTCTGTCTATTAAAAAATGTTGATTATTGTTGCCAAATATAGAAATATGTGGGCTGAAGGTCAGAGAAGATGTGTACATGACTGATAAATTAAAAACATTTTGGATTAAACCCCAGAGAGAAGATAATGGGAAAAATGCAAATAATTAGAAAGTGTAGGAGGAGGGAATTATAGTTATTATTCTTGGATAGATGAGTACCATATTTCAGTTGTATTGAAGAATCATTCAGACTTAATTGGCAAGACTACACCCTGTTTAATTCAAACACTATATATAAATCAGAGTTTGGCAACATCCATGGAACATTGATTTAAAGAATAGAAATATTATCTTCCATGTACAAAAGATTTTATTTGAATTGAATATATTCCCTGATTAGTTATGAACTGATTTTTAATAGCAGTGTTTTTGTAGTAATACATCATATGAAGCCACAGTTATATATAGAAGTGCATATTCTTCTCCTACTAATATATTTTAGATAAGACAGATACTATTAGATATTTACATTCTCTTTGATAGGTACCTTAACTCAACGGGGTATGTTTATTCCAGATGAAATTTAAGTTTTCTTCTTATTCTCTATTCTGCTTCAAAGGCTATATTCAAAATATACCCTTTCTGTGTTCTAAAGATGGGTTTCCTAGGTGAGAGAGGCTCACTATATACCAGGCACTCTTCAGTTTTATAGTCAGATCAACCTGTGTTTGATTCCTTGTTCTGTCTCTTAAAAGCTATGTGATTTTGATTAAGTTATTTAGTCTCAGCCTCAGTTTTTTTAATCTGTCAAGTGAGAATGACAATTCCCATGTTGGAGGGATATTTGGATGAGAGAGTACTTAAAGTTGTTATTAATACCTAGCACATACATAGTTGGTTACTATCATGAAAAAGATTAGTGACCAGTTATGATATTTTTCAAAATGTAATTATGATTGAGATAAAGGTCTGAAGTTAAAATAATAATTTCTAAGTCAGGGCAGTTCACATAAATAGACAAACCTGAAGGAATAGAGAGATATACAAAGATTAATATGGGGAAAAAGAAGATGAAAATAATTTTCTAGAATGGACAAGGAGGCTAAGAATAAGAAGTGCCTTGCTAAAGATAATGTTTTCACATGATTCTATCAATAATGCATTTTAGAAATTTTCTTTCTCTTTCATTTTCTATTCTTTTTCTAGTTTTTTAAAGGTGGAAGTTGACATCATTGATTTGAGACCTTTCTTGTTTTCTAATATAGGTGTTTAGTGTTATAATTGTCCCTCTGAGTACTGCTTTAGCTACATCCCACAAATTCTCATAAGTTGTATTTTTGTTTTATTGCAGTTCAAAATACTTTGTAATTTTCTTTTTAATTTTTTTGTTGATCCATGAGTTATTTGGAAGTGTACTCTTTCGTTTCCAAATACTTGGCAGTTTTCCAAATATCTTTTTGTTATGATTTCTAGTTTAATTCCATTGTTTTCCGTGAACATACTTTATGTTACTTGAATCCTTTTAAATTTATTGAGACTTGTGTTATGACCAAGAATGTCATCTATCTTGGTAAATGTTCTGTGTGCACTTGAGAAGAATGGGTATTCTGCTGATGTTGGATAGAATTTCTGTCAATGTCAGGTCAAGTTGGTTGATAGTTTGTTCAAGTCTTCTATATGCGTGTTAATTTTCTACTTATAGTGTCAATTTTTTTGTGTGTGTGAGGAAGACCAGCCCTGAGCTAACATCTGTTGCCAATCCTCTTTTTTTGCTGAGGAAGACTGGCTCTGGGCTAACATCCATGCCCATCTTCCTCTACTTTATATGGGACGCCGCCACAGCATGGTTGACAAGCAGTGCATCGACCAGTGCTCAGGATCCGAACTCTCAAACCCTGGGCTGCCAAAGCGTGAACCTAACTGTTACACCACTGGGCCGGCCCCTGTTCTGTCAGTTTTTGAGAGAGCAATATTTAAATCTCTGACTACAATTGTGGATTTTTCAGTTTCTCCTGCAGTTCTATCAAGTTCTGCTTCATATATTTTGAAACTGTTATAAGGTGCATAAAATTTAGGATTATTTCCTCTTGATTGTATGACTCTTTTATCATTATGAGATGACCTTCTTTATCCTTCATAATATTCTTTGTTTTGAAATCTACTTTCACTGACATGAATAGAGCCACTCCAGCTTTCTTTAAATCTTTTAAAATGTCTGCTAAGATCTAAGCATCTTGTTATTGCTTTGTATTTGATAATACAGAAAAATTGTTCCCTTTTTGGTACTTAGTAGACTAAGTAGCACTTAGAACTTAGTCTAATGGAAGAAAAACACAGGTTAATGAACAGTTATGATACAGTGTGGTCATCATGAGACTGATGGGAGTACAGTACTGGAGGAGCTTGGAAGATCTAGGAAAGTTCTTTCATGGAAGTGACAACTAAATCTAAGTCTCAGATTGAAAACTGAGTGGGAGTAGAAAGGGAAAATTGAGGGCAGAATTGGTCAGAGAGCAGTATGTGCAAAGCTTAAAGATAACAGTAGTTTTGAGGACTGAAAATAGGGTGGCTTGAGCCTAGGGTTTGAGTAGGGATGTGATCAGATGTAACTGGAGAGGTCGTCAATGTCAGATCATGAAGAGATTTGTAATAATAATTAATGGTGGCTCACATTTATGAGTGCTACTGTATGATTAAGTGAGATAACCCTATTAGGTAGATAATATTGTTATAATCATTGTAAAATGAGGAAATAAAGTATAGAGAGAACATAGAGATTAAATAACTTGCCCAAGGTTATACAGAGAGGAGATGGAATTTTACCATGATCATTGTGACTGTAGAATGTAAGCTTTTAACCGTTATGCCTTTCTGTGCCTATGATTTAGTAGGTCAAACCTGAGTTTGAACTTGATCCTGTTCACAATGTGGAGCTCTTCGAGGATTTTAAGCAGGGACACAACTAAAATAAGTAAATACAGTTTGTATTTTGTGTTTTTAAAAGCATCACCCTGGCTACAGTTTATGTTGGGGGAGGTGTGGAGAAGGTGCCAGGATATATAGTTGAAAATGTTTTATGTTCTATATACAGCATAGAGCCAGCCCTGGTGGCCTAGTGGTTAAGATCTGGTGTTCTCATTGCTGCAGCCCGTGTTTGTTTCTTGGTCAGGGAGCTAGACCACCGATCTGTCAGTTGTCATACTGTGGTGGCTGTGTGTTGCTGTGATGCTGAAAGCTATGCCAGTGGTATTTCATATATCAGCAGGGTCACCCATGGTGGACAGTTTTCATTGGAGCTCCCAGACTAAGACAGGCTAGGAAGAAGGACCTGGCCACCCACTTTTGAAAAAATTGACCATGAAAAACCCTACGAATAGCAGTGGAACATTATCTTATATAGCGCCGGAAGATGACAGGATGGCCCATAAAAGACTGGGCAGGGTTCCACCCTGCTGTACACAGGGTCACTAGGAGTTGGAATTGACTGGATGGCACTACCATAGAGCATAGACTAATTTTAAAGTGAAAGTAGTTCTTAACCTCTCTGTGGTTCAATTTCTTCATCTATTAAATGGAAATGATAATCGTTCCCTCCTCATAGGAGTATAAAACAATCAAATCACATAGAACTGCCCATAGTAAATACTCAGTAAACTTTAGCTGTGATGATGATGCGATGATGATGATGATGATGACAATGACGGTTGATAGACCCTTGAAGGTCAAGCTTCAATTTTAATCCTGTTTTTCCTGTTTCTTTTTTTTTTCTTTTTAAGTGTAAGAGTTTTGTCATAGAACTTACAGATATGACTCAGTATGCTACAGTAAAATAAAATCTTTACTACTGCCTTCCACTCCTCACTGCTATTATTTTGGTTTTTCAGTTTATGGGAAAAACAGATGGAGACTATTATACTCTGGATGACATGTTTGTCTCCAAAGTAGCCGAGAGAGAACGTTTTGGTGAAGAAGAGGAGAATCAGAGGAAAAAAGCTATTGCTGAGCATCAGAGTCTTGCTGCACAAATGGAAAAGTGTCTGTATTGTTTTGACAGCTCTCAGTTTCCCAAGCACCTTATTGTTGCAATAGGTGTTAAGGTAAGAAGTATAACATTTATTGCCCTAAGAAAATGATATAATGGTATATGTGAATTTGCCTCTTTCTTCATACTCCTATAAGATTCTTAAGGAATCTGTCTTCTCTTATTCTATATTTCAGATATTTTTCTTTTCTAATTTCCCATGATTCTCAGACTCATCTTTAGAGCGAGTATAAATATTTAAATGACTTGAAGCTCACATTTTGCATGATTCTACTCTTTAGAGAGACAGCGTTGGGTAGTGGTTAAGGCCCTGGACTTGGGAGCCAGATTCAAATTCTGGTTCTGCCATTTACCAGCTGTGTGACCTTATTTTCACGATTCGACACCTGATTCTCAGTATTAAAATCGCTTCAGAAATACTCAGTCTAAAGTAGCTTCTGCTTCTTCCCTTGCTTTCTCATAGAACCTATTTGTTTTTTCAAAGAATATCTCGTAATTTGAAGAAGTTTATTGTGTTTTGTTTTACTTGTTTATTGGGTCTCTCCTCTAATAGTCTGTAAGTTCCATGGGACATAGATCACTTTTACTCATCATTGTATACCAAGCATGTATCCTGTTGTGTACCAAGCATTTGTGTTCGCAGTCACTTATTTCAATACATATTAATAATCACTTATTTAATAGTCACTAGTAATAGCCATTTATTTCAACAAATATTTGGTGATTTAATTCTTATATTGAGTAAATAATTATTCTGTACCTGATATATACCAGACCCTAATTAGTCACTGGGGAAACGTAGAGACTCAGATATATGTGTGGAGCTTGTATTCTAGTGAAATAGGGCAGAAAATAAACAAAGTAGTACTTGCCCTCATTTAATAAAGTGTTAATTGTCATAAAGCAAATAAAGCAAGGAAATGGGATGCAATGATGGGAGAGTATTTTTTGAGAAGGTAGTCTAGAAGGCTTCTCTGAGGAGGTATTTTACTAAAGATATGAAAGATGGGAAGGAGCAAGCAATATGAAGATATGAATGAATAATGTTTTAGGAAGGGGCATCAGTGAATGAAATGAGGGGGAAATGAGCTTGGCATTCATGGAACAGAAAGAAGACCAGTGTAGCTGGAGTGGAGTGAGTGAGAAAAAGTGATAGGAGTGGAAGCTGAATGAATGAATGCTAGTTTCAGGAACTAATAGTTTGGGGAATATACATATACATATTTATTTATTTTATTTGTTGTGTGTACATACTTACACACTCACACATATGCATTCCCTTATGTATCCAAAGAATTGGCTTTTCCATTCCAACTCTAGTCTTTAATATCTTTAGGTCATTAAGACACTCAATTTATTGGGCCGGCTGGTGGCACAGCAGTTTAGTTTGTGCTTTGGCAGCCCGGGGTTTGCGGGCCCGGATCCCGGGCGTCTGCCGATGCACCGCTTGTCAGCCATGCCGTGGTGGCGTCCCATATAAAGTATGAGAAAGATGGGCATGGTGTTAGCCCAGGGCCAGTCTTCTTCAGCAAAAGAGGAGGATTGGCAACGGATGTTAGCTCAGGGCTGGTCTACCTCACAAAAAAAAGAAAAAAGAAGACAGTCAATTTATCAGCTTGAATTTTGGTTTCTTTAACTTCATTTCCTTACCCTTTTTCTTCTCCTTTCTTTCCCTTCATACTTTATCAAAAAGGTAAATGTAAAAATTCTGTTCAAAATTTAACCAATTAAAAAAAACCATCTTAACCAGTTGCTTGTATTCATTTTTCTACGTTCTTTTCCAGACCTTTACATAAACATTTACATTTTTATAATTCTGACATTATGTATAAATATTTCATTCCCCCTTAGGCTGATCCCTACCTTTAAGAAATGTAAAAATAAATTAAACCTGAAGTAATAAAGTTTTTCCTATAATGCCTTAGGATAAGTTTGGGTTATTTTCAATGACTTCATTGTCCTTAGTGCACTGAAGAAGACAGGCTGAGTCCAGGGAGGCACAGAGGTGTTAAGTGTACAAACCTTTTGTTAGCCTCCTGCTTTGTAGGCTGCATCTCAAAGTTGGCATTTCTCAATTCGCTGGTCAAAGGCAACTGTTAGCCAGTAATAGACATTTCTATTTCTTCAGCTCGTACTGCTATCTTATACATTCTTTTCCCTTCTCAGTTTTCCTCCTCTGCTGTGAGGTAATCCACATTTTCCAATTAGTGATTTCTAATGGTATTAAATTCTTCTCTTTGCCTTCAGCTTACTGAGAGTTGGCTGATCGGTTTCTTCCCTCTTAAACTAGTCTTCTCATTCTGGTTTAATTTTAAAACAATTTGAGTCTCTCCTTTCTCCATCTATGCTTTAATATGCTATCTTTGCTCTAAAAACTACCGTCTACCGTCAGCCTTTCATCTGTAAATATTTTAATACAGAAATATTTGAAATATTGATTAGAAGGAATTCATCAATTTCCAACAATATCTGAATGCCCATCCATCCATTGTAGCTAATAGGTTACTTCATTAATCTGAATAAACAATAACAAATTATTCCTTTTAGTTATTACCTAAGTTAATCATATATAATTATGAGTTTCTAAGGAATTGTTTTGCTGTTAAGTGGAAATAATAAGCAATATTTCAAAGCAATTCAGTTTTTCTTACTCAGCTTGAATTTCTAATATTTAAAGTTAATGTCTTAAATCCAAATGTGTTAATGAAACTGTATTAGTAGTCATTAGAATCAGACAGTTAAATAACTTTCTAATCATCAGCTGTCCCTGTCTTCCCCCTCCTTTTTTTAAAATAAAATCATCTATCCACCTCCTTGTCTTAACACTATGCTATACTTTTTAAAAAAAAAATAGACTGTTTTTTTAGAACAGTTTTAGATTTATAGGAAAATTGAGAAGATAGTATAGAGTTCCATATACTCTACTCCACACCCAGTTTCCTCTGTTATTAACATCTTACATCAGTGTAGTAAATTTGTTACAATTAATGAATCAGTACTGATACTGTTTTTAATTGCACATATGATTGTGATTTTACTGTAAATTTAGGTAAATATCCATATCTACTCCTACTTTGTCCTTTCTCAGCAACAATTTAAAAATTTGCATTATTTTGTTAAATAAATGTCTGCCATATAAAATATTTCTAGCTAAAACCTTACAAAAAATAATAGAAAATAAGATCAAGCCCCTTTGCAGAATATTATTTATACTCCTCATGAACACCTTTTGCTCACGACATACATATTAATTGGCCTTTTTTTTAATACAGTGTGTATATAATGGAAAAATAGCACCAGCTTATAGGTAATACATATATGTAAATAAATAGAACTTAACCAGGGCAGTAAAGCCATACAGAGGTCATTTTCTTTCCCTCTTAATTAGGTTAATTCTCTTAGCCAGTAAGAGAAGGAAGGCCTGATTAATAGGCATCTCTATCATTACCAGGCCATGTGTGTTTTTATTCTTGCAGAAATTGTGTTATTTCAAGGGCTTTGAAAGCATTTAGCTTCCTCAGATTGAGGATAAAGTGTCATTCATTCTGCCCTTAGGTAAGCTTAATCTTTGTGTGATGTATAACAGTTAAAATTAAGACTTACACTATAAACTTCCAGTTTATTAAAAGCTATCTTTGTGGCTCTTAAAGTATTAAAAATATTAAATATCTTTAAAATATTAAAATAAAATGTATTGCTTGTAAGCAAGTATACTTTATTAAGTGTCAGATGAGCCCTACTAGGGACTCATCTGTCACAACTGAGAATAAAAAGTAATAACATTTCACCTTTGGAATTTTTTTCCCATAGGTTTATTTATGTTTACCCAACTTTAGGTCTCTTACTGAGGGACACTGTCTAATAGTCCCTTTGCAGCACCATAGAGCAGCTACCTTATTGGATGAAGACATCTGGGAGGAAATTCAGGTCAGCGTGATAATGCTTATTATCATTGTAATGCTCATGAGCAATTTTTGCAAACTGTGGTGATAAATTCTAATAGATTTTATACCTTCATCCAATGATTTTGCTTTCTGAACTTAAACACTTGTATACATTTCCATAGTTGTATCTGCGGATCTTAATGTTTTCACCAGTGACTATCTTTTTGTTTTATTTCCCTTATGTACTCCATGTTTTGAAAACTTTATTTAAAAAAAATTTTTTTATTGAGATACAAATTGACATGTAATGTTATGTTAGTTTCAGGTGTACAGCTGAAAGCTTTTGTCTATTAAATAAACTGTGACAAAGTAATAATTATTGTTACTTAAAAAAATCAATGTAATGGGGCTGGCCAGGTGGACTAGTGGTTAAGTTCAGTGCCCTCTGCTTTGGCGGCCCAGGTTCGGTTCCCAGGTGCAGTTCTACGCCATTCATCAGTGGCCATGCTGTGGCAGCGACCCACATACAATATAGAGGAAGATTGGCAACAGATGTTAGCTCAGGGCGAATCTTCCTCAGGAAAAAGAAATCAACTTAAGAGTTTTAATCTGTGCTTTTGTGGAGCATGAGATAATCATTCTTACCACAGTAAACTAATAAATTATAGCCAAAATAAAAGATATTTTCAGATAATAAAAAATAAATTTTGGAAGTCAGAGGTTTATATACAGCAGTTGTCATATCTTCCCACAATGGAATTGGCCTTCTCTGCTGCTGTGATTTTTGTCACCAGCTTTAATTTTTGTACTTTTCCCTTTATAACCTGGCCTAGCTTTTGGATTCAGGGATTTTTTGTGTGTGTGTGACTGATTCTTCAGGAGATTGAAAGTCACGTGGGTGAAATTGCTGCTGAATTATTTCAAGACCTCATAATGACCAAAAAAAGAAAGAAAACTCTTGTTTTTCTAATGCCTCATAACTGAATAGGGAATACAGGGACCCTCTACTTAGAAAATGTGAAAATTGTACGACTTCAAAAGAGACTATATACTAGTCTTTGCATCATGCTGATAAAGATGCCAAAAGAGGAGATATTTTGACTGTATTTTGTGAAATTCAGTTTCTTACTCCCTATAATCTTTAAGTTTATGCTGTGAAAGTTAAAGGCAGACTGTTTTAATGCATCCAAGCAAGGGTAAGAATGTGGCCAAATTTGGTTTTCAGAATTATTTTGGGACTTTTCTGGAATCCCTTTTAAAAATTTGTACATGCAAAACTGATTTAACTTAGAGCAAAATACAGTGCCAAAAAGATTCTAAGTAATAGAGAAATCTAGTCTGTGTGTTTTATATTCTTGTAAGAAATTAAGCTATTTGATGAAAAACATTGAGGTGGATAAAGAAGAAACTTATTCAGTTCAACAGATACTGAGTACATGAATATAATCCAGGTATTATGAGAAATGCAGAGATAAAATCATTCATTAATTCTGCCCAAAGGTAGCATATATTCTAATACAGGTTATATTATAATTTAGCAGATTTTGTAAGCCAGCTGTGTTATAGAAAATTGAGTGAGGGAGGAAAAGCCAAATTGTTTTATGCAAATAATGGTATTATAGCTCTTTCTGTGTGATAAAAGAAAAAATTGTTAGAAGTTGTAAATTCTTGTAAGATACTAAACGAGTAAAATATCTGAATTCTAGATAATTATCTGAATTCTAGATAATTAAAAACGTAACTTTTTGGATATTTGTTTTTACTTTCAAATATGTATAAAAACTCAAATTAATTATGGCCTGGTGAATATTCTTATGGTCGTTCACCTCTTTTAGAGAATATATACAAAAAATGATTTGACTTAGCAAAAAATATTGTTTGCAAATGCAGGAGCCACTTCTTTCAAGTGATTTTTATCACCATCCTCTAGTAACATTTAATTTTAGACCTTATATTTGATAGAAAAATGCCAGGATAAGTTTAGCAGAGCATATGGGAATAATCACAAATTTTGAGTGAATAAGATCCATGTTTTTAGTTTTATTAAATATGTAGTGAAACTTGGTCCCCCTTAAATGTATTCTTATCAGTTTGACAAATATGCTTGAACATATGTCATAGACACCGTAGATTCATTTTTTAAATATCCCCAATTAGTGGTGTGGTGGTAGGATTGTTGATGCCTGTCTACAGTGGGCTTTGTTGTGGAATGATATGATGGGGACATTTCATTGGGAAACTTCTAGTGTTGGTACCTTTAAGTCTTTTTCTTGGGGCTAGTCAGACCCTCTAGAAAAGACTCTTTCAGTCTCTTGCCTAGAGCATCTAAGTCTGCTTGTCATTGTTTTGGGAGCTGAGTCAGGGAAGAAGGCTGGGGTGGCAGAATGTTGAACATTTAAGAACATTAAGTAACGTTTCCTATAATGCCCCTGTTTTCAGACTCTGCTCACCATGGTGTCTGGTTTTCCCAGTCCAATAACTTTATCCTTTACCTTCTCCAAAGGGTAATCCTATAGTGTTCTGCTGGTGTGGAGGAGGGGATCTGGTGTGGCAATTGCTTTTTTTCCAAGACTTTCGTCTGTGTCTGTTTTTCACCACACGTTCACCTCTACTTCCACAAGTACTTGGTGCTGCCAATTCCTGAGCCTTTTGAGGATTCTGCAGTGCAACATGGCTTTATTCTTTACTATCCCTGATAAGCCCCCTGCCCCCACACCACCAGGTATGAACTAGCTTTCTAGTGTTTAAGTCAGATATTGCAGAGTGATCTGATTTTCAGTGTATCTTCTCTCATTCTCTTTGTTCCAGTGGGTTTGTGCTGTTTTAAAAATTGATGTTGGGGGGCTGGTCTGGTGCTGTAGGTTAGGTTTGTGTGCTCTGCTTTGGCGGCCCGGGGTTTGCAGGTTCGGATCCTGGGCACGGACAGATGCACTGCTTGTCAAGCCATGCTGTGGCGGCGTCACATATAAAGTAGAGAAAGATGGGCACGGATGTTAGCCCAGGGCCAGTCTTCCTCAGCAAAAAGAGGAGGATTGGCAATGGATGTTAGCTCAGGGCTAGTCTTCCTCACCAGAAAAAAAAAATTAATGTCATTTTTGAGGGGTCAATCCGTGAAGGGTGTAGTTAAATGTGTGTTTCATCCTGTCTCATAACATTTATCTTTGGATAACTTTATCTTTAGACATGTTCTGTTTAGAAAACTTGAGTAAATTGTAGTATTAATATTACATGATCAACCCTAAATAGCTTGACATTTTTAAGGAAATACTTTAATTTTCATTTCAAAATTTTTTACTATATTTCCCTGATTTTTTTAATAATGTGACTTGATATAAATTAAGAATTGCAACACTCTGTAGTATAGTTTACTTAATTATATTGTAAGGAATTTTGGTCCAGATCTGTTAACTAAATGAGGAATGGCAATTAGTGATTAATATAGTATAGAAATATGGAAAAGAGTGATTACCCAAAGCATGAAGTCTTTTCTATTTGGAATATGGGAATTTTATGTCATCCTTATAACATGGGATTGCTATATCTCTCTGAAGCATAAAATAGTTTTGGTGTCTTATGATATGAACTAAAAAAATTTCTTTATTATTTAGTAGTCGTATAACTTTCAAAAATGAATATTATTTAAACATGTATAATGTATTTGTTATATTGACCTGGGGGGAATCTTTCTTTAATGGAGTTGATAATCTCAAATTATATCATTAAACTCATATTTTTAGATTAAAGTCTTTTATATACATAGAAGAGGAGAAGTACTTAAATGTGTGTGTCCTTCTTGAAGCTATTAGTATGATGTTTGTATATTTTATAATAGTGAACTATTTTTGCATCACTACAAATTTAGTACTTTTGAGTTTTCATTTATAATCTGTGACATCTTAAGTCTATCTTCTTCACTGTTGTCCAGATAGAATTTAGAACAATCATCTGACAGTTAAACCAGGAAAGGATTATGAACAAACATGAAGTAAGGAAATTTGTGAGATAATCTTTGGATTATCTAAATTTTTGTTATTGTTATTGTTGCTGCTGCTTTTTATCTACTTTTTCTCTTCTTCAAAAAAGTTTGGTTTTCAAATATACAGTTCCACTCTAGTAGTGATTTTCCTTTTTCTAGTATAGAAAATTATCTTCTCATCACAGAACTAGATAATGAAATAAATAACAATTAATTGAAAATATTGATAATAAATAAAAATTTGCAAACATAGCAACAATTAACAAAATAGAGACAGTCTAAAAAACTATGTCATTAAACCAAATTTGTATATTTTCCGTTTGGTTTTGTTTTTTAATTGTTTTATACGTGTGATACTGGGCATGTAAAGATAACTATCTGGAACATACAGTGAGTGGAGGGGAAAATAGGGGTTAACTGTTGTCACTTTCTGGTTCATCCGCAGCTCCAGTCATATCGCTGATGTGAGTGAATTGCCCATCTTATTATTCTTCACTGTTGTTGCAAACAAAACTTAACTCACAGTACCTTGAGATAGCAAAAGTTAATTTCTTATATCATAGTCCAGTGTGGATTGGGCAGTTCTCCAAGACAGATCGCCTCCACGCAGTAATTCAGGCATCCAGGCTCCTTCCATGATAAGGCTCTCCTGTAGTGGAGTCCTTCTCTTTCAGCCCCTTGGATGGAAGAAAATGAACATAAGAAGGCACACTACCTCTTAATAGCTTTAATACACAAGTGACACGTATTTCTACATGCATTACCCAGAACTAAACACGGCCCAACATAAGTCTTAGAGAGGCTGGGAAATTTAGTCTTCTTGTTTGCCCAGGAAGAGGCAAATGAAACAGTTTTGTGAACACAGCCTTTTTTGGGATGAGTTTTTATCTGCAGAAATGAGATTGGGGACGTAGCAGCTATAAAATTTGAATGATCTATTTTACTGTGTAGATATCTATACCAATATTTTATGTTTTTTTTTTTTATCATAATTTAGCCTCAATTGTATGTGCACTTGAATGATCAATTTTACCATGGAGATATCTATACTAATATTTTATTTTTTATCATAATTTAGCCTCAGTTGTATGTGCACTATCTCCATTAATGTGATTTTTATAAGGTATGATACCAAAGTCAGGGAATTTTTAAAAGAGGAATCAGTGATCTATAATCATCTGTAATGATGTATCTGACAATCACCTATACAGTCATGTGTCACTTAATGACAGGGATACTAGCTGAGAAATGTGTTGTTAGGTGATCTCGTTGTTGTGAGATCATCATAGAGTATACTTACACAAACCTAGATGTTATAGCCTACTACACACTTAGGCTATATGGTACTAATCTTATAGGATCACTGCCGTATATGTGGTCCATCATTGACTGAAACATCATTATGCAGTGCATGACTAATGAGATTATAGGTGTAAAGTCTGCAACCCCTTACACTATTAGCCAAGGCTTCGAGTTTAACAACAGTTTGAGTGTCTAAAGAGCCTATGCTGAATTTATATATAGCTGCAGTCAGAAATGCAAGTGAATCTCATATCTGTTGCTTACTAGATACCTTTCTAGTTCACCTCAAATTATAATTATTTGATTTATTTTTTTACTTCCTCTTACTTTATAAAATGAATGAAAAATAGGAAAGTGATGAGGGGTAATAAGTGATCAGTGGAGGCCTGGTGGGAGCCCAGAACTTCCATCTTCTATGCAGCAGTAATAAGTATTTCCATTTTGGGTATCAGCAGAGGCTGAGTAGGGAACCTGAACTTCTATCTCCACATGGCAGTAATGAGGCGGTTTCTCCACAAAAACCTGGTTGAATCTCCAGGGAATTATGTTGAGTGGAATGTTCCAGCCCCAAAAGATTACATGATTCCATTTATGTAACATTCTTGAAATGACAAAGAAATAGAGAACAGATCGGTAGTTGTCAAGGGTTTAGAAAGGGGGTTGGGAGTGAATGTGGTTGTAAAACAGCAACAGGAGGGATCCTTATGGTGTTGGAATTGCTCTGCGTCTTGACTGTATCAATGTTAATATCCTGGTCGTGATGTTGTAGTGTGGTTTTGTAAGATGTTACCATTGGGGGAAACTGGGTTAAGGGTACATGGATCTCTATTATTTCTACGTGTGATCTGTAATCA
This sequence comes from Tapirus indicus, assembly GCA_031878705.1. NCBI lineage: Eukaryota > Metazoa > Chordata > Mammalia > Perissodactyla > Tapiridae > Tapirus > Tapirus indicus. The sequence continues at coordinate 56,507,762 of CM062924.1, read as the reverse complement.
TAGTAAAAAAGTTTAAATAAAATATTAAAAAGTTAAAAATCAAGCTGATAGATCGAAATAAAAAATGTTTCATCCTCCTGCTTAGACAAATATACTTGAATAACACTCTACAAGGCCAAGTTTGAATTTAGAATTCTCAGATACCTTGGAGGTCTACACATGGTGGTGTGGGGAGAGTTGGCTTTTGGCTCCTACCCTGCAGCCTGCTCCTTTTTCTTCCAACCCCTGGCTTCATCCTATGCTACAATTTATCCTGTGAATGCATGTGAACATCCTGGACTGCAGGGCTAAGCTCCATGCAACCAGCCTCTAAAAACAGCTGTCCCTCAGGCCTAGGAGTGTGAAATAAATAAGTAAATAAATAAGTAAAAAATGGTAAAAAAAAAAAAAAAAAAAGGAATCTCATTATAATGCTGAGCTCTTTGGGAAAACACTCTTAGTTTTCAACTTTAGTATATTTGACTTTCATACACTTGGTAGGACTGGATTATATGTGAAAATAGGAGACTGCTTGAATATACAAGGTTACAAGTGAAGGGTCAGCAAACATATAAGGGAACCAGCAAATGAAGATGCTGTAAGCATGGGGAAACAATTAGAAGTGAATTCTACTTGTCTGTTACTGAATTTAAGGATGCCTGCCTGCTCAGAGTACCTTTTTTGGCTTATGGATGTTTTCCTATAATTTTACTGTCAGTTCTGCGTATTTTGTAAATTAACCTAAATTTGATTTTCTCTCTTCCTTTTCTTATTTTCCTTTACTGGAACCATTTCCAATATATGCATAAAACCATGTAGAGTGAGTTTCAGTTTAAAAAAAATGTTGCTTAAATATATGAAATTATGTAGTGAATTTAGAAAGTAAAGTAACTATAAGGTAACATTACAGAGTTCAGATATTGTTTACTATTTATTTTTTTTTAAGGGATTTATTGTACTTTTTATTATTTTCATATTTTGAGTCTCCTCTAAGTGCTTTATTTACCTAGCCATTTTCCTTTCTTCAGATGTTCAGAAAATCATTGGTAAAGATGTTTGAAGATAAAGGTTTGGACTGCATCTTTTTAGAAACTAATATGAGCATGAAGAAACAGTATCATATGGTTTATGAATGCATTCCTCTCCCAAAGGAAGTGGGTGATATGGCTCCTATCTATTTTAAGGTATTTATAGATAGTCTTTACATGCATACTTATTATTTTGCTACAGTGCTGTTTTATGAATAGTTATCTTTATTCTTGTATTTTTTCTCCTATATACTTCTATCAAATTTTATATCATATAAAGAAATGAAGTAAAGCATAAAAAATTCTCTGTATAAATTTCTATAGAAATAAATTTGGGATTTTGACCTTTAATAGGCATGCTTATAAGTATGAACATACTATCAAATGGTAATTTATGATTTCTATTTTAATTTCTCATTTCTCAAATAAAAAAATTAGGGTTTTACCTTGAAGTACTTTCAAGTCAAAATTACAGTCATAACTCTAGAAAACTTATTGAAATTCACAAGAACCAAGGATAGTACATACAAACAGTACAAATTACAATTGCTGAGACAAGTTATTGCTGTAAGTTTTAGTATTTAATACCTCATCATGCTATTTGTAAAAAGAAACTAATATCTAACCTTGACATACATTTTTGGACATATGATGAATGACTAGCATTCTTAATCAATTAAGTGTCGTTATAATATTCAAGCAGCTTTTACTAAATAGCATATGTTTGATGCTGACCTGAACATAATATAATTTATAGACTAATGTAAATGTGTAAACTTAGAACCATATATGAAATAGTAACATGCGCAGTGAAAAAAGGTAATGTTTTGTGAGGTGGTATAGGAATCTTGCAAATGCAATATTTAGACAGTATAGGATGGCACAGTTTATTAATATAGGCTGTAAATCCCAGTAAAAAGGATTATAAAACCTATTAAGGTTATTGAGGTGGTGAAAACCTACTTTCGCTCTAGAAATTTTTAAAAACAATCTAATTATTTGATTTGGAGAATTATGTTATTAAAGTATAAGAGATAATCCTAAAGCCAGATAATCTATCCCAGACCCATGCCAGTCGTATGTTAAACAAAGAGATTATTATACTTTTATTCAATGTTTTTTTAATTTTTATGTCCTCAGAATCTTAGATGATTGTGACTTTAGGCATTGAGGCATAGGGCACAACATAGAGCAGTCACTGTTGCTCATGTTGGGTGACAGAAATGTCATCTCTCACAAGAATGCTATGTTGCTTTTCTACACTAAATCTTCCATATGATCGTCGAAGATACGTTTATTTGATTTGGCTTCAATTTTATAGCGAATGTGCTACATTATAGTGTCAGTACAGCAACCCATGCCTTTTAAATAGGGATCAGCAATATATCTGGTGTGTATTTAAATTGTGTTTATTTGAATGTTAATTGCATTCTTAAATTTGCTTCATTAATAATGATACTGTACAAAAATGAGATTATTTTATACTCATCACCCTAGCTTTTCTATTAAATATTTCTTTACCATAAATACAGTCATATTGCTTAGCCTAGAAAGTCTATAATTCCATTTCCAAGTATTTTTTTCCCTGCATTTTTATTACTTTTTTACATGGCCAGAAATAGTTCAAGTACGTGGTTGCTAGAAAGCATATAAATTATTCTTTGACTTTTGGAAGAAGAGTAGTAAAACAAAATGAATTTATTTGAGTAGATTTCTATGAACAGAGTAAGGAAACTGTGAACTTTTCTGTTCACAAATTATGTCCAATATTAAATTGCTTGGTCTTACTAAGGATTGTTTTTGTCATGTAAAGTTGAGCTGAAGTTAGTACAAGAGTTCAGAATGAGTAAAATAGTATTATCTTGGCTAAAGATACGACTTTGAAAAAATCAAGAACTTCCACTTTTAGATAACAGAAATTAAAGCTTTAATCCATTCAAGATAATGACCTACCATGTGTAATATACCCTGTAATTAATTCATTATATTACTTTATTTTTCACCTGTCTCTTTGTATTTGCTTATTTATATTTTTCATTAACAAATGGCTCTTTGTTAGAAAGCCATAATGGAATCTGATGAAGAGTGGTCTATGAACAAGAAATTGATTGATCTGTCTTCAAAAGATATCAGAAAGTCTGTAAGTATCATTTTTTCCCCTAATATAGGAAATTACCCTAGTGTTTAGGATTGTCACTAATTTCCACCTCTTATTTGGGAAAGATACCATTTGGCTGAGTAACCAAAGGTGAAGTAACTGATTCTATAAATAAAGAAGAAATTATTTTCATCCTACCTGGTCTAGCAAATGCATATTTGTTCAATTGCTTATTTGAATGTTTGTTTATTCCTGACCTGGCCCTCTGCCACTGTAGTCACTATAATTGGCTGTGACAGCTACCAGACTCTGCCATGAGATCTCCTCTCAGGGGCTTCTCAGCCTCTGTGGGACAAGCGGTGAGAGTGGCCTTCTTGTTACTGGACATGTACTGAGAGAAACATTTTCCTAGAGGCTCTATTTTGAATTTGGAACTTTTTTTTTCTTATACAAAAGTTCTCTTTTATGTTCCTTTAAAACAGTAGTTGAGTTAGATTATGGGTTTGTTATTCTTTTAGGGATTTTCCTGATCATGTTTCATAGTTTAATCTTAGTTTGCAGATCAAGTTTCAGATACAAGTTACACATAAGTTGAGTATTTCTGTAATGACCTCTCTCTTTTCTAGAAATATAAATTATATGGAATAGAGATAGAATTGTGGATTTCTTTTTGTTTTCCTATTCAAAAAGTAATTTATTCTTATGCACTTTATGTGCACTCTCCTAATTTATTCTACAAATGTTTATTGAGTGCCTACTATTTACCAGGTACCATTCTAGGTGCTTTTTTATACATGGTGGAACAAAATGAAGATGATCCCTGACTTTTGGAGCTTATATTCTAGTGCAAAGGTTGGGAACTCCAGCGTTTGCTAAATCCAGCCTGCTGCCTGTTTGTGTAAATGAAGTTTGATTGGAACACAGCTACACCCATTTGTCTATGTATTGTCTTTGGCTGCTTTCATGCTACAAAGGCAGAGTTGAGAGTTGCAGCAGAGACTATATGATCTGCAAAGCCCAAAATATTGTATTTAAATTGAAACTTTTATAAGTTTTTATAAGCTTTTTTAAGTTTGCCAACCCCTGTTCCAATAGATGTCACTAGACTATTTCTCTCCTGTTTCTTCTTTTGGAAAGCCAGACTCCTGATCCGTGTGACTGATAGGATTCCTTATTACATTTATTATATCCCAGTTAAAAGATTCAAATTTCATTGCATTTTTGAAGATAGTTTTAATTCAAAGGTAAAAACATGTCTACAGTCTTTTTCTTTCCCTTGCTGATGAATTGGGCCAGACAATATATTAAAAAACAACTCCACCCCCCATGTCCTATTTACTTCTGTGTTTTATGAGCCTATGGAAAAAGGTATCTAATCTACATACATCTTTTGTGCCGGAGTTTTTCACTTCTCATATCATAATTTCCAGTGCCATTAAATATTCTTTTAGAACATGATTTTATGGCAGTTGAAAATATATTATTCTCCATTTGCTATGCTGTATGTGCAGTTTTCTTACTGGTAAACCATATAGAACCTATTGTAAGTTTGTTTCTTAAAATCTGGATAAGTACCTGAATTAAGTACCCAGAGGGTTTTAATATTTTAACTTAACCAATATGGACAATAAGAAACAAATACGGATCCTTGTAGGAATGGCAGTTGTATATTCAGCTTTGCAGCATTTCAAAAATAGCAACAATTGCCTTTTTTTGAGTCACCACATAGTGTTGTATCTGAAACTGTTTGAGAGTCACAGCAGATGGGGAATGAGCCAGATGACCTCTTGAGGTCCCTCTTAGCTTTAGGATTCAATAATTATGTGGATGGAATTGTGAAGAGAACTTGAATATGAGAATAATTCTAAAGGAGGTCACTTTTTAGGTTAACAAACTTTCCAGTGTCTTTTTAAAATGGTAAAAGTGTTTCTGAGGATGAAGTGAACAATCTTGAATTATTTTAACATTATTTTTATTCTGAAAGAACTCATTATACTTCTTTTAAAAGCTCCGTGTCCTTGGTAGTTTCATAAAGTACTTTACCTGCTTCATTGGGGGTGGGGTGATTTTTTTTCACAGTAGTCATTTGGCTTTTAGTAGAGATTTACATATTTTTAATTCATTCTGATTCTTTGTTGATTTATGTTTTTCTTTGCTGTGTGAGTATAAGCTTCTCTTTTTATGTCTATTTTGTTTACTTTCTCTGAGTCTTTTGATTTCCTTTCAGTGTAGTGTGAAGTTCATGGAAATATACAAGGGAAACATCTGAATATTCATTGCAGAGGAACTGCATGATATTAAATAACTTGTCAAGAAAAGTGGCCATTTTTCACAAGCCTATTTTATTGAGATTTCATGTGAATTCTTCCTGCACTTTTAAATGTTGTGATTTTTAGGTTTAATTTTGTGATAACTATAGCATTTCAAAAACATGTAACACATTTAGGGACTGGTTTTTAAAACTAAGAAAAGTCTGTCTCAGGGAAAATTTGGGTTTATTCAGAGACCTTCAAACTCAAGAACAATTACAGGAAGTCAGGAGTAACATCTGGAATATTAAAAGAGGAAAATTCAAATATTACTGTTTTTCTACCATCATTAAAATTTTTTGCTGTAATTCTGTCAGTACCTTTCAAGAGTGGTAGCAGAGTTCCAACTCCTTTCCCTCTGGCTGGTCAAGGCAGGAAAAGGAAAGTGCTCAACATACGTGCACCTTGGTACTAGAATCTTTTCAACACTTACTAACAACTCTTCTCGCAAGACAGTAGTTTGTATCTTCTGCAGCCTGCAGTGAGAGAGTAGAGGAGAATTTTGTGGCAGCAACTGTTCTTTGTGTAAAAGTAGTAGTGTGTTCATTATGCTGTCTTGGCAATTATGCCATAGGTTGTTGAGCCTTGGTATGTATATTAGTTTCCTATTGTTGCTGTAACAAATTACCACAAACTTAGTGGTTTAAAACAACACAGATTTATCATCTTATAGTTTTGGAGGTTCACTGGGCTAAAATCAAGGTGTTAGCGGGCCTTTATTCCTGCTGGAGGCTGTAGGGGAGAATCTGTTTCCTTGCCTTTTCCAGCTTCTAGAAGCCACCTGCATTCCATGGCTTGTGATCCTTTCCTTCATCTGCAAAGCTAACAGTGTAGGATCTTCTAATCTTTCTCTGACTCTGACCATCCTGTCTCTCTAAGTATCCTTGTGATCACACTGGTCCCACCTGGATAACTCAGGATAATCTCCCCATTTCAAGATCCATAACTTAATTATATCTGCAAAGTCTTTTTTGTCATATAAGTAACATAATCATGGCAAATAGGGAATTAGAACATTGACGTATTTAGGGGCCAGTTATTCTGCCAGAGACAGTACAGTAAAACACATGGCCACTGTCATCACCAATTGCTTCCTCAAGTTCTCTCTCCCTCAAAGTACTGTCCTTTAGTTGATGTAGCTCTGTAACATCGACATGAGCCATTTAGATTCATGTTTCACACGTGAAGATCTACTTCAGATAGCAAAAATATTCTAATGGAGCCTTCCATTCTTTATTCTTAGACCACCAGATTTGCACAAAACGCTATTGTATAGGAGACAGAAATGAAAGTAATGTTTGAATAATCTTCTCTGTGCCAAGCATCGGGCTATGCACTTTATGTGCATTTTCCTATTTGATCCTCACAGCAAACCTCTGAGCTCTTCATATTTCTCGTGAGACTCAGAGATGTTAAACAACTTGCCTGAAGTTACCTAGCTATAAGAATCAGAGCTGCGATTAGAGCCTTATCTTTTTACTTCATTTTTTCCTAATTGTCTAGGTCACACATGTTTATCATATTTAAAAAATGTGAAAGTATGAAAAAATGCAAATACATTTCTCTGCATTTTATGTTATATACTATTTTGTAAATTGATTTTTTTTACTTATGCTTTTCCTATAGCATGAAGAACACTTTATAAATTTTAATTTTAATTGCTTTATACTATTTCAAGATAACCACTCTCCTTCCACTGTACCATACTATCTCTTTCCAAGTCTTGCCTTCTTGAGGACAGAATACAAAATATATATAGTTAAGAAGAAATATGTGATTCAGTGCCAGAATGAGTAAATGCTGACTGTGTGACGGAATTAGAGAGAGAGATATTACTATAAATTGACCCACTTGAATAAGTTGTAGTGACAGAATTGGGGCTTGGAGGAAAAACTTACAAGGGCACAAGATCTATTTAATTGATAAAGCAAGAAATTATGGCCTTTTCCAATCAAGATAGAGTTGAAAATACTTCATATGTGTGTATGTAGAAAGAGAGAAGGAGGGAAAAACAAGGGAAAGATAATAGTTAATCCTGGAGATATTTTGATAAACTAAGTTAATGCCCATCTCACCAGTTAATAAAAAATTATGATTGTTCAAGTTTAATTTATCTTTGATAAATAAATACTAGTAAAATCTCAGGGATATTATAAACAAAGCTCTAAGTATGTGGCTAGACCTCTTTTCCTATTTTGCGTTGTGAGGAAAATATAGGAAATCATATCCTTATTCTCTATTTGTGTAGTCTAAGGAAAGTTATTCTGCTGTTATATATATTAAAAAAAATACCTTTCCTTCCTGTTTTCCCCAAAGATGGGAAAATAATTGGTTTTGATTATAATTGCTGGGTATTTTTTTTTTTTTTTTGTGGGGAAGACCAGCTCTGAGCTAACATCTGTTGCCAATCCTTCCCCTTTTTTTTTGCTGAGGAAGACTGGCCCTGGGCTAACATCCGTGCCCATCTTCCTCCATTTTTTTATATGGGACGCCACCACGGCATGGGTGACAGGCAGTGCGTCGGCGGGCGCTCGGGATCCGAACTCGCGAACCCTGGGCTGCCAACCAAGCGCGGACTAAACCGCTGCGCCACCGGGCGGCCCCATATAATTGCTGGGTATTATGAAGAGTTATCTGGCTGAAAGACTACCAAATGAAATGTTTTACTTAGAAAAGTTAGGTCATTGCTTAAGTATCTCTAAGTCTCTAAATATGTTTGTCTTGAGGGGTGCTTAATTACTGTCATGTCAGAGAGCAGGAAGAGAGATTAAACATAACTCTCTGATTTCATGGTGCATTCATGTGTGACTTATCTGTTTATTTAGGTGCCCAGAGGTTTACCTTACTTCTCTGTGGATTTTGGCCTCCAAGGAGGATTTGCCCACGTTATTGAAGATCAACACAAATTTCCTCATTACTTTGGAAAGGTATGCTCACAAGTTTAATAAAATTCCAGGGTTTGGCAGTTTGGTAACACTTTTCTTTTGAAGGGAAATCAAAACTTTGGGCACAATATACACTGGAGTTGGTGAGTACTGTTCTACTCAAGTTTTAGAGGGACAGCCTAGTAACTATTAATACAAATATCCCAGAATATTTGTAACAGTTGGGAATGCCACTTTGGAACCAAACATTTGTTGACAGTGTCAACAGTGACTGTGATGTTTTCCTGTGGAGTCAGTGAGTCTTGTGCTGAGAATGATGATAATTGCTAACACCTATTGAGGGCTTACAATGAGCCAGGTACTGTTCTGAGTATTCATTTAATGCTCACAATAACTCTATTATGAGATATTATTATTACTTTATTTTACAGATGAAGAAATAGCTACAGAGAGGCTATATAACTTGCCCAGGGTCATGCACTAATAAGGGACAGAATCAGGGTACATACACTCATGGTTGAACTAAAGAACAAATCATCTCACCTCTTCATTTATAATTAAGCAGGATATAGTCCAAGAAGAACATATGACTCATTTCACACAGATAATTTCTGGGCAGATATTAGAGTGTAGATCTTTCAGTTGCCAGTAGATTCTTTCTATTACTAGAGATTGCCTTCTAAGGGTATAGTCTTTAAATTGAAGTTCTACTGAGTATCTGGGAAGTATGTGAGTTAGTATTAGGGACTGGAATGAAATTAATGTAGCCATTGAAGTAGTCAAAAGGAGTCTGATAATAACAGCTCTAGAAGTGACCTTTTAATCTAGTGCAGCTCAGGCTTTTCTGCTCATGTCATGCTCTAAATTACAGGAGTCTAGATGAACTCTGCCCAGGGTTCCCTGTTCTCCCTCCTTACTCTCATCTACTACATAAGACCATCTTCTACAGTGAATAGGGACATGTCAAGAGGAATCTCAACTCCAAAGATTTGGATTCAAACTTTTTATGCTGTTGTCCTTAAGGAGCTAACCAGAAACCCAAAATCACATACATCTTTGAAGTGTTGAGATATATTATAGAAACTTGTTTGAGAAGTCTTCAGAATATTTTTTTCTAGAGTTAACTAGAAAGAAATTTGTTTTCATTGCTCTGAAAAATTCTGTTGTTATTTAATAGAGCTTTATAACTGAAGGCCCTATGACTCCAGATTTATGTATTTTTTTAAATACTTGATTCTAGTGAAAACAAAGTAAAATATTCGTTTCTTTATTTGTATAAATTTAATTGAGAGATTTCCCTCCCTCCAAATATTATGCATACATTATGGTTTATGCGATACTGTTTTAATGTTGAAAGTCAAGCTTTTTCAGTTAGCATTGCATCACTGATCCATTTTCCCCAAAATCTGCTTCCAGGAAAAGCCTGTGAGCTCAAGAACTCCCTTCAGCCTGCTACCTAAGCAGTTGTTCAGAGAGTAAGAAAGGATGGTCTCTTTCCATTAATGTCTGCTTCAGTAGCAGAACAAGAATTAATCCTGTGTGGTACACATAAGACAGAACTTGATGTTTTATAGAGACAATTTTAGATGAGTTTATAAGCTAGGTTTCCTTAAACTACATTGCTTACTTGAGCTGATGCCAAGAAACTCTTGTATTACATCTAAATTTGCCCCATTTCTCTTGATGTCTTCTACAAACTATTTTCTCTATTGGCCCCTTTATTCCCCTTTCCCAATAAAAGACGTTCCCTTTTCCATGAAGCTTTTCCTGATTTATCCAGCAAATAGACTCTTCTTTTTTTGAGTTTCTGTATAGTCTGCTTTGGCATTTACCTTATTCTGCTTTATAAGATAATCCTTTGTATAGTGGTGTTATTATTTTGCCTCCTACCACAGCTCCACAGTCGGTGATGAGCTCTCTGAAGACAGATGTATGTTAGTTATCTTTGAATCCCCTGTGATATTTGGCACTTGCTTGTATGCAGTAGGTCCCCTCAGCATATTTGTTAAGATGAAGAACCTATGTCTTAGAGAGATTACATCCAAGATCTCACCACACAGTCCTGTAGAGCTAGACTAAATATGCAGAATTCGGCCCTTAGTCCCGTGTTTTTCTATATTACCATCCTGACCTCCTTCTAAGCATTACAAGTCTCCCATATTTTTCTGTACATGGATACTCACAAGCATATATTTGATTAATTTTTGTAGCTAACAGCACAGGAAGAGGATCATGAAGGAAATCATCTAGAATTATAAGCAGACAATCAAAATCTATTCCTTTCAGGGCTTGGGAATGTGACTTTTAAATGAAGATGATTTATAATTTTTAATTCTTGGTTTACTTAGATTAGTATTAAAATATGATTTTGTTTCCTGAAAAAAGATCTCCAGCTAATAAAGGAAACTAGGTTATAAGTATACTGGACAGCAGAGAGAACCTTAGCCTGAGATTCACTTGTAGCTGAACAACAAAGTTAATAATTGCTACATGTTGATTAACTTTTTCTCCAAACTGTTTACCAGAGCAGCTAATGAGGACCAAATGAACCAAATTTCACTTTCTCTTCCTCCCCTTTGCTGCTGTTTGGTAGATGTGCTAACAAGCAACAAAATGGACAGATTGCTTGACAAGAGACACAACTAGGGCTCCTAGAATTACAGGGTTTGCATAGTTAGAACTAATTGAAAAGAAGGTTTTTTTTAAACTTGAAACTAATATTTCTGTAAAATTTGAACATCCTCATGGAGAACTACTTAATGTTATATTTAGTAGCAGAATAAACAGAAATAGTTTCATTCCTGTTTTCAGCACTATTACATACATGTGTTTGTATTTTTCTCTTTCTTTAAAAGGAAATCATTGGTGGGATGCTGGATATAGAACCAAGACTTTGGAGGAAAGGGATCCGAGAAAGCTTTGAGGATCAGAGGAAGAAAGCACTTCAGTTTGCTCAGTGGTGGAAACCATTTGACTTCACCAAAAGTAAAAAATGTTGAGTCATACCTTTCATTTTTTATTTCCTCTTCAGTTTCCATTGCATCTAACTAAACAACTGACCCTCAGGTCATAGGGAAAGAGAATCGTGCTCTGGGTCTCTGACAACTGTCCATCATTGGATTGTGTTGTTTCCTTCCCTACCTGCTCCGTGAATTTCACTGCACTAACTGTGGAGTAAGACTAGATATATTGGGTGACCTGCTCACGTTCCTGTTCTGTACCCACGTCTTCGTGTTGTGAACTGTTCAGTTAATATAGAATATAATATAAAAGAAGAACTTTTCTGAAGGATTATCTAGGAAGTATAGCAAATCATTGGTTCAGAGGAAACTGGGTCCACTTCAAGGTTGTTAAGTCTATCAGACTGGCTTCTTCTGCATTTTTTAAACTAAGATGGCATATTCAGTGATTGAAATTTCTTCTCATAGCATTTTATAGAAGCTCTTAACTTTCTACCAGTAGCATATATATTACTGCTATTCTTTTTATTAAAGGAAGAATGTCCCCAAAGTAATAAAGAATTAAATGAAGTATAACATGTTCATGGTTCATTTGTTTTTATTTCTGGATTTTAAAATAGTGTCTTTTGAATTTTGGTGATTTTAAAAGTAATTGTTCCAAATAACACAATTCACAGTTGTTTGCGGTTTGTATGAAAGTTAAAAATTTTAGCCAGATCATCATTCTGGGGTTGTATTTATTATTACAAAATCTTAAGTAATGAGAGTATTCTAAATGTCAGGAGCACATTCTTTTGTCCCCCACTTGATCTAAGGTTCTTCATTTTTCTTTGTTCTTATGCTTGTAGTCAGGAGAAAACCATATACTTATAAAATATGCCCATGGTGTAAGAGTGCTTCTATTTTTTTTTTAATATGGAAGATACTTTTATAGTTAGCCTTTTTCAAAGATACTGGTCTTTTGGAGCTGAACCTTGATATTTTGTCGCAAAATATTGAATACCCAGAATCAGTGTGATGCATACTTTAGAGTAACTTGTAACTCTAAATAGTTATTTTCAATCTTGGCATCTCATTATTTCTTTAGTATGTTAAAAAAGGAGAAATGTTTATGTTCTATCTGTAGTTTTTAAGTTTTACATATAAGTTGAAGTTTGTTTCAGTTTTTCAATATTTGCAAATTGCTTTAAGTATATTTTATCAAACAGATACTTGATAATATTTTACTTATTGCTATTTCCAAACTCTTTTGGCTTTGCTGCAAAGTCTTAGAGGAATCTATAAAATTTATTTATTCCATCAGTGAGTTAACAAACATTTGTTTGCAGGGCATTTTGTTATGTGCTGATAGTACAAAAATAAGAAGTACTTCCTCTACCTTAAATTATTTTACAGTTTAGTGGTGAAAGAGATATGTACATAAATAATTACAACACAATGTAAGTTCTAAAGTGAGATATGTGCCAAGTGTATTCGAGTAGAGTGGTAAAGGACTATTTCACACCTCCTCTATCTTCATTCTTAGCTGGTGACCTTGCTTCCTGTTTTGAGAACATAGAACCAAACAGAAGGGAGTTTCTGCCACATATACCTGCATCTGTGTCCATGCACTCTACTCTTCCTCTTGCTAACAGTAGATAAATTATTTTGTTGTTCTTATCTAGGGCTAATCGACTCATTTACACTGAATTTCATCCCTTCTCACCTACTCAGTTGCCCCTCCTCTCTGTAATATTAGGTTTTTCCCTGTCTATAAGATTATTTCTATTAGTATACAAAAACATTTTACAATATATCAACAATGAAGCCTGGTATCATATCCCCCTCTAGCCATTTCTCTTCTCCAGTTGACAGCAAAACTCATTAAAAAAAATCTGTTTCTTGTCCTTTCATTTTCCTCCTATTTTCAGTATAGTTAGACTTCATCTTCACCATTCTACTAAAACTGTTTATGTCAGAGTCCTCAGTGAACTTTTCACACTGGCATATTGAGTAATTAATGCTCGGTGCTCATCTTACTCTACCTGTCAGCATCATTGACATACGTGATCACTTTCCCTTCTTGAAACACTTTTTTTTCTTTTTACTTTGATTCTAGAGCACTATCTCCTGTTTATCCTCCTTCCCTACTGGCTGCATCCTCTAAACCTCCTTTGCTGGCTTCTCTTCATCTTCTCAACTTCTAAGTGTTGAAATGCCCATTCTCAAACCTTATCTTTTCTCTGCTACACTCACTCTCTCCCAAGGTAAATCTCATCACTAAAAAGGTGTTAAATACCATTTTTAAGTTTGTTCATTTATTCAACAAATATTTGAGTATCTTGTATATGCTGGTCACTGTTCTGTGTGCAGGGGATACATTAGTCATTAGTGAATAAAACAAAAATCCCTGTCTTTAAGGAGTTTATATTATATCAGGGAAGACAGACAGTAAACATTAGATGTAATAAATAAATTATCTAGAAAATGTCAAGAGGTGATAAGTACTATGGAAAAAAGAAAAGTAGATGGGTGTGTCCCAAATTTGTATATTTAGTCTGGACCTCTTCACTGAACTCCAAAATCACATATCCAAATTCCAACTTGACATCTCTAGTATATCTGCATCTATAATAGGCATATCCAAACTGAACTCCTTGACAGTTATTTATAACAACCATTTTATTATATATCATAGTTTTATATGTGAGGAATTTGGTCAGGGGTCAGCTGGATGATTTGCCTCTGCTTCATGATGTCTGGGAGCTCAGCTGGAGTGGCTCAAACATCTGGAGATGACCAGGGCCATATGCCTAGGGCTTCCTTCTTCATATGGTGTATGTTGGAGCTGAAATAGTTGAAATGGCTCTTTCACTCACATGTCTGGTACCTGTACTGGAATGACTGGAACAACAAGGGATGGGCTTTTAACACTCTCTTCTCCTATGGCAATTTTAGGGTAGTTGGCCTTGCTATATGGCTTCTGGCTTCCTCCAGAGCAACCATTCCTAAAGATAGTTCCAAGAGATAAGAGGTGGAAGGTGCCAGTCTCTTAGGGCCTGGGCCCAGAAATTGGCACAGTTTCATTTTTGCTGTATTCTGTTTGTCAAAGTTGTCACAGGACCCACCTACATTCAAGAAGAGGGTTCATAACCCTGCCTCTTGATGGGAGTAGTATCAAATAATTTGTGGCCGTCTTTAATCCACCACAGTCCACCCTCTGGTCACAAATTTATACTCCTCCCATGTGAAAAATATATTCAAATCCTCCCAAGAAAGTTTCATCCCAGTAGGGCATTAGGCTTAGACTCAAATTTAGGATCCTATCTAAGTCAGACCCAGATGGAGATGAGGTTACTCAGATGCTTCAGGATCTGAAGACCTGTGAATTTAAGAGACAAATTATCTGCACCCCTTACACACACACACACACACACACCCCAACATATAACAATAAGAGAAGCATATAGTAATTGCAGTAAACATATTCATTGAAAAAGATGAAAAACTTGAGGCACGTTAGTCACTGTTCACTAGTAATTCTAAAATTAAGTTGAGCATATGTTGCCAGTTGCTTGATTAGGGCCCCAGTCCTGCTTCTTGAGACTGATTCTGTGGGACTCTTTGCCCTGTGTATTCTTGGTTCAACTCAGCCTTTCTTTTTCATAAGAAATAGCTTAAGACTTGTGCTTCCATCCAAGACAAAGTAACTACATTATCTTCCTGCCTAAAACAACCAAAAAAATAGACAGCATACATGAAACAATGGTTATCAAGACATGGGATATCAGGCAAGAAACTACAATGATCCCTGAGACAGGAAAAAAATGAGATGAGTCTTGTGATTGCCCTATTTTCTTGCTTTGAGGGAGTTTCCATCTTGTGGTACAAGGTGGGAAAATCCAGGCAGAGCCTATTGAACTAACCAAGTTGAGGAAATAGAGCTATGAGTCTGGGGAGACCGAGACAACAGGACTGGTTACTAGAGGGGTTTGCTGCACAGAGAGAGAACTCTGGAGATCTTTAGAGGGTCCCCTTCAAGTATCTGAGCACTGATTAGTGCGTGCATGTGTGGAAACTACCCAAGGCCAGGCAAAGACTGATCTAACTGAGAGGATGAGAGGTAACATTTCCCACTAGCCAGAAGCAAATTTCAAGACTGACCAGGAATTGGGTAGAATACACAGAATGGTAATGTGTAGTGTAGACTAATTATCCTAAGACTCAGCACTGATCTAGTCTTGACTAACAAATCTTAAAAGTAAGAGGCAAAAGGATCAAACTATTTCCAAGTAACTTGACTGCAGCCCAGAACAAAGCTCAAAAATATTTATAGGAATAAAAATATGTCCAGGAGTCACCACATAAAATTCAAAGTGTGTGGCATCTGGTCAAAAATTACCAGGCTTGCAAAGAAGCACTGAAATGGTAGCTATGTGGGTAAATATATGAATTTTTTCTTATTCTCTAAATTTCTTTAAAAGGTATTTTACTATGTGAACAAGAACCGTGTGCAGTTTATTACGTATGTAAAAGCAAAATAAATGACAATAATAGCACAAAGGTGGGAAGATGAGAAATGGAAGTATACCATTATAAGGTGGTTATACTATACTTGAAGTGGTATAATATAACTCAAATGTAGACTGTGATAAAGATGTATAATGATGAACTCTAAAGGAGACCCTAAGATAAAAAATGAGCAAGGATTTATAGCAATAAGCCAACAAAGATAAAATGGAACATAAAATAATAGTCAGTCTAAATGAAGGCAGAAAAAGAGGAGAAGGGAAACAAAGTACAGATGGGACAAATAAAAAACAAATATCAAGGTGACAGATTTAAACCTAAACGTTATATCATCAATACATTCATTTTTTGTTGCCGCATAGCAACAAATTACCACAAGCTTTGCAACTTAAAGCAACACACATTTATTATGGCACGGCTTGTGTGGGTCAGGAGTTCAGGCACAGCTTGACTGGGTCCTCTGCTTAGAGTCTGCCAGGACAGAGTTCTCATCTGGAGGCTGAACTGGGAAAAGATCCACTTCCGTGTTCACATGGTTCTTTGCAGCATTCAGTTCCTTGCAATTAGTACTGAAAACTTCAGTGTTTTGCTGGCTATTGGCCGGAGGCTGCCCTCTGCTCCTGTAGAGCGTCAGAGATTCCTTGCCATGTGGGGTTCCCCACCATGACCACTTGCTTCCTCACAACCAGCAAGGGAAAGGGAGAATCCAGCAAGGTGGCCACTAAAATCTTAAGTAATAACATCACATAATCACATATATCCGTTGCCATATACTATTGATTAGAGTGTGTTATAGGTCCTCCCCACACTTGAGGGGGCGGGATCACATAAGAATGTGAATAACCAGGATCAGAACATAATGGGGGCCACTCAAACATATGCCACTTCATATTTTAAGAACCTTAAAACTTTCTTTTATTTTTCCCATTTTATTCTTTATTGTCCTATATTTTACTTCTCTATTATAATGCACAGAATACATTGTTATTATTTTTGCTTTAAACACCTATTTTAAAGTGATTTTTTTAATGAGAAAAAAGTTTTTAAATTTTATTCAAATATTTTCTATTTCCAGTACTTTGCATTCCTTTTCGTTGATCCAGATTCACATTTGGTGTCACCTGAATAAATGGACAAAAAGTCAGTTTGATTTTTATCAGCCTTGCCTATTCTGTTTCCTGCTGTTTCTAATTTATTTGTTGATTCTGTAGTGATATTGTTTGCTCATTTCTTTTTTGCTTTCTCATTTTTTTATAGCTCAGTGATCTCCCTAATTCTATTTTTTTTAAAAGTCTTGTTTTTGAGCTTGCGTTTATTATAGATTTTCATCAAGTTGCTCAAGAAGCAATTTATAGAAGTTTCTTTTGTGTGAGTTTTCTTCTAGACCTGTTCTTTGTAGTTTGCATGCTTCATTCCAAATCATTTATACATTTATTCTCTCGCTCATTTTTTGCCATGATGTACTCTGGCAGAGTTGCCAGGATGTTTCCTTTCATCCTACTCAAGTTTAAAGGTCTGTGCTGTACATTCTATCAATGTTGATGTTACCTGACTTTCTTCCCACTTTCACTTGGACCAGTTTGTTTTCCAGTCAGCTCTATAGTTTGAGGCCTGGACATTTCATATTCTATCTACTTTTTTTTGTAGCCTGAGGGAATTGTGGGGAAGGGTGGAGAGTGGAAGTGTGGTTGAGATGGTTTCTCGTTTTGTTAGAATCGTTGAACTCTGTGGTCTTTCTCTGAGATATTAAATATTCTTTGTCAGAGGAATCCGTCCTATTCCCTTTGGGGAAGATCTGTGGGATTTAAATTATTTCCCAATTCATTGTATAGCACTAGAGCATTCACTTAAAAAAGTTAGCTCCGTTGTTCACTTTTTCATGGGTTAGCCCATTTATCGGCAGCCATTTCCACTATTTTCTCAATAAGAAAAGGGAGGCAGATAAGAGGAAAAAAATATGGAAAATGGCTGAGTTTGTTTCTTTTCAGAACTGGGGGTATTAGTTCTGAAAATTTAGTAAACTCACCAAGGCTTTCCTTAATTTATGAGTTTAATTTATTATTCTTTTGTTGAGAAATATTTTTCTGGGTACTTTTAACTACATCTCATAGATTCTGATAGAAAATGTTTTCATTATGTTAGAAATTTTTACTTTCAGTTTGTATTTCTTATTTTCACCCAAGGGTTATTTAAAATAAAGTTTATTAATTTCAATAGAAGATTGTTTTTTGCTTTCTGAATTTGTTAATAATTTCTAATACTACTCCATTGTGATCAGAGAATTTTTTTGGTAATATTTCTACTTTATGGAACTTTGTGACGTCATATATGATCAATTTTTGTGAATGGTCTATATGTACTTCAGATGGTGTATAGTCTATTATCAGGATATAAAGTTTGATTTAGAGTCACCAAGTCTACCTTATTCTGTTGCTTAGGTCTTCTGTATGCATACTCATTTTTTGTCTACATACTTTGTCTTGTACTTTTTGTTTGTTAATGTCTTTGTTTGTTGTTTGTTTGTTAGTAATAGGTTATTAGTGCACTTGACTTTGTCTTCCTGCATCTCCGGTAGTTTTCTTCTCGTAATGATGGTTACGGTGTTATTTGGTACATGGATATGTGATATCTTTGTTGTGAATTGTGGCTTTTAGCATTAAAAAGGGGCTTTCTTTATCACATTTATACTTTTTGGGTTGGATTATACTTTGCCTAATATCAAGATTGCTACCCCTACTTTCTTCTTGTTTTCATTTACCTGGTATTCATTGTCCATCTCATTATTTTTAACCTTCTTAAATCACTTTGTTTCTTATATGCAGCATACCCGGTAGTTGGTTCTTGCTTTGAGAGCCAAATTGAAAGTCTTTTTTCTTTAATAGGTGAATTCAAGCCCATTCATTATTATTAATGTGACTGAACGTTTGGGCTCAAGTCTGTCACAAAATTTTATAATTATTATATTTGCTATGTTTATTTATCCATGTAGTATACATTATTTGCTATTTTATTTAAAAATTTTTATTGATATTTATGAAGGTTTGAATTTTTGTTTTACTGGCTACCATTGTACTTATACTATATACCCTATTTTCTTATTTATATGTTTACTCTCTGATTTATCAGGTTTTTAAAACTCTTAATTCATACCTATTGCCTATACAGTAGTCAATGAGCTCGTTCTACTTTTTTCTTTCTGCTCCATTTTTCACTTGTCTTATTTCTACCTTGGTCACAGCATATAATATTTATATATTGATTTTGTATTCTCATCCCTACTATTCATTTAGTCTTGAAGCTACTATTAAACATAGTAAATGCTCAGCATCATTTTTGTTTTTTTTGGCTGAAGTTTTTCTCAGTCATCTCTTGGTTGAATGAAGCTTGTTCATTAGTAGATTCCTCATGAATGGCTCATGGGTACATAATTCTCTAAGTTCTTATGTTTAAAGATGTTTTTCTGTAGTATTGATACTTGAAAGATGACTTGACTGAATTTAAAATCCTTGATTCACATTTTTTCAGTTTTTTAAAATGCTATTCCATTGTTGCTTTGCTTTTTATATGTACATCTCATATAAGTGTGTGTGTGTGTGTGTGTGTGTGTGTGTGTGTGTGTGTATCTTGACATTCTAGGTTTACTTTTCTAGTTACCTTGAGATCCCTTTAAAAATGTAGATTCAGATCTTTTTATTTCTGATGTTTTCATAGATTACAGTTTTAAATATTAGTCCTGTTACATTGTTTTTATTTTCTTCTTCAGAGACTCCAGTTATATGTGAATTATTTCTCCTTTGTCCATCTTTCATTTCACTCTCTTTTCTCTTTTTTCTTTCTCATATTTATTCTCTTGCTTGTTTTTCTACATTTCTTTAATGCCTCTTAAATTTTCATTTAGTCTGTTCTCCCTTGGGCACTGTGTAATTTAATCATTTATGACATGATTTTGCCCTTTCTTCCATTTCTTTCTTGAATTTAATCTCTTTCCTTCAATTTATTTCTGTTTTTAATTTTTTGAATTTCCAATTCAAGTTGCTTTTTCATATCCCTAAATGCTTGTTTGAGAGTTTTCATTCCGTTTGATGTGTTGTGTTACAGTTTTCTTTGGCTGTGATGGCTGTTTTTTGGTTAAGAATTTTCATCAGTTGATGTGTGTTGATTATTGTTTGCTGATTTCTTGACTACCATTATACAGATTTATTCAATTTCCATTCATTATTTTGGATTTGGGGTGGTTACAAGATTTCTTTTTCAAAAGTGCTCTCTGTCAGTATAGGAAAGTAGTACCATTTGCTTAGTGGATTTTTAAAATTTTCTAGTAGGAAGAGGAATTACGTGTACTCTGGGTTTTTTTGTTTTTGTTTTTGTTCAAGACTGAATTTTCTCCTTTTGCTTCTCCCCTTCACCACCCAGTTGCCAAAGGGCACTTTCCCTATTCATTTTGTGTCTGCCCCCCCCCAAGGTATCCCAAGGAAGTGTTCTGATCTACCAAGGCACTTTTTCTGTATTTTCGTACTTAGGTTGGAATTTCTATTTCTACTGTGATTTTAGACCAATTTTAGGCCTGCTACTAGCTCCATTTTTCTTTGTTCTGTGCAGTTTTCCTTGGACTGTTCTTGCTTGCTGCAAAGGCTTATGGTAGGAAAACGAAAGATCACTCTCTTGGATTTGGTGGTTTTAATTTTTTTTACTTACTTTTAGTTTGGATATATCTATCTTCTCCTCAGGCTGAGGGTATGATTTTTGTGTAAATTTATTTGTTCTTCTTGCTGTTCTGTACTGTTTCTGGTGAATATAAGGAGACAAAGATGTAGGTAGCTGCCATTCTCTTTTACTACCCTGAACTTCTCTCCTATTTATTTTTAAATTTACCTCAGTGAGGCCTCTGATAGCTACTTATTTTTGGAAGCTGCAGTAGTAATGTTGATCTGATTGCTTAATTCAAAGTAAATTAACCAAAAAGACTTTTTTCGGTCTTCATGTTGGTTACCTTCTCTGTGGGACTGAACATTGTTGAACATTACTTGAAACTCCTTTTTTTACTTCATTGGTGGTCCTGTCTCTATTTTCTTGTTCCTCTCTAATTGTTTTCTATTGATATAGTTTCTGGTTGCTTTTTCTTTGTATACTCCTTAAATGAGTTCTCTACCTAAATACCACATAAGGTACTTCAGAATCAACATATCCAAAAGAAAACACATTTTACTCATCTCCAAATTTTTTCTTCCTCCATCCATAACCCGGCAAGCCAAGCTAGAAATCTGAGTCATCTTGCATCTTCCACATTCAGACAGCAATCGTGTCCTGAACAATATACTTCTTAACATCTCTCAAATATCCTCCTCATTTCCTTTGGTATAGCCTCACTTCAGACCTCTGTCGTCTCTCTTCTGGATTACTCTAATAGCCTGACTTATTGTTTCACCTTCAGTTTTGGTTTTTTCTTTCAATAATACCAGCATTATTTCTCTAAAAGATCATGTCATGCCTCTTCAATGGTTTTCATCACCTATGTGTGAAGTTCAAACTCCACAGCATGAGAGAAATGTTTTTCATATGACTGCATCCTACCTTTCTACTGTCATTTCTTTCTTCTCATGCCCATCTCACTTCATCTCCCATTCAAGGAAAATCATATTAAACTATTTTAATTCCCCGAACATGTCATGCAGTGTTCTCTCTTTGTTCTCATGCTGTTTTACTTGGACTACTTCTCCACCCCCTTTCCACAGCATACTAATTTTGAAGACCCTATTTAGCTCAGATGTTAACCTTCTTAATGGAATTTTTACTGACATCATGGGTAGAATTAATCACATTCTCTTGTGCCCTGATTGTACGAGGCACAGCATTCTGATGTAGTACTTATAAGATATTATTTGATTTATTTGTTTACATTTCTCCCCTTATATGTTTTTAGGACCACTATCTGAAATGTGCTAGGCTCACCTTACTGGCATTTAAAAAAATAAGGTGATAATTTTCTGAGGCTTGCTTTGCCTCCTTCCTGATCCAGCACTCTACATTGGCATCATCAGACAGAACTTCAAATAGTATTATTGATCAAAGTGTTCTGGAAGTTACTGCAGGCTATCCATCAATTTACGTTTCCCTGCAAAATAATTCTGTGTCTAGAAACACAAACAAATAATTGAAGAGGAGATATCAGAACTAAGAGAGGAATTACCAAAGGAAAGAAGCACCGAGGTGAAGAAACATTTGATAAAATTTAGGCAATGTCCTTACTGCCAGAGGACACAGAAATATCCCAAGAACCCTTAACATGTTCTTTAAGAAACTTTTTTAATGTCACTAATTATTAGGGAAATGCAAATCAAAACTACAATGAGATGTCACCTCACACCCATCAGAATGGCTATAATTAACAAGACGAGAAATAAGTGTTGGAGAGGATATGGAGAAAAGGGAACCCTCATCCACTGCTGTGGTATTGTAAACTGGTACAGCCACTATGGCAAACAGTGTGGAGATTCCTCAAAAAATTAGACCCGAGCTACCATATGATCTAGCTATTCCACTTCTGGGTATTTATCCAAAGAATATGAAAACACCAGTCAAAAGATATTTGCACACCTATATTCTTTACAGCATTATTCACAATAACCAAGAGTTGGAAACAAATTAAGTGCCCATCAATAGATGAATGGATAAAGAAAATGTGGTGTATAAACACAATGGAAATACTACTCAACCGTAAAAAATGAAATCTTGCCATTTGTGACAACATGGATGGACCTTGAGGGTATTATGCTAAGCGAAATAAGTCAGATGGAGAAAGTCAAATACTGTATGATCTCATTCATAAATAGAAGATAAAAACAACAACAACAAAAAACAAGTACATAGATACAGAAATTAGATTGTTGGTTGCCAGAGGGGAAGCAGGGAGGGAGGAGGCCAAAGGGGTAATAGGGCACATATATATGGTGACGGATGGTAATTAGTCTTTGGGTGGAGAACATGATGTAGTCTACACAGAAATTGAAATATAATGATGTACACCTGAAATGTATATAATGTTATAAACCAATGTTACCTCAAAAAAATTTAAAAATGGTTAATGAAATAAACATGTCAAAAAAATATTTCTGCTGGTATTCTTGTACCTTTGGAGCAAACATGATTAGATAGGTGCATTAACTTTTTAAAAGCATAAATTGTTCATTCTCTTATATAATTTAGCATACTAATATTCCTATACAAATATTAATCTTAAAGTTTAATATTAAACAGAAAACACAATATTGTTTATCTTTCTGCTCTATTTTCTGAAGTTAATTCAGTTAAGGACTCTCCATATAGGTGTGCAGGCATAGACTTTAGCCACTTTCTCAAACAAATATTGGGAAGGATGTGCTGTTATTACATGACATTTTAAATGTGAGTTTAACTCTAAATTTGTGTTAGTCAACATCTCAGATTGTACACTTAAATTCAATATAGATGTTTTTAAATGTTAGATATACTTGTGTAGGGTACTAGAGAATGAATACAATTTCTCACAGACTAATACCTGTTTTATTATTTGGTAATTCTACATGAGAATATAGCAATTTCAAAGAAAATTATGCATGTTTAAAACATTGATTCTCTTCCGATTTTATAATTGTGTATACCCATTTTAAAATACTATAGTGTATGTTTCCTTCACTTATTTTAATTTCAGCTTGCCACTGTATTTCTACCAATATGAAGAACATAAAGAATTCAGTTGATTCTTTTCTAGAGGGAAAATTTATTTGTGGTGAGAATAGTACTGGGAGTTACATACTGCTTCCCTTTGTGGCTTTGAATAAAACCTTATTTTCTTTTTCTATTCTGCCTCAAATAAAGAATTTAAAACGACATTGTCTAGACTCAGGAGTACTGTGTAGATCGATTAGTATAAGAAGTTTCTTTCAAGATATACATCTTATATAGAGTTTAAGTATATAAAATCAACTCTTGATTATATACATAAAGCATAAATTGAAAAGTAAAACCTGCCAAAAGTAAACAAAAATGGATTGATTATAGCTTAATTATAGGCCATTAGATTCCATATTATTTACATTCTTACTTCTTTTAGCTCCTTTGCTTCTTCACTGTTCTCTACTTTTCAAAGACTAAAAATAATGTTGCTGGCATTTTAATTAAGCATTCCTAAATCTATAATCATGTGTATTGATCAAAGACCAACTTTAATTAGTGAAAAGTCTAAATTTCCTAGGCTTACTGAAAGAAATAAAATTTTATTTTTTGAATGCAATAAACAAAAACAGCTACTAACAAAGTATAGCAAAGACTGGCTAGGCTAGCCAGGATTTTCTCTTCTTCATGGAAAGATGGTTCAGCTACATTTCAAGGCTTCCTTGTAGTGGTCAGGTGATTGGGTTCTAGCTAATGGAATGTGACTGGAAGGCTTTCATCTCAAAACAAACAAACAAACAAAAAAAACCCTTACACAATCTGCATGCTCCTTCCCTTTCTGTGGCTTGATGCAGACATGCACGGTGACTTTGGAAGCCACACACTGAAGATATTGGAGCTACGAGATAGAAGGAGCCTAGGCCCCTGAATCATCTCTGAGAGGAATATTGTCAACCCATCAGTAATACCTATTTTGGACTTAATAAGAGCAATAAACACTATCCTTTACAGTCATTATAAATTAAAAATTTTTGTTTGTTGTAGCAACAAATGTTCGCTGAGCTAATATAGAAATTGGTACCTTAAAAAGTGGGAGTTTCTGAACAAAATCCTTTGACATATGTGCATTGATTGAGTGGTAAAATCTAGTTAAAATTAGCTTCATTGATAATAAAGATATATGTAAATTTTCACAGCTAAGCTGACATGTCATATATATAGTATTGTATAACACTAAGAGAGGAGTAACCACTGCTTTAAGAAAGTGTAGCCTTTTGTTTTTAACACCCAGGGTTCTTGTTATCCAGGATCTTTGGATAGCCCTTATGATATAAATGTTTACAGAGCTCTGATTCTGAATTTGTTTATATTCTTCGCTTTGAACATGAATTATTGTTTTCACTTGTAAGATACATAGAGATCATATATGACATCAATTCATTCATTTGGTGTAACTTTAATCATATTTGGCCCTTGGGTTGCCTATTGTAACAACTACTTTGTGCTCATTAAAGGAATTTGATAAAATAAATACTACCATTAAAATGACAACTGTGAAAACAGTTTTTTAACGTGTTAGTATAGTGTTAAGTTTAAAAAGGGAACACTAAGTTGTGTGTGAAGAATTATTTAAAGCTCAGTATGGATGTACAAAGGGAGAACTATTGGGACCAGCCCCATGGCCTAGTGGTTAAATTCCACACACTTTGCTTTGGCCCGGGTTCAGTTCCCAGGTGCAGGCCTACACCACTCATCAGCCAGCCATGCTGAGACAGCGACCCACATACAAAATAGAGGAAGATGGGCATGGATGTTAGCTCAGGGCAAATTTTCCTCAAGCAAAAAAAGGCAACAGGTGTTAGCTGAGGGCAAATCTTCCTCAGGAAAAAAAAAAAGGAAAACTATTTTCAAGTGGAATTGTGGGTGATTTTTTTAAAAAAGCTTTAAAGACATATACACATAATGTAAAAAGGAGAAATGGAAAAGTGGAATAACATCACCTCAGCGTTAGCCAAAGAACACTTAAGTCACTAGGCTGCTGCTCTAGATTCTAGAGGATTTTGCTGGAACACATTTCAGTTTTGAGACAGTCAAAAAGGAATCTTATCCGTTTTCCAACACTAAAAACTTAAGTTTTTGTTTTATGAAGGCCTCTTGAATTACTAGTGCTTCTTTGCTAATTTTTATTTCACTTTTGAGGCAAAATATTTCAGAATCTCTGTTTGTGTTTTTGTTGATATTTATTGTGGTCTCATAGATTATACCATTTTTTTCTGAAAAATTAAAAAGATAATGCAAAATGAGGGTGATGAAATTAGTAGATAATAGCCCAGTGGTTGAATTTGGTTAAACAAATATTTCTAGACCACTTTTCTATGTGTAATAAAAGCATTGGCTCTTCCAAAGAAGCTCCAGATTCCTTCCTGGGTGTTACAACAGAGTCAATAAGCTTAATATAAGTAGTATACTTCTCTTAAGTCAACTAATTAATTTCATCCATTCTTTACCCTCACATTTTCCTTAGGAGTCTTGTTAGATGAGTGACAGTTCAAAAATAGTTTGGGGATGATGGTAGTGACAGTGATATAGTTTTTGAACCTCACTAAATCCTTCTATAAATGGCAACAAAGCAACTAGAATAGCAAAACCAAAGACCCTCAGACATCATCTTCAACACAGAGTATTCCCACAGGCACCAATTATAAGCATGTAGAGACAAACCACCAACATCAATAGGATCTGCATAATACCAGTATCTGTACAAAAGAAGTGGAAGGAAAACAAGTGGGCTTTTGACATCTCCAAGTACAGAAGAACCCCCAAGTTGCCAAAAAGTGCTTACTGTGAGGATGACAGGTTAAGTCTGAAAAGAGCAGCAGAAATTGGAACCTGAATCCCAATTGTGGGTGAGTGTGATGAGATCATAATATCATAACATCTGATGGCTGTGAAGTAATAAAAGCTACTCTGGCCTGTTCTTCCCTTTAAAAGTGGAGGCAAACTTTCTTCATTCAAAACAATAAGGGACAGAATATTATCCCAGTTAAATCCTATGCAAAGTTTTTATAAGACAAGAGAGAATAGGAGCCAAATAATGTTCCTACAGACAATGAGAGTTCACAGACAGACAAGCCCCCAAACAGATGAAGACTGTAACTCAATATTTCATAATGAGCTTAAAAATGTAAGAAAATGGTAGAAAATATGAAGAAAAGCCATAGAACTGTAAGAAATCAGAAATGAGGTTAGTGAAGGAAAGGAAGATTTTAAATGAGAACTGCCAATACTTGGAAAAGATTTAGAAAAAAATATTTCAGAAATGAAGACAAGCTAGAAAAACAACACGACAGGTAATGACTTAGAAGTATAAGATGTGGGGAAGAAAATTTTTAATAAAGAAAGAAAAGATTTAAAAGATACAAGAGAAAGTGATAGGTAAAGAAGTAGGCTAAACTCTAGCATAAATGTAATAAAAAACTTTGAAGAAGAAAACTAAAACAATAAACAGAACAAAAAGATAGTCCCGGATAATCTCACAGGGGATTTTACCAATCCTGTAAATATCCAATGATCCTAGTGCCACCTAAATACTTCGGTGTATAGAAGGAGAACTCCCAAACTTGTTTTATGAAATGAGTATGCTATGATGACTAAACTTGACAAAGATTGCACCAAAAAAGAAAACTACACATCCATGTCATTTATTAATATCAATGCAGAAATTATACATTAATAGGAGCAAACATTATTTAACAATGTATTACAAAAATAGTATATCATGACCAAATGAGGTTTATTCCAGTAATACAAGGCTGGTTCAATATTAGGAAATGTAATTATATAGTTGATCATATAAATGAAAGTAAGAATAAAACTCATATGATCATATTCTATAATCCAGAGTTAGCATATAACAAAACTGGCACACATTCATGTTAAAAACATTTGATAAGAGAGGAATTGATGGATACTTTCTTAATACTAAAAAGTAGGCGTAGGAGCTGGCCTGGTGATGTAGTGTTTAAGTTCGCACACTCCACTTCAGCAGCCCAGGGTTCGTGGGTTCGGATCTCGGGCATGGACCTACATAGCTATCAAGCCATGCTGTGGCGGCATGCCCCATACAAAATAGAGGTAGATTGGCACAGATATTAGCTCAGGGCCAATCTTCCTCACCAAAAAAAAAAAGATAGGTATATTTCAGTCCAAAATCTTGCATCTTATTTATTAGGAAACACTACATGCTTTCCAGCTAAAATCAGGAGTAAGACAAGAATGCTTACTCTACTATTCTTTTTTTTTTTAATTTAGAAAAACAGCTTTATTAAGATATAATTTACATACCATACCCATTTAAAGTGTCTGGTTCAGGGCTAGCCCTGATATCCTAGTGGTTAAAGTTTGGTGCACTCCACTTTGGCAGCCCAGGTTTGGTTCCCGGGTGTGGAACCACACCACTCATCTGGCAGTAGCCATGCTGGGGCGGCGGCTCATGAGGAAGAACTGAAAGGACTTACAATTAGAATATATAACTATGTACTGGGGCTTTGGGGAAGGAAAAAAAAAGGAAGATTGGCAACAGATGTTAGCTCAGGGTGAATCTTTCCCAGCAAAAAAATAAAAAATAAAGTGTATAGTTCAATGAGTGTTATGTATCCACAAAATTGTACAACCAGCATCACAATCACAAAATTTTAGAACATTTTCATCAGCCCAAAGAGAAACTCTGTACCCATTTCCCTCACTCCCCATTTCCCCCAGCCCTGGGAAACCACTAAGTTACCTTTTTTCTATAGATTTGCCTATTGTGGATATTTCACATAAATGGAATCATATAATATGTAGTGTTTTGTGACTGCTTTCACTTAGCATAATGTTTTCAAGGTTCCTCCATGTTGTAGTATGTATCAGGAATTTATTACTTTTTATTGCTAAATAATATTCCATTGTGTGTATATACCACATTTTGCTTATCTATTTGTCAGTTGATAGACATTTTGGATTGTTTCCAATTTTTGGCTATTGTGAATAATTATGGCATTATACATAATACTGGTATTTGTATACAAGTATTTGTGTCAAAATATGTTTTCATTTCTTTTAGGTGGTTATATGGTAACTTTGCATTTAAGCTTTTGAGGAACTGACAGAGTCCAAAATGATGGACCATTTTGCATTCCCAGCAACAATTTATGAGGGTTCTAATTTATCTGCATCCTTGTCAACATTAGTTATTACCTATCCTTTTGACTTTAGCCATTCTAGTGGACGTGAAGTGGTATCTCATTCTGGTTTTGATTTGAATGTACCTAATGACTAATAATATTGAACATCATTCTTGTACTTATTGGCCATTTATATACCTTCTTTGGTGAAATGTCTTTTCAGGTCTTTTGCCCATTTAAAAAAATTGGGTTTTTTGTCTTTCTATTATTGAGTTGTGTCTTAGTCAGTGCAGGCTTCTATAACAAAATAACATAGACTGGGTGACTTAAACCGCAGAAATTTGTTTTCTCACAGTTCTGAAGGCTGGAAGTCCAAGATTAAGATGCCAGCACGGTTAGTTTCTGGTGCGAGCACTCTTCCTGGCTTGTAGATGGCCACCTTCTCACTGTGTCCTCACATGATAGGAGGAGAGAGAGAGAGGAAGAGCAAGCTCTCAGGTGTTTCTTCTTAGAAGGACCCTAACCCCATCATGAGGGCCCCAACCCTCATTACCTCATTTACCTTAATTACCTCCCCAAAGCCTCATCTCCAAATATATTGGGGCTCGACTCCATAACGTTGGGGTTACAGCTTCAACATACGAGTTTTTTGCGGGGGACCCAACCATTCAGTCCATAACAAGTTGTAACAGTTCTTTATACAGTCGTGCATCACTTAATGATAGGGATAAGTTCTGAGAAATGCATCGTTAGGTGATTTCATCATTGTGCAAACATCATAGAGTGTGCTTACACAAACCTAGATGATATAGCCTACTACACACCTGGGCTATATGGTACTAATCTTTTTTTTGTTTTTAGGAAGATTGGCCTTGAGCTAACATCTCTACCAATCTTCCTCTTTTTGTTTGAGGAAGAGTGGCCCTGAGCTAACATCTGTGCCAATCTTCCTCTACTTTGTATATGGGATGCCACCATAGCATGGCTTGATGAGCAGCACCCAGGATCCAAACCTGCAAACTCTGGGCTGCCAAAGTGGAGCGCATGAACTTAACCACTATGCCACTGGACCGGCCCCAATATGGTACTTTTCTTATGGGACCACCATTGTATATGTGGTCATAGTTGACCAGAACATTGTTATGCAGTGCATGACTTATCAGATATATGATTTGCAAATATTTTCTCATATTTTGTTTTTTGTAAACCTCTATATGGTATCTTTTGAAGCACAGAAATTCTGAATTTTAAGTTCGATTTGTCTTTATTTTCTTTCATTGCTTGTGCTTTTTGACGTCACATCATGGGAGGCTGTGCCTAACCTAAGGTCACAAATATTTTCTCCTATATTTTAAGAATTTTATAGTTTTAGCTCTTATGTTTAGATTTTTGATCCATTTTGAGGTAATTGTTGTGTATGGTATGAGAAAGAGATCCAATTCCATTCTTTTGTTTGTGGATATTCCAGCTCTATTTTTGTTATCCCCAAACTATTTTTTGAAAAGTATATTCTTTTCCCCCATTGAATTTTCTTGGCAAGCTTGTCAAAAATCAATTGACCATAAGTATAAGGATTTATTTCTGGACTCTCAATTTTATTCTATTGATTTATGTCTCTCCTTATACCAGTACCACACAGTCTTGACTACTGTAGCTATAATAGACTTTTTTTTGGTGTGGATTCCTAAAAGTGTCCTAGATGATCAAATCATCTGTGAAGAGAGATTGTTTTCTTTCTTTCTTTCCAACCTGGATGCCTTTTAATTAATTTTCTTGCCTAATTGCCCTTCTAGAACCTCCAGTACAACGTTGAATAGAAGTTGAGAAGGTGGACTTTATTTTGTTTCTGTCTGTAAAAAGTATTCTGTGTTTCACCATTAAGTATGACCTTAGTTATGGATTTTTCATAGATACCTTTTATCAGGTGAGAAGATCCCTTCTGTATTAATTTCCCAGAGCTGATGTAACAAATTACCACAAACTGGGTGGCTCAGACAACAGAAATCTATTGTTTCACATTTCTGGAAGCCAGAAGTCTGAAGTCAAGGTGAAGTCAAGGGCCACAGTCCCCCTGGAGGGTTTAGGGGAGAATCCTTCTCTGCCTCTTCCATCTTCTTCTTTTTTCTTTTTAATGTTTTATTTATTTTTTTATTGTGATAATGTTGGTTTATAACAGTATATAAATTTCAGGTGTACATCATTATATTTCGATTTCTGTGTAGATTACATCATGTTCACCACCCAAAGACTAATTATAATCCATCTCCATCCACATGTGCCTAATCATCCCTTTCACCTTCCTCCCTCCCTCCTTCCCCTCTGGTAACCACCAATTCAATCTCTGTCTCTATGTAATTGTTTGTTGTTTTTATCTTCTACTTATGAGTGAGATCATACAGTATTTGACTTCCTCCCTCTGACTTATTTTGCTTAGCAGAATACCCTCAAGTTCCATCCATGTAGTCATAAATGGCCAGATTTCATCGTTTCTTATGGTTGAGTAGTATTCCATTGTGTATATACACCACATCTTCTTTATCCATTCGTTCCTTGATGAGTACTTAGGTTGCTTCCAAATCTTAACTGTGGTGAATAATGCTGCAGTGAACATAGGGGTGCATGTATCTTTACACTTTTGTGTTTTCATGTTCTTTGGATAAATAGTCAGCAGTGGAATAGCTGGGTCGTATGGTAGTTCTATTCATAAATTTTTGAGGAATCTCCATACTGTTTTCCATAGGGGCTGCACAAGTTCGCATTCCTGTCAGCAGTGTATGAGAGTTCCCTTCTCTCCACATCCTCTCCAACACTTGTTTCCTGTCTTGTTAATTATAGCCATTCTGATGTGAGTGAGGTGATATCTCATTCTAGTTTTGATTTGCGTTTCCCTGATAGTTAATGATATTGTACATCTTTTCACATGCCTGTTGGCCATCTGTATATCTTCTTTGGAGAAATGTCTGTTCAGATCTTTTGCCCATTTTTTTTTAAATTAATTAATTTATTTATTTTATTGATGTCTTAGTTTATAACACTGTGGGGTTTTAGTTGTACATTTTTGTCCGTCACCTTGTGGATGTAACCCTTCACCCCTTGTGCCCCCCCACCCCCCTTCCCCTTGGTAACCACCAATCAGTTCTCTCTGTCCGTGTGATCACTTATATTCCATATATGAGTGAGTTCATGCAGTGTCTGTCCTTCTCTCTCTGGCTTATTTCACTTAACATAATACCCTCTAGGTCCTTCCATGTTGTTGCAAATGGGACAATTGTGTCTTTTCTTATGGCTGAGTAGTATTCCATTGTATGTATATACCACATCTTCTTTAACCAATCTTCAGTTGAGGGACACTTGGGTTGCTTCCACTTCTTGGCTATAGCGAATAATGCTGCAATGAACATAGGGGTGCATACGCCTCTTGTGATGGTTGATTTCATGTCCATTGGGTAGATGCCCAAGAGTGGGATTGCTGGATCATATGGTATTTCTATTTTTAATTTTTTGAGGACTCTCCATACTGTTTTCCATAGAGGCTGCACCAGTTTGCATTCCCACCAGCAGTGAATGAGGGTCCCCGTTTCTCCACAACCTCTCCAGCATTTGTTGTTATTTGTCTTTGTGATTATAGCCATTCTAACCGGTGTAAGGTGATATCTCAGTGTAGTTTTGATTTGCATTTCCCTGATGATTAGTGATGTTGAACATCTTTTCATGTGTCTATTAGCCATCTGTATCTCTTCCTTGGAAAAATGTCTGTTCATATCCTCTGCCCATTTTTTGATCGGGTTGTTTGTTTTTTTGTTGCTCAGTTGTATGAGATCTTTGTATATTACTGAGATTAATCCCTTGTCAGACAAACGATTTGCAAATATTTTCTCCCAGCTGGTGGGTTGTTTATTCATTTTGATCCTGGTTTCATTTGCCTTGTAGAAGCTCTTTAGTCTGATGAGGTCCCACTTGTTTATTTTTTCTTTTGTTTCCCTTGTCTGGGTAGACATGGAGTCTGAAAGGATCCCTTTATGTCCAGTCGCAATTAGTGTACTGCCTATATTTTCTTCCAGGAGTTTTATAGTTTCAGGTCTCACTTTCAGGTCTTTGATCCATTTTGAATTGATTTTTGTATATGGCGATAGGAGATGGTCTACTTTCATTCTTTTGCATGTTGCTGTCCAATTTTCCCAGCACCATTTATTGAAGAGACTTCCCTCTCTCCATTGTATGTTCTTTGCTCCTTTGTCGAAGATTAGCTGTCCATAGGTGTGTGGTTTTATTTCTGGGCTTTCAATTCTGTTCCATTGATCTGTGTGTCTATTCTTGTACCAGTACCATGCTGTTTTGATTACTGTAGCTTTATAGTATATTTTGAAATCAGGGATTGTGATGCCTCCAGCTTTGTTCTTTTTTTTCAGAATTGCTTTAGCTATTCGGGCTCTTTTGTTGCCCCATACGAATTTCAGTAGTTTTTGTTCTATTACCGTGAAGAATGACATTGGGATTCTGATTGGGATTGCATTGAATCTGTAGATTGCTTTAGGTAGGATGGACATTTTAACTATATTTATTCTTCCAATCCATGTGCATGGAATATTTTTCCATTTCTTTATGTCCTCCTCGATTTCTTTCAATAGTGTCTTATAGTTTTCATTGTATAGGTCTTTGACCTCCTTGGTTAAATTTATTCCCAGATATTTTATTCTCTTTGTTGCAATTGTAAATGGGATTGTCTTTTTGAGTTCTCTTTCTGTTTTTTTTTCGTTAGTGTATAGAAATGCAATTGATTTTTGTAAGTTGATTTTATACCCTGCCACTTTACTGTAGTTGTTGATTGTTTCTAGTAGCTTTCCGATGGAATTTTTGGGGTTTTCTATGTATAGGATCATGTCGTCTGCAAATAGTGAGAGTTTCACTTCTTCATTGCCTATTTGGAGTCCTTTTATTCCTTTTTCTTGCCTAATTGCTCTGGCCAGCACTTCCAGTACTATGTTGAATAAGAGTGGTGAGAGTGGGCACCCTTGTCTTGTTCCTGTCCTCAAAGGAATGGCTTTCAGTTTTTCCCCGTTGAGTAGGATGTTTGCTGTAGGTTTGTCATATATGGCCCTTATTATGTTGAGGTACTTTCCTTCTATACCCATTTTGTTGAGAGTTTTTATCATAAATGGATGCTGGATCTTGTCGAATGCCTTCTCTGCATCGATTGAGATGATCATGTGGTTTTTATTCTTCATTTTGTTAATGTGGTGTATCACGTTGATTGATTTGCGGATGTTGAACCATCCCTGTGTCCCTGGTATAAATCCCACTTGATCGTGGTGTATGATCTTTTTGATGTATTGCTGTATTCGGTTTGCCAATATTTTGTTGAGGATTTTTGCATCTATGTTCATCAGCGATATTGGCCTGTAGTTTTCCTTCTTTGTATTGTCCTTGTCTGGCTTTGGTATCAGCATGATGTCGGCCTCATAGAATGTGTTGGGAAGTATTCCATCTTCCTCTATTTTTTGGAATAGTTTGAGAAGGATAGGTGCTAAATCTTCTTTGAACGTTTGATAAAATTCTCCAAGGAAGCCATCTGGTCCTGGGCTTTTATTTTTTGGGAGGTTTTTGATGACTGTTTCAATCTCTTTACTTGTGATTGGTCTGTTCAGATTCTCTATTTCTTCTTGATTCAGTTTTGGGAGGTTGTACGCGTCCAAGAATTTGTCCATTTCCTCTAGGTTGTCCAATTTGTTGGCGTAAAGTTTTTCATAGTATTCCCTAATAATCCCTTGTATTTCTGTGGTGTCTGTTGTAATTTCTCCTCTTTCATTTCTAATTTTATTTATTTGAGTCTTCTCCCTTTTTTTCTTAGTGAGTCTGGCTAAGGGTTTGTCAATTTTATTTATCTTCTCAAAGAACCAGCTCTTTGTTTCCTTGATCCTTTCTACTGTTTTTTTGGTTTCAATTTCATTTATTTCTGCTCTGATTTTTATTATTTCCCTCCTTCTGCTGATCCGGGGCTTTGTCTGTTCTTTTTCCAACTCTGTTAGGTGCAATTTAAGGTTATTTATTTGGGATTTTTCTTGTTTGTTAAGGTGAGCTTGTATTGCTATGAATTTCCCTCTCAGGACTGCTTTTGCTGCATCCCATATGAGTTGGTATGGTGTATTTTCCTTTTCATTTGTCTCCAGATAGCTTTTGATTTCTCCTTTAATTTCATCAATGACCCATTGGTTGTTCAGTAGCATGTTGTTTAGTCTCCACATCTTTGTCCCTTTCCTAGTTTTTTCCTTGCAGTTGATTTCTAGTTTCACAGCATTATGATCAGAAAAGATGCTTGTAATGATTTCAATCTTCTTAAATTTATAGAGGTTTGCCTTGTTTCCTAATATATGGTCTATCCTTGAGAATGTTCCATGTGCACTTGAGAAGAATGTGTACTCTGCTTTTTTGGGGTGGAGTGCTCTGTATATATCTATTAAATCCATTGCGTCTAGTTTCTCGTTTAAGTCCATTATTTCCTTATTGACTTTTTGTCTGGATGATCTATCTATTGATGTAAGGGGGGGTATTAAGATCCCCTACTATTATTGTGTTATTGTTAATATCTCCTTTAAGGTTTTTTAGCAGTTGTTTTATGTACTTTGGTGCTCCTGTGTTGGGTGCATAGATATTTATAAGTGTTATGTCTTCTTGGTGAAGTATCCCTTTTATCATTATATATTGCCCTTCTTTGTCTCTCATTACCTTTTTTATCTTGAAGTCTACTTTGTCTGATATAAGTATGGCTACTCCTGCTTTCTTTTGTTTGCCATTAGCTTGGAGTATTGTTTTCCATCCCTTTATTTTGAGTCTGTGTTTGTCTTTAGAGCTGAGATGTGTTTCCTGGAGGCAGCAGATTGTTGGATCTTGGTTTTTAATCCATCCTGCCACTCTGTGTCTTTTGATTGGAGAATTCAATCCATTTACATTTAGAGTGATTATTGATATATGAGGGTTTAATGTTGCTATTTTAGTGTTCATCTTCTGGTTCTTTTGCATTTCCTTCGTTTCTTGTCCCTTGTGTTTCGGACTGCTAATTCAATTTGGTATTTCTGCATGCTCATTCTCTTGGTTTTCTCTTTATTTGTCATGTGTGGTTCTCTTCTGGTTGTTTGTTTAGTGGTTACAGTGTGGTTTATATAAGCGATCTCCTGGATAAGAAAGTACATTTTCAGATGCCTCCTTTTTCCTGAGGCTGGGTCAGTTCAATCCCTTACCTCTTCCCCTCCTTATTTGTTATCTCTTTATTCCAGTTTGTGTCATGAATGTGTGTTTCCAGTGATGAGCTTGAATTAATTTTTGATGTTTTCCAA
This sequence comes from Tapirus indicus, assembly GCA_031878705.1. Classification (NCBI taxonomy): domain Eukaryota; kingdom Metazoa; phylum Chordata; class Mammalia; order Perissodactyla; family Tapiridae; genus Tapirus; species Tapirus indicus. Next base: position 56,471,848 of record CM062924.1, on the reverse strand, counting down.
CTGTATTTTGTTCTGGTTTAGTCTCCTTGCTTTTCTCCTTGCTGAAATCTTTGTATCCCCTTTCTCATTTGTTGTTTTTCAGGCCTAAGGGCCTTCTTGAGCATTTCTTGTAGTGGGGGTCTTGTGGTGACGAACTCTCTTAGCTTTTGTTTATCAGGGAGAGTTATTATTTCTCCATCATATTTGAAGGATATTTTTGCTGGATAAAGTATTCTCGGCTGAAGGTTTTTGTCTTTCATGATTTTGAATATATCATTCCAGTCTCTCCTAGCCTGTAGAGTTTCTGTCGAGAAATCAGCTGAGAGCCTGATGGGGTTTCCTTTGTATGTTATTTTGTTTTTTTGTTTAGCTGCCTTCAATATTATTTCCTTGTCACGGGTATTCTTCAAGTTTGCTACTATGTGGCGAGATGATTTTTTATTCCTGTTTATATATTTAGGTGATCTATTGATTTCATTCACTGTTATTTCCCTCTCGTTCCCTAGGTTGGGGAAGTTCTCAGCTATTATTTCTTTGAACAAACTCTCTGCTCCTTTTTCTCTTTCTTCTCCTTCTGGAATACCTATTATCCTTATGTTGCTTTTCCTCATTGAGTCTGATATTTCTCGGAGAATTTCTTCATTTCTTTTTAGTCTTAGCTCTCTCTCCTCCTCTATCAGGAGCATTTCTGCGTGGCTATCCTCAATAGTGCTAATTCGTTCCTCCATATTGTCAGTTCTGCTCTTTAAAGACTCCATTTTTTCCACTATCTCGTTGATTTTGTTTTTCATCTCCAATAATTCTGATTGGTTTTTCTTTAGGGTTTCAATCTCTTTTGTGACATAATCCCTGAATTCATTGATTTGTTTCTGTGTGTTCTCTTGTATTTCCTTGAGCTTGTTTATGATAGCTATTTTGAATTCTCTCTCATTCAGGTTATCAAATTCTGTGCCTTCAGGGTTGGTTTCTGGGTGTTTGTCATTTTCCTTTTGGTCTGTAGCCCTCACATATTTTCGCAAGGATCCGACGGGGACGGCTTTATTTTTACCCCTCATGATTAAAGTTAGTCCTGCAGTTTCCCCCTGCTGCCACTAGATGGAGATCGCGAGCGGTTTGCTCTGAGGCGGCTGCAGCCCCCGGAGGGATTATGCTGAAACGCCGGGTGTGTGGGGGGAGGGGTCCTCTCTTTCTTCTGCTTGACCCAGGGGTTTCCTTTCTGGCTCTCTTAGGGTGTTTGCTACACCCCCTAAACAGTCCGTCGTCGCTTCCCCGTGGCGATCTCGCGACAGTCTGTGAGAGCACCTGGATGGCGCTAGTTTTCCCCGCTGTGGGCCGCCCCTCCCCCCTCTGACCGCGAACCGCGCTGTTTTTGCCGATCGATTGGGGAGGGGGAGTACAACCTCCTACCTCTCCTCCCGTCCTCCTGGGCTTCCCGCGCCTCCACCGTCCGATGTATGGCAGCAGGGGTTTCTCAGAAGTCCTTCGTAGTGTTTGATTGAGCTCTGTTGGAATGTGAATGATGTTTTCGTTGTGTCGTAGGGGGCAGAGATTCAAAGAGGGAATCTCACTCCGCCATGATGCTGACGTCACTCCTCTTTTGCCCATTTTTTAATTGAGTTGCTAGTTTTGTTGTTGACATCTACAAGTTTTTTATATATTTTGGATATTAACCCCTTATCAGATATATGGTTTGCAAATATATTCTCTCAGTTGTTAGGTTGTCTTTTCATTTTGTTGATGGTTTCCTTTGCTGTGCAGAAGCTTTTTAGTTTGATGTAGTCCCATTGTTTATTTTTTCTATTATTTCCCATGCCCACTCAGACATGGTACTTAAAAATATGTTGCTAAGACCAATGTCAAAGAGCATACTGCCTATGTTTTCTTCTAGAAGTTTCATGGTTTCAGGTCTTACATTCAAGTCTTTAATCCATTTAGAGTTAATTTTTGTGTATGTTGTAAGATAATGGTCTACTTTATTCTTTTGCATGTGGCTGTCCAGTTTCCCCAACACCATTTACTGAAGAGACTTCCTCCATTTTATGTTCTTGGCTCCCTTGTCGAAAATTAGCTGTCTGTAGACATATGGGTTTATTTCTGGGCTCTTGATTCTGTTCCATTGATCTGTGTGCCAGTACCATGCTGTTGGTTACTATAGCTTTGTAGTACATTTTGAAATCAGGGAGTGTGATGCCTCCAGCTTTGTTCTTTTTTCTGAGGATTCCTTTGGCTATTCGTGGTCTTTTGTTGTTCCATATAAATTTCTGCCACTTTCTGCTACTTCGTTGTTAGTGTATAGAAATGCAACTGATTTTTGTATGTTGATTTTGTATCCTGTAACTTTACTATATTCATTTATTATTTCTAAAAGTTTTTTGGTGGATTCTTCAGGGTTTTCTATATATAAAATCATGTCATCTGCAAATAGTGACAGCTTCACTTTTTCCTTTCCACTTTGGATCCCTTTTATTTTTTTTTCTTGCCTGATTGTACTGGCTAGGACTTCCAATACTATGTTAAATAAGAGTGGTGAAAGTGGGTGTCCTTGTTTGGTTCCTGTTCTTAGAGGGATAGCTTTCAGTTTTTCTCCATTGAGAAAGACATAAGCTGTGGGTTTGTCACATATGCCCTTTATTATGTTGAGGTACTTTCCTTCTATTACCCACCTTATTCAGAGTTTATATCATAAATGGATGCTGTATCTTGTCAAATGCTTTCTCTGCATCTACAGAGATGATCATGTGATTTTTATTCTTCATTTTGTTAGAGTGGTGTATAATGTTGATTGATTTGCAGATGTTGAAGCATCCCTGGAATAAATCCCACTTGATCGTGGTGTATGATGTTTTTAATGTATTGTTGTATTTGATTTGCTATTATTTTGTTGAGGATTTTTGCGTTGATGTTCATCAGTGATATTGGCCTGTAATTTTCTTTTTTTGTGTTCTTGTATGTTTTTGGTATTAGGGTAATGTTGGCTTCATAGGAAGAGTTAGAAAGCTTCCCCTCCTCTTCAATTTTTTGGAAGAGTTTGAGAAGGATAGGCATTAAGTCTTTGAATGTTTGGTAGAATTTGCCAGGGAAGCCATCTGGTCCTGGACTTTTATTTTTGGGGAGGTTTTTGATTACTGTTTCAATCTCCTTACTGGTGATTGGCCTATTCAAATAGTCTATTTCTTCTTGATTCAGTTTTGGAAGGTTGTATGATTCTAAGAATTTATCCATTTCTTCCAGATTATCCAATTTGTTGGCATATAGCTTCTTGTTGTATTCTCTTATAATCTTTTGTATTTCTGAGGTGTCATTTGTAATTTCTCCTCTTTCATTTATGATTTTGTTTATTTGAGCCTTCTCTCTTTTTTTCTTGGTGAGTCTAGATAAAAGTTTGTCAATTTTGTTTACCTTTTCAAAGAACCAGCTCTTAGTTTCAATGATTTTTTTCTGTTGTTCTTTTAGTCTCTATTTCATTTATTTCTCCTCTGATTATTATTATTTCCTTCCTTCCACTGATTTTGGACTTTGTTTTTCTTTTTCCAGTTCCTTTAGGTGCATTGTTAGATTGTTTATTTGAGATTTTTCTTGTTTGTTGAGGTAGTCCTGTATTGCTATAAACTTCCGTCTTAAAACCATTTTTACTGTATCCCATAAATTCTGGCATGTTGTATTTTCATTTTCATTTGTCTCCAGGTATTTTTAAATTTCTTCTTTGATTTCTTCATTGATTCAATTGTTGTTCAGTAGCATTTTGTTTAATCTCCACATATTCGTGGCTTTTCTGATTTTCTTTCTGTAGTTGATTTCTACTTTCATATCGTGATCAGAAAAGATACTTGGTATCATTTCAGTCTTCTTAAATTTATTGAGACTTGTTTTGTGGCCTAATATTTGATCAGCCCAGGAGAATGTTCCATGTGCATTTGAAAAGAATGTGTATTCTGTGGTTTTTGGATGGAATGTTCTGTATATATCTACTAAGTCCATCTGGTTGAATTTGTCATTTAAGGCCAATGTTTCCTTAATGATCTTCTGTTTGGATGATCTATCCATTGGTGTAAGTGGAGTTTTAAAGTCCCTACTATTATTGTGTTATTGTCTATTTCTCCTTTTGTCTGTTAATAGTTGCTTTATATATTTAGGTGCTCCTATGTTGGATGCATAGATATTTACAAGTGTTATATCCTCTTGTTGGATCATTCACTTTATCATTATGTAATGCCCTATTTTGTCTCTTGTTACAGTTTTTGTTTTAAAGTCTATTTTGTCTAATATAAATATTGCTGCCTCGGCTTTCTTTTCATTGCCATTTGCATGGAGTATCATTTTCCATCCCTTCACTTTCAGTTTGTGAGTGTCTTTAGGTCTGAAGTGTGTCTCTTGTATGCAGCATATGGGTCTTGTTCTTTTGTACAATCAGCCACCCTATGCCTTTTGATTGGAGCATTTAGTCCATTGACATTTAAAATAAATATTGATAAGAATGTACTTTTTTCTGTTTTGTTACTTTTTTCTGGGTGTTTTAGTAGTTCTTCTCTGTTCCTTTCTTCTTCTTTCGCTCTCTTCCCTTGTGGTTTGGTGGCTTTCTTTAGTATTGATGTTTAAGTTCTTTTCTCTTAATTTTTGGTGTATTTATTATAGGTTTCTGGTTTGTGATTACCATGAGATTCATATTTTATAACCTATGTATATAGAAGTCTATACTGATGGTCTCTTTAGTTTGACCTCTTGCTAAAAGCTCTACTCTTTTACTCCCCTCCTCCCACATTTTATGTTTTTGATATTATATCTAACCTCTTTGTGTGTGTGTGTGTTTATTCATTACCCTCTTATCATGGAGATAGGTAATTTTAGTACTTTTGGCTTTTGACCTTCATATTATCTTCACAAGTGGTTGATCTGCTACATTTACTGTATTTTTGCCTTTACTGGTGATTTTATAGTATTGTTTTTCTTTTTTACATAACTTTCTTATCCCTATTTGTGGTCTTCTCTTTCTCACTTAAATAAGTCCCTTTAGCATTTCTTTAAAGACTGGTTCTTGGTGATAAACTCCTTTAATTTTTGCTTGTATGGGAAACTGTTCATGTCTCTTTCCATTCTGAATGATAACCTTGCTAGGTAAAGTATTCTTGGCTGTAGGTTTTTTCCTTTCAGCGCTTTGATTATATCATGCCACTCCCTTCTAGCCTGTAAGGTTTCTGTTGAAAAGTCAACTGATAGCCTTATGGGGTTTCCTTTGTATGTAACTTGTAGCCTTTCTCTTGCAGCTTTTAGGATTCTCTCTTTATCTTTAATTGTTGACATTTTAATTATAATGTGTCTTGATGTGGGCCTCTTTGGGTTTATCTTGTTTGGTGCTCTCTGTACTTCCTGTACTTGGGTGTCTGTTTCATTCCTTAGGTTAGGAAAGTTTTCATCTATTATTTCTTCAAATAGATTCTCTGCCCCTTTGTCTCTCTCTTCTCTTTCTGAGACACCTATAATATGAATGTTAGTATGCTTGGTGTTGTCCCAGAGGTCCCTTAGACTGTTCTCATTCTTTTTAATTCTTTTTTCTTTTATCTGTTCAGCTTGGGCGATTTCCTCTAGTCTTTTGCCCAGCTCACTGATCCATTCTTCTGTATCATCTACTCTGCTACTAAGTCCATCTAGTGAATTTTTCATTGCCAGTATTGTATTTTTCATTTCTGATTGGTTCTTTTTTATATTTTCCAATTCTTTGCTGATGTTGTCAGAGTTCATCCATTCTTCTCCCAAGATCAATGAGCATCCTTCTGACTTTTTGTTTGAACTCTTTGTCAGGTAGATTGTTTATTCCTGTTTCATTTAGTTCTTTTTCTGGAGTTTTGTCCTGTTCCCTTGCTTGACATGCATTCCTTTGCCTCCTCATTTTACCTATTTCTCTGTGCTTATATCTACATATTAGTTGGGTTAGCCACATCTCCTGATCTTGGAATGGTGGCCTTAAGTAAGGGATGCCTTATGAGGCCCAGCAGTGTGCTTCCCTCTCATCACCGGTTCCAAATGTTCCAGGAGTGACCCCTGTATGGGCTACATGTGTCCTTCTGTTGTTGTAGGGTTGCTTTTGCTGCAGGTGCCCAGGGAGGCTAGGCTGTCCCCTTGGCCTGCTGGTTGTAATGCTCAGCTATATGGGGCTGCTATGGACCCTTCAGTCACTTTATTGGGCATGGGAGGCCCAGCACAGTTGGCTGCAAGGTCTAATAGCACATTCCTGTTGCAGTTTTTCTGTTAAGTGAGTAGGCCCCCAGTGTAGCTGGTTGCTAGGCTAAGGGGCTTACAATTGCTGTAGGTCTCCAGACTGCAAGGCTGTTGTTGGCTCTCTCAGGATTGCAGCTGAGTGGGGCTGGTCCCAGGCATGGGAGCACCCAATTGTTTCAGGCTTTGGAAGGTGGGGTTGATCCCCTATGTGGCTGTTTGAGAAGCACAAGTATTCTGCAGCTGACAAGCCCCACTGCCCCAGGGCCACACACACTATCAACACAGTCCTGCCCTGTGTGCATGCCCCAACCTCTTAAAGCAGACCTCGTTGCCCCAATGCAGAGGCCTCACACATTCCACCCTGTCCCACACACTCCACCCATTTCTTGCGCATGCCCTGCCCTGCCAAGGTGAACCCACTCTCCTGGCTGCACAGGATACATGCACCCAGCATATGCAGGCCCACATGTTGCCCAAGGGCTTACTGTTGCATGGGGTCAGTTCCTAGGGCGGGCTGCCTGCCCTGGCTGATCTGGATTAAATTGGTGCTCTAGTGGATGGGGCAGACCCTGGGCTAACAGGCCAGGGAAAGAACTCCAATGGCATTTGCCAGTGTCTATGTCAGCACGCCTGTACTATGTCACAATAATGGCTGCTGCCAATGTCTCAGTCCGTGGAGAGGTCTCACCTCTCACTGAGATGTGCCCAGAGCCTATCAGATGAGTCTCTTTTCACCAAAGGACTGTGCCCCTTTCTTTCTGGTGATTTTAGGTTGCTTTTCAAAATGGGTAAATTTGTGCCTGGGCCCTTTAAGAGGTGACTTTTTCCCCTTATGTCCAATAGCTTTTCTGGGGGTAGTCCCCATTGTAGTAAATAGCCAGCAAAGCCAGATGTTATGACACTTGTCTAGGTTGTGCTGAATTTAATAGATGCTTACAGCAGTAATATTCCCCCTGCTCAGGTCTCCCATTCCTCCAGGGAAGGCTGCATACCTTCCCTGGGTTGCTCCCAGCCAGCCGTGAAGTTCCACGGCTTGCAAAGGTGGCTTTTTTTCTCTCCAGAAAGGAATTTCTGGCTTTTCAACCTCTGTCAGGACTATCCCTTGTTGTGGGGGTTCTTTTATCCAGTTTTCAGTTCTCTCTAGGAGTAACTGTTCCAAGAGTAGTTGTAAATTTGTTGTGTCTGTGGGAGAAGATGAGTTCAGAGTCTGTCTATGCCGCCATCTTGACACCACCCTCCTCTTCCATCTTCTGATGGCTATTGCAATTCCTTGGCTTCTTTGTCTTGTGGCAGCATAATCCAACCTCTGCCTCCATCTTCACATAGACTTCTCCTCTCTGTGTCTGCTCCTATTCTCTCTCTTATAAGGACAATTGTCACTGGATTTAAGGCCTACTAAAGTAACCTAGATTAATTTTATTTCAAGATTCTTAATTATATCTGCAAAGACTCTTTTTCCAAATAAGGTATCATTCACAGGTTCAGAGGATTAGGCCATAGGCATATTTTGGGGAGCAGAGGGGACACCATTCAGCCCACTACAGTCTGCCCTCCGGCTCCCCACAATTCACATCTATCCCATGTCCCCTCTTTTATTCTTGACTTTAGTAATTTGTCTTATCTCTTTTTTCTTGGTTAGCCTAATAAAAAGTTTGTCAACTTTGTTGATCTTTTCAAAGAAACAACTTATGATGTAGTGATTTTCTCTATTGTTTTTCCATTCTCTATTTCACTTATTTCCACACTAATCTCTATCATTTCCTTCTTTTGCTTACTCTAGGTTCAGTTTGCTCTTCCTTTTCCAATGTCTTAAGGTGGAAGGTTAGGTGTTGTTTTTTCTTTTTTAATATAGATATTTACAGCTATAAACTTCCCTCTAAGTACTGCTTTATATGTATCTCATAAGTTTTGGTATGTGCTGTCTTCATTTCATTCACATCAAAATATTTTCTAATTTCCCTTGTGATTCGACCTTTTAGTTATTTAGAAATGTGTTGTTTAATTTCCACATATTTGTGAATTTCCCAAGTTTACTTCTGTTTTTAGTTTTTAATTTCATTCCATTGTGGTTGGAGAACATAATTTGTATGATATCAATACCTTTAAATTTATTGAGGCTCATTTTGTGGCCTAGCATGTAGTCTGTCCTAGAGAGTGTTCCATGCACACTGGAGAAAAAAATGTGTATTCTCTTGTGGTTGGGTGGAGTGTTCTATAGATATCTGTTAGGTCTAGTTGATTTATAGTGTTGTTCAAGTGTACTGTTACCTTGTTGAGCTTCTGCCTAGTGGTTCTTTATTGAGAGAGATGTTGTTGGAGTCATTATTGAAAGTGCGGTATTGGAGTCTCCAACTGTTATTGTTGAATTGTCTATTTCTCCTTTCAATTCTGTCATTTTTTCATGTATTTTGAGATTCTGTTGCTAGGTGTACGTTTTTGTGTGTGTGTGTGAGGAAGATTAGCCCTGAGCTAACATCCATTGCCAATCCTCTTTTTGCTGAGGAAGATTGGCCCTGGGCTAACATCCATGCCCATCTTCCTCTACTTTGTATGGGATTCCACCACAGCATGGCTTGACAAGCCGTGCATCAGTCCACACCTGGGATCCAAACCTGTATAACCCCAGGCTGTTGAAGCGGAGCATGCAAACTTAACTGCTACACCACCGGGCTAGAGTCCACGGTGTGCATATTTTTGTGACTGTTATATCTTCCCAATGAGTTGTTCTTTTTATCATTATAAAATGTACCTGTTTATCTCTAGTAACATTTTAGTTGTAAAGTCTATTTTGTCTGATATTAGTGTAGCCACTTCAGCATTCTTATAGTTGCTTTTTGCATGATACATCTTTTTTTTCTTTTAGTTTCAACCTATTTGTATCTGAATCTAAAGTGTGTCTCCTGTAGATGCAATATAGTTAGAATTTGTTTTTTTAATCCAGTCTGACAGTCTCTGCTTTTAATTGGGTTGTTTAATTCATTCATATTTAATGTTATGCATTCATTATATATATTCATATTATTCATATATATATGAATATAGCATATATATTCATATGAATATATATTCATACTTATTGTTATAGTTGGATTTACATCTGCCATTTGCCATTTATTTTCTATGTGTCTCATGTGTTTCTGTTCTTCTGTTCCTCCTTTACTGCTTCCTTTTGCAGTTAAGTAATATTTTAATTCCTTTAATATTTTTCACTGTAATTTGTTTTATTAGTGGATGCTCTAGGGCTCACCAAGTACATATTAATTTATCAGAATTTACTTCAGAATTAAACTAACTTAGTTTCAGTGAGATATAGAAATATCCTACATAGCTCTATTCTCTCTTCTCCCTTTTTGTGCTATTATTGTTGTGCATATTATATCTATATATGTTACTAATACAACAGGATATTTTTGTAATTATTATTATTATTATTTTTTTGCTGAGGAAGATTTTCCCTGAGCTAATATCTGTGCCAATCTCCCTCTGTTTTGTATGTGGGTCGCTGCCACAGCATGGCAGCTGACAAGTGGTATAGGTCCACGCCCAGGAACATGGGCTGCTGAAGTGGAGTGTGCTCAACTAAACCACTAGGCCACAAGGCGAGCCCCTACAATATGTCTTTTAAAGAAGCTGAGAGAAGAAAGGAGAGCAAGTATATATATTTATAGAGTTAACTATAGTAATCTTCTTATTTACCATTTCTGGTTCTCTTAATTTGTTCCTGTGGCTTTGAGTTATCATCTAGAGTAATTTCATTAGTCAATACAGCTTTGTTACCACCTATCTCCTTTGTGCTGTTATTGACAAATATATTACATTTCCGTATGACATAAGCCCAACAATACATTATATTCATGTGTTTTATACAATTGCTTTTAAAATCATTTAAGAAAAGAAAGAAGAAGAAATAAGCAATTGTACTCTATAAGTACATAATTACCTTTATCAGTGCTTTCTGATTCTTTTGTGTAGATACATATTACTATCTGGTGTAACTTGCTTTCAGCCTGAAAAACTTCTTTGGTATTTCTTGTAAAGCAAGTCAGCTAGCAACAACTTTTCTCGGTTTTTATTTATCTGGTAATGTCGTTATTTCACCTTCATTTCTGAAAGACAGTTTTGCTGTATGTAAAAATTTTGGTTGACAGTTGTTTGCTTTGAGCACTTTAAATATGACATCCCACTGCCTTCTGGCTTCTATTATTTGTTTCTGATGAGAGGTCAACTATTAATCTTATTGGCGTTTCTTTGTATGTAATGAATTATTTTCTTCTTGCTTCTTCCAAGATTTACTTTTTGTCTTTCAAAAATTTTACTCTGATGTATTTGGGCATGGAATCTTTTGCATTTATCCTACTTGGAGTTCGCTAAACCTTTTAGAAGTATAGGTTAATATTTTCCATAAAATTTGGAAATATTTAATTATTATTTCTTTGAGTAATTTTTCTGTGTCTTTCTCTCTTCCTCTCCCTCTGGAACTCCAGTTACATGCTTTTAATGTGCTTAATGGTGCCCCACACTTCTGTGAGGCTCTCTTTTTTCTCTCTGTTCTTCAGATTACATAATCTCTATCGATTTATCTTCAAGTTCTCTGATTCTTCTGCCAGCTCAAATATACTGTTGTGCCTCTCTAGTGAAATTTTCATTTGTTATTGTATTTTTAACTCTATTGTTTCCATTTTGGTTCTTTATTTTAATTTTCTCTCTTTGCTGAGACCTCGTCATTATATAATCTTTTACTTCTTTAAGCACTGTTTTTTTTAGTTCATTGAAGCTATTTATAATAGCTTCTTTTGCATCTTTGCCTGCTAAGTCTGACATCTGGACCCTCTCAAAGGCAGTTTCTATTGCCTTCTCTTTTTCTGGCATATAGGTCATACTTTCCCATTATCTTTGCATGTTTTGTAATTTTCTGTTGAAAACTGGACATTTTAGATGATACAGTATGGCATTCTGGATACTGAAGTCCCCTCTCTGGTGCTTGTATTTGGGAACTTAAACAGTTTATCCAAAGAATATATTTTGCAGCTGGGAAATTAAATATAAATACAAATATAAAAATTTTGTCATGGAAGGTTTCAAACAGATAACAAAATTAGAGAGTAGTCTAATGACCCTCAGATACTAATCAGCCAGCCTCAATAATTATCAATACATGGCCAATCTAGAATTTACTGCAAAATAATCTGAGGTCAGAGAAGTAGATGGGGGTATATGAAACAAGATTGGCCATATATGTATATTTGTGCAAAATGTCTTTGATAATCAATTAGATAGAACTCATTTTGTATATATTAGTCATTTTTATTTCTTCTGTGAATTATTTGCCATTCTTGACTGGTGTATTTTTCTTTTGGATTCATAAATTCTTCACATGTTAAAGATATGAACTTGTATGTAATATTTCAGGCAAACATTTAACCCAAGTTTCTTGCCATTACAGTTTGATACTTTTTAAGGTATATATATATGCATATTTATGAATGCACATGTGTGTGTGTATGTTAAATCATGTGTTTGTATGTGTGTGTTTTAAAACTCTCATTTCTTCCATTGCTTTTATACCTGGAGAGGGGTTCAGAAAGCCAATCTAGAAAACAAATTCTTAAATTCAATACCAATTCATTAGAGCATATAAATGAACCTTCAACCATGTGCAATGAAAAATTTTAAAAACAACTTCTTTTCACAAAGGGCATTTGGATTAAGATTTTAAATTAAGACTTTAAAATTACAACAATGCTAGTGAGAGTGAATGATACTCAAGCTTCCAGTGGAAGTGCAAATTGATGCAACCTTATTGTAAAGCAATTTTGACGTAATGTATCAAAAGTCTTAAAATTATTTATAATTTTGATCCTCTAATTTCACTTCTTAGGGTCTCACCTAAGTAAAATCTTGATCAGGCATAGTAAAAAATTTGAAAAATAAAGAATCCAGAATACACAGTTATGTTCAGTGTACAATGTAATACTAATTTCCTGTCTTTCTATGTATGTAATCAGAAGAGTCAGAAGGGAATGCACCAAAACTTTATGCGTATCTCTATGTAATGAATTATAGGTTTTTAATACCTTTCTGTACATTATAAATTATTTGGTAATCATGTTCTACTTTACAATCAGTAAGAAGGAGTACACAGTTTTCACAAATCAAACTGAAAGACACCTATAATACAGTGAAATGTGTATTTGAGAAGGAGTCAGAAAGCCTAGACTTAAATACCATCAACTGAGTGGCTCAGAGTAAGTTTCTGTTCTGAGCCAGATTTTCTCATCTAGAAAACAATCATAGTAATTATTATAATATGCAATTGTAATGAAAGCTAAATGAAGCCAATGAATCTTGCATACATTAGACATTCAAATGTAGGACATTTTCTTATAACAACAGAATTTAAATAAAATTTGGTTGTATTTTTCTTTTTTGTCATTTTTCCCCCTCATATAATATACAATTGATATATATTGATAACAGTTTGCAAGGACTTAAGTACTCCTGAATATAATCCTATATATTCAAACCTAAGGGAAAAGTTGGTTGGAATGTTTTAAAACCTCCATTTTGTAGTATTCTTTGTGTTCTCTTTATTTTAATAACTTGACTTCAAGCTTAGCAAAATTTACTCATTCGTGCAGAAACTGTTGATTGTTTTTTACATGGAAGGACACTGTGGAGAATGAAATGATAAATAAAGTATAGTTGCTGTCTTAAAGGAAATTTCACTTATAAAATCAACAAATACACAAATGTTAGGTTCCATAGGAAGTATAAGTGAAATTTTAGAGTTCAGAAATTGCTTACATCTGGAAAACCAGAGAAGATTGCATGGAAGAAGTTGGCATTTGAAGCAGTATTTAAAGGATTTATCCTATAAATATTCAAATGTTCCAGAAAAAAGAGCATGAGATATGTTTAAAATTTCATTTTAACTTTTTATCAAGTAAAATTACACAAAGTCAATAAAAATTGTAGGTTTTTTATGTTCTACTAACAACTCTAAAGATAATGAAGGGATCACAGCCCACATATACTTTGAGCATAGTAGGTTCTCTATATTTGACAATGAAATCTTAGATGAGTCCCAAACACATCTTTGTCCTACAAGATGATAAGAGTAATATCAAGTGTTCTTTTTCAACTAATTTGTTTATACTATGTGACAGAGTTAATATAATTTTTTCTCTGTGTATAGAACTATGATTAAAATTTGGCACTTAATACTTTTTGTTGATAATAGTGTGTGTTTTGTATCTTTACTGCCTTGTTTTCTGCCACAATGAGATTAATACATATATATTTTTTAATTCATGAACTCTCTTGTATACTAGATCCTTTTTCAGTTTGTTTCATTCATTTTTTACTTTATTCACTTTGACATCTGGTGTTAATGGACCTCTCTGCGATCATCACATGCAGGAAGTTGTAATGATGTTGTCCTCAATCTCATGATTTCCAGAATATCATTTGAAGAATTGTGGCCTGATGTTAGTGCCAGGTAAATAATATCCATCATAGGTTTAGCTTGAGAAGTTTGATGCCTCTTCAAATCTGCCAGAAAAACCGATGGCCTCGCTAATAATACTACACAGTATATTTGAATGTCAGTAATCTGTCAGCAAACATTACAGAATACATAAATTTAATGTATAAATAACTGAGTAATATGCAAAAGACCTAAAACATTATTTGCTATGAGTGCAAATAAAAACACATGTAATATTAATAAGGGAGAGGATGAAAGTTAATATCCAGCAGAATTTTCTCTGCCTGGTACACATGCACTTTCTATAAAGTTAGACTCCATTGTTAAAGATCTGACCAGAGCTTTCTGCTTATGGTAATGGTGGAGTAGGAAACTTGAACCAACTTTCCCATAGAGGAAAACTAAAATATCTGGGAAAGTGCAAATAAAACAAACAAAACCAAATCCACCTGCTTGAAGGTATAGAAGAACTTACAAGGCAGTGAAGGTCTAGAGGGGATGAACCTCCAGAGAATTAAGTCCAGCATTTCATATCTCTTTACCTGTGGGGGTGATGACTGATTCCAACACCATGCAGCATCACATCTGCTGCATTCTATTTGTTGAGGCACTCGCAGAAATCTGCCCAGTTGCAAGGGAAGGAGAACTAGACTCTACCTTTTGCTAGAGCAGTGGCAAGTACCAGAAAAGAATGTGGAATAAAAATATTGCTACATTACATTTTTGGAAAATACAGCCAATTATGGGAGGTAAATGCATTTAAAGTGTTCAAAGTCATTGCAGTGAAGAAGGCAAAAGTACCCGTTAACATTAGACTTTGATAAGTGAAGGATGCATGGTATAATTGCTAAGATAACCACTATAAAAACAGTTAAATAGAGCATATCACTACTAAACTAGTAGATGGGGAATGTAGAATAATGAAAGAAGATAAGAAAGGAGAGAGACAAGAATATAGACCACATGGTTAAATAGAAAACCTATCGTAAGGTGGAAGTTTTAAATCTAAATATACCAATAACAAAGATTGTGAATTTGGATTTTAAAAGGCAACCAATAAATTTGACCAATTTTCTGTGAAATCTGAAGCTAAGAAAGAAGGTCATAGTTTGTGCTTTGCAATCTGGTCTCCTTCTATTTCCCACAGTTTATTAATTAAATAAGAGTAGAGTTAAATTAACATACATTTACTGGGTACCTACTACAAGCAACAAAGTGTATTGGGCAGAGGGAAAATGTGAAAATGAGTAAGATGGGCTTTTTATCTTCAAGAAGATTAAAATTTTAAGACATTAAATAATGAAAAGTTTAATTATGTTAAAATATTTTATTAATATTTTTAAAAACCAAAGAACTTGCACACCACCTCAAAAAGATCTGAGAGGAAGGAGAGAGAGTTCAACTCTGGAATTTCAAATGAGTCAATGGATAAGATTTGGTCTGACTGAGATTCCTAGGATATGATGAGGTTGAGTGGAATAGTGTAAGAAAAAGTACAAAGTTGGAAAATATGCAAGGCATGTTTGGAGGATAACAAACCAAGTGTGTCTGCAAGTCATTTGGGAAATTCTCAGGAGATGAGAATATCCTAAAGGATTTGGGATAAGTTTTGGAAAATCTCAGAAACCTAAGTAATTGTGGCTTTTTTCCTATCAGTATTGTAGCTTTAGTGAAGATTTTAAGAAAGATAGAAACCTACTTGAAGTAGTGTTTTAAGAAATTAATCTGGAAGGGAGTATGTAAAATTCAGGAAAGTCATTTAGAAGATCTTCCATTCATCTTGTTATAATGAAATAAGGGCTGGAGTAAGTGTTGCAATTTTGGTCAAACATTCCACAGACATAGCAATGTAAAGATGAAGGAACAATGCTATTAAGGTACCAAAAAGAAAAAGAGTTATAGGACTCTTTCAGAGATACTTATCTATTGGTCTTCTTTGATACCTGCAACATTTTCCCTGTCCAGGTAGGGAGGAATTGGTGCAGGCTTCTGTGGTCCCATCGTATTCAGAATGAGTAGCAGTGAAATGAAATAGACTCACTTATGCTCTTTCCTTTTTCCCTTTTATCATTTGTATTTATATATCATTAAAATGGGTCAATTTACACTACTTGAGAGAGAATCCATGAACTATCGACCTCAACACAACTGTAGAGAGTCAGCTTTTGGACAGAAAAGGTAATTCCTTCCCTGAGTTAAACATACCCAGAAACTCTTGGTCTTTTAAACATCTTGATAAAAATTGATAAAACTTTGGAATCATTCAGCAGTAACTTTCAAATATCACAGTCTCTACTAGTAAAAAGGACATTTTTTATTGATGATTTATTGGTATCTCTAGGTTCCAGAATGATCATCTGGGATTTATCTCTATGAAATATGCAGTAAGAGAATTTATTGCATAGTTAATGCTTTTCATCAATCTTACCTTTCAAATTGGTGGTCTCCATTAAGAAACATTTTAATGATAAATAGTAAGGCATGCCAACCTTTCTATTAGTTATCTTCTATGTACTGAATATTAACGTGTTGATCATCATTTACACAGCAATCATATTTCATTAAAGTTACTATCATTGAGTGCAGCTCAACGTCAGACTGTCCGCTGGATGCGTTATACAAGTCAATAATTAAATATAGTTGTGTGTATTTTGGGCTTTTAAGTGAAAATATTGTAGCAGCAAGGTAAATGCAACCCACTTCCATTTATTTTGATTTTTCCATTAATATATGAAGTCCTATTTGGAAGCATGGTATAATGTAAAAAGTATGGACTTTGGAGTGGTGTAGCCATATATTAATAATTGTGTGATCTTATGCACATTATTTAAATGCCCTGTTGTACCTACTATGAGACAGGCACTGTGCAAGGCTCTGGGAAGGCAACACAAAGAAAATAAAACCTGGCTTTAAGGTGCTTAGAGTCTAATGAGAGTGGAGAGTGGAGGTGTGACAAGCAAAATCTCAGAAAGTTGTTGAAATTAAATGAGTTAACGTGTATCCAGTGCACAGAGAAGTGCCTGGTAACCAAGACAAGTTATAAATATTGTTTCTCCCTTTCCAAATGTTCCCTATTTGACTTCTTTATGGCAGACCTGATTCCATAAAGTGATAATTTGGTACAATTCCAAATTGCCTTGGTGACTGGAGTTTTGCTGAACACGAAGTCTTATTTGGGTCAAGGTGTGAGTTTAAACTACTCCATATATGCATTCTCATTAATGTGCAACTTGGGTTTCACTGCAGAGAAGCAGTTTTTCAAATATCTGATAAAATTTCCTGCTTACTTGAGTTAAACAAATTAATCATCTGTTTTTCCTTTGAATGTAACTCAAGGGTATGAGAAACAAAGCATCGTTGAGATGTGTTAAATTATTAGCTGGCATAATTTTTGAGAATGTCTGTACAACTATACAAGGTGTTCATAATACTCAAAGGATCTTAGTTTTCTAGCAAGTAGGAAATAAACTGCTCCTTTTTTAGACCTTATTTAAATATTTCAAGCTATTATCTGTTAAGTTTCATCTCTAAATAGTTTAAATGAGAACCAAACGGGCCAAATCAGCAAATCAGTGATTAAGGAATTTTAATGCCCACAGTAGCATATGATATTCTATTAAAAGACAAAAGCTATTTTTTCTCAAGGAGTTTACTATAATTTAATCTTATGAACTATTTGAATTCAAAGACCTGCCCCCAGTAAGGCATATTCTTTGAATAGTTTTTACATAGCGGTGATGAGATTCTGCTCATCCAGCTACTTACTTATTTGGCACTTACACTTAAAGTTTGCCTGGGCCCAAAAGGAGCTAGACATATAGTCATATGAAGTATGGCCATACTTATATTAATAAACACGGTCATATTTAAAAATACAGTTTGTGGTAGAGAATGCAGTTTATTCAATCAGAGCACAGAAAAACATGAAATAAATGTAAGTGCATATTTAACTTTTATCTACCATATGTACTTAAATTCCTTCCTTTTTGGACAAATATTCTATCTTTTAAATGCATGATAATCGAACAATCATGTGGAATATTGCTAAGGTAACTTACCAGCAACATCTTAAGGGCTGAGCTTCTGGAATCTTCAAAACAACAAGTAAAAATTGGTGAAGAGTGTAATTGCCTGCACTTTTGTGCTGCACATTTGGTTTCCCTCTCTAGAAGAGTATCACTAGAATTCACAATTTAAAAAATTTGCTTTATGTACAACCCAGACCAGTACCTTTTCAATGGAAAAATCTGATGGGTATTTCCTTAATCAAATGATCAAACAGCATTTCCAACATAATGGGATAAAATGGCTCTTTTTTTTTTTAACCTCCAATGTGATGCATTGAGAAATTCACAGGATCACCTATGTAATATTCTGGTAAAAAATTTTCTGACCTGAATCTATGCATCAGGAAATAATCCCAATTGCGAGGCATACTATAAAACAAGTGGTTAGCACTCTTCAAAAATGCCGATGACATAAAGGCACAAAGGGGCTGGTGAACTGATTAAATTAGAGGAGACTAAAGAAATATGACAACTGAATGCAATGTGTGATTCCTGATTAATTTCTGGATAAGAAAAAGAAAGTGAAAATAAAACAACTATAAAGGACATTATTTGAACAATTGGCAAAATTTGAACTAGTATCATAGATACTAGTTTTTTTATTAATGTTAAATTTCCTGAATGTGATCATTGCATTGTGTTATGTAGGAGAATGCTTTTGTTCTCTGGAGATGCATGCTGAAGTATTTAGGGATGAAGTGTCAAAGTCTGCAAGTAGCTCTCAAATGGCTGAAGGAAAAAAAATATGTATGTAGAGAGATAAAGCAAATGAGGTAAATTCTTGAAACTGCCGAATCTAGGGTAATGGCAAACAGGTATTTAGTATTTTTGCAACTCTTTTGAATGTGAAATTTTTCAAAATAAAAAATTTGAAAAATGCATATACAAATCAGAGAGAATTAGATTGGGTAAACCGTATAAGGTAGTGTGAGTCCAGTTCTTATCAATCATATCAGGCTCAATTCTCATTTTCATAATACATATTTTTAATGCCATCTTTATTCTCTGGATGAAATCCATAGATAATATAACCCTACTTACACGTGTAATTTTTAAAAATTGATGTAATGCCCTAACTGTAACATAAAAGAGAACAAAAGATTGTATTCTTCAATGGGTGCATTCTTGGGCATAACTACTCTCTTAGAATAATGTCCCCACAGATTTCCAGAATTTCCCCTAGGGGTGGTACTTCCCCTGTTGTGAACAACTGGGTTAACTATTTGCTACTATAGCAGGGATACTACCCTGAGACATCACTGAGATTAAAACACGACTATTTGTACCTTTGAATGGGTGAGGAGGCCCATGAGCCATCAATTTGTATGCTCTAATTTCCCTGAAGATTTGGAGTTTTTGGCTATACTGGGAAGGAGAATTAGTGGGTGCCGAAGTTACTGGTGAAGTATGGAAAGTACTATAGGGTGTCTGTTTCCCCACTTGGTTCCCATAGATTTTGTTTAAGCTCCATGGAGAAATAAGCTGAAGAAGCGTTTTTTTTTTTTTTTTTTCTGGTGTTTCTGAGGGAGATAGAGACACCAATGTATATTTGTATGTTGATATGTTGACAACACAGCTGAATGCAATTTATTTTGTCTCCTTTAGCTTCTTAAAATTTATGCAATGGAGGAAGATTTTCCCTTGCAGCTGGATGAAACTTGGCGGTCTTATAGCTTTTCTGATTACTTGTATGTAACATGTTACCTAATAGTAAGTAACTCTAAGTTGCCCTGATGCAGTAATTTAAAATGTTTACTCCAATATATTAGAAAAAATCTTCGTCCCAAGGTACAGACTTCCTATTCTCTGGTTAGGGCCTGTGGTGGGTGGGCTCCTGACCTCTTGGGAGGAGGCTGACTTCTTTCCTCCTTGATCTTTTTCTCTCCCTCCTTGATTAGCTACTCTTATTACTAACTCCTCCGGATGGAGTTGAACTTGGAGTGGGAAAGGGGAAAGGAGGCCAGAGAGTTTCACTGAGCAGGTCTTGAGATGACTTACGGTTCTCTGGGTCTGGCAGATGTAGAAAGTTGATTGTCCTGTGGCTGAATTCACGGCATTTTGGAGGGACCTCTGCTGCACCATACTGACTGTAATGTGTGTGATGAATTTTCTTTTTTGGTTGCCACTTGCCTCTCAGCCCTGGTTTTCTGGCAGGCTCCAGGCTGGCTCCCTCTCCCATTGGGGTCTACATTTGGTCCATGGAAAACATTCATGAATCCTTTGACTCATAAAGCTGAAGAGGGCAGGGCAATCCCAACATGGCTGCCTCTACATTGCTCTCACCATTGGAGCGCCCAGCTCGTCACATTGTAATTGATGAGAACCCGTTAGATTTCTCAGGCAGGTGTCAGACTCTATCCACTGTTTCTTCCAAACTTCAGAAGACACCTGTCAAGGTTTCCAATTGATCCCATTGAAATCCTCTCTGTACGCAAGAGGTGAAGGAAGTATAGTTGTACTTTTGCCCCTCTCCTTTGGGGAAAGGGTGGTTCTCACAGAACTCAATTGCTGTCTCCAAATATTTTCAAAAAGCCTCTTTGACTCTTCACTGCCTAGATTCT
The DNA here is from genome assembly GCA_031878705.1 of Tapirus indicus. Lineage (NCBI taxonomy): Eukaryota > Metazoa > Chordata > Mammalia > Perissodactyla > Tapiridae > Tapirus > Tapirus indicus. Next base: position 56,451,542 of record CM062924.1, on the reverse strand, counting down.
TTTATATCTTTGATGTGAATTTAGAGTTGTCCACCTTCCTTTCAAAGTTTGCACCTTGTTCTGACACCTTACTTTGGAATTTTATATCTATTTTATTGTTGAGCTTCAGTGGAAACTCTCGATTTAAAATTCATTCCATTCTCCTTAGGTTCCCAGGTGCAGTGGGACAAGGAGGCTAGAAGTAGTGGAGTCAAATTTAAATTTAACTTTGGATTCTACCACTAGTTTTGTAATCTTTATTGTAAAATAAAGGTAATATATGTATTAATAGGGTTGTTGTAGGAATATCTGTAAGCAATTTAACTACAACCATTAAAACAGAGTATTCTGAATTTAATTGTATATTTACCTTCATCAGTGAGATTTATACTTTCATATGTTTTCCTGTTACTAGTTAGCATCCTTTCATTTCAGCTTGAAGTAGTCCCTTCAACATTTCTTGTAAGGCCAGTCTAGTGGTGATGAACTTCTTTAGCTTTTGCTTGTCTAGAAAACTTTTTTTTTTCTTTTGTGAGGAAGACCAGCCCTGAGCTAACATCTGTCGCCAATCCTCCTCTTTTTGCTGAGGAAGACTGGCCCTGGGCTAACGTCTGTGCTCATCTTCCTCTACTTTATATGGGACACCGCCATGGCGTGGCTGACGAGCAGTGCATCGGCGGGCGACCGGGATCCGAACCCGCGAACCCTGGGCTGCCAAGCGCGGACTAAACCGCTGCGCCACCGGGCGGCCCCTAGAAAACTTTTTATCTCTCCTTCAATGCTGAAGGACAATGTTGCTGGATAGAGTATTCTTGGCTGGCAGTTTTTGTCTTTTAACACTTTGAATATACCTGAAAATAACCTTCTGGCCTGCAAAGTTTCTGCTGAAAAATCTGCTGATAGTCTTATGAGGTTACCTTGTACCTAACAGGTTGTTTTTCTCTTGCTGCTTTTAGAATTCTCTCTTTGTCTTTAACTTTTGACAATTTAATTATAATGTGTCTCAGTGTGAGTCTCTACATTCCTCTTATTTGGAACTCTCTGAGTTTCCTGGATCTGGATGTCTGTCTCTTTCTCCAAGTTCGGGAAGTTTTCAGCCATTATTTCTTTGAATAAGTTTTTGGCCCCTTTCTCTCTCTCTTTTCCTTCTGGACCTCTATAGTGCAAATATTGATCTGCTTAATGGCATCACAACAGTCTCTTAAGCCATCTTCACTCTTTCTCATTCTTTTTCTTTTGCTCATTTGATTGGATGAATTTCACTGCCCTGTCTGAGTTTGCTCATTCTTTCTTCCACATGATCTAGTCTGCTGTTGAACCCCTTAATTGAATTTTTCAATTCAGTTATTGTATTTTTCAGCTCTGCAATTTCTGTTTGATACTTTCTTATATTTCCTGTCTCTTTGTTGAAATTCTCACTTTGTTGATGCATTGTTCTCCTGACCTCAGTGAGCTTCTTTATGACCATTATTTTGAACTCTTTATCAGGTAAATCACTTATCTCCATTTCATTAAGGTCTGTGTCTGGAGTTTTTATCTTGTTTTTTTGTTTGGAACATATTCCTCTATTTCTTCATTTTCCTTGACTCTCCATACTGGTTTCTGCATATTAGGTAAAACAGCCACCTCTCCCAGTCTTGAAAGAGTGATCTCATGTAGGAGATGAAATTTATCATTCAGCCTGGCCCTAGCTCTTGGTTGTCTCTCAAACCTTTGTGATTGTCCAAGCCATTTTGTTTTTGTTTTTAGTGGCTCCCAGTAGTTTAGGGTGTGCCAAGACCTGTCATTGTTCCTAAGGGGAGGATCTCCCTCAGTGCCTAGATGTAGGGTGATTGGAAGTCAGACCCTCAGGCAGCAGCTTTTAAAGTGTACAAATATACCTCTTTCAAGGAAGGACTGGGAGATGAGTGTTTCTATCGGCTCTCTCTATGCTGAGTCCTGGAGGGATAGATGTAGCAAGTCCTCATGAGCCATTAAGAATCTTTTTTGGTTTGTTATAATTTTGTGGGTCTCATGGACACAAGTCCCATTGGCATTCAGAGCTAGGGGGCCTGTCCATCAAATGGAAGTCTTAAAGATTGGGGTGCTAGAGGTTGGTTTCAAATCCTTTGTTTTTTAGGGAGAAGTTGGGAGTTGGGAGTTCTCTCCCAACTGTATGTTGCCATGCTGGGTGGTGTGGTTTATTGCAAGAGTGTGTCTCAGCCTTTTCTACCCATTTTGATGTGGGTATTTTCTTGTTCACCTGATGTGTGGGAGTCATTCAGCTAGTTTCTGGATTTATTTCAGAGGAAATTGCTCCATATGTAGCTGTAGATTTGGTGTGTCTGTGAGAAAACATGTTTATGAACCTCCTGTGTCACCATCTTGGACCAGAACCTCTAAAGACTTAGTTATCTCATATAACAAGAAATCTGGGAGTAGACAACTGCTTGTGTTGGTTAACTGCCTCAAAATTGTTATGATCAGACTTTCTGCAATATTTTTGGCCTTCCATCTTGGTCACAAAATGTTTTCTGCCTTTCCAGGCATCAGATGTTTGTTGAAAATAGGAAGAAGTGGGAAGAGTTGCTATCAGTCATATCTGTCCTTTTATCAAGAATGCTAATATTGACAGAAATTGCAATATGAAATTCTAAAAATTCTAGAAAAAAAGTCTTTGAGATTGCAACCACCAGTTTTGTGTATGCTTACACACACAAGTTTTGATTAGCTGGAAAAATTGGGGAATAAATCTCTCTGAGCTCCAATTTCTTCATCTGTGAGCTGGAGATAATAATACCTACCTCATATGATGATTGACAAATATATGTATGTGTGTGTGTTGCACACACACATTTTGGTTGAGATTTATATATACACGCACATATATATCTCACACAATAAAGTGCTTAGTAAATGATATTCTAATACAATGGTATTATTATTATAAATATTGCATATTATTAGATATATAGCACTGCTGACATTAAATGTACATTAAAAGAGAGTTTACAAACTAACAAATATTGTATTTTCTCCTGAAAAGAAAGATTGGGGGATGGTATGCTTTGGGGAAGATGAAAGAGTGTGCGAGCAGAAGGTTCAGGTGTGGATCGGTGATGATTCTGACCAGTTAGAGATTTAAAAGTGTAAACTTTGAGGAGATGGGCCTGAAATTGCAGTTTAGAGGAGAGATGCTCTTTGGGGGAGAGGAATAATAAATTTCAGTGTGTGTGTAGAAGTAGGAAACTGAGGAGAGAGGATCATATTTGGACTAAAAGTGTTCAAGCTAGAAAGAAGCGTGAGATAGCAGACTTCAGAACCCCCACTGTGGAATTCAGTTCATTTCCCTGGTTGTGCACCTTGGCTTTCTCCTTCTCCCAGATCTTACCACCTCTGGCTCTGACTTCCTCTTGGTTGGGTTCCCACAAATTTTGTCAGACTGTCAGGTAGAATCTCATATGAATCCCACGTGTATTCTGAACATTGTTTTCCCCTAAGTCCAGTCTCTGTTTTTAGTTTACAAGGTATTGTTCAAATTCTGGTCTGTTTAGAATTTCTCAGCATGGCTGTGTATGTCCTCTTTATACACAAACATAAAATGTGTGTGTGCGTGTGTGTGTAGACATATGACATATATGAATATGCACATGTGTATTTTGTCATCTCTAGGGTTTGTGAAGGATATAAAGAAGGTGTTGTGTGTCCAGTTCTCCACCTTAAAACAGAGAATCCTTTTATAAAGACCTTTTCTATTATGCTGTGGTCAATGACAGGAGCAAAACAAGGGGGATGGAGGTGAGGATAAAGCAGGAAGTAAGAAGTAGGTGCATCACAATAAGTAACTGAAAAGTTAACACTTTTATTAGTATTCTCACAATAAAGAGGTTTTGTTCTTAATAAAGTGGCATTTTATAGTTGTAAAGAATAGTAAAATATTAAATTCTTTAACAAAATCTTCCACCTGCCATAGAACTCTGGGTACAAGTTTATATTTTCATTCAAATGATTCTGCTTTTTTGGCGAGAGAGGGAAGTGGAACCCAACAAATCCAGTCCCCTAAGTGGCTGAAGTTAAGAGGGAAAGTTTTTCCGAGAACACAGCTTGAATTCTGTTATGAAATCTCTGTGGAGTGAGCCGTGTCAGTGTGGAGTCCAATTTAATTATTACCTCATTTGTCTCGTGCTAAGTCTTTGCTTTCACCTTTCTTCATTCTTAGAATAAGCAATCAATCTCTAAATTTTACAGAGTTTTTAGATGAGTTTCCTTTAGGTCCATATCACACTAACACAGGAAATCATGGACATTATGCAAAAGAAATTGTCAAAAGTCAAAACTCCATGAAAGTATGAATTAAAACTAACCTAACCTTAGGCTTTCAAAATAAGGTGACCCTAGATCTCTAGAAAGACTAACTTTGTTATTCTTTTTCTCCTCATCTCTCAGATGGTTTCTCACTCAGATAATTGTAAGTCCTATAGATTGCTAACCCTCATTGCTGTTAAGGTTCATTAAAATGACTACATGATAAAGGAATATTCCAACACAACCAGTTTAAATGTCTGAGCTCTAGGTACGTAAATACTAAGGTGGCTGGTGGAAGTGCAAAATCTGCAATGGTGTTTTGGCTTAGAAAGCTAGGTTTGAGACTAGCCTTGCTGAAATAGAGGCATCATCATCATCATAACTGTTAACATTTAGTGAGCACTTCCTATGTGTCATGTCCTATGCCAAACATTTTTCATGCATTATCTCACTTAATTTTCACAATGACCCGTTTAGGTAGATACACTGAATGCCCCTGTTTAGTGCTCCTATTCTGCAGATGAAGGAACAGAGGCTTAGAGTAAATAAGTGATTCAAGGCACATAAAGGCTAGCACATTGCCCAACTCCAGGGGATGCCGTCACATCACCTAGGAGACGGTGCCCCTTGGAGCTGGGAAGCTCACACTTTGCAGTTATCACAGTGGTCCTGTTGGTACCCTGCAGGGCTAACAATCAGGTTCTGTTCTTTCTGACTCCAGATGCCACGTGCTCTCTTTGCTGTATATAATTGCAGTTGTGGGCCCAGATGGAAGGAATAAGCACAATTCTTAATCCTAGAGGACAGAAAAGTGAGTCCTGTTAAAGTCTCAACTTAGAAAATGAAGGAAACTTGTTATTATCTCAGGATCTTCTGATTTGGAAGTGAAAATAATCACACCCACTCTTTTCCTATGATGCAGGGTGCTGGTAAGTTTTCAAACATTTTCTAGTAGCCTTCAAAGCTGTAATCCAGAAGGACTGTAATCTAAGTGTAAATGCTGTAATGAGTTCCTTTAATAAATTCTCTTTAAGTTCATGACGAACCTGACATATGCTTAATTCTATATTACTGTTAAGGGACAAAGTCTAGAGGATCGCTCATGTTTGTTTTTCTAACAATGACACATGCTAGGATTTTTAATTTACACACTTCATTTTAGCATATTTGGTGTAAGACTATTGAATCCTGAGTTGACTGGTTGCATGCAGTGAGTGTGTTCTTATAATAATTTATTCCATTCCATCTCCTGATTAGCTATCTAAATCTTTGGTCTTTTGACTTGCACATTAAACAAAATAGTCTACACAATGCTATAACAGCATTCATTGTCTTTCAACGCTAAGAATAGACAATAAATAGTCTGGCATTTTAATTAGATATTTGCCTTCATGTGCATTTCAGCAACAATCTAGCAAAGCTGAATAATAGATGACAGTTTGGTCTGACTTCAGACATTCCCATCCCTCCAGTTGTGTCACAATAGACAATATAGGAATGCAAGATGAGAGCAATTTTGTTCACTTTTTAAACTGTACCTTGCTATTCTTTCCCTATAGCTAGTCCAATTCGCTCAATGGTTTTCTATCCTTTTGGCAGTGCAATAATGCTTGTCAGCAGAGTACCTGCTATCTTAATACACAATTACTTTCTAAAATGTTGCTATTAGAAAATGAGATAATGGGATAATAAGAATACAATTTGCCCAGGCACTCCCTCTCTCTTCTTTGTCTCCCACACCTGACAGGTGGGTGTTCAGGGTCCTGGGTCTGGGCTTCCCACCTATGAACCTGGGACCAGGTGACACTACCCTCTCTCAGAGTGTGGAGCAGAACAGAGGAATTCACAGGCTACCCAAGGTGGGCAAACCTCTATCAAACCTGGACAGACCATTAAATTGGATTGTTGATCCAAGAAGGCTAAGCAGAGAGGGAGAATCTAGGTGGGCGACAATAGGTTGAAAACACCAGGGAAACCAGGTAAATGCTGGAGAATTTGAAGCAGATGGTGGGAACCAGATCCGGGAATTACTGTAGCCTTGCTGTGATAGAAGTTATATTACAACCGTAGGCAAGATGTGATTCCTACCCTCAGAAAAGCTTAGATAACAAGAAAACTACAATATGGGATGACATATGTTAGAACAGAGGTGTGCGCAGGTATTGTGAAGGAAATTAAACTACTTAAGGTAGATGGGAACATGAGAAAGTTCAGGGACCATATAACAGGAAAGAAGATGTGGGAACTGAGCCTTGAAGGATGAATGGGATTTAAATAAGCAAAAAATAAGGGAGAACATTCCAGGAAGGGACAACCTAGTCCAAATTCACCAAGTTGTCATATAGCAAATGGAAATGGCAAGGGTTTCAGAATGGCTGTAATCTAAAGTGAGAATGGAAGAGATCCAATAACTTATACTGGTGAGGTGGGAAGGAGCCAGTACATAAAGGGACATCTATTCTATACTCACAAGTTAGGACTTTATCTGTGGGTAATTGGAATCATTAAAGATTTTAAGGTAATGTAGAGAGATGATCAGACTTGTTATTTATAAAGACCACTTTGGCACCCATGTGGAGGGTGCCTCACAAGGACCTGACATCAGAGAAGGGAGATTAGTTCATAGGCATTTGTAATATAGTCTATTCAAGTGATGAAAAGGACCTGGACTATGGGAATGGCAATAGTAGTAAAAGATATATTTGAGAAATATTTTGGAAATAGAATTTTGACAACGGATCATAGATGGCTACCAGATTTTGGATGGGTGGAAAGAACACAGGAGGAGAAATAGTTTTGAGAGTGGTTAGGGGACATAAACCAAATGAATTTCGTTTTAGATTTTTCTAATTTTCAGAGTTCTAGGGCATTCAGGAGGATATTTCCAAAAGCAGAATAGACCTCAGGAGAGTGGTGATCCTGGAGATAAATCTGAGTGTCATGAGCTCATGGATAGTGGAAGACTTCACAGCCTGGATGAGATTAATCAAATTGATGTGAAATAGGTTCTGGAGATGTATTGCACAGCATGATGACCATAGTTAACAATACTGTATTGTACATTTGAAAGTTACTAAGAGAGTAGATCTAAAAAGTTCTCATCACAAGGAAATAAACTTGTAACTATGTGAAGTGATGGATGTCAACTAAACTTGTGGTAGTCTTTTTCTTTTCTTTTTTTTTTGTGAGGAAGATTAGCCCCGAGCTAACAACTGTTGCCAATCCTCCTCTTTTTGCTGAAGAAGATTGGCCCTGGGCTAACACCTATGCCCATCTTCCTCTACTTTATATGTGGGACGCCTGCCACAGCATGGCTTGATAAGCTGTGTGTAGGTCCACGCCCAGGATCTGAACCTGCGAACCCTGGGCTGTCAAAGAGGAGCACACAAACTTAACCACTATGCCACCGGGTGGGCCCATTGTGGTAATCATTTTGCAATATGTACATATGTGAAATTTTATGTTGTACACCTTAAATTAATACGATGTTACATGTCAATGAAGTCTCAATAAAACTGGAAAAATCAATAAAAAAATAAAGGCTGAGGATGAAGCCATGGAAAACATTAATATTAAAGAGGAGAATGGGGAGGATATTGTTATGAAAGCTGATTGTTGCTAAATTGTATTCAATATTATCAAAGGCTTCTGAGAGTAAATGAAGAGTTGTTCGATTTGGCAGCAGTGGTCTTAGGCAGAGCATTTCAGTGGAGGGTCAGTTTTGGGTTGGGGACTGAATGAGAGGTGAAGAAGTCAAGATTGTGACTATTCCATTTTTCTTGAAGCTTGATTGTGGTGGGAAAGAGAAAAAGATATATAATAGCTGGATGAGATAGGCAGGTCATATATTTTTATTTAACAGATGACAAAACTGAAGTTCTGAGAGATTGTAATTTGCCCAGTGTCAACCACTGGTCCATAGCAGAGCCAAAATGAAATCCCTGGTCTTCCAATTCTTTTTTTTGTTTGTTTTTTTTGTGAGGAAGACCAGCCCTGAGCTCACATCTGTTGCCAATCCTCCTCTTTTTGCTGAGGAAGACTGGCTCTGGGCTAACATCCATACCCATGTTCCTCTACTTTATAGGGGACGCCTCCACAGCATGACTGACAAGCAGTGCATTGGCAGGCGCCCGGGATCTGGGCTGGAGAACCCTGGGCTGCCAAAGTGCAAACTAAACCGCTGTGCCACTGGGCCAGCCCTGGTCTTCCAATTCTGAATTCAGATTCCCTTCTACTTGCCCACCTGAGTAATTGAAGGATTATCCAGTGCAGTGGACGTGATCATTATCAGTTAGTATAAATGTCACTATGGCATATTTTATCCAAAGGCTAAAGTATTATGAGAGGGGTGGAAGGGGAGGGGAAGTGTTTTTTTCTCTTTTGGTCCGAACTTGTGAAATGTGGACAGGAAAACATTATTCTAAGTCTCATTTGGCATGTTTTCTTGGCTGGGTGTGAATGTTCCAGCAGCCAACTTCTATTTTCCTCCTTAGCCATAGCCCTGACAGCCTTTTGCTCCTACTGTGATTTCAATTTACGACCCCACCAAGGATGATAAGAAGTAAATTGCATTCCATATTACAAGTCAATTACTTAGCTGCCTGAAATACTATGTCACTTGGATAACATGCGTTGGATAAAACCTTACTTCTTTGACTAAAGAAATGCATTTTATTTGGTGTTTTCTTTAGAGATTAAAGCAACTGTTCTTGAAACGATGCACAGGCTGTTGGAGTCAGAACAGCCATCTGCGGTAATGAGGCTTATGTAACATTCCTTGCTTTCATATGAAGATAAACCTCACATGCGGACGTGAAGACACCAGGTTCTGTTCTGAACTCAGGTGCTGTGAACTTGGGTCAACAACTCTGGCCCTCCTCACTGAGGACCTAGAATCCTAGACTTAGAATTAGATGCAGTGCTTTGCAATGCTTGCAGACAACGTTCACCTGGAAGGATGGTATCCATCTTAGAAAGCGTTAAGCCAATAGAGTGCATTCACATATCTTGTGAATGAGGGTGGCCTAAAAATGGACTTTTTGTCATATTTACTCAAACCCAAGTATTATTCCTTGAGCAGCTGATTTGCCTCCTTCTGTAAGAAGTAGCAAGTTAAAGAATGATATTTCTTGAAATAGATGCTAAGCTTCTTAAGAAATCCTGTCTTATCTTTGTTTCCTAGTAATAATAATATATCTGATAATTGTTATATCCCATAGATTAATAAATGTGATGAGCCAATACTTATTATTTGTTTAGCATATAGTCATGCCCAATAAATAATTGCTGATTGATTTCATCCCATTCTAGGTTCCTTAGCAACTTAACTGCAATTTTTAAGTTGAACTAATACCCACTAATCAAAGAAACAGTCCTGACAAGTTTCAAAGAAAGCTGCCTTCATGGGTTGTTGGCTGAAGAGCTATACTCTATGTGGTGCATCTAGGAAAAAAACAACAAAAAGATGAGTGTTTCCCTTCAACATTTTCTAATTTTTTGGCCTGTTAGTTGGATTTACTGTTTAGTTACAACTGATCACAGTGGGAGGCACAGGTGCAAATAAAATAGATTTTTATGAGCTTTATTTATTTTATACCCATTTATTAAATGGGTTTATGAAATAAGTACTTAGCAATGGTAAGATTTTCTTCTCTCTTTCTACTTCCTGAAGTTCAGTCCTAGCATGTCTCAACCAGTTCTTCCCCTAACCCTTTGCATTTCTGCATATTAGGAGGAAATTAATCTAATACTAAAAAGCCCTAAGTGGAGTCCATGAGAGTTTCTAATTTTTTATGAATGCATAAGTTTTCTTGAGCCAGAAGCCCTTCTTCCTTTCTCAGCTTAGTGAAAAATATTCCAGTCTACAGTGTCACCAGCCAACCTTCTGGCCTGATCATGGCTCTGGCCAAGCAAACAGAACTTGAGTTCAGATGGCTAATGAAGCAAGATCCCCAGTCAGAGAGGAGACGCACGGCTTCTCATGAAGTAAAAGCACCCCAAAGTTCTTCCTAACTTCACAGCTGTACTAAAGCCACACTCAAAATCTTCATAAGCTGCACAGCCAGACAAGGAATACTAATTGGCCAAACATATTCACGGATCTTGTTGGGTAACGTGGCTTGAATCCTGATTTCTATTCATTGCTAGGAAATGTAGGAAAGCTACATCTTTGAAACATTGGCAAAATTTGCCACTGATAAAAGTGAAGGATACTGCTATTTTAATAAACGCATTCAAAGATAATATTCAAATCTTAATTTGGTCAGTAGGGCACAGAGCCTAGCGCTGTACCTGACATATAATAAGTGCTCAGTAAATGCTTGTCAGTTAAATAAAGAGTGGATTCTGCTCACTGTGTTTCCCATCTTCCCACCCCACCCCCACACACCAGATTTTTAACTTGGGAAGAAATAAATGCACTTGAGCATCATCTTCACAGCCTTTGTTACTCTTTTTCCAAATTTAGTTTTGGAGGCTCTACTCAGCCAAAATGTACCAAAGGAGAAAAGCAACGGGTCTACCTTTTCCCCAGTCTCTATAATTAGTTTATAAATAAGTTCAAGTTGATTACTCGCACATAGCAAAGATAGAAAAGAATTTTTAATACTAAGCCTCCATTTCTGGCTTCTTTTTCTTCCCCATTCTCTAAGGAGAATTATGAATATCCCAGAGGACTTCTGGACACCTGGTAGCTAAGATCAAATGAAACAGAGAAGATGATTTTTTCACTCTTGGAATGAACTGTCACACCTCTTCTCCAGATATAATAGGCTGTTAAATGGGACATATGCCATTGCCTCTGAATTTCAGCTAAAACCTCAAAGCTAAGGATGATTGGGGAGATGTATCCACACTTTCTAAGAAGAGATGCTAGATTCATCCACACGGAACCTGCACAAAGATGGCAGAAAGATATCCATCACTCACCTCCGGTCTGTGTAGGGGAAGACTAGAAGAGTCAAAAGGATTCACTTAAGGAATTTCTAAGAGTGAAGAATGCTTTGTCTTTGTCCTCTTTCTCACCTTCCAACCAGGTGATAGAAGATTCCAAGGAAATGGCTCATAGAGATTGGGACTTGCAAGAAGGAAAAATTGGAAATTGCAAGAAAAGAAACCAGTATCTCACTCACTGGCTAGAGGCTTACTTAACTGCAGAAACTTGTATGTCCATCCTGGGATGGCTGCAGATTTGGAGCACGGTGAGAGTTCTTGTAAGGTGCTGAAATGAATCCCCATGAGTCTGAGGGCACAGCTGAACCAGAGACTAGTGATTGCCTCCTGCTGGGGAATCTGGAACACAGGGAGCTGGCTGGAGCAGCCAGTGCTATGACAGTAGGACACGAAAGCAGCCTGCACAGGAAGGTTAAAGATGTGTGAGTTCCCTCAGGTCAGGTGGCTGCCATGGAAGATCCAACTTTGCCCATGTGGGCTGCCAACTGGGATGAGGAGTCCTCAGCAGAACATGGCTGTGGGCGTATTGCTGGGTGGGATGCAGGCTGTGCAAGACGCGAGTCAGAGGTGAGCAGAGAGATGATCCATATCAGGGAAAGGGACAGTGCAGAGTTGCCCCAAGTGCTCTGTTTATGGAGAACCTGGACATGTGCCCACAAGAGAGAGCCATTTTTTCAATGTCTGTCATAACAGAAGTCATTAGTAGCCAGAGTACGACAGCCCTAGTCACTTAAATCTTGGCCCTTTTTTCTCTAATTGCCCTGTCCTTGCCTCTGTCCTGGGAAAAGCCTGAAGCATCAGAACATGGGGTGGCAGGGGAAAGAGGATCAAACAAACCAGGAGCATAGTCAAAGAGCAGATTCTGAACCACCCCCTTTCCCCATGCTGGGTCTCAAACCCTCAGAGTCAGACCCCAGCTCACCGGGAGGGGAATAATATGCAACTGGAAGAGAGATCTAAGTTTTGATTTAGGTGGACCAGCCCTTTTCATGACTGAAAATGAAATAGATCAAAGAGCTAGGAGACCTGCCTGATCCGTAGTTAAGGAGCAGGGAGGGGAGATCTAACTGAGCAGCCTGATGGCAGCAGTGGGAGAAAAAGAAAGCTTTTTCTCTCTGTATTCCTTCAAGATCAGTTTTGCTTAATAAGGTGGTCACACAGAAAAAGTGAAAGATGAGAGTTTATAGAAAATATTGGATGAAAGTGTGTGTGTGGTTGTGCTGGTGTAAGCGTGAGCAGCTAGAGGATGAGATAGTTTTCTGCTTATTGGGCAAAACCATTCTTTTTATTAGCAGCTTTGTTAATGTGTCAGCAGCTTTTATTTAACAGCACCCCCTCTTAACGGCAGAGTCTGCCAGTTGCTAGTTACCACTGTGGCTTCTCTCTTTCTTTCTTAGTAAAAAACCCTCAACCAATGGACCAGACCATACTTAACTTTATGCAACTAGTCTTGGCCATAGGATTAAGTCCTTGACAAGAGGAATTAATTGAGTGGAAAGTCTATGAAAACTTTTAAAAAGAGAGTACACTTTTGTCCTTCCTCTTTCCTTCTGCTTGGAATGTGGATATGATGGCTGGAACTCTAGCAGCCATCTCGGTCCAGGAAGTGACATATCAGGGTTGATCAGAGAAAGGTGGAACTAGTGTCCTTGATGACTCCATGGAGCTGTCCTACTGGCCCTGAACTGCTCCCTCTCTGTGCAGCCACATTTTTTTGTGAAGAGAAATAAACTTACACCTTTTTAAAAAGCCTGTGTCATTTCCAGTCTCTGTTATTAGCACCCAAACACACTTACTAACTGATATATTTCCCAAAGCATTATATTATAGCATTAATCACCAATATTGGACAACTTCACCTCCTAAATATATCTTGCGCTTACCTCCTTCCTGCATCCCTACCCTCACTGCCTCACTTCAGAACCTCATCCTTTCTCACTCAGATTACTGCCATAGCTTCTTAAATGGGCTTACCACTTCCAGTTTCATTCTCCTTTGTATTCATTTGCTGGGGCTGCCATGACAAAATGTCACAGACTGGGTGACTTAAACAGCAGAAATTTATTTTCTTACAGTTCTAGACATTGGAATTCCAAGTTCAAGGTGTTAGCAGGTTTGGTTTCTCCTTAGGCCTACCTCCATGGCTTGCAGATGGCCACTTTCTCGCTGTGTCTTTACACAGTCTTTTCTTTGTGCACGTGCATCTCTGGTGTCTCTCTGATCTTATAAAGACACCAGTCACAGTGGATTAGGGTTCCATCTTTATGACCTCATTTAACGCTAATTATTTCTTTAAAGGCCCAATCTCCAAAAACAGTCACCTTGGGGGTTAGGGCTTCAAAGTATGAATTTTGGGGGGGACCCAATTTGGTTCATAACATCCTCTGATCCATTCTTTAGACGTCTACCAGACTGATTTAGAAAGCAAATTTTGGGAAACAGGCATTCTCATTCACTCTTGGTGGGAGTGCACATTAGTACATCTCTGGAGGACACCTAAAATTTTAAATTTGTGTATCCATGAGCCTGGTAATTCTGCTTGTAAATAATTATCCCAAGAAAATAGTTGCACAAGTGCTCAACTATGGCCATCATGTGTTTTTTTTTTTGTGAGGAAGACCAGCCCTGAGCTAACGTCCACTGCTGATCCTCCCCTTTTTGCTGAGGAAGACTGGCCCTGGGCTAACATCCGTGCCCATCTTCCTCTACTTTATGTGGGATGCCGCCACGGCATGGCTGACAGGCAGTGCGTCGGCGGGCGCCCGGGATCCGAACCCGCGAACCCCGGCCCGCCAAGTGCGAACTTAACTGCTGCGCCACAGGGCGGCCCCTGGCCATCATGTTTTAAATAGTGCAAAAGTGGAATCTGTACATATATATGTATGAACTATGGTTAAATTATGGTATATTTCTCTTATGGAGTGCTCAGCTGCTGTTATAATGATGATTTAGAGCTATGTCTATTGACATGGATTAATGCTCACAATATATTGTTGCAGGAAAAAGGTAGTTTATAATCCTTTGTGACTTGGCACAAATGTTACTTCTCTCAGAATATTCCTTCCTTTTGATCACCTCCCACCCCACCACGTCCCCAGTCAGTGTGGATGCCACGTCCCTTTTCATTTATTCTTTCAACCAGTACTTACTGAGAGCCAACTCTGTGCCCTGTGCAAGTGTCCATTCTTTCACTTTTACATTTTAATAATCTATATGTGTGTCTGCTTTCCCCACTGGAATGGGAATTCCTTGAAGGAGGAGATGGTTTTGTTTGTCTTTGTTTCCAAAAACATTTTGGTACTTGATAAATGTTGACTAAATGAATGAGAGGAAAAAAAGAAAGTCACAGAAAGTGAGAATAATATCAATACAAAACAAGAGCATGCAGTTATAGAAAAAGAGGTTTCCAGTGAAAGAAGTGGATAGTATACACCATGAGAACCCTGAATCATGTGAATTTTTATAACCCAGAAGAAATGGTTGTGACTCCTTATAAGTGGATCTTATATATTCCCCACTGTTCCCAATGCAAGAAGGTGATGTATTTGATATGCAACTTCAAATGTATTTATGCGAATATGTGTGTATGTGTGTGTGTAACTTCTATGATTATTGGGCTTTATTTTCTACACGCTATGGCCTTACCAACCACTTCCTCCTCCACCACCAAATTACTTGGCCAAGAAAAAGAAGAGTATTAGAACATAATATCCTTAACATTTGCAATCTTTCTGAAACTGTTGAAAACAATATATATATATATATTCCATGGAAACTATTGCATCAGGAAGTCATGTGAGAATTTTTCTGTTGCCCCAGGATTTCAAAGTTAGGAATAAAAAAGTCTACATACAACAATAGTCTAAATCCACAGAACTGCCAAAATGGGCAGCACCCATGTTTCCATATAGCTTACCGAAAAAAATTCTAGTGCAGAGAATTGGCCTAACATTGCCTCTCTGTTCAGGCAACTGCCTTTTACCCTCTCCTACTCCTCATACTTAATATAAGGAGAGATCTGTGAGAGAGGAGGCTGCCTTTGCGAGGTGTGACACAGTGTATCTGATGAGATTGGGTTTTTCTCCCCTCAAGACCTTCAGGTATAGAGTGGTGATGGGGGATGTCATCCAACTCTGCAGTGAAGGGAGCAGGGTCCCAGTAGAACCACTTGTAAAGATGAGGGAGGGGTTGGAAGAAAGGGAGACTGGCATGTTATCCCCTAGTTGGGTCTTGCCTGAATAGTGGGCCCGCTAAGTTGCCTCTGTGTTACCATAGCATGGGGGAAAAGAGAATCAAGCGGGGCATCGCCTTGGGGAGGGAACTGCAAGATAAAGATGAGGCCAAAGCTGCTCCCCCTACCTGGAAGTGTAGAGGATGAATCCCACATGGGCTGATGGTGCCCAGGACGGGGCCACATCCCCCAAATGACTGCTGAGGCCTAGGGTTGCTGCCGGGGAGATGACCTCTCATTAACAGAGCAGATTGGAACGACTACCAGCCCACAGGGAGCCCACGGTCTCTGCCCTAGAAAAGTGGCCCTGGATACCCATGGAGAGAACTGAGACCTCGCTCAGTCAAGGAAGGAAATGTCTGTTTTTCGCTCTTCCTCTTTCCTGCCCTGACTGGGAAGAGGGATTGTAAGGAGGTGTGTGAGAGGCAGGCATACTCCGTCCTCCACTACAAGCTGCTAGACCCACAAGGTGAGCCTGAATTAGGACTGGGGAGGGAATGGGGGGGGGGGAAGAGCTTTGAAAGTTATATGAAATTGAACAGGATTGATTTCTAGACATTTGTGAAATGTCTCAACTAAGACATTTTTGAAAATCAAAAGTGACTAAAATGTTATGGAGCCTAGTCAAGAGGAAAGATAGGTTTGACGTAGTATCATTTGGTGGCAGTTGTTAGGAAAAAAAGGTTTCTTTTTTTATCTCAACAATCGAGACTCCTCAGTAAACTTGGTGCACCATTTGACATCCATCTCCATGGGAAGCCACCCCAATTTTCAGAGGAAGGCCACTCTTTTCCCTAGCTGATCTTAAAAACAATTGTTAATGGGTGACAAGCTCTGCTTTTCTGGGGACAGTTCTGAAAAGGTGCTCATTAGCAGTTGATATTTAATGTGAGTGCTTTCTAATGTAACTTCATTTAGAGCTATTTTTATTTAATGAACCTTGGAAAGCTGTAATGAAGCAACACACCCCTGTTGTTTTCACACACTTCCTGTAGCAGAGAAATAGTACAGAGCCATGACACTCGAGCACGCTCAGCAAAGACGTGGGGAAAATGTGGCTGCAGTTGGGTTACAGCAAGTAGAGGCTGCCTGTCCCATTTTACCTCAGTAGAGGAAAGAATTAACGGTTTCAAAAATGATGAATTTTTGAGAACGTAAATTAGGCAGATGGAAGCTGGGGGTAGCTCCCCCAATCAAAGATGTGATTTGATGCCCTCTTCTCTCTCCTCTCTTAACCTGTCTGGATCCCATCTCTTTTCTTTATTCAGCTATTTCTTCTTATTTACTCAATCTCTCATCCCTCAATTAAAAACAGTATTCTTTTCTCTTGCTTAAAGGAATCGTAGGTGTAATAGGTAGCCTATTAAAGCAGAAATCATGCAGGGTGCTCATTGAGAAAGGTTCTTCAAATGCCCAGAATGAAGACTACAGGTCACTTGAAACAGATCTTCTGCCAAAAAGTGTCACTTGGCTGCCTCAACTTACTTATGCAAATTTAAGTCAACTAGACCATGTTGAGAGTCTCCTTCAGTTCCATGTGTTTGGAGGGAGTTGGTTGCCTTGTCTTAATAGCTGGGTATAAGAAGGCCTGGCTGAATTTTGAGTGGCTTTGAAGAAAATGCCTTAGTCCTTAGGTGGAAAAACAGAGAGTGAGTGTGGATTCTGCCATTAGGATTGCTGATCCTGTCACAGTGCACACTGTTACTCCACCCAGCTTGTCCCTGGGCTGTGGCTGTGAGAGTAACCTCTGAACCCAAGCGTAAGTCCCACTACAGCTGTGCAGGGTCCAAACCTGGCATCACTGTTGGGGAGAAGCCCATGGAACTATACTGGCTTTTGTTTGAGCTCAACTGAGAAAGGTATAAGGGGGAAGCAGCTGTATTCTTTCACACTATTGCCTTTAAACAAGATTTATTGCAGCTTTCTTCTCTACTTGTGGATGAAATCTTGGGTAAATCTCATAGCTTTATCCAGTCGTTTTCATGCATTAATGAACACTTGCAGTTTTCAGATATTAAAAGTGTAGGCCAGTCTAATAAATATATATATATAATATAACTTTCGGCCTCTCATCCAGTTCAAAGTTTCTTCCCTTCCCAAGCTAAGCCTGCTGAACTAGGAAACTTGCAGTGGAAAGGAGATCATGGTGAGGCTTTAACTGTGTCCTTTTCCCTGCTCGATTCACCAAGTTTCCTCTGGCTCCATCGCAGGTGGAGCAGGAGAGAAAAGAAATGTAAGGAGCAAAACAAAAAACAAAAACCCCTTACTTGTGACCTGGCATCAGGTCCCTCTGGGGGTGTCAGATGTCCCAAAGCTCATCTTTTTATGAGGATAGTTCTAGGGGATCTTCAGAGAATCTCATTACTAGGGGCCCTTTTTCCCATAGTTCTTCAGTACAGGTACTGCCCCCTCTGAATTTCTGCGGTCTATCCCACACAGATTCCTTTTTTGGGGTCACTCAGCCCCTCAAGATAGTCCTGCTGGCTGGGATTTTTTTTCAAGATGACCCATATCCACCCACATCTACATTTTGGTTTGCATCTTGAAAGGTACTCCTGAATTCTGGAAGCATAGGCCATTCCTGAAGAAGCCCTTGTTCTTTGCTTTGTCACCAAAGGCTGCTCTACCAGCTTCTCACCTTTAGAATAGCTTTTGTCCCTACCTCCTCCAAACTCCAGAAGAAACATGTCACCCTCTCAGTGATTTGCTGAAGCCCTCTACCCCTTCCCAAGGAAGAGGTGTTATACCATAGCCCTCAGACAACTTCCCTTCTAAAGAAATCCTCATGTCCAATCTCTAGTTCTACTATTAAGGGTCCCTCTTGAGTGATGGGGTAATATTTGCTGGGACGAATTTTAAAGGTCACCCTATCTAGTTTCGCAAACATTGGTACTTCTCTTTGGAATGTATGGGTACTTAATATCCTTTGTTCTTTTCTTTGTAATATCAGCAATAATTGAGAAAACAGGGGAAGTTCCATTTTAACATTGTTTTGCACTAAGATACATTGGCAAGAAGCAACAACAATTCTTGCCTACCCTCCTCACACTTCCCTCTGTCCCCCACCAGAGGATACATCTATTCTTTTGTGGCTCCAAACATAGGAAGGTGCATCCCAGTAACTGACCACCTGGTCACATTGGATCTTGCTGATGAACTATTGTCGCTCAGGGTCCCTTGTGGTCCCACACTCTGTGCTTGGGACTGGGAAACTTTTTGAGGATGTGAGCCCCAGTGCCTGAGGTTCAGTGGCCCCCTGGAAGTTTCACTACCCCGTTGGGTGCTGACAGAGTGGAGTGTGTGTCAGACTCCTCTCCCGTTCCTGAGGAATTGCTCCTCTCCTCTTGCTCTGACTTTCTCCATATGATCTCCTCAAAGGTTCAGGCTTTAAGGAAACAAAGCAGAACAAGGCCCAGTTCTTTCTGAGGAACATAATAGGGGAATTTTCAGACAGAGACAAGCATAAATTAGTATCTATAAGAATATACTATAAAAGTATACTAAGGGGACCTAATTCAGCTTTGGGATGGGGGTGGGGGTATCAGAGAATGCTTCTCTGAGGAAGTCATGTCAAAGCCAAGATCTCAGGAGGTGGGGGGGACAACGAATGTCCTAGGCAAATGGAGCATATTAATTTCCTTGGCTGCTGTAACAAATTACCACAAACTTGGTGGCTTAAAATGATAGACATTTATTCTCTCATAGTTCTGGAGTCCCGAAATCAAGGTGTTGGAAGGGCTTCAGTCCCTCCAAATTTTCTAGAGAAGGTTCCTTTCTTTTTCTTCTCCAGTGTCTAGGGGCTCCAGACGTCCCTTGGCTTGTGGCTACGTCACTCACTCCAATCCCTGCTTCTGCCTTCATATCGTCTTCTCTTCTCACTTCTTTGTCTCTTATAAGGACACTTGTCATCGGATTTAGGGCTCACCCAGGTAATCCAGGATGATCTCATCTCAAGATTCTCACCTTAATTACGTCTGCAAAGACTTTTTTCAAACAAGGTCATATTCACAGGTTCCATAGGTTAGGGCATGGTTATATCTTTTTGGGGACCACCGTTCAACTCACCACAGAGACTAACAGTGCCGAGTCCCTGAGGCTGACTAACCTGAAGCCTTAGAGTAGCCATCTCTGTGTCACTCCTTTAACATGCCATGTGCCATTTGTGTTACTATCTTTGGTTTTGGAGATGTTTTGTGCCTCAAGAGCATACATTTATTGAAGGCAAGGACTTTATCTCTGCTATTTTTGCATCCTACCCCCACCCCCAGTGTCCAGCAAAATAAGTGCACTGAGGCACTTGAACTCAGCTGCGGATTCAGAATCATGTCCATTCCACTATTTGGGGACAAAGTAAGGAAATGATAATTTTTGAAACTAAAATTAATAAAACATCATAAATAAATGAGATTGCCCATCGATGGAAATCTTTTCAGGAGGAAATTATTTGGATGAGTGCTCCTGATAAGGTTAGGGAACTTCTTAGCTCCCAGCCTGGGACCTAAGGTGCTCCCCCCGCCCCCTAAAAAAAGAAGGCATCAATTTAGAATTTAATTAATGAAAGATAGGTTGTCATCTTGGAAATAGTGACATGTCTATCTCGAAGGTACGTTGCAATGACAGAAGTCTTGGGTGGCTGTGAAGGAATATTGAAAAAGTAAGTGTTCGGGAAGAATTTGTGATTGCTAATCTGTCATTGTCAGAGGCACAGAGACACTGTGTCTGGCAGATGTGAGTTTTCTTGTCACTTTAAAGGTGCATACCTTGTGGAGTAGGGATAAGATCCAAAACATCACCCAGATTCCTTCATTTGGGATAGTATGTGTACCACAAATCTGGCAAGTCAGTTTCCCAGGTAATTTGACAGCTGGAGGTGAGGTGACGGGGTGGAGGGTGGGCTGTGCCCTGCACAGTAGGCATGAGTATGCCAGTCACCAATAAGGTCTGCTTCTGTCTAAATTAAATCGGCCCTCGTGGCACTCTCTTGTGAATTTGGATAGCAGGAATCAGTTCCTAGAGCTGAGCGATCCTCAGGTGAACAAATAAAATGATCAGAACTTGCCACGCTTGGGACTACAGCCTAATCTCTTGGTTGTCCTTCAATGAGGAGGCCTGGCTTCAGGCATCCAATCTCTCTCATATCTACCCCTCAGGTGTGCTGTTTAGGAGGGTGATTGGGGAGCAAGGCAGGAGGAGGAGGAAGTAGCAGCCCAAAGACAGGGTCTAGCCTTGACAATTCCTTGGCTGCTGAGGAAAGGAGGAATTGAGTGGGGAGGAAGGAAAGAGAAGGGTATTGGGGAAGGTGGGAACAGTATTTTAAATGGAAAGATGTTTGGAGCTAAGGTTTCTGATATTGCTAGAATGATAGTAAAGGCGTGGAGATCATCTGTGAATAAATCAGACTGGAGACAATAATGCAACACAGATGCCAGACTCACAAATAAGCATCTCTGGCAGCATGATCCCAGGGATCTCTTAAATTTTTTTTAAGAAGCTTAGATGCCATAGTTCCATTGGGCCCTAGTAACAATAAGGAAAATGCTCTTGGATTTATAGTTACATTTCATCTACTTAAAAAGCCTGGGGAGAAATGTACAAAAAAGAAAGAAAATCCACTTGGCTTTATCATAGCCACTCTGCTTTTAAGCAGATGTACATTCGATTGCAGACTTTGTTTTCTCCCCCAATTAGTCTCCAAATGAGTAACTCACAATTTCCATTTGCATGGTTCATTTTGTTTCCCAATGAAGTAAATGATTATTTCTTGCTTCAAAGAAAGTCTTTTCAAGGGCACCAGAGACTGATAGCATTCTCATCCATTAAAAATGAAAATCTTTTGCTTACAGTAGTAAAACCAACATTTTGGACTGAGATTCCAAGGTATCTGCCCTTTTTTCCCCACCAGCCCTGGTATATAGATAGGTCAGTCATATGCCTCTTGGGAAAACAGATGGGGCAGCCAAGGGATCCCCCTCTCTGAAACTCAAGTAGGGAAACATGGAGAAAATCAGGCAGTCAGTAATGGAATCTGACACTGATAAGAAATATGATAGAAAGAGGCTGATCTAAAAGCCATGATGGGCCACAAGTATATAAGCCAAAGTTGTCATATAGGAAAAAAATCTATACACGATGGAGGACAAGAAAGCCAGTGGAAGCAGCATGTGGAGATTTGAATTATGTTAGGGGGAAACCTTAGTGCGAAGATTCATGAAGAGCTGGAGGAAAGTACACAGGCTTTGAATGCACATTATCTTCCAGTTTTAGACTTCAAGAGGTCCCGTGGCTCCACTCCTTTGCCTGAGGTCTGATCACTTTTTTTGGTTACCTAGCAAGATTCCCGGTTCCTAGGTTTTATGTTAAAGAGCCCTGCATTTAAGGTCACCATTTTGGCCCTGATGTTCTTTTTACTTGTTTATATTTAATCATGAATGGAATTTATTGGCTTGGGTACCCAGTGAGTCCCTAGATGGGGCAGGCTTCCGTGGGAGTTTTCAAAGCAAGCAAGACTCCTGCTCCATCTTTCTGCTGATCCTTCACCTGGGACCCCTGTGTAGACTGATCTATCCTCATGTAGGCTTCTCTTCTTGCGGTAAAGTGGCTACCAGAAGTTCCTGGGACTGCATGCTTCTTTGGTTAAGAGAGGGGATTTCTCTGTCCTCTAATTGCTGAAATGAATTCCTGGCATTGACTCTGATTTGCCAACTTGGGTCATGAACCAATAACTGTGACTGGGGATAGGCCAGTCTCACCTTTACTTTAGGGGAAATGGAATAACTGCTAAGAAGGAAACTGCAATCTTCACTCCACTCTCATTCGTTAAAGACTTTTAGGTGATTAAAACTATCAATGGCTTCCCATGCAATGAAAATAAAATAAAAAATTATTCATCTTGTCCTGAGAGATCTTCCATGATCTAACCTATGCCTGTTTCCTGACCGTGTCTTGAATCCCTCTCCCTCCTCCTCCTTATGCTGTCCATTCACACTGAGTTTTTAATTCCTCAAAATGTCCAAAATCTTTCCCACCTCAAGGGCATTGCACATGCCACTGGAACATGCTCTGTTTGGAAATTTCTCCACCCACTTTTCATCTAGCTATCAGCAAAATAAACATAATTTAAAATGAGGACAAATGTCTTGAAGGAAAAGTATATAGGGCTATAAAAGAAAATAGAGGGAGAGGAGACCTAATTTAGATTGGGGAGGGGGCAGGAGGATTTGGAAAAGGCCTTTTAAGCTGATAAATGAAGGATGAATAGCTCTCACTTATTTAGTATCTGATTCTCCTACTAGACAGAGCTATATGAGGGCAAGTGACATCTCAGTTGGTTCACCGCACTATCTCTAGTGCACAAAACAGTGCTGGCCTGGTAGAAACGCAATATATATATTTGTGGATTGACTAAATGAATATTCAAAACACTCCATGAGTTCAGTGTTGTTGTTCCCATATGCCAGTGAGAAAACCAAGACTGCGAATGGTGAAGCTACTTGCCCAATGTCATCAGGACTTGCCTCTAGGAAGTGACCTGGCCAGGGTTAGAACCCAACTGCAACTCCAAGGCTCTTATCTGCTACCTAGGGGGCCTCCTAAAGAGAAGCTACAAGTGGATTTGTGCTTTGGGTCCAAGAGGCTAAGAAGAGCACCCTGACCTCCAGTCAAGGACGTTCTCCTGAATGTGTCCTGAACTTTCCCATTCCTGCCTCTTTGCTCCTTTTTTTTCCACCCAGAAGGACTTCCCCCTCTTTCTACGTGTGTCCAAACCTTACTCTCTGTTCAGAGACCTCCTTAAATATATCTTTTAAAGCCAGTTTGCACCTTTGTTATGATGCTACCATTTACCTTGTGTTAGGATTATTTATGTATATCTCTTTCCTGGCAGTTAATTCCTTCCTTGAGAGATGGGGTCATATCCTATTTGCATTTATAGCCCTTAAAGCACTTAGCACAATGCCTTGCATATAGTTGGTGCTCATTAAAAATTATGAATCTTGATTCTAAAGCTTTACATTGTGTTATCTTCCATAGATGTGTTTCTCACTCAAAAGACAGCATGTTTGACAGTATCACCCTTACTCACTGATGGACATGGACTAGAAAAAACTCTGCTTGACTTTCAGGCTTGCCTCTGCTGCTGACCAGGCAAGTCATTTAATCTCTTAGGGTGTTTTTCTTTTTTTAAAACCTGGAAATGTAAGATAATATATATAAATATAAATTTAGATATTTATGTATATAAATATATAAATGTAAGCTAATATAGTTTGACAATTGCCTCCTGAGGGTCTTGGGAGTATCGGCTGGTCAAACATGTTGATGAACCAACTTCACGCTCTGATTGGCTTCTTCACACTGCTTTCCTTCTAGCTCTTCAGTGTTTAAGTGAATGCATGGCTAAGGGTTTGTCAAATAAATAAGTACAAGAGAAAGAAACAGAAAAAAAAGTATTCTTTTCCAATATTACCTATAATAATCTTATACCAACTCTTTCATGATCCAGTTATTCCACTCTTGGTCACTAGGTTATAAACCAAGAAGCCAGACCAGATGGGGCCAGACCACCCATTTCTTGAGCTTGTCTGTTGGCAGAAAGCCCAATATATACACACCACATCATCAGCATCATCGGGAATGGTCTGACCACTGTGTGAATTCCTGGTGACCTAATGCTCGGGAAGCAGGCTTGGGCTCTGCCATGGTGGTCTGTATTCTCTGTGGCTTGCTTTCCTTTATGCAACTCTGTGTCTCAGGGATGGCAAAGCTGTGGTCCAGAAAGAGGTTTCTCTTTGTCTTTCCAGAAAGCGGTCTCTCTTAACTGGCCCTATGTGATGGCTGGCTGAAAAATGTCTTGACTGTAGTCACATCATTACTCTAGAGGCAAATATAAAGCATCATTAACCCTTGAAAGGCACCATGCATGACACATATGCCTCAAACCCCATGGAGGAATGATCTGACCAATTCTACTAGTCTAAGAGAAATAAAGCTTTGCAGATTACTGCCATTTATTTTGTGGGCCTTTGTTATACTTGTCATTCAGAGAAGAAAGAAATCCCTAGTGAAGTTTCCATAATATTGAGTTTGAATGACTCATATTCCTGCTTAACTATTATAAAGCTTTTTGGTAGAATTCTGTCTGGTCCTAATTAAAGTTTATAGAACCTTCGCCTTCAAATGCAATAAACCTGTCATGACTAGGGAAGCAGTTTTCACCTGAGGATAGTCTGATGTTATAATGCAGGGCTGATATTCTATGAAGAGGCTATGACTGGGAGTCATGTGGATGTCAGCTCCAGCAAGCACAGAGGCCACTGTTCCACCAAGGTGAGGCCTGGCCTGTGTTGCTGTGAGAGTGGAGTGTAGGGCAGGGAGGAGTAGGAAGTCAAGGCCTACCTTGCCGAACTTCCCAACCCCACACACAGACTCACCAATGAGCTGTTATGAGTTCGCCTATCCAATCTGCAATTTCCTCTGTTCCTCCCCCAAACTTTATCACAAGTGGGGTGGAATATCCCAATGAATATTTAATTCAGGGGAATTTGGAAAATTGTACCTTTAAAAGCTAATGAATGGTAACTATAAATCTTATTTCAAAAGTAATGCACGCTCATTGTAGGACATTTATTCAATATAGGTAAACAAAAGAAAAAAATTCATATTATTCCACAACTCATAGAAAACATTGTTAACATGTCCTTAACGTTTCTTCTCTATGCACAAACAAAAAAAACACATGATTTCTTTTTAAAACACAGGGTGATACTATCCATATGGTTTTGAAGCCTATTGTTTTACGTGATAAAGCATGAATACACATCCTGTTATTTTGAATCATAAAAAATTTTAATGAACCCAAGAGTATTCTATTTTTAGCAATGTACAGCTGTATATCTTGAAAACATTCCATTATTAAGCATTTAGGTTGTTTTCAATTTTCATGTAAGTAATGGAAATAATTATTTTAAAAGTTTTCCAATTTGATAGGTAAATAGTAACTTTTTTGTTTGAATTTATTTAAAACCATGAGGTTGTATAGATCGTCATATGTTTTTTAGCCACTTAAAGTTTTCCTTTTGTGATTTCCTCATTTACTATACTTATGTTGATGTGTTAATTTTTTTCTAATTAATTTCTAAAGAGATATATGCTCTAATAAGGATATATGTATTATACATATGCACACATATATTATACTTGCACGTAATATCTGTTACAAATACTGCAATTTGCACTTTGGTTTATCCTTTTTTCTTATTTTTTTGTGAGGAAGACCAGCCCTGAACTACATCAATTGCCAATCCTCCTCTTTTTGCTGAGGAAGACTAGCCCTGGGCTAACATCTGTGCCTATCTTCCTCTACTTTATATGGGACGCCACCACAGCATGGCTGACAAGTAGTGCGTTGGCCGTCGCCTGGGATCCGAACCCGCGAACCCCAGACTGCCAAAGTGTGACCTAAACCGCGGCGCCACTGGCCGGCCCCCTGGAATTTATTTTAATATGGTGCGAGGTAGGGTTCTTACTGCAACACTATTAATTGCATAACTCAGAGTTCTCCACATTATTTGAAATTCCACCTTTATCAGTTTGCTTAATAAAGTGGGGGTTCTGGCAATTCATACCAGCAAAACTGGGAGAGCATGCCTGGGAGAGGGGAGTGTTATAAAGCTGGATAAGGGAGAGTTTGTTGAAATGAGGGACCCGTGTTATTGGCAATTGATGCTTTTGCAGGGAAAGACAGTTCTATACCTGCTGTGATGGCTCTTAGAAAGTTGAAGAGATGGCCTATACATAATAAGCAATTCATTTTCATTGTAGAAAACTTAGAAAATAAAGAAAAGTATTTGTTTTTAAAAATCCCCTAAATCCTTCTTAGTCCTTTGCTCCAAAGCAAGTACTGTTAATATTTTGATATATTCCTTTCTATATACTTTTCTATGTGCACAAGTGAACACACATAAAAACACACTACAAATATTTGGATCACAACTGTATATAAAGTTTTTTTCAAGAAATTAACATTATATCGTAAGTATATATTCCAAAACACTAATATTCCTGGAGAATGCCACTTTTAATTTCAGCAAAGTATTCCATTATATGATGTATGGTTCACTGTAGTTGATTACCCAATGCTCTGTTCCATAAGTTGCAGTTGGGAGGCTTGGGGAACTGACTCCAGCACCAGTGGGAAGCCTGATGCAGTTTGAGCCAATGAGAAATGAGCAGAGAGGCTTGCACATGGGTTCTGGATGGATGGGAAGGGGCAATATTGCTCTGTCAGCTGACTTATGACTTTGAAGGAAGCCAGAATGAGGAAAAAATTTGACATATGAGAGAAAAGACCAGAAATCAAGTCAGAACCCCCTAAAAATGTCTAAAACTCATCCTACTTTTGGTCTTCCAGTTATGTGAGTCAATAAAATTTCTTATTGTTTGAGCTAGTTTGGGTTATTTATAGCTGAAAGCATTTTAGAGAATACATATATAATCCAGGGTTGGCCTTCAGCTTTTCTGACTCAATTCTGATTTTTGAATAGAGAAAATCTAGATCTGATAGTGTAGCTTAATGGTAAATGCACAGACTTTGAAATCAGAAGTACATAGATTTGACTCCTTACTCTGCTACTAACATGTGACCTTGGGCAAGTTATTTGTTCCCTTCTGAGTTTTATCATCTGTAAAATAAGAATAATAATAGCTATTTCACAAAATCTTAATGAAACTAATTGTTGTTTTCAAAGGAGGGTGGAGATGGGATAAGCTCTATCCCCAGGTGTAAAAATAGTCAACAGAGGTCTGTATAGTCTTACAGAGTCAATATTTTTAAATGTGGCACGTTTTTTGTCTATAAAAGTAATAATTACATGTTAAAAAATTCTGAACAATATTGCAAAAAATAAAAATTACTGTTAATCCCACTATGCTAAGCAACCAGCACATTGACTGGCCTTCTGCTTTAAGCAGTGTTCACAAGTAGTAAACCAGAGGCTCTAGCTGGGTTACTTTTACAACTACCACGTTTCCATGCTATGGGGAGTGTTGACTTCCACGGGAGGAAAGAGTAAGCTTCCTACCTAATCCTGGAGGGCAGGCCTCTAGCAATCTCACATCTCTAGAGGCCTAGAGAGAGATTTTGTGTATACCAGCCCAGGAAGAACAGAATTCTTTTCATATAATTAGAACCCATTCATGGGTGTCCAATGGGAACATTAGAGGCTGGGGCTTATTGCATTAATTTTCAGGCAGTTAGATGCAGTATCTTTTTTTTTTTTTTTTGGCTTATTGGTATGCCAGCAAAACATGAGAGATGTCTCCTATTTAATTCTGCTAGAAAAATCTGATCCAGGAGGACACACATCCTGACCTTGAATTGTCTGCCTCTGAATGGGAATCCTTGGTGGTTTCAAAAGGCAATTCAATTTGAGGTTGTTCCAGATTTTCAAAGCATAGAAACCAGCAAGTACAGATACACATGGAAGAGGTATTCAGGAGATGAATTACTGCTTACATGAAAGAGGTGGAGAAATGACTTGTTATCTGCCAAGGGGATCATAGTTCCAATGAATGAATGGGAACCTTTTCCATAGCAAAGACCTACATAATCTCCCAAACATTTTGAATTGAGTACAGCACCAGCCTGAATAGCCTGAGTCTGTATACCAGAACATTCTCCAAATAAAATATTTCCTTGACTACGTATATGGCCTTCTCTTACTACATATATGGCCAATCTTACTTTCTCATAACAATCTTACTGTACAGAATTTATTTTAACAACCCATACACACTCTCTGTTAACTTTTGTTCTTCCCACACGCTATCGTTATTACTCTGCCCTGGAATGTTTTTCGTTCCTATCTCTGCCTTCACAAATCCTGCCTAACCGTTGAGCTTCAGCTTCAATGTGGCAATCACAGGGGAGCTGTCTGAAGCCCTTCCGACAAGCTTGGATCCTCTGTTTTATACTTGCAGAACATTCTGAACTTCCTGTTTGGTACCATAGTTGCACATATAATTACCTGCCTCAGCGGGAAACTCTCTTTTTAAAAATCTACATACTCTACAGAAGCGCTAATTTGCAGTCACACCTTATTTTGAATAAAGATTACCAGCTAAATTCATTCAGGTTAACCAGAGATACCCAGTAACATGGCAGCCCTGCGGGCCTTGATGAAAAGGGCCACCGAAAAAAACCAGAAAGAAAGTGTCCAGACTGGACTCCTATCTCCCACAGAACACAAGAGCTGGTTCACACTGCTGTCTGGGTATGGCCCTCCTTGGGCTTTTACTCATGTGTTGATCTTTTTAACCTTTTTTATTAATATCAGGGACACAAAGCTCACTATGGCAGACATCTTGAGGATTTGCCCAAATTTGAATGGAATTTAGCACTCAAGTTACCTCTACTTTCTTTCATCTGCAAAGGGAACATAGTGAGTTTTGGGGGTCTGGGCTAAGAAGACAGGAGTGATATTTGGGGCCAGAAAAACTGCACTTCATTGTGCTTTATCCTGCTGTCACTTTTGGCCCATCATTTAATCCCATGTTTCCCAAGGTGGAATATATGTACCTAGAGGGGACAAGATGTTGTGCTGAGGGTACGGGAAGCCTCTCTCTCACTACCAGTTTTACTTGGAAAGTAATTTTAAACATTATTTTTTAATTAAAAAATATATAGTATGGATTTGATTAGAAACTATTAATACATTAGAAAAACCCATACTTTCCAGAAACTTCACTTCCCTAGATGCCCCAGAATTATAAGCTCATTTTTTTTTATTGATTAGAGGCATTTTGAAGGAAAGGCTTGAATGGTATTAATTTAATATTTTTTACCCACTTCTAGTTACCTATTTTGGAATCCTTGGTCACTTGAAAGGAATTTTTTTTATCTATAGAAATGTCCTATCCTATGGTAGTCATTGACTACATATGGCTATTTAAATTAAAATTAATTAAAATCAAATAAAATTAAAACCCAGTTCTTCAGTGTCACTAATCACGTTGCAAGTGCACAATTGCCCAATGTGGCTAGTTGTTACCATATTGGACAGCTCAAATATTAAACATTTCCTTCACTACAAAAAGTTCTATTGTGTAGAACTGATATAGAAATGTTATACATAGTATATTTGAGCACTTAGGACACAAACACCTTGGTAGAAAGCCTGATGGCTTCAGGTGCTTTAGTCCAAGGAGACTTTCTGTAGACTTTTCAGAGAGCCCAATCACATCCACTGCAGGGAGCAGACACATCTAGCGATGCACGCCGGGCTTGAGAACAAGGAGTCTGACAAACAGCAACAGAGCTTTCTTTTTTTGAGAGCGGGTGATCATTCTGGTGCTTATGATCTTTCTTTTGTACTTGGCCCAGCCTCACATACATTAATGTTGGGACCCAGGAAAACAATAAATGTCCACTAGACTGCCTTATGTATTAAAACATTTCCCCCCCAAAATATTACATTAAAATATTATTTATTAAAAATATCACCCATTGTTCTACAATGGCAATGTAATAATTTTCATTTCAAATTAATTTTTCCAATTTATTTCTGATCTATTATTACATTTCAGACATTTAAAAAATTATCACTAATTTAGGCTAAGTATTATTCTATTGTTTTCCTTTACTTTGACTCTTCCTGTGTTGCCTTCAGTAACTGTCACCCAAAACTGATTTTAATGACTACGGCCAAAGAAGCATTTAAATTCAATATGCATTTACTAAGGCCAGCTTTGTGAATGCAGAGAGGAATAAGATGTGGTCTTGCCTTCAAGGAGCTTACTGTCTAAGGAGGGAGAAAGATATTTGGGGGTAAAAACCTCACTTCCTTAGCTTCATGTTTCCATGTGGAAACAGGCAGTTGGATGAATGAGTCTGAAGTTGATGGAGTGGTTAGGCCTGGAGATAGACTCTTGGGAGTCATCAGCTTAAGAACAGTAATGCAATAGTATGAGATGTTTTCTGGAGAATGCGGGAAGAGAGAAGAGCAGTGGGCCAAGAACAGACCCTCGGTTTTCTTGGGGAAGAAGAGTGATGGGGAAGAAGAGTGAGGGAATGGTAAATACTAACCTTCTCAAAGATCTCTCTTTTGTCTTGTGAGCCAAACTTTAATGAAGTTGTGCTTATATGCAAGATCAAAGATGAAGTAAATTTCTTATTCAGGTTACTACTATACCAGATTCTTCTAGAATCTTCCATGTAGTTGACTGCACTCTCAGAGAGATGATAAGGGGAAATCTTCAGCTTCCCATCCTCATTATTCAATAAAGAGGGAAGCTTTTACTCCCTTTCATATGAGAAGATTATATTGAACTGAACACTTCCCTACTTAATCACTTATTTATATCTCATGAAGGTAGGAAGAGTAGCTAACATAATTTGGCAGAGTTTGGGGGGTGTTCACTGGATACCAGTTTTATTGGGGAAAAGGGATAGAGGCACTGAAAATAATCAATATGGGCCTATCTCTTGATCTTTTTCCTCTTTTTTTATTCTGCCAGCAACTAGGTTTGTGCAGTTGGACGTGGAGGTAGATTGAATTTGCTTTGCAAGCCAGGCTCTTTCCAGAAGTGTCTCCCAGGAAGACCTCTAATTAGTTTTCATATCCAAGCTCCATTTTCCAGGCCAGCCCAATCCTATCCTTTGAGATTCTCGAGCACTTGCTTGACCAATTAATGCAGTCAAGTGCTTTGAATTCCATTTGACTATCAGTTTTTGTGTGTGCTCTCTAATGGCTAGAACCCTGATGAGGATATGAGAATTTTATTCCAATTACCGTCCCTAAGTCCCCTAGTAACATCCCTATCCTTTGCACATTTTAGAAACTATAACTCACCAACTTCATGTACTATCTGCTTTGATCTTTGAAGGAGCTTTGGTTGCTCTCTTTCCAATGTAGCTGCTATTGCAGATGTAGAATGACCTGCTAGAGCAGAACTGAGTCAAACGTGTACTAGTCTGAAACTGTAAATGGGTGAGTCATCTGGTGGCCAAAGGCTAAAGGGGGAAATCAATCTGGATTTTACAAAAAAATCCTAACATTTCTTTTTAAGATAGAATATAACTAGTAACCACCAAATTATATTTGCACAATACTTAAAGCATAAGCTCTCTTATGCTCCAAGTATTCTCATGCAGCTTGGCTATGAGAACTAATAAGCATTCTTTGGATCAGAAGGAGTTAGAGATAAAGGACATGCATGCCAGTGAGATGCTTGGCCTTATCTTAGCATCCCAAGGGTCCTGATTTTCCTTTAGGCAGTTAGTCAAGAGCCTTTAATGATCAACCAAGTGTGGCATTGAGAGTGTTTGTGAGTTAGCTCTTGGTACTGCAATGTTAATATTAATGATGAACTAATAAAGACACAATTATATAATTTGAGAATTTGACATTCCGACCCTCTTTCACAGAGAGCTGAGGAATTCTCCTTGAAGATATTGCTTAAATATATCTTGAATCTATCTATTTCTTTAAGCCTTCATTATATACTTTGGTGAAAGCCACCATATTTCACTCTTACTCCCCTCATAAGCCATTCTCCAAACAGAATAATCTTTTATTTATTTATTTTTCATTTTTATCGATGTCTTAATAGTTTATAACATTGTGAGGTTTTAGTTGTACATTAATATTTGTCCGTCACCATATGCATGCATCCCTTCACCCCTTGTGCCCACCCTGCACCCCCTTTCCCTGGGTAACCACCAACCAATTCTCTCTGTCTGTGTGTTCGTTTATATTCCACATATGAGTGAAATCATGCGGTGTTTGTCCTTCTCTCTCTGGCTAATTTCACTTAACATAATACCCTCTAGGTCCATCCATGTGTTGCAAATGGGACAATTCTGTCTTTTTTATGGCTGAGTAGTATTCCATTGTTTATATATACCACATCTTCTTTATCCAATCATCAGTTGAGGGACACTTGGGTTGCTTCCACTTCGTGGCTATAGTGAATAATGCTGCAGTGAACATAAGAGTGCATAAGCCTCTTGTGATGGTTGATTTCATGTCTGTTGGGTAGATGCCCAGTAGTGGGATTGCTGGATCATAAGGTATTTCTATGTTTAATTTTTTGAGGAATCTCCATACTGTTTTCCATAGAGGTTGCACCAGTTGACATTCCCACCAGCAGTGAATGAGGGTCCCCGTTTCTCCACAACCTCTCCAGCATTTGTTATTTTTTGTCTTGGTGATTATAGCCATTCTAACCGGTGTAAGGTGACATCTTAGCATAGTTTTGATTTGCATTTCCCTGATGATTAGTGATGTTGAACATCTTTTCATGTGTCTGTTGGCCATCTGTATCTCTTCCTTGGAAAAATGTCTGTTCATATCCTCTGCTCATTTTTTGATCGGGTTGTTTGTTTTTTTGTTGCTCAGTTGTGTGAATTCTTTACATATTATGGAGATTAATCCCTTGTTGGATATACGATTTGCAAATATTTTCTCCCAGCTGGTGGGTTGTTTATTCATTTTGATCTAGAATAATCTTTTAAAAAGCATAAAACAAATGTAATTTCCATGATCAAAACTTACCAATGAATTCCTATTTTATTTAGAAAAAAATTCAAGCTGTTTACCATGGCCTACTGGGAGCCACATGATTTGGTTTTGCCTCCTTTTCTAATCTCTCCCTTGTATCCACAGTGTTCCAGTTACATTGACCTCCTCTCTGTTCCTTGAACATACTGAGCTCTTTCTACCTCTGGGCCTTTGCACTTGCTGTTTTCTTTTCTTAGAAAGATCTTCTCCTGGCTGTTCACATGTCTGGTTCCCTTTATCCTTCAGCTCTCAGCTCAAATGTCACCTACTTAGAGGGAACTTCCTTGACCTCCCTTCTTTCCTCCAATTACTCTTTATCATGTCACTCTGTATACTTCACAGAACTTACAATAATTTCTTATTCATCCTTTACTTGTTTGTTATCTGTATCACCCAACTACAGTGCAAGCTCCATTAATGTAGAGAACTCCCAGAGCCCAGAAAAGTGCATGCCTCAGAAATCTTTGTTGATGGAATTAATCTCAGTCTTCAATATGAACATTTTGGACACAATAGAAACATAATCTTAGGTTTCCACCCTCCATTTCCGTAGCCAGTAATGGTAGTTTTCTATATCCACTGCTCTAGAGGAGGGGGAGGGTAGTGCAGGTGGAAGCCAATATATAAGTCAGTTTAACTGCTGAATTGATGCTTTAAAATTCTTAGTAATGAAAAAAGTATTTTAAAGGCAAGAGGATGAAGAAAGAAAGTGGTTTTGAATCCCCAAAACTTGGCTTTGTACATCAAGAGCCAAAGCCTTGAGGAAAACAAAGTGTAGAGCTTATGCTAAAAATAATAGATTCAAAAGAATGCATGACGGAGTAAAATGTAGTCTTTCTCTCCTTGACCAAGTGGTAGATGAAGTTGACCAACTGAGGGGAGGAGAGAGAAAGGCTGGGAAGAGGGGAGTCAGAGCCTGAGTAAATGAGTTTTGGTCCTGTGTTTTTTTCTGCAGATACTCAGAGGACTTTGTGACACTAAATGAGAGAACTAGGTCAGACTGCTTGTTCAGAGTGAATGCCAAGATTAAGGCAGAGTTTGGCTTTTCTTTATCCTGAGGCTTTGCAAAGAGAGAGAGAAAACATTTTTATGGGATTTAGAAACATGACAAAGGAAAAATTTTTCCCCAGATATCTTTGTTGTGTTCACCTGTCTTTAAGAAAACCTGTTACAACAACAACAACAATAACAAATCAGACTATAATAGGAAGAAAAGAAGGAAGAGGGTTCATTATTTGAATTAGAAAATTGTTCTTGGCAGTACAAAGCAGTTCTTTTCCTTCCTTAAGTTCTTGTTTATAGATCATTAGCCACTTGACAAGAAAGATTGGGAGAAAAACTAAAAGCTAAAGCATTAAAGACAAATAGCCGATTGAAGATCAATCATAAATGAAGGAGAGCCTCTTGGTAATTGCCATTCCTTGAGAAAATATAATTCAATTTACAAAGTTATCAATTTAAATTCATCTGTTGGAGAGTGGCAGGAAGGTGACCTTTTGAGGTTTTATCAAAAAATTTAGGGAAATCTCTCTGCTTTGATAGCGTAAGAGTCTGGCACCGTCTCCCCAACCTGCTCCATAAGTATCACTTCGTACTTATATTTGTGTTGGTATCAACTTGGAAATATGTAGTTATCCAGGGGTCACATTTGTTATAACCAAGGTTTTTTTTTTTCATTGAATTTCAGGAATATTTCTACAACCTGGAGCTTATCATTGTCTTAGGTTTCACCCGTGTCTTCAGCTGTGTGGTTCTCATCTCATGTCTTACATTGTTTTCTCTGTGCCAGCACTGCCCTGAGCAAGATGCGAATTGTGCTAAGTTAGGGCTCTGAGGACTGAGTGAAGCATCATTCTACCCTCAACAAAACACAGCAGCTTCTATGCTCACTCACTCTCTCTTTTCCCTCTCCCCACTCCCACTCCCGCCCCCCCCCCAATGTTGGCCCTACTGAGCAGAAGACACCTGTCTCTGCACAGAAAAACACAACTTCCTCTTCAAAGGGAGCTCAGTTAGACCTAAGTGTGTTTTGGAAGTGAGAGGAAGGAGCCTGAAGAAGGGAGAGACTGAGGGAGAACAAGGAATATTGGTGGGAAAAAGACACGAAGGAGGTGAGGGAGTGAGAGCAATGCTGAGGGAATGGAAGGAGTGGTACCTGGAGCACAGATACTCATATTACCTTTAAATAGGGGAAGAGACAAATTTTCCTTTGAGATGTGATAACTGGTTAAGAGGATAGATGTTGATCTGGCCATTTTGGCATGGTCAGTTAGACTTAGTGATTTCTACAAAGTTGGAAGAAATTTTGATAAATCCCCAAATATTGAAACTCATTCCTTGACAGAAGGCTGAATATTACCACCTAGCATTGAGTGAAAGCCTCCTCTGTGGTGGGAACGGGGCCACTCCAGCTGCTACTGTGACCACATGACCACTATTACTCCCATTTATGGATGAGGACAGTGGAACTTGGAGCATCTGCTTTGGCATAGCTATTGTACAGGTGAACATCAAGCAAATAAAATTATTTTAGCACTTTGATCCAGAGGTCAAGATTGAGGTTTCCGTGATCTTACCTCATGTGGGAGGTTAAGAGTTTTAAAAAATTTTAAAGAAAGTTTGAAATCTCATTTGGCAAAATGTAGGCAGAAATGTGACTATTTTCTGTCCTAATTCTTCTCATTCAATGGAACTTGAATGAGAAGTTGAAGAAGAAAATACAGATGCTTCATTACTTAGCTTATCAGGCATGGGATGCTTATAGGCACATGGATTTACTCTGTAGAACTGCTGGAGTTGCCCACTGTTTTCAGGCTGGAAATGGAAGCAGGTAGCACTAGATCTGCAAATCCAGCCACATAATGGATGTTGTGATTCCATTTGAGGCATCACAAAATGTGCCTACATTTTTTCCTGAAGAAAAACTGAAGCTACTGAATGGGAAAAGCATGCAAAAGTAGATAGATCCAAAAATCTAAACTACAGTCTGCTTGTCAAAGGCAAAACTCTGATGTGGAGTTTGTTTGGGGGAGTCTCTCACTTTGCCTTTCGCGTTCTCTTTTTCCTTGCTGGTCCTACCCCGCTCCACCGCACCCTTACTCCAGCCCCAGCATCCTCCTACTGACAATTGTTGCTCCCTCATCTAATTTTTGCCTTCTTAGACACCATGACTGCAATAATTATATATTCTAGACAAAAATTATGTCACATGGTTTGACAAGAGATTTGCAAATATATTTATACAAAAGTCATACAAATTATAATTAATTATGAATATTGTTGTAAATATATATAAATTCTGATTCAATATGACCTCTCTTCCTTATCCCCCACCTCCTCCCAACCAGTAACATTCATTTTCCTTCAGTCCACTAGTCTCACCTAAAACTGATTTGATAAAATAATATACTTTAAAGTGTTGTTGGCTGATAATACCTATGGTGGATACTGTGCTTTTTTGTGTGTCCAGGACCTTTTTCTTCTTTTGAGAATATCACTTTCTTTCTTTTAGTTAATCACTTTTCTCCCTCCCCCTCACAGTGACATGATGAGATGAGAGCTTTTGTATTCTAATGACTCCATCTCCCTGGCCACAGTGATTGGTTCAGGGATAAATACCTAATCTAAACTGGCCAATCAGAGTCCTCCCCTAGGAAGTTTTTTCTTTTTATCAGGGAGATAATAGTCTCCTCTCTGATTTTCCTCTCTGATTTTTGAGGGTGAAAGAATAGAAGCCTATAGTTGCTAGTGTCCAGGTCTCCAATGTAAAGACTTTCAGATAAAAAGCTGTCACATTTGAGAGTAGAGTCCTTAAGATGTCAAGCCTCTGCTTCCAGTTTTCTCTTGGGCCTCACTCTATCCTTGCCTTTCCTGCAATTTGCTCATATTAGTCAAGAAATATCTACTCCTCTCCTCCCACATTTCCTCATTTTTTCCCTTAAATATTAGTCAGAGTTCTGATTAGTATCATTCATAATGAGTTAACTGAATCTAGGAAATTTTTGTGTTTCAAGAGGACATAGTCACTAAAATTAACAAAGCACATTTGGTGGCATTCTGGGTAGTATGGCAGGGGAAGCAGTTTGGAGCAGAAGGTCCACTCTGATGCCTCTTAACTTCCACCACACCAGTGCTAGTCTGTGCCACTTACCAAAAAGGCTAGCTATGCCAAGGATCTTTTGGGCACTTAGCGGTAGATGAACTGGTGACTCTTCAGAGTGGACAGCAATGTCTAGCCGCTTCCTGAGAGTTTTGAAGGAACCTAGAAGGAGAGAAGGTAAGCCTGCATCAAGCAGTTCTTCCATATTCTGCCCTGTGGGTCTGATCTCCCTACAGCTCTGTTTAGGCTTTGATGCTGCAACTCCATGTGGCAGGAGCCTGGGAAAAATATTTGCACTGTCATAGAGGATGTGATTGTGGACCAGCCTTGCCAGGGATTTCCTCAGAACCATGCAGCTTGTCAGCTGAGCAGAGCCTGAGGTAAGTTTTCTTTTTTTTTCCGAAAGGAACCTCAGCTGGGCGGTTGTACAGTAAGTTCTCAAGCTTGGGGCCAAGGTTCCTGGGAACTGCAAAGTCCCTTTTTGCCCCCAAGTCTTTGAAGCTGACCTCTAGAAGAGCAGAATTTCTCAGCTTGAGTCCTGAAGAGGATGGGAGACAATTTACTGCTAAACAGATCCACTTGGAGCAATGTTTAAAATTGTGAAGAGGGTTGGTGAGTATGCCCCTTGATCTTCCTTCCTGAGAGCCTGTTGAGTGTGGCTGGCTTTGAAATGTCCTTGTCAAGAGTATATGTTGACGACAAGTGACAGCCTTTCTGCATTCGTTCATGGTGGGAATGAGCTTCTTGGTGCATAACAAAGAGTCCCCAGGAAGCCCCTGTGAAGCTATCTGTCCAAAACTGATCATGACCCTGGTGATGGTCTCTAGAAGCAGTAGATGTGTGATTAGGGTACTCAGTGGGTGTAAAGTGATAGTGTCCCAATATCTAGCATGGTGTCCCTAAGAGAAAATAATCACAGCAATGTAACTTTCATTGAGTACCTGTTGCGTGTCAGGTGCTCTTCTAACCATTGTTACCTGTATTCATTTAATTCTCATAATTCTATCACTTAGGCACTTTTACCACCTCCATTTTATGAATGGAGAAAATGAAGCACACAGAATTGAAATGAATTGCCCAGGCTTACTGTGGTAGCTCAACTCTAAAGGTGAGTCTTCTAACGAATCATGCCTCTTGATATCTTGAATCTGTCCTGGCCACTGTGACTCATTTTGACCAACAAAATATGGCACAAGTGATATCACATGACTTCCAGGGCTAGTTCATAAGTAGCCTTACAGATTCTACCATGTTTTCTTGGAGCACTTGCTCTTGGGATCTCCCTCTTGGAACCCAGTCACTTGTAAAATGCCCAAGAGTTCCATGGGAGGCCCACATGAAGG
The DNA here is from genome assembly GCA_031878705.1 of Tapirus indicus. Taxonomy (NCBI): domain Eukaryota; kingdom Metazoa; phylum Chordata; class Mammalia; order Perissodactyla; family Tapiridae; genus Tapirus; species Tapirus indicus. Next base: position 56,413,100 of record CM062924.1, on the reverse strand, counting down.
TGCTCTGGTTGACAGCCCCAGCTGATCTACTAGCCATAGGATTCCCTTTGGATGTTTAACCCACTTGAGCCTTCAGATGACTGTAGCTCAGGTCAGCATCTGACTGCAACTGAGTGAGAGATTCTAAGCAAGAACCACCCAGCTAAACCCAGTCAACCCACAGAACCATGAAAGCTAATAATAAATTGTTTTAAATCACAAAATTTTAGGGTGGCTTATTACACAACAGTAGATAACCAGAACACTCGTACAGCAGCTAAATGGCAGAACTGGGGTGGAAACCCAGGCAGCTTGGGTCTAGACCCTTTGCTCTCAACCAGTTTACTATACTGACCTTCCAGTGTTTTTTGTTGTTGTGGTCCTGATGATGATGATTACAGGTGCATTGTCCCTAAGCAGGGGACAAGTGACTACCAGATAACCTGATAGTGGTGAGTCAGGTTCTCAATTCAGTGAGTATAGTCAAAGTTACCTCTGAAAGCTCTTCACATTCTTTTAGCACAAACTCAACTGTCTTTGTGTGGTCATATACTCTTTAAGATCAAATATTTTCTCTTTGAAATACCATTTGACATCTGAAGCAAATGCTCACTGAGCGAGATGTCTGGAGCCATGGACACTGTTAAAAAATAAGTATTTTTCTTTGTAGTTTGACTAAAGGAGCATATTTGTTGTTAGCGCTGTCAAATTGATTCTGACTCCTAGCGCCCCTGTGTACAGCAGAGCGAAAGCCTGCCTGGTCTTTTTGCGCCATCCTCTCACCTTCCAGCGCTATGTCAGACAATGCTCTGCTGCTATTCATAGGGTTTTTACGATATAGAATTTGTATAGAGTGGAATTCATTTAAGTCAAATGTATTTAGGAAGAGCCTTCATCTGACTTTTCTATGCTTCAGTTTCCTCATATAATATGGGAATAAAATTAACTGCACAGGGTTTATGTGGTATTAAATGAGACCTTGTAAGAAGAGTGTCTGACACTTGCCTGACTCAGCGTAGAGGATTCCTTCAGTAAACTGAAGGAATTAGTTTACTTCACTAAATCTTAAATCAAACTATTTTTTTGTACCTGAAAGATTGACATTTTTATATTTGCAGTATTTCCCACTGAACAGTAGATAAATCAAGAATGTGGCATGATAATTGCATATGTTAAGACAACACTTGTACACTAATCATATAGGAGTTGGTACATTTCCTGAGTCTGGTTGTAACAAATGTGGTAATGTTTTTCAGCTTTACACTGGTGCTTCCATAATTAACCTGAAGAAAACTCTGTGATGGGAATACCTGTACCCTCTCTCATTTGTGAACAAGTAGAAAGAGGAGATGGAAGAAGTATATATATATTTAGGGTCATGTTTTAGGATTGCCATATGTCTGTTTTTCAGAGGACTTGATTGCTAAATCCATCTGTATTATCTATTGCTGTATAACAAATCACCCCAGAACCTAATAACTTATAGTAACAATCATTCATTACCTCTCATGGTTTCTATGGGTCAGGAATTCAGCTAGATCTGATACTTGGCATCACTTTTATTTTTTGTTAGCAGTGCACCTCCAGAGAGTGCCCCACACTTTCTAACCACCCACACATGAAAACATTTTCTTTAGTTTTGTTATTAAACTCTGACTTGAAAAGGAGAAAAGCAATGGCATTCATTTTTTTAATCAAGTAGGATTTTCTATAAAGACAGAGAAAAGGTGGTGTTGTGAGTTAGACAAACATGGGTTTGAATCCTGACTCTGCTATATATTATCTGTGTGATCTTGTGTAAGTTCTTAAAACTCTCAGCATGATGAAGAAGAACATGCAATAGCTGACTAACAGAAACAAAATAAAAATGGTGCCATAAATCAAGCACATAGTTGGAAGCCAGCCGAATGTCAGAAAAGCCTCAAAGAAGATGCTACTAAAAATTATCCTGTGAATAAGCTGTTTCCAATTTCCCTCCTCATGTGAATGACATCATCATGAGAAAATCATATGTAAATGAAGTATACCATAATTGTGGATGAACAAAAGGTAGGGAGTTCCCTCTAGGGGGAAGGAGCAGGGAGCAGTTTGGGAAGGATTTGAATAGTGAACACCCTCACCAGGGTGCCACAACGGATGGTCAATAAGAGAAAAGTATTGAGACTGAGTGATTGAGAACTTCCTGGGCATTAAGCATTCCCACTGTGCTGGCCGGGGCTGAGCCGGTGTAAATACACTTAGTCTCTGACTGACCCACGTTGTCTTGCCTGCCCTAGCTGTTGGCATCACTAAGAAAGGGATGTCCTATCTGAAAGATGAGGGAGCTCTGAATCAATTGGCTGGAGCTTTTAGCAATTTTTTAGCTGATCTTCACTGTGCACTGTCCTTGCTGCTTCCAGAGAGGGTGTTCCCTGAGGTGGTGGCATGTAGAGAAGGCAACTATTCTTGATAATGATGATGATGTGATAATGTGAGCAGCTTTGAATTTTACTTCATAATTCCTGAGTGTGACGAATGTTACTTTATTTTCTTAAATTAAATTTATTCCTGCAAGTCATTTGTTTATTCATGCATTTATGGTGCTGAGAAAAATTACTCAAAAGTTAGAAATGAGAAAGAAAAAAAAATCAGTTCCTGATAGTCATAAGATGGCCTGGCATTTACAGCTAGGCCATGTTATTCTCCTATTAGATATAAACAATCTCACAGAATTTCAACTTCAGACAAGGTTACTCAGAGATTAAAAAAAAGCAAGGTTACTCTGATAAAATGAGGCAAAACAAGACTACTTTTTTTAAAAGCACAAACAAAAACGAGGTCACTGTGCCATTCACAAAATACTAAATACCCTTTTTTGGCCAAAATGAATGTCTATTGCTTTTTTACCAATCATTATTCTATCCTTGTTCTAGTTTCCTCCCTATGGTTAAGACTTAATGAGACACCAAATCACAGAAGTGCTCATGCTATACTATTAGGTGACAGCACCCAATCTAAGGCAAACGCTGGCTTTCTTAGACTCTTTTCCCGAAATAACCAAAACCCACATTCTGTAATAGGTTCTTTCGCATATCATCTTACCAAGACACCCAATAATTCCCCATGGTGAGTGTTTTTCCTCACTGCAACGAGTAATAAACCTAACTTATTCAACCATATATGTGTTCTTGGTAGACTTTGGCTAAAGGACATTGATAGAACTGAGGCAAAAAGATGATTATGTGAAGTTTTAATATCATGCAAAGAGCATTGTCTAATAGGTCTTAAAAGATCATTTCACTCTTTAGGAGGATAAACTGTACAATTGATTAAACAATTCTGTGAACTTAGTAAGATATGATAATTTTAGATGATTATTTTTCTTTTCTTTAGAAAGGATAACACCAAAAGTTCTGGTTTTCTGAAGGATATTAACCTTTTTTTTTTTTCCCTGAGGAAGATTTGCCTTGAGCTAACGTCTGTTGCTAATCCTCCTCTTTTTGTATTTGAGGGAGATTAGCCTTGAGCTAACATCTGTGCCAGTCTTCCTCTATTTCTTGTATGTGGAATGCTGCCACAGCATGGCTGATGAATGGTATAGATCTGTGCCTGGAATCCGAACCCATGAACCTGGGCCGTCGATGTGGAGCACGCCAAAGCCAAGCACTGGGCCATGGGGCCGGCCCCTAACCAGTTTTGAATTTAATGTAGCAGTCTAATTTCAGCATTCCTTTTTTCCTACTCACAATAAAAATGTTAGTTTTTCAAATTCTCTTTGAATCAACTTTGTTATTCTTTTGGTACCTGCTTTAATGCTCACTCTCTGTAAGTAAATTATGTTTTTAACATTTTGAGACTTATACTCTGATGGTTTAGATGATAAAATGGAATGCTGAATATGGGATCTCTTGGAAAAAAAATCCTAGATGTTTATTGTATCTCACTTATTAACATAAACTTGTGAGCAGAGTTATGAAGTGGAGCTGTGAAGTGGGGACAAGAAAGGGGAGTTGAGGGTAGGTGAAGAGGAGGAGTTTAACATTTAAAAATTTTTATTTATTTATTTTTTTGGTGAGGAACATTGTCCCTGAGCTAACATCTGTGCCAATCTTCCTCCATTTTGTATAAGGGACGCCACCACAGCGTGGCTTGATGAGCAGTGTGTAGGTCTGCTCCCAGGATCTGAAGCCAGAGAACCCGGGGCTGCCAAAGCAGAGCACACAAACTTAATCACTATACCACGGGGCTGTCCCCAGGAGGAGTTTATTTTTGACAAATTTAAATTCTTCCTGATCCAATTTAACCCCTTGTATTCCCATTGTGCCCAGCCCTTAGGTCATATCCCCAGTACAATCACTGGATGTCTTAGAGGCTGTTATTAAATCACTCTTAGAGTTCTCTTCTTTGTGCTAAATAATGTAGAAATTCATCAAATATGTATCCACATTTACACATCTGGGACAATGTGCTGGGGTTTTAAAAAATGATCATATAAATGATTTGACTCTCACAGTGATCTTTGACCAAAAGCAATAAAATCTCAGCTGGGTTGAGAATGAGACAATTTGAAGCTTTGTACCAAAAGTTAGGGTACAATCCTGGTTTCTTAGTATGTATAACAGCAATGAATATAAAAGCACTTTGGTTTTCCAGCAGGAAGTAAATGAGGACACACACAGAAAACAAAGCTATAAAACATGTAACTGCATTCTGAAAAGGTTTTTTTTAAGAAATGTTTTATATCTTGAAGTTGTAGTGGAACTAGTAGTTCTATATCCAGATTAAAAAAAAAGATAAAAGGCATATAGGAGATGGGGTTCATGGTGACTGTTTCCCTTACTTTCCTATGAATGACCCTGTTTAAAGCAAGTATTCTTACCCAGGGCTTTATCATCTAAGAATTTCAGAGCTGTACCTCTCATCCAGAAGCCTATATGGTACCTTGAACAAGGACCCAGAAGATTTAGACCCTGTGTCTACCAAAAACAAGTTGAAGTTCTTTGTTTTGTGTGTGTAATTTTTTTTCTTTCTTCTTTACTTTCTTCTATTGTTAAATGAGGGACTAGAACAGATAATTTCATTATAAATCAAGCTATAGCCACTCTTTATCTTATATAATTTGCCTGGGTCCTGGATATAATACAGGCCTGCTGCAGACTGCAGTGACGACATTGTTATTTGCCTTTCCATTGGTTTAACAAAAATTTTTTGAGCCTTACTAAGTGTTAGGCCTTGGGCCAGGTAATGGGAAAGCAATGGCAACTGAGATAGACAGGCAATTTACCGCCCTCATGGAGATTAGTGGGGAAATATTAAGAGATAAACTAAATGAAGTGATTCAGGGCATCAACTCAACTCTAGAGACAGACTGCCTGGGTTCATGTATCAATTCGCTCCCCTGCTGTTTTATGACCTGGGCAAATCACTTTGTCTGTGTTTTAGTCCCTTTGGACCACTATAACAGAATACCATAGACTGGGTGGCTTATAAACAGCAGAAATTTATTTCTCACAGTTCTGGAGGTTAAGAAGTCCAAGGTTAAGGCACCAGCAAGTTTGGTGTCTGATGAGGGAACACTTCCTGGTTCATAGGTGGCTGTCTTCTTGCTGTGTCCGCAAATGGCAGAAGGGATGAACGAGCTCTCTGGGGTCTCTTTTATAAGGGCACTAATCCCATTCAGGAGGGCTCCACCATCATGATCTAATCACCTCCCAAAGGCCTCACCTCCTAATATCATCACATGGGGGCTAGGATTTCAACATATGAATTTAGGGGTGACACATTCAGTCTATAATGGTGTACATGAAGGGAGTGACTAGTGGATTGTCTGGGGAGGGAGGAACAGGGACTATGAGAGCGTAAAAGAAGGACTTCTAACCTTGACTTGAGATAGGGGTTCTGGGAGGCTTTCTGTAAAAGATGACAATCAGGCTGAGACCTAAAGCGCCCAAGAGGCGTCCAGGCTAAGTGGCAGTAAAGAGAGTGGAGGTTAGGCTGTGTTAGACTCTGCTAGTAATCTCTCTATATCCATTTTCCTTTCTTCTTCAATCATAGAATTGTAGAATTTTAGCTAGGCTCATGGCTACCCAAAACAGAAAACACAATTCTCAGCCTCACTTGCAGTTATATGTTACATATAATGATGTTCTGGCCAATAAGATAAAAGCACAAATGTTGGGAGCTACTTCCAGGATATATTCTTTTTTTTTTTTTGTGAGGAAGATCAGCCCTGAGCTAACATCCGTTGCCAATCCTCCTCTTTTTGCTGAGGAAGACTGGCCCTGGGCTAACATCTGTGCCCATCTTCCTCTACTTTATATGGGATGCCGCCATGGCTGACAGGCAGTGCGTCGGCGGGCGCCCGGGATCCAAACTCGCGAACCCCGGGCTGCCAAGCGCGGACTAAACTGCTGTGCCACCGGGCAGCCTCTCCAGGATATATTCTTAAAGGAAAGGGACTTGCACTTCTCACCCCCATTTTTCCTTCCTTCTCAATACAAGCTAGAACAACTATATTAGCCCTTGGAGTAAACTTAGGCATGGAGTCCATGCATAGCGGAATAACAAATTAGATACAGCTTAGCCCTGACACCTTGTAGCAGAGTCTTCACAATAGCCCTAGATGGCGACTTGAGTATGTGAACAAGAAACAAACTATCTTGTGTAAGTCATTGTCACTTGCAGCAGAACTTAATTCTTACTAAATCAAGATAAGAAAAAGAAAAACATTTACAAAATCCAAAGGTGAACGAGAACATGGTGCCTTCCTAGAACTGAAAATATTTGAGAATGGCTAAAGCATAAGGTGCAAGCAGTGCCGAGGTGACAATAGATGGAGGTATAGGCAGGGTTTAGATTAAGAAGGGCTTGTCTGCCTTGATAAGAAGTTAAGACTGTATTCTGAGAAGAAAGGTATTATTGAAGAGTTTGAAACAGGGAGACAACCTGAGCAGTTATAATTTGGAAGAATGACTTGACTGTAATATTGTGAACAGATGCAATCCAGGATGCCAAGAAAGCAGTTAGGAGGCTAATGCAGTAGTTCTGGAAATGGTACTGGTGGCCTGAGGTACAGAATGGCAGCAGAGATGGAGAGAAATGGAATGATTGGAGGACTAGCGTGGGGAAAGAATGGCCCTTATTCTGTCCCTCTCTCATCCTCTCCAGTTCTCTCCACCTCAAACAAGACACAACTTGCCCTTACTTATGGACCCCTATTTCGATCTCTTTCCAGTTAGAGGGAGGTATTTATCTAATTAAGGAGAATTTACCTCATTTCTGCCTCCCATCTGCTCTCTTCTGTCATGTACAGATAGGTTTAATTTGTACACAATAGCTTATTCATTAATTTAGCCGTCTGATTAGCTTCAGAGCAGTTTTCTGTTATTCCAAGATGGATTTTTAAGAGCTAGAACTAAAACTTGTCATAGTGTAGTCCCTGATTGTTTGTTTGTTCCTTCATTTATTTCACAAATAGTTGTGATTATAACTAGTGTTATTTAAAGCACTTTTAGCAGAACCAAATAACGAGCAGATCAAGGTGGCAATTGGCTGGCCATCAATTTATAAGGGATACTGAAATATCATTGCAAGAGTAAGGAGATGGGGCACAGTACAGATGTTTATTCAGAACTTTTCTCAGATGAATGTGGTGTGTAGTTGGCAATAATTCTTTGTTAAGCTACTTGGGTGAGGTGGAATAAAACTTCTAAAAGTACTTGCTTGTAATGGTTAATTTCAAAAGTCAACTTAACTGGGCCATGGGGCACCCAGATATTTGGTCAAACATTATTCTGGGTGTTTTTGAGAGAGTGCTTTAGGATGAGATTAACATTTAAATCAATAGACTGACTGTTGATTTGCAAACTGGCCCTCTTACACAGAAGGCAAGGAAGAGACGGAAGTAAGAGGCAGACCACTCCAGATTGGTAGGTGGCAGGTTTAATAAGCAAGGGAACTTACATATGAAGCTTGTTTTGGGTGGCCACAAGACAAGTAGATCTCCACCCACCTGCCAGAATCTTAAAAGTTTATATAGAGGCCTTAACTGGGTTCAGTCACGTATACTACCCAAATGTTCTCAACAACACACTACTCTCTCCAGGCTATGTCCTTGAAACTGCTCTTAGTGTGGAAGTGGTGAGTAGAATGTGCATTCCAAGGACAGTGGATGGGGTGAGGAGCCTCCAATTGCTGGATCCATTTGTGGGTCACATCCTCTGGATGACCCCCTCCAACACTGACTAAAGCAGATGGCCTTCCTAATCAGTTGAAGGCCTGACTAGAACAAAAAGACCTTTCCTAAATAAGAGAATTCTTTCCTGCCTGACTGCCTTCAAACTGGAACATTGGCTTATTTTCCTGCCTTTGGACTTAAAGTGAAATATTAAGTCCAAAAGGTCTTGAGCCTGCTGGCCTTCAGATGGGAACTACATCATTGGCTCTTCCAGTTGTTAGGCCTTTGGACTCAGACTGGAACCAAACCATTAGCTCTCCTGGGTCCCCAGCTTGTCAACTCCCCTGTAAATTTGGGACCTTCCTTCCTTCATAATCACATGAGCCAATTCCTTACAATAAATCCATATATGTATATATTTCTGTTTTCCTGGGGAACCCTGATTAATACAATGCTCAATTGGCCACAAGTGATTGCTAAACTGTCTTCTAAGGATGGAATACAGGAATTTTGTTTTGCTGAATGGACCATGTAAGTTGAGGCCAGACCTAGATTGCTTGATATAATAAAGGAGAGATTAAGCTTCTTTCTCTCCTTGTATCAGTTAGAAGGTTTTAAACTAAAAGTTAGGAAAAGCCTTTCTCAGATTGTCTTAAGCAATAATGCAACTATCCCACATAGCTAGAAGTCCAGAGGTAGGGTGGGCTTTAAGGCTGGTTGATTTAGAAGCACACCTATGGCATCAAGAACCCAGGTTGGTTTTTTGCCTCTTTGGTCCACCATCCATAGACCTGGTGCCATTGTAAGCATAATTTCAATTGTAGTAATAATATGGTTCCACTATTACTAGCAAAATGAGACTATATGCTTCCTTTGCCAGAGAGAGAGAGAGGGAAAGAAGACGGGGACAAAGAATGCCACAATGATGGAATGAGTCATTCTTTTGGACCAACTTAGCTTATAGCCTACCTCTGGACCATTAGCTTATGCTACAAAAATGTCATGAGCTGATTGCCTATGTTTAGGTTCCCAAAATAATCAGTGACAAGGGGTTACCGTAGACCAAGAGTTCTCATGGAAAGGACCCTGGTCATTTCAGGGGAATTTGGAAATTTGTAGTGAAATCTTTTTGCCATAATGATTGGGACATATTGGCATTTAGTAGGCAAATGTCAAAAGATGATAAATATTCTATAAGTCCAGGACAATTTCTCACAGTAAAAATTATTTCATATCCCAAGCAATTTCAAATGTCCTTAAACACTAAGTCCACTCTAAACATAACTATTGATAGCATTTTTAGTACATAGGATGAATAATTTTTAATAAAATTACTTGAAATAATAGGTTTTAATGGAGAGAGAAAATTAAATGAAGTAAAAAACAGTTATGATGGAGTGGCTTGTGGCAGACAAATACTTTTACTGAGAACAACCGAGAAAGTCAGGTAAAATAAAGAAAAAATGTGTTTGAAGGCATTGAAGAGTTGCTGAGGAAGTTAGAATTTGAAGACTTTATTCCAGAGATAAAGAGAGCCGATGTTTTGCATGCCACTTCTACTCTCAAAGCATTTACTGATTCTTGGCTCGGGGACAAGAGGCTGGGAATCTGGGCAGAAATTGAAGGTCCCTTTCATCTCTGTTAAAAAGAATTTCTGGCTTTCCTATGACCCTTAACTGGTGTGACTTGAGCCTGCCATTTTCTTTTTTCAGTGATTAATGGCACTTCAGAGCAACCCACCAACTCCACACTGCTTAAAATTACCATATATCTGACATGCTGGAGAGATGGCACAGGCTAGTGTATCTCCTTCCACTTGTTGCCTATCTCAATTCACCACAGATGACTCTCTTAGTAATTGTGATTCCACAGCATCCTAGGCCTCATCGAAACTACAGTTGTCAGCAGCAGTGGAGTTCTGGTTGTCATCTGGCCTTGAGTAATCCAATTCCTGAGCCTCCTCTTCTTAAGAGTACTTATGCTACCAATTGTTTTAGATTTGGTTCCCCCATAAGTGGGTCTTATTAAGCCATCGGCCATTGTGAGCAACTGGAGCTTAATCCCATGGAAAAACTGTGAAAAGAGGACACAACACACACTTTAGTATTATCTCACCAAAGGGGGAAGGAAGCTGGGGTATTTCCACATCAGCTCCCAAGTATTATTCATGGGGAGATCCATCTAGGGGGTTATAATTTCCTGTTCTTTCTGGGCTGCCATGTATACACAGGTAGAACAGCCTTCTGCAGTTCCAGAAAAGTCCCTCAAGCAGAGAGAAGTAGATGAAAGCAGTTAGAAGTTGGCCAGACTGCAGTGAAATGGCACAGACAAGGTCTGCAACAGTGGTCACTTATGCTCTGACTTTAAGATTTAGGGGAAGATATGAGTCAGAGTATCCTGTAAAAGTTTTTGGATGAGAATAATGGTTTTAAAAGTAGAATAAAGATATGTCCACCTTCTCCTCTTAGAGAAAAACAAAGACACAAAATTTAACACAAATCAAGGAGAACAAGAACTAAGGGCATCTGTAACTCCAAACAAGCGTATGAGGATGAAAGGCGGATGAAGGAATGTTAAGGAACTTGGCGGCAGGGAGGAAGTCAAGTCCAGGTGCATACAGAGAGGATACTGATGAGAAACAAGCCAATTCACTCAGCTGATCCCCAGAGAGTTTCAGTAATTGGATACACCAGGTGCCAAAAAAGTGTGAGGCTGGAGGTAGAGGAATGAGTTAAGGGGCTGAAAAGATGGGGTTATTGGGAAGTTTGTATAAGGAATGAGTATCCTCACTCTGCATGGTGACTGCCTTTCCTCCCCTCCCACTTAGTCTGGGACAGCAGACTTAGAGGGGGACAAGGATGAGGCATCAGACCTAAAGTTGAGGGATTTTGTAAAAAATGCGAAAATGGAAAGATGAAGCTCCAGCTGTTTCCCCAGTCAGCTCTGGAACATGAAAGACAAAGTCCAAAATAAACAATAGTAAAAAAGCAGAGAATAGAAGAAATGATAAAGAGGCTGCTAACAGCCTCAGAGAGATGAGACTTTTTTTTTGTATTCATAAGCAAGATTTAGGATGCTGTAAGATGATCAGAAAACAGAAGTCTTAGAAAAAAAAATTAACATGTAAAAGTTGAACAAATCTCCCAGAAAGGAGATTAAGAAAGAGTCAAAGAGTTAAGAAAATTAGAGGATCAATGCAATATCGGACTAACAGGAGTTACAGAAAGAAAAAGAGTAATAGGGAAGAGGATAGCAAACAGGAGAAATTTCCCAGAAAGTGGAATAAAAGAAGTGGATGATGGGAGAGGTGATAACAAAGCTAGAGGATCAGTCCAGGAGCATCACATCTAAGTGTTCCAGAATATAAGCAGGAGGGAAGAAAGGACTCAAAATAATAATACAAAAAATTTCCCTAGAACTGAAAGATATGAATTTGTTGATTGAAAATGCTTGTCGAGTACCCCACATAATGATTGAACAGATATCCACACCAATGCACAGCATCATGAAATTTCACAACATAGGAGTTAAAAGGAGATTCCAAAACCTTCTAGAGAGAAGGAAAAAAATCCCATGCAAAGGACTGGGGCTCGGAATGGCATTGCAGTGCTCAATAGCAATACTGGGGATTAGAAGAGAGTGGAAAAGGATTTTCCCAAAATCCTGAGGGAAAATGATTTTCAACATAGAATTCTATACCAAGCAAAATGATCAATGTAGTATGAGATAGAATAAAAATATTTCAGGCATGCACAATTTCAAAAATATGTCTGCCAAGCACTCTATTTCAAGAACACGCTGGAAGAAGTGCTGTATTAAATTGAAGGCTAAAGCAAGAAAGAGGAAAACAGTGGACTCTGGAAACAGAATCCAACACAAGAGAGAAGCAAGGGGAAATCCAAGTTGACAGCAGGGCTGGGGGCCAGCCAGTCCAGACTAGATCAGGAAAAGGGCGGTCTCCAGGAAGGATGTCTCCAGGAGAGAAATGGGCTTAGTAGATTATCTGACAGGTTTGACCAAGAGGAAAATTGTATTAAGCAGCATTTTACAGAACTTTCAGAGAATGTGGTAAGAAAACTAAGAAATTAAGAAAATTAATGACAAAATGAGGCAATTATTAACTCTAGGGAAGAAAAAGTTGTACAAGAAAGGAACCGTGATCATAGTTTGCTACTTGGCTCATTATGAACAATAGTGACTAAAATTTGTGATTAAAAAATATTGAGGATATAGTAAGAGAACTAAAGTTCTCTTCTGCTGTAAGAGCAAGTCAGTAGATAATGTTTAAAATTCAAGAGATACTAGTGTGCGTAAATTATTTAGGAATGTGGAGATAATTACAGTGTATAAATAGCTAAGAGTTAAAGTGTCTGCCTCTGAGGAGTGTGATGGGGTAGGGTGCAGAAATGGAGCTACCGCTCTTTTTTCTTGTGGCCTTTGGGACTGTATGAGTTTACCTGCATTACTACTTTGATAGACTAAGACTATGCAGATGTGCTCAGGAAGCGGAAACTTTGCCAGCAAAGGCACAGAGACCGGAGTGATCCCTGCTCTTGTGGAAGATGTATAGACACCAACCTGATAGGAGGGAGGAGGACATCTGGAAGGGCTAGAAAAGGGTAAGGAGTAAGATTAGATAGCTGGAGTGAAGGCAAAAAGAATTCTCAGTCCTGGGCTTTTGAAAATGGACATGATAAAACATACTTGAACTGATGAAAAGTCTTTCCAAATTTAATGCATCTCTAGTCCCATTATTCTTTACTGCTGTAAAATAGTGATGCTGGAGTACAGTTGATTTGACACAGTGACAATTCAAGGTATCTGCTGTAACATGGTCTGCTCCAGACTGTACAACCCTTTTCAGAGGAGTTTAATTCCCAGAAGTGTTAGCAGCATCATGCTAGAACATAACTTTCCCGAGATGGGTACTGTAATGAGGCTTCCAAGCAATCTGAGCTGACTTAGCATCTTCTAAAGTATCTCAAACAAGACAGAGTAGGTGAGACTTGGTTTGGAATAAATCTTACTTGCAAAATTTATGTTAAAGTTTTTGAAGGCATATTTTTCCAGGCACATCTTCCTTTTACATCTTTAGGAGAAGCTTCAGGAGGGTAGACAGATGTAAGGACAGGAAATGAAAGGGAGTGACTTTTCCTTTCCCAGCCTTGCCTCATTTAGTTGTTCTCACGTGGTTGTGTGGTCACATTCCAGGTTGTCCTTCCCCAATTTAGAAGCAATAGAATCTTCTCTTCAAGACTGCACCCTCTTTAAATTAGCATGTGCTATACAAGAATTGTTTGGATTCTCTTGTTTGCTAAGGGGCATGCAAATACTTAAGGGAAAGTCATTTCCAGTATGTCAGGACCTTGAATCCCTGATTAATAGACAGAGAACCAATAACAGGAAACCCATGATATTTTCTTTCCATAACAAAAAATATTTTTTTTTCACAAATGGAGGCAAAATCTTTCACCAAATCTATGCTTCTCTCTTTTTAAAGAGTCCTGTGGCAGAAAGAGCTGTCCCAAGTGGTACTGCCTGGCACATAATCAGCACTCACAAAAGGGTAGTTTTATTGTTACTGTTTTGTTAGATTCTAGCCCTAGTCTCTGGACTAGCTGTGATCACAGAAAGCCTGTTAAGCTCTTTGGACTTCAGATTTTCATCTATAAATGAGGATTTAAGATAAAAATTAATCCTTAAGATCACTTCAGTACTAAAAGTTTTGATTTAGTAATGTTAAGACACAGGGACTATGATTTCTACTGCATCACTTTTCCAAAGATTTTGTACTAATGGCATTAACTTGAACTTATCGATGGGATGCTTTTTCATCATCTGCAAGCAGAGAAACAGTCGGTTATGAATTGGAGCCAACTGGCCTTAGTGGCAAAATACTCAGTTCTGCCTTGCTTTGTAATTCCTGCTGACCCTGGGTCCAACTCCCTAATGGATAAGAAATACTGCCCGTAAGTCTGTAGACTGAAAAGAGGGGCCTCCTCTCCCTTGAAAGCAACTTATTGACACTAGCAAGTGATAAGATCTTTTATTAAAATTTTGGTTTTAAGTTTCGAAGGATGTATTTATTCCAGTGAATCCAAGAAACTGAGTTTAACGACACTTTTCCTTCATTTGTGAATTTAAAAAACATTACTTAAGTATCTACTATGTTCTGGGTATTGCTGTGAATTTCCTGAAGAGACTCAGTCTTATTCATCATCATCTGCACAGGACCTAGAAATATCGAGAATGCATGATAAGAAAACAGGAAAATCAAGCAACTTTTTCAAGAATGTCTAAAATATTTTATGAATTCATGTACATGGTAGCCCCCTACCCCAACTCAGAAGGTGTCTGGTTTACAAAAGCAAAGAGCCAATTAAAAGAAATAAGATATTCACCTGATAATTTTACATATGGAAATTCACACAATGGTGACAACTAGCATTCAATGAGCCCTTTCTCATACCACTCCTGGCACTTTCTCGCTCTTTTTTTTTTTCTTGGTGAGGAAGACCAGCCCTGAGCCAACATCTATTTCCAATCCTCCTCTTTTTTTGCTGAGGAAGCTTGGCCCTGGGCTAACATCAGTGCTCATCATCCTCTACTTTATATGTGGGACGCCTGCCACAGTGTAGCTTGATAAGTGGTACATACGTCTGCACCCGGGATCCGAACCCACGAACTCTGGGGCCACTGAAGTGGAATGCACAAACCTAATCACTAAGCCATCAGGCCAGTTCCACTTTCTCTTTTTATCTTCAACACAGATACTGTTATTATTTCTACTTTACAAATTAGGAAACCAAAATGTATAAAGGTTAAGTATGTTGTCCAAGACCACACAAGTAGTTAGTGGTAGAGCTTGAAGCTGGAAGTGTTTTACTGCCTGCGGCACCAGCCTGAGTCCTGTCCCCAAATTTCTGTTGGTCACAATCCCACACAGCTCAGTAGGATCAAGATGAGACCACTGAGTTCTTTGATCCTCTGGTTCCACCCTAGCATCTGGATGTTCACCCTCATAGCACAATGACCTGCAAAGAGTGACAGCTCTTACAAGTGCCAACTGTCATCAGAAACAAAGAGCAGTCTCTGGTGCTCAAACACCTGTGTGTACAAGGATATGTGTCATCCTCAGCCATTTCATCTAGTAATCAACAAATGTCAGCTAGGTGCTTCTGTGCTGCTCACTACTTTACACTGCTTTGTCATGAGCTTTTATAATCGGTAGAAACCCAGTTCCTCCCCAGTGAGTACTGCACCAGTTTGGTCCCCCTTCACTTTGCAATGGTAACCAGCTCTGGCTAAAGGATGCTTTCAGTTTTATGGGGACTTTTTCTAGTCCTCAGATCTGTAGGCACTTGGTCCAGAGATAAGGTAAAAGAATACTTAAAAGAGCTACTTTGTCATTAGAATTAATGTCCAATTTACTCATATTTCTTTGCAATTCACTACATGAAGCTCTCAAGACGTTACTATTAAAAGAAAATTACATGCAAAAAATAAGAAGTTCAAGCACTGTTCTTTTCTTATATCCAGATGGTGTCTGGTTTGCAAATGCAGAGAGCTAATAACAACTAATATCAGTGCTTAAATCTGTATAGCTTTTTAGGGCTTATAAAGTAAACCATGGAGTCATTATAAGCCCCCTGTGAGGTAGGAACAAGGCTCAGAGGAGTTATATCATTAATTATTTATTCATTTAGCAATGTGCAGAGTAGCACAGTGTCAGGATCACAGGATTTGGAATCAGACAGACCAAACTTTTAATTTCATTTCTGGCTATTTTACTAGCTGTGTGATGCTGGCCAAGTTTCCTAGCCCTACTAAATGTCAGTTTTCTTGTCTGTGTTTTGGGGCTAATCAAAGTATCTACTCACAGGGCTGTAGTGGGAATTAAATTAGATAAGTCATGTAAAACATTAAGCACACTATTTGGAATATAGCTGTTGCTCAGTAAAAATGCTGGCTGATATTGTTATCATATTAGTATTATTACTTTTTCATCTATGTGCTGGGCATTGTGATAGGTGCTGGTGAGATAACAGTAAAAGACATAGTCTAGTGCACTTGCATAAATATTCATAGCTAGTAGGTAGAAGAGACAACACACATTTTCTGTTCCTTAATCCTTAAACCAATTTTATTTTAAATGCATTAATCTCCTTGCAGTGAAGAAAAGTGAGACATTCAAAGAAATGCAAATAAAAGTTAGTTAAGAAAATGCTAGTGTCTCGTCAGTTGTTCAAAGTAAAAATGTTATTCCTGGGTTCTGGACAGAATCCCTTTTCCTTAAAGTTGAGGCCATTCTGATATCCAGCATATGAACCTGAGTACAGTGGAGCTTGTTTGCACTGTGGCCGGCTGATCTTTTTCTTGTGGAGTCATCACAGATTTAGAATTTTCTCAGGCAGATGTTGAAATCCAGATTGAAAAATTTATCAATCGTGTATTGCAACAACTATTCATCTTGAATAAGATACCGTGTTGCAAACTGTCTTGTTTAACAGGCTTACAGAGTAGTTATGGTTTCCATAGAAACAAGACTAAATTCTTCCTTTAATAAAATTCCAGAGGTCTCAGTAGACCTGCAAAATATGCCATGAACTGTCAAAGCACTGCTTCTGCTGACATACGGAGAGCAGCATTTGTTGCTCCGTCAAGCTGTCCTCATGTGGCAAGATATGCTGGAAATTTCAGTTAAAATTCTGATTTTTGCAAAGAAAATGCATCTTCCTCAAGTATTCTACTTCACTCTTTCACTGCAGCATTCAACAGGCCAATAACCCAAAGAGTTAAATCCAGACCTCTTTTATACACTGTGCATGCAACTTCTGGAAGAGTTCTTCAAATGCAAATTCTTCTGCTACAGTTTCTTCATAGTTGACTTATTATTTTATAGTAATTACACTTTGTCCTCCACCTACGAGCTAGGTCATGCAGTTCAGTTTTCATTTGCTGGAAAGAGGCAGTAAACCCCGGGAATTTTAACCATCACACTGCCAGAAAGCACTTGGACTCAATTAATTTATAATTCTTTCATTGTAAATAAGGATAAAGATATTGATTGATCCATGCTAGAGGGAAGCTCTGAAATACACAGAGAAGTAACTTCAAGGGATAAGAAAAAATTCAAGCTTAAGTATTCTGTTTTTAAATCAAGATGGAATGGATAATCCATTGGAAATGTTAATTACTATGGACTAGCAATAATAAATCCTTAATGGTGTGATTATAGTGGTAAGACCAGCTCTTATGGTAACCGAAGTGGATACATAAGACAGACAGAGAGATAGTTAAGTAGACAAAGAAGAAATGTTAACAATATACAATTTCAGTATCATTTTCAAAAGTTTATTGTGTAATAGCCAGTTCTGGACTAGGCCAATGGCCTGTTTGTGAATAATTTTTACCCTTTATTACTATTTTTTCTCTTTACCTTTGGCCATTTAGCTGCTCATTGGTGTCCCATTAAATGAGTATTAGTCCCTTTTTTCTGTTTATGAAAGAAACACATACTTATTGCAAAAAGATATAGTGAAATTCAGTAAATTACAAAGAGGAGAGCAAAGGCCAACCATAATCTGATTACAAAGAACTGTTGCCACTTTGGTGTCCATTTTCTCAGAATTTATGTATACATGTTGATATAAATAGATAAACTTTTAGAAGACAAAAACAGGGATCATACTCTTGTTTTGTAACCATTTTTCCTTTACTATCTAAATGGGTTTTTATATTAATAAATAAGGACTTGTATATATTTTGATGACTAAATAATATTGCATGGATCCAGGCATTCATTTCAGAAGTCATTATTGAGGCCCTGTGCTAGTCCTGAGACACAGTGGTGAACAAGAATGAAAGGTCTCTAACTTATTTAACTATTTTCTTATCAATGGCTAATCGGATTGTTTCACCATCTTTAAACTGATTTTTGTTCTTGCCCAGAACACTCGATAACTGGCAGAGAATTAGGAGGAGGATAACATTATTTTGGAAAACTCTTTCAGCATTTAGGGTATTAAGCAAAATGTCCAGAAAAACCTTTGCTGCCCTTCAGTACATTAAAATAAAATCCTGTCTCTCTGCATCCATCGTGACAATAATAATAACAGTAGGCACTTAGTGAGTGCAGTCTGAATATGTTCTATATATTTCCTTTAATCTTCACAACAACCCCATGAAGTCGATACAGTTATTGGTTATATTATTATTCTCATTTTATAGCTGAGGAAAAGAAGGCACAGTAAGTTGCCTAAGATTACAAAGTAAATATAGAAGGGCTGGAATTTGAACCTGGAAGCTTGACTTCAGAACCCTTACTCTAAGCTACCTCTTGTTAATACTGAACTTAGTATACAACTATATTATTAAAGCATTGTGTGTGTTGTAATTATTTTTCATGTCTGACTCCTGAGTGCAAGCTTCTTGAGGGCCAGGGCCATGTCATTAATTTTTATGTGACTGGAATAGTGACAAGTTTGTGAGAGATATTCAGTAAATTCTGAAGAATGAATGAATGAATAAATGAATGCATGAAAGAATGCTATCTTGAAAATGTAACATATCTCATAAGAGAGTAAGATTGTGTTGGAGAATAGGTGTTCTGAAAATGGAATGAAAATGTAAACTTCTTCCTACAAAACCAATCCTTTCCATGTGTAGGAGGCAACTCTATTCCAGGATCGGATGTGTACTGCCCAGCATCAGACATACTTTCCACTTTAGTCTATGAAACTTGAAAAAAAATCTAGATGAAACATTGTTTAATCATCTGCATGTTATGTGGATGTCCATAATCTAGATATTTGATGAAAGGCCTATATTTGGAAATCCTCAGTGACTCAATACTCAGTTCTGAGTGACAAGATCAATGTAGAAGTTAGATGGAAAGCCCCAGCTCTTGGATGAAGTTGAGTGCCTCTCCCTGTGGAATGGGGCCTCCAATCAAGGAAAGCAGAGTCAACTTCTCACTCTCAGATGTTGTTATGGGCAATTTTTTGCAGACCAGCTAGATCAGTGGTTCTCCACAGAGCTGGTAGGGCCTTTAGGGAACTCGTGGGAGGATTTGGTTGTCGTATGATTGGGGAGAGCTACTGGCAATGCAGAGATGTGAGCCAGGCATGCTAGACAGCCTGCTCCGCATGGAGAGCTGGCACAACAGAGATTTGTCCCAGGTCCTGTGTGAATTTTAAATATTAAAAAGGTATTATTTAATTATAAGTGACTTCCTTTTATTTACCTTTGAATGATATATGTAGATAGATTATCTTTGAATTTTATGTCTGCAGAGTTAAGGGAGCTTTAGAGAATATTCCTTTTAAAAGAGAAGCATTGGGTCTCAAAGAACCAGACTATACATCTTCAGAATAGAAGTGTTTTGGATGGATGATCACAGGATTTCATTTTTCTTAGGAACTGAATTCCATGTGAAATTTAGTAGGGTGAGATGTTTGGTAAATATCCACAGAGAATTCTTGAATTAGTGCTTGGGACACTTTTTGTTGTTGTTAGTGCCGTCATCCTAGCAACTCTGTACAGCAGAGTGGAACCCTGCCCGGCCTTTTCGTGCCATCCTCTCACCTTCCTATGCTCTGCTGCTGTTCATAGGGTTTTCATGGTCAATGTTTTTGGTAGTGGGTGGCCAGGTCCTTCTTCCTGGTCTATCTTAGTCTGGAAGCTCCACTGAAACCTGTCCACCATGGATGACCCTGCTAGTATTTGAAATACTGGTGGCATAGCTTTCAGCATCACAGCAACATGCAGCCACCATAGTATGACAACTGACAGACGGGTGATGTGATTCCCTGACCAGGAAATGAACCTGGGCCACAGCGATGACAGCAACAAATCTTAACCACTAGACCACCAGGGCTGGCACTTGGGACATTTAGAGTCTAACATATTGTAAAGTCTCCACTTCCCCACATCCACTGTTTTCCTCTCCTCTTTCTCCAGTGAATATGAAATGTGACAGCATTTGGGGAGGGTGAATTTTTCTAAATGCAATTAGAAGGATGTGGATTATGTAGCCTGGTAGCTTCTTCACTTTATGTCTGACATAATCATATCTTTTCTTGAGGAAGATAAATCTGGCAGCAGGATATTGGATAATTCCAGATAAGAAAAATCACACCTTCCAGATTGGGTCACTCATTCTAGAGGCAAGTAAAAATAAATAACATTTGTCATATTTCCTCATACTTACAGATCTTTCTTTTTCCCTTCTGATTATGCTTCCTGATTCTTAGGACTCTTCTCATTTCCTCTCCTGAAATCTGGTGGGGAGAGGAACCTACATACAGGGATTACGTGGGCAAGAAAGTTGAACACGTGATGAATCTGGGACAGCTCCTAGCCTTGGCCTCATCCCCTTGCTTTCTCCACTTGCCCTGGAGGGCAAACGCACGCTTGTTCCTTTGCTTTCTAGGCTAAGTCCTCTTTGGAGCCCGAATCCTTGGTGCTGTGTGAATATAAAATTTTATAGCTAGTGATTTCAGGATCTTAACTCTTATCCTACTGGAGTATTTTAGAACCATTCTCAATCTGAAAGTCAGTCTAAGCTTCAGCTTATAGCATCTCTGCCTGTTTGCATTTCCCAAAAGTCATCCCGTATCTTTTGCATGGAGGAAAATCTGAGTTGATAACTAGCTACATTCTGATTTACTCCTCATTATGTAATAGTTTCAATAGGCTCGGTGTACTTTGGAGTGTTATAATAAGAAGGCTGCGCGTATCCTGCTTGCCTCAGTAATTAAAATGCTGAACTACACTTCATCCCTCACAAGGACAGATTCCTAGCTGATCTCCTTATGACGTTTGGTTGACTCTTGTCCCCTCATGTTTACAAGAAGGTAAACTTTGTAGAACAAACATATTCCTCTGAACGTTTGTGGTGATGTTTGTTTTGTTTTTGGAAACATGAAGGCAAAATAAAAATAAAAACAAAACCACCACTGTGGAGATGAGAATGTGATGAGAATGAGCCAAAAGCCAGAGGGAAGAGGAGGGCAGAGCTTCCTGAGGTGGTATGGAATCTAGTATTAAATGAGGCTAGAGTTCCTAATGACCTTTTCTATCATAAAAAAACTCAAGGCCTCTCAGTACTTCAAGGTTTTAAAACTAGATAACTGAGATTGACTTGAGCAGCCACGTTCTTCTATCTCCTGATTTATCACTGGGCCAAAAATTCCCTCAGAAGTAAAGGCCTTGAATTCTTCTGGCAGGCCAAGGTGTTATTGAGATGTAGTTTGGGGAAGGAAACTCAGCAATACATTAAAATCTATCAAAACCTTGATCAGATTAGCTGTGGCAAGACCTTGGGTCGTTGGAAGAGGGAAAGAGGAAGAGATCAGGACAGGTCCATAGGTGAACTTTGCTGGGAAGGGCAGGTGGAACTAACCAGGAAACTACCCGAGGGCCCTGACTGTTGGGGGCAGGGGAGTCTTGGAAGGCAGTAGAAGGATGTCTAACAAAGGGGTCATGATAAACTTCTCCAGCATGTGCACTGTCTAGCACAGCACATAGACCATAGTAAACGGACACCGCGGATTAGTTCCTTTCCTTGCCTCACAGCTTCCTCTAAGCTGGGCCTTCCTGCAGACTCCAGAGTAGCTTTCTAGGACCTGCACTGGCTGGGCTAAGATGTCCTCTGTGCTCTTAACCCTTCTGCTTGGTCAGCTCTGGGACTCAGGGTGGTGTTGGCACCACTGCTTCCCTTGCTGTGCAACCCACATGCTGTGCACCCCACATGCTGTGACCTCGATCCAGGTTGCTCTAGCAGCTCCCTGGTGGTGTGTGCCTGTAGATACTGTCCTCCCTCCCCTGCAGCCCCCTCTTTCTATGAGCTCTTGTGTCACAACGAGAGACACACACTCTTCTTATAATGAATGCACATAACTCTGTAGGTAAGATGCAGAGCTTGATTTTGCACTAAACTCTCTCAAATATTATCAGATATTTCATTCCAAGTAATCCAATCTTGCAAAAAGAGTCAAGTTTGAATCGAGGGTACAAAAAGAAGCTGTCTTCCTTAGGAAATGCAACTCAGAAATCTCCAAATTTTGCTTTGGGAGGGCAATTTCCTGGTGGACTGCCCAATCCTCTGTCCTGGTTTCACTTCCTCCAGGGGTTTCCTTGTTTGGATAAAACACTCTTGCCTCAAAGGGGGCACTGACCCTCCTTGACATCCACTGCCAGGTGTGGACAAAGACCTTTCTAAGGGCTCTTTTAGAATGGCTGGGTGAGGTTGAATGTCCACACTAACTTTAGTAAATTATAGAGAATGACAAAAGGGAGGTAAAGAGTTCAAAATGCCATCGTTAATGGCATCCTCATGAGGTGTTGCTTTTCTCTCTCTTGAATGAAGTCTGAAGAATTCTGGTTCTCCATGTGCCTTATCACTCTGGAAATGGCTTCTCTGAGAGACTGGATCCTGCAGCTCCAATCCATAATTTAGTGTTCTGAGCTGTCTTTTCACCCACTGCTGCTTCCACTTTTTCCTAAGTCATGGTGTAGTCACAGAAAGGAGGCTATTAAATGCCTCAGGGAGATTTCAGCTCAGAGACTGAGCTGAAAATGGTGCCTTCCTTGAGTTGGAGATACGGAAGCCACAATGATTCCTGGGCGCTGCCACTGCACGTCTCACAGGCTTCCACAGATTGGAGCTTTTATTTAAACACTTTGTACCCAAACTTATGAGAACTATCCTTTCACATTTTATCTCACAGTTTATATTCTTCCGGGAAAGTTTGTACCATATAGAGTACGTGTCTTGCACTTGAATAGAACCTTTGCCCTTTTTAAACACTTTCCCGAAAGGTTCCTCAATCTCTTCTGTAGGCCACCAGCTCACCAGATGAGTTTGGATGTCCCTGGTACATAGGAGCTGAAGATCCAGAGAATCTTTTGACAACTGATGCACAGAAAGGCAAAAATCCATAAGAGTTCTAGTTCCAGATCTGGCCTAACCATTTAACCATTTGTGTCCCTTTGGAAAATCACTTAAAATTCTCTAAGTAGAAATTGAGGCTAACAGTGCCTATTTTACCCTGTAGGATTGCTGAGAGATCAAGACCTGAGATGCATATTTAAGTGCCTCCTTGTGAGCGTGCTGCCTAAAGCCCAGGATGAGGATGCCATTTGTGTGCTCTGGTTGATGCACACTTGGGAGCACATAGGTTATACTTGGATTGAGAATTCTGTGCCCTGTAACCCATCTATTTGTATCCACTTGCATTTTCTTTGCTTTCAACTTTCTCATTAATGTTACTGTTGAAAAATCCCAACTTGCCTTGCTTCATTAGGCCAAAAGGAGAAGAAATTTTTCTACTCATGCCTCCCGGTCAGTTATAGCCCACATGTGAAGACATTCTTGGGGATTCACTAATGAAACTCCTTTCCTCAGTGTTACAGCAATTCTCTATTCCATTCTCTCTCCACCTTCATCTCCCCATTATGTCATTCCTTTTTCTGGTTAGGGTTAGAATCAGTCTATACACCTTGGGTGATCTCTTATTTGTAAAATGTAATGGAAGAGCAAAACAGGAAGATTCTGTGGGGGAATGGGAGAGGGTGATTTCCTCACCATCTTCTTCCATGCTGAAAAATAGTGTGCAGATGATAAATAAATGGCAAGCAATAGGATATATTGGAGTATATGAGAAAGCCATTTGATATAAAACTAATTTGACCTGACCTTATTCTCCATTTCACAGGTGAAAATTCTCCAAAAGACCCTGACTTGGCCTTTGAACATGCATTGTATATCTGCTTTGAGCATTTACCATGTCCCAGAGACAAGAACAAATGCCCTTAAGATAAGGATGCAACTTCCTCCACATTGGCATTTCCTTAAGGATAAGCATTTCTCCCTAGGCTAGGATTTGATTGCTGTGCTCATCCTGGACCACCCAACTCAAGACAACAGACCTGCTACCTGCTGTGCCCATCAATCGCTGTACTGACAGGGCAATCTCGTGACATTGTAAAAAGGACATTGTAATCATATGTGATATATGCTCTTTGATGGTATATAACCACTCTGTACACGCCACTTCTTTGGTGCCCTTCCTTGGGGAAAGAATGCCCCAGGCTATATGGTCCTCAAATTTGGCTCATAATAAACTCACTCCAATTTTGATTTATAGATTGATTATGGATTATTTGCATCAACACGGATAATTTAAGAACTCCTGTGTGGATGGATTTATACTCCTTCTTTTGGAGATAGATAAGATTGCACATTTCATTTCATTTTATGCAGGCATCCCGGTGGGACTAAAGGGTTCTAATTATTAATTAGTGAAGTGATTCTATAGGGCCTTATGGAACCTGCTTTTAGGGAAAGGAAATTGCTTCTCTTCTGTTATCAGTTTTTAATCATCTAGCGATTGGGCAGACTTGAATTTCTCAAGTGCCTGGTTTTGTTATACATTGCAGAAATGCTAATCTTCTGTTCTTTGGATGTGATGGGTGGCTGTACACAAAATGAGAGTCAACAAGAGAACTTAGGTGGGGCATGCTTATCAAAATAGGACAGAAAGTCATATTTATCAATAAAAGAACAGAAATAAAAACTCCAGTTGGCTTTGTCCCACATTCATGAAGAAACCTGGCATTGTCCCAACTTTCTCTGGGTATCTTTTTGTTTGTTTTAACTTGTAAGAAATGGTGTGGAAGAGTAACATATCACACACACACACAATAGAAATATAAAAGACAAGTAAAATTCTACTCAACAACACAACATACTACATGGGCTGATGTTAACTTTACCTGGTTTATGGTTGGTAGAGTCCATCAGCTACCCTTCTGCCATCTGTTATTGCTGTTTGAGTTCAAACCCTGGCCAGTGGTAACATTACACAACCAACATTAGCCAGAGAGGCTGGTCAGATGTTACATTTTTTGAGAACAGAGAGAATTGACGCAATCACTTGAGCTGAGAGAGGTGTTACTCATTCCTGATCTAGTCTTCACGGGGTTACAAGGGAGGCAGGACTTTGTTTTTGACATTTTGGCTTTAGCTAGAGCAGCTCTCTTGTTTTTGTCTGTTTTATATATTGAGATCTTATAAATTATTTGGTTTCTGCTCTTAAACAGGAAAGGTTTCTGCTCTCAAAACAGGCAGCTATCCCACTGCTTTAGGAATGGACATATATTTTAAAATAGCATGTAAGTTAATTTGTTTTCTGAAAATCAAACACTTTTAAATTCTGGAAGGGAGCTCATTATTTCAGGATAACCTCTTTAGTTTATTCTTCTGAGAAGCAGGGTACTTTTGTAATCTTAAGGATGATTTCTAATTTTTTTTTCCTGAAAATCCAAATCTTTCTTTATATGTTAAATTTGCCTAAAGGAGGCTATGTCTATAAAGATACAATGGAGCAATCATGTCTATCTCCATCTTTCACCCCTTTCCCCACTCTCCATGTTTGTCTGCAGCTCCATGCCTTTGCTTATGTTCTGCTTTTCTGAAATGCTGACCTGCCTCCTCTCAGCCTTTTCACGCCCACGCTTTTCACAGGGCCCAGCTAAAAATTCACTTCTTTAATGAATTTCTCTGTCCCATAGACTAGAGACTTTATTTTCTTCCTTTTGATTTTGTCATAGATTTGGGTTGTAAGTATGTGTGCTTAAGCTCTTATTTGCGGCTTCTAGTATACTGTGTTGTTATTTATTACTCAACATCTCCACCCACACGGGAAAGAAAGTCGAATTAGTCTCAGAGAGAAAGGAGTTAGTCATCAGTGAGTGCCTACTCAGTTCTAGGCGATGTGTTAGATGCTTGCCTGGCATTATCTTACTGTGCGGAGGTTACTTTTGTGGATCCTGGAGTTAGACTCTCTGGATTTAAAGTTTAGTTGCTTTGCTTACCAGCTGTGTGGCCTTGGACAAGCTTTTCTGTGCTTCAGTTATTTTTTTATATGTAAATTGGGGCTAATAATGAGGATGAAATGAGATTATACATATAAAAGACTTAGAGTACCTGGCACATTTTAAGCCCTCAATATATGTTAAATATTATCATTAATCCAAAAAGCCACTCTATGAGGTAGACATTCTCTCCATTTCACAGGTGAAAAACCTGAGGCTGACAGGTTAAAGTGCCCGAATTCCCATTCGTCAGTGGTAGAGTCAGCACTGGCAAACACACATCTTATCCCAGAGCTTGAACTCTCCTTACTAACTACACTGTTTTGCTTTAAATTTACATAGAATTACCCATGCCATATTACCTCCTTACATTCTTTTCCGCACTTCTTCTAACAGCTAGCTTAGTGGTGGCAAATTGTTAATGATTAGCAAATCCATGTCAATTAAATGAGGTCATGAATGTGAAAGCATCTGGCAAAGTACTTAGAATTTATTCTATCAGATACTATTAAATATCCTTAGTGGGAAAGGCCACACAACCATAATTAATTTGCAGTGGTAGGCACAGAAAATTTAGTAGTTTTTAGAGTGAGATCAGAGGCAAGGAACGTTGAATTATAAAGGGATGGTAGATTAATGGTTTTCAAATAATTTTTGAGCATGGAATCCTTTTTTGGTCAAATTAATCTTTCCCATAAGTCCAATCAATAGTAAAGTAGACCAAGGTGAAATTCTTCTGGTTGGGGCTGAATGGAGGGACCACATCATCTCTCACTTGGGTCACCCCCTTCACCCTTTGAGGCACCTCAGAACCTTAGAAGGCTTCAAGACACAATCTTACCCTTTATTTTTCACTGTGAAGTAAATGGGGCAGAGAGAGATGAAGTTATTTGTCCAGGATCATAAGTACAAGCTCAAGAACTTGATTCTTTCCACACTGCCATTCTGCCTCAAGGAAACATGCAGTCACTTCTTCTACTTTCTCTTGTCTAGATTCTTGTGACTATTTCTGATGTTTGGTATAATGGAGAACAAAAAGTTACCTTTCTCATATCCCAAGTAAGAGAATACAAATGCAACCACCCACACGTGTCAGAAGCCGAGTGCTTTGGAGGCAGTGAATTACCAATGCAAAAGTTTTCAAAAGAGATGAAGTTTTAAAAGTCTTTCATTTGAATTATTATATGAAAAGAAAAAGAATAAAATGAATATTTGAAATTTTTTTCTTTTAAATGACATAATGCATTTCAAGAATTTTAAGCTTAAGATGGTAGGAATAATAAAGAAAGTGAATGAAGTATCTCAATTTTTCCGTGGTCTAATTCTGAGGATTGTACTTCACGTTAATCAACTCTCCTTGGTTTCACTATTGTGAGAGATTTGTGGATAGATAATATCTTTGAGGGAAAATATAATATGTGAAATAAAACCCTTGGGTGTAAAACCCTAATAACATCAGGGAAGCAATATAAAACTCAATCTGATAAATTGGGATTCATTCAATTCCATCAAGAAATGAATGCTTTTGTATCCTACAAGGTTGGAACGGGAAGTCCTATAAATGCATAAAACTGAAATGGCACATATTCAACAAACATTAAAATGCTTACCAACAGCCTAGCACAGGGGATTTAAAGATGAATAGAATCATGATCCCTGTACTCAAAGAGCTTGGTCTCAGATGATACCTGTGTTTATCTCCAAATTTTGCACACTGTAGACCAGACGTAGATGTATGGTTTGAGCTGACACTACGGAGGCAGGCACAGGCTTTAAAGAGAGTCTGTGGACTTGCACAGTGTTGGTGGAGGACAATGTGAAAAGGTATGTGAGAAGAGTATGGGATCTTCAATCAGAGAAGTGGGCTTATACCTTATTGACTTCATGACTTTGGATGACATGCCTAGCTTCTCTGGGCCTAAGTTTCTTTGCCTGTGAAGTGGAACTAAGGCTAATACCTGTTTTTATAAGTTACCATGGAGACTAATCAGATTATAAACCATTTTAATCCAGACATCAGTTGGGATCTTTTCAACCTTGCTTCTCAACAGCTAATCTAAGTGCTCCTTTGAGCTGTAGCCTTGACCCAGATGTGTAATGAAATGTCTTTGTGAATTTCTTCCCAAAGAATTTACTAGCACCAACATTTCATGTGGTCATGGGTAAGGGTCAAATCATTCCTTAATCAACATCTGACCATTTTACTGGTTTTGTTTAATCTCTCTGTCCTGGATTTCTTCCAGGAACTCCAACTCCTTTATTTTCTATTATATAAAATAACTTTCCTCATTTGGGGAAGCACTGGTGCCAAGCCAATGCTAAGGTCCTAGAGGTTCAGCTTCCCTCCCAAGCACTTTTCCTAAAGTTTTTCCAACAATATATCTTTCTTCCTCAGATGAATTCAGCCTGTAACACTACAAAGTATTAAAATACATTTTAGTGTCTAATGCTATTACAAATATTTTATTGTGGTAAAAAACACATAACATAAAAATAACTATGTTTACCATTTTTAAGGGTACAGTTCAGTAGTGTTGAGTATACTCCCATTATTGTGAAACAGATCTCCAGAATTCTTTCATCCTGAAGACCTGAAGCCCTATATCCATTAAGCTACAACTTTCCTCCCCCCGCAGTACAATTATTTAAAAAATATTTCAGAACAAGAGCAATACTTGGCATTTGTACTTAAATAAAGATGATGTGACTGAGCAGGTAATGTTAAATGAGTTTGGGGAAGATGGAAAAAGTTGTCAGGTGATAATTTGAATGAGTGAATGAGTGCATAATAAAGGAAACATTTGATTATTCTGTTTGGTCAGTGCTCTCCCCAAGAAGAAATGTGAATATGAGGTCAAATGTATTCCTCAACACAAGTAACCCTAGAATGCATAAATCAAAGGAGAACCAAATTTCCATGTTACATCCAACTTATAAGTGAATTATAATGGAATTTCCCAATTCCACATTAATTTTTTCTTTAGATGCAAATGACCTATTGCAGAAATCAAATGATTGTAGGATTTTTGGATGAAAATTCTTTTAGTTGCAAGAGATAGAAATGTACCCCAAGTCTCTTAATTAAAAAAGAAAACTTGAGTATCTTGAAAGGGTTTTCCATAAAATGACCAAGAAGCCCTCTAACAACTATATGCTTTACATAGTCTATAGGCTTATGATCTCTGAAGGAAAGAAATTCTCTCTCAGCCTCCTACCAATGTTCAATAAAAGATCATCATTGGCTATGGTTGGGTCATGAACCTTCCCCTGGGCCAATCACTACCCCCAGGGGCATGGGGTCCTTTGATTGGGCAGCCTGGGCCACGTGTATTTGATTATGGGAGGCAGGATCATGTGATTGACAACCCTGGCAGGGGAGGACAAGGCATTTCCTTAAATGAAAAGAGGGAAGAGGTAATAATGCATAGACAGAAACAACAGATGGAACCTGTAAGCCTTTTTAAATTTTGAGTTAAAGAGTTGTAGAAGATGCAACAGTAGCCCAAATCCTTGGAAATTCTGCTCAACTGCCCACTACGTTCATGCATTCCCTGGTTTTCTTTGAAGAGATCACTCAGCCCTGTTTGGCTTTGAATTTTTTTTCTCCCACATGATGAGTTTTGAAAGATCATTATTTTAAAAGACGATGATAATGATTACCATTGCTATTATTATTACTTATAAAGTTGAGTTTTTAAATTTCAAACAACATCTATGGCAATGTTTCTTTGAATTGGGAAGCTCTGGTTCTATGATGTCCATCAAAGGAGATTTTAGTGTGTAAAATTTTCTCTTTAGTCACTTGCACTTATGAAGGAGATATTGTAGATATGGAAAGGAGAATACCTTTGGTTTGTGGCTCTAGTCACATCCTGAAAAACTTTCTAAAATATCCCTTAAATCCTTGCAGCCAGGCCCGGTGTGACTCGGAGGTCCAGTAATGACTACCCCTCATACCTGCTCCTAATCTAGCAGCTTGGATGGTGGGAGCTTCAGCAGGTGTGTCCAATTAGCCCCTAGTAGGTTTTCGCCTCTCTGTTGATAGTGCTTCATATTGTCAGACCGGACTCAGATAACTAAATTCAGCTCTGCGGTTCCCTCCATTCCAGAGGGCTCATTAGAAATTCAAGATTAGTTTCCTGAGGGACCAAATAATTCAATTTGGGGCATCCAGCTGCTCAGGCCATTTGCATGCAGTTTCATCTAAAATGGAGTGGTTATGAGATTCTTCTAGCTGCCTGGATACAGACCTGGGAAATCAGGCTTTGGTAGAAAGGATGGCAGGATACTATGTATATTTGCCATGGTGAGGGGAAGAATATATTCATTGGGTTTAATTGGGCACAGTCACAAAGATACATGTACAGGGATTTTCACTGAGACATTGTTTTTAACAAAGATTAGAAACAATTTAAATATCCTGTGGTAGAGAATTGGCTCAAGAAATCATGGTAGTATTCACCCAACAAAATCATTAAAATAATTAAGAAAAATATTAAAAATGAGGAAGTAGGTACATCTTTAAATATATGTCTATCATATAAAAATGCATGATTGAACTATGGATTATTCATTAACATAAGTAGTTAATAAGGTGATATATATAATAAAACTTCATTTTTATAAAAATAAATGGGTTTATTTGTGTAAATTGTTAGAGGTAAGATGTGAGGATTTGGTACTGCTGTAATGGTAGTCTGGTCAGGGATGCAGGAATGCCAGGTTTCTGCCGTAGTGATCATGTCTTTCTCAGGTCTTGCTAACCAAGCAAGTGATACTCAAGGAACAATAGGAGGTGGCATTGTTTACTAACAACTGGATAAGCATCTAGTTCACCCTGGGAGCTCTCTGTTAAAAGATCGATAAGACAACAAGGAGAACGAGGTTAAATCCAGAGATCTTTAAGTGAGGCCTTCTAAATCAAAGATGGCCAGGTCTGTAGAGCTTGTCCTCGCTTAACTTATCCATTTAGTTATAGATACAGAGCAGATGGGACATACACACACACACGACTTGCATAGTCCTTGGTTTTCTTATCATAGAATTGCAGAGAGAAGTGAATCAAGGAGAGCTTGGGGTCTTTAAGGCATAATAACTTGGTCTAGGTTAAATATGGCACAGAGGCCACTCTGAACTCTGGCTAATCAAACGACAAACTGTCCCTTCCTAGGTGATGTTCCAGTGGAGGTATGTGTGGAGTTGGTAAGATAAGTGGAGGGTAGATATATTTTTACCAGAACATGCATGTATAGAAGAAAGGCTGGAAGCATTTACACCAAAATGCCACAGCATTTACACCAAAAGGCACACACGACAGTGCTTTTGTTCTGGCCAGTGGGATTATGATTTTTTATAAGGTTTATACTTCTTGGGTTACATGGATTTCTTGTGTAATAAAAAAGTCATGCATGAAACTTCAGCTTTAATGCCATTTTAAACAAACACCCTCTCCCCACCTCCACCAAACCCTCATGTTCTAATCAGCAGATATTTTGCCCCTAATAATCTAAAGGCATTTTGAAGAAGTAAGCTCCTTCTTTTTTCAACCCTAGGTTGCTCATTAGCCAGCCCATTTTTCATATAAGGCTTAAGTGAATTCTCATGAACTCTGATCAGATCCTTCACTGATTGCCGCTAGCATTGGTTGCCCAGATGTGCCTGCGATGTAAGCACATACAAGGAAGATTATAACTTGACTGGAACCTTTAGGAAAGGACATTGAGGGAAAGAAAACCAATAATAACAATGATAATAAAAGTTAACACTGAACTAGAGCTTGCTGTGTACCAGGGCCTGCTAAAAGCTTAACTTAATCCATTCGATCCCCACAACTCCATTAATTAGAAATTATTGTAATTCTCATTTTACAGGTAAAGCCCCAAAGGATCAAATGATTTGCCAAAGCTCACACAGCTAATAACTGGCAGAGCTGGGATCCAAACCTGGGCAGTCTGTCATCAGTGTCCAGATATCAACCGCTCTGCAGGGTGTTGGTGGCTGCAGGTGGGGCACCCTATTCTGTGGCTAACTCCTACTTGCTCTTCAGGCTAACTGTGATCCCATTGAGTTAGCTAGGAGGGTCTCAAATTTCATTCACAGTATGTGAAGCACTTGTAACACTGAGTTGTGATTTTTTATTTTTCTACAGTTTATTCCCTCTCCTAGACTGTGAGATCCTTAAAGATAGGGGTTATGTCTTGTGGTTGTCTCCCTGGCAATTACTATATTGCCTGACTCATAGAAAGTACTCAATCAATATTAGGTGAATATTTAATTAGCCAGGTATGGTGGACCCACCAATTCCACAAATTGTAAAGTTTCACTGACTCAAAAGTAGGGGCTGAAAATATACCCAAGGGATAGACTAGTTTATTCCAGTGATGTGACTGTACAGGCAAAGTGTCCTTCTTAGGAACTGGCTCAGTCAGTTGCCCATACGCATGGTCCAGAGCTTAGTTATATGGAGAAATAATTAGGTGTAATCTCTACTTTCTAAGAATTTATAGCATAGGGAGCCAAATATGAAATTACCATCACCTGTTGCCTATAAAGGAAAAAGCAGTTTTGACCTGGGTTGAATATCATGCTTGACATTTTGTGGACTAGAGAAAGAAAAAAAGAATGTAGCCCTAATGTTAAAAAAAGTTATGATTGTTAAGTTAAAAAACTATATGTCCATTGTTTTTTTTCTTTTTAATGCACTGAATTATACAAAAACAATTTTGTGATTTTGTGATAACAATAATGATTATAGTTAGCATTTCTTTGTCAATTATTTTATTAATTTATTTTTATTTAAGTGCATTACATATCTTGCCTTATTTATTCCTCACGATAATACTCTGAGGTGAACACTATTATTATCTCCATGTTATAGATGTGACTGCAGAGTTTTCCAAAGAACACAATTCAATTTATTTGTTTTAATCATATTAACTGAAAAAAAATAGAATCATATTTCAGAATTTTGTAAAAGATATAGGATAAAATGTCTCATAGTATCCTAAACCAGCCTAGTAACATACTATTACCAAGTACTTTATTCAGTTTTGCTTTTTGGAGCTAAACAGTGCGATCTTGTTGCTAAGCACGTGAAGAACTGAGAGGGGATATTTTCTGGAGGAGATGACTTCAAGTTGGTCCTTGAAAGATTAAAAAAAAGACAAGTTTAATGTTTCTCTAAAAACATTTGATTTTCAACTTTAAAAAAGCCTATAACTGTGCACTTCTTTGTTCCTCATTGCTGAGTAGTCTGCAGGTGGGCAGAGGATTCTGTGCAAAGGGACTGATTTCTGCATAGGCTATAACATTTATTATTTTCCAGAGGTAGTCCTCCATCACTGAGAATCAGAACGTCAGTTCCACAAATATGGGTCTCTTTCATGAATCTTCTCTAATTCCTGGTACCACATGTCTTAAACTGAAAGGCAAAAGAGGTGGGAAATTTATTTAGTGACAATCAGTAGGAGGAAGTAAAAAACGTGAAAATATATATCAGTTCTGCTACAAGTAATCATTGGAAATTCTGAGGCAATATGGTGGGATGCTGTCTCCTCCAGATTTTCTTTTAAAAAATCGTTGAAGATATACAGACTTTTCAACAGCATTGGAAATGAATGATAAGAGTGTATTGCAGGCTAGCATTTGAGAGGAGTTTCTACTAACTGAAGTCGATTGGATTCAACTGAGAAATATTTCCCTAGGTTATGCATGCTGACCCCTTTGCACGAGAAGGCCTTGACTTGTTTTCTCTGTCTTCCTCCAGCTCAAGAACAAACAGAGTATCCTAATCAGGCAGGTCACCCCCATACTGAACAGGAAATATTCTCTGAAGCAGTAAAGGTCTTATACCATGGTTCCAGTATTCCACCTCCCACTCTAACCCAAACAAATAAATCATCTCTTTCTACATCAATTTTATACTGCAGCTTCCAGAACACATCACTAGGAGAGAAGAAGATGTGTATTAATTCCTTGCATCCTAGGATATGTATTTTATTACCTCACATGGAGAGCCCAACAATAAAGGAGAATATTTCAGCAGAGTCACAAAGGACAAATGCTTGCTATATACTGTATGTTGGATTAGGGATATACCCATTACTACATGTCTAAGCTTAGATTTGAGATAAGCCACCTAATACTCCAAATGCTCAATGAAGAGATGCTTGAGGACACATAATTTGCCAAGTCTGTTGGCAACACTGGACTTGAACAGATCTCAATTTAGTCAACCATGAGTATAAAGAAATAAGCAAAAAAAAAAAAAAGCAAAATAATTAGGTCTATGTAATATTCTACAGCACCAAGAAGAAGTGATGTTAACCTGAAGTTTCAAAGGAAAGTATACCTCTAAAAATTATTTATGATAGGAAATGGAAGAATATCTAGGTAATCTATTCCGTGTTCTCAATGAAAAGTTTGAAGGTAGGAGCTTTATGAAGTATGAGCAACTAATAACAAAGAGAAAATGGTCTGGGATAAAGGACAACATAAAATGGAAGGTAGTTGTTATGAGGAAAAGAATGCAAGGAATTTCAATACATATGAGCAGAACCAAATTATGTGTAAGAAGCAAAACTGACGTTCTAAAAAATTTAGTTACTGATATGAAGGAAAACTTTCAAAGCTTCATAGACTAAAGTAGAGAAGTAAATATAAAGAGATAGAGAGAAAACAAAGCAATAGCAAAGGTCGATAAATGGAGAGTCTACGAATTTTAAGTGTTCTTAAACAAGATCAAAAAATATATATCACAAGCATTAATATATACTAAAATAGATACAGAATTTCCAGTTGTGTACAGATTATAAAGGATTACTGTTTTCTAGGTAATATTAATGGCAATGTATCCATTATCAGGTACCAGAGAAGACATTTTAAATTTCAAAAGTAGTGGAAAAAATCCGTGATCATCAAGGTGGAAAATAAAATCCAGATCTGTTTAAAGGAACACAGAGCAAGCTGACTTCATTCTTTTAGAATGCAACATGCTATAAAAAATGAGGCAACATGAACAGAAAATACCCAGTAGAGCTGCCATTCATGATTATATATTAAGGCAAAGGATAAATTTTTTAATGCAGTCAAAGCTTTAGAATATACCAGTTATGTAAACTGAATGAAAAATAGTTACTCAAAGGCATCCTTTGACTGAGAGATTCTTTTGACTGAGAGTTGAATTATTAAAAACTAAAAATTAAAAAAATGAAAAAGTCATTAGGTGAGTTTTGAAACAGTGTACAGAGGTCAGAATAAAAAATATTTTAAATAGAGTAACAAAGTAAAATCCAAATGTTTAAAAATTCTCAAAAATAATATAGATATAAACAATATTATAATACTAATCTGAAATTTGAACACCTGATTACAGGCACTTTTGGTTCCAGTCACAATGAAGTAGCTGGTATTAGATTTAACCTCCTGTAGTAAGCAACTGTACACTGGAAAATACATACAAAACAACATTTTCAAGCATTACACAATGGATAGCATGGATCTGCAATCTCTGAAAGAAGGGAAGTATGTGAGTAAGGTCTACATTCTCTCCAGCTTTCTGTCAGGGTGCATTTTCCAAATGTAGCAGTGAAGTGGAACCCAAGCAGAGAACATTAGCCTCTTTGGCCAGAGGAATCAGAGACTGGAGTTTCTGGTTGACAGTACAGCTGAATTCAAAGGGCAGAGTATCAGAGAGGAAGAAGCTGTAAAGTAGATTCAGAAATTTGTGTAGGGGTTCCTCTTGGGGTTTTGCCAAATTCTAAGCTGTGCATTGGCAGCATAAAGCTATTCAGGGCTAGCAGAGAGCAGCTGCTGGGGCAGGAGAGAGGCCATACAGGATTGAGGATATATTGATGTTCTGACCCAGCCAGAGTAGAGAGATCTTTGTCTAGATCCTGATTACATTTAAGACCTTAGAAAGACTCTGCTTAAGGAGTAGGCACCACATTCTAGGAGTAAGGGCTATTTTAGTTTTGAACTGAGTTTTAGATACCCAGAACTAAAATATCCGTGATACCTACACACCTAGGACTAAGTTCAAAACTAAATTAGACCAACTCTGAAAAAAAAAAAATTAAATATCTATAAGATCAAAGTGATCCACCAGCAATTTATTGTCTGACAGACAAAATACAGCCATCACTGGAAGAAGATAACAAATCCAGTCTCCACAGTGTCTTATTTACAATGTCTCTCATAAAATTAAAAAAAAAAAAAGAAACAGTAGATCTGCTAAAAGAAGGAAACTATGGCCCATAAGCAAGAGAAAAATCAGTCAATAAAAGAAAGTCCAGAGATGACTGAAATGTTGAAATTTGCAAAAACTAAAATTTCTATTATAAACATATTATTTATATAAATATAATTTAGAAGAAATAATAGGCTAATATAGTTGAACAGATTTGGCATTTTAGCAGAAAAATGAAAACTCTAGAAAGAATTAAATGGAAAATTTCAAACTAAAAAATACAATATCTAGAACAAGCACAAAACAGAAAACAGAATATCAAATGGTTTAATATATGTATATTAGGAAGCTCATAAAGAGAGAAGAGAGAGAATGTGGTAGAATAAATGCACAAAATTTTTCTGAAATTGATGGAAGACATCAACCCCAAATGTATATCCTATGCAGGATAAATACAAAGAAGACCACACCCATCATATTCTAGGTAAACTTCTAGAAACCAAAGATAAAGAGAAATTCTAAAGGCAGCCAGAGAAAAAGGACACATTGTCTTTAGTAAGACAACTGACTTCTCATTAAAAACAAAAAGGAAGCTAGAAGAATACAATGCGATCTTTAAAATCCTGGGAGAAAAAATTGTCACCTGGAATTCTATATCAAGTCAAAATGTCCCTTAAAAATGGAGATGAAATAAAAAAACTTTTTAGATAAACAAAACACTGGGACACTTTGTTGCTAAACTATCAAAAACAAACTATAAGAAATAGTAAAAGAAGTTCTTCAGGCTGGAGAGAAATGATCCCAGATGAAAGCAGAGCACTAGAAGTGGTAAACCTGTGCATTAAAAACATCCATTAAAATATCCTTAAAAGATAATTGATTCTTTAAAGTAGAAATAATGAAAATGTGTGGTAGGATTTATACTATCTTTGGAGGTAAAATATACATGACAAAGTGACACAAAGGGCGGGGAAAGTTAAAATGAATTTTATAGGTTCTTACATTTTATGTGAAGTGGAATGACATTAATTCAATGTAGACTGTGATTGTGACAGGTTAACAGTTCATATTGTAATCTCTAGAGCAATAATCAAAGAAAATACAAAGAGATATAGCTAAAAGGACAATTAAAAAATAAAAGTAAAATACTAAAAGTACTCAATTAATGGACTAACACTCTAATTAAAAGACAGATATTGTTAGACTGTGTATTTTAAAAAAACAAGCCCAACTATATTCTGTTTGCAAGAGACATCATCTTAAATAAAAGGACACAGATAAGTTGAACATGAAAAAATATGGGAAAACATGCATCTTACAAATACTAATCTTAAGAAAGGTAATATGGCTATATTAATTTCAGGCAAAATAGATTTCAAGACAAAAAGTATTACCAGATGTAAAGAGGGATTCTTGGTAATAATAAAATATTAAGTTTCATCTAAAAGATGTAAAATTTCAAACATTTGATTTTCAAAAATGTAGCTTCAAAATACATGAAGAGAAAAATGACAGAACTAAAAGAAGAAATAGACAAACAAAAATAATTGGAGATTTAAAAACTACTCTCTCAGTAATTATTTGAACAAGTAGACAAAGAAAATTCTTAAGAACATAAATTTGAACACTATAAGACAGCTTGATCTAATTGACAATTATAGAAGACTATATATCCAATTGTCATAGAGTATACATTCTTTTCCAATGCACATGGAATATTCATTAAAATATGGTCCATATACTGGGGCATAAATAAATCTGACAAATGTCAAAGGATGGAAATTGTATTGAATATGTTCACTGACAGCGATGGAATTTTCTAGAAATCAATATTTTAAAAGTAACTAGAAAATCTCCAAATATTTTAAAATTTAACAATATACTTCTAAACAACCTATGGAAATTAGAAAATATTTCTACTCTAAACAGTAATGTGGGTACAACATTTCTACATTTGTGAGAAGTAACTAAATCAATGCTTAGAGGGAAATTTATAGCTTTAAATGCACATATTAGAAAGGAAAGAAAGGTTTAAAATCAGTGATGTGAGCTTTCACTTCAAGAAGCTGGGAAAAAATAGCAATTAAATACAAAAAAACGAAAACAAAAGAAAGGGCAGAAATCAAACAAGAGTGAAAATTAACAAAGCTCCAAATTTCTTCTTTGAAAAGATCTATAAAATTGAAAATGAAAGAGGAAATACAAATACAGAGAAGCCATTTAAGCAAACTGGGAGTTGTTACTTCCTTAATATGGTAAAATATGTACCTTAGTCCCAAAGCCCACATTGTAATGGGAGAAATATTAGAGGCTTCCTTGGTAAACTCAAAAGCAAGACAATAATATCTACTCTCTTTACTACTTTTTTAACATTGTGTTGGAGGAATGTCTACAGAAAAAGTAGACTCGAACAAATTAAAGACATATGATTTTCTTGAGCAGGGCAACACAATGTCATAAAGATGTCAGCTGTCCCTAAATTTATGTATAAATTTAGTGCAATCTTAATAAAAATGACATCAGAGTTTTTAGTTTTTTAGCTAGACCGATTGGTTATAACATACATTTGGAAGGACAAACAAGCAAGAATAATCAGGAAATTGGCGAAAAAAGAAGAGCAATTCGGGGCCAGCCCCATGGCATAGTGGTTAATTCCAGTGTGCTCTGCTTTGGCTGCCTGGGTTCATGGGTTCGGATCCCAGGTGTGGACCTGCACCACTTGTCAGCCATGATGTGGCAGTGACCCACATACAAAATAGAGGAAGATTGGCACAGATGCTAGCTCAGGGTGAATCTTCCTCAAGCAAAGAAAGAGGAAGATTGGCGACAGATGTTAGCTCAGGGTGAATCTTCCTCAGCAAAAAAAAAAGAGCAATTCATGGACATAGCTCTACTATGTACTAATGCCTTCATAAATGAAACAGTGTGGTATAGGTACATGAATAGACAGACAAACAGAACAGAATAGAGAATCCAGAAATAGTCTCAACTACCTATAAAAAGTAACCATATGATAAATCTGGCACTTCAAATAATAGGAAAAGATGGACTTATTAAGTGGTGATAGGATAACTGATTTGTCACATACAGAAAGATAAAATTAGTTCTATTCCTCAAATTATAACCAGGAAAAATTACCCAATGGATCAGTGATTTAAATATAAAACATGAAACCATATAAGTACAAGAATAATACTTGAACTCCTCCATTTGTTAAGTGGGGAAAACATTCCTAAAGAAGACCTAAAATTCAGATGCAATATGTGAAAGAATTGATAAACTTGAAAACATAAAAGTAAGTTAAAAAATCATGCATGAAAAAAACATTATAAGCAAAATTTTTAAAAAAACCCAATAAACTGGA
This sequence comes from Tapirus indicus, assembly GCA_031878705.1. NCBI lineage: Eukaryota > Metazoa > Chordata > Mammalia > Perissodactyla > Tapiridae > Tapirus > Tapirus indicus. Next base: position 56,373,536 of record CM062924.1, on the reverse strand, counting down.
GGATATATTTGCAAATATATAAAAACTGAGGATTAATATCCATAACATATAAGAATTTCTACAGATAGAGGAAACAATGGTCAACAGTCATATGGAAAACTGAGCTAGAAAAAAGAACAGACAGTTCATAGAAAAAGAAATGCAGATTGTTCTTACTCTTATGGAAATATGATCAATTTGCTCATTATAAGAACAAAGCAAATTAAAGGTGCTCTGTGATTGTACTTCTCAACTATCAGATTGGAAAAATTCAGAAATCTGACAATTTATTCTGTTAGTGCGGCTTTGGGGATATAGGTACTTTCATAAATTGCTGGTGAGAATGCAAAATAGTAGACCCACTTTGGAGTCAAGTTGATAGTATCTAGTAACATTATGTATGAATTTACCCTTGACCCAGCAATTCTACTTTAGGATTCTTTTCCAAGGGTCATGTACTAAGTTAAATACAAGGATATATAAATAAGGCTATTTATTGCAGGCACTATTTGTAATAGCTGAAGTCTGGAAAGAACTGAATTGTTTATCAATGGGGTACAGTAAACTATGAAACATTCATACAATGGAATACTATGCAGCTAAAAAAAGGAAAAGAGGAGTTTCTTTATTTACTACTACATAATGACATTTAGGATCATTTAAATAACACAAAGGTTGGAAGATTGTGCGGTGTCTGATCTAAGAAAGATGGTGGTTACACACACACATTTGCTTAAATTAAAAAATGGAAAGACAAATAGTAAAATTTTAATGAATGGCTATGAATGGGAGAGGGCAGATGTTGGGCAATGGAACCTAGATTTCTTTGATGAGAACATTTTTTTAGATCTTATTTGAAACCATGTAAATATTTTCTACAGTTATAAAACAGTTAAATTTAAAAAGCAATTTTTAATAATTAAAAACAAAATGAAGTAAGTGTACTGAACTTTTTACTGCATTGGTAGTGACCAAACAGAAAGGAACTATTTCAAGTGTTTTTAAAACTCAGTAAATTATTCATTCTTAGTGAGATATACTTTAGTATAAAAAGAACTAAAAAGATCTTAAATTGTTTTCAGTAATTATGTTGACAGCATTGGTTGTGTGTGGCTCGTATGATAAAGCAAATGGACAATTATGTCAGCACTGTGGAGAGCCAAGATTTTCGACATTGTTGAAAGGACATGCAATGTAATGTTGATGGGGTTAAGTAAAAATCTTGCCATTCTGTAATGAGTTTGAAATGGAAGTGTAAATTTTATTATGTATTTTATCTTAAAAATATGTACTTTGCTGATCTAACCAGCAGCAACAAGCTCACCACCACCTGGATTATGTTCTCTAAGTGTCATTTTCCCTGAAAGGAAACAGGACTTCTTGGAAAAATGGCTGATTCCATGTCTGAGGAAGGAAACATGTGAGGTGAGTCTGGAACATTATATCAGAAGACAAAGGAGCTATTCAAGACTGGTAGGGTGTACCTAAAGGACTTGGAAATAAACCTGAATAGAATCACACTGGCTGACGATGGGATAATTTTGAGCATCAATAAAAACAATAACTGCAATGGGTTGAAATGCGTCAAATATGTTTAAATCCAAGAGTTTGTATTTACACTAAAATTAAAAATAAAACTCATTGAGTTTTTAGAGGACGCTAGAAAATCAACTCTTCGTTTTAAAAACTGATAAATGGAGGGAAAGATAAGACTTTTCTTTCCGATATAAATTGTACCATGGGATAACCAAGTAGTTGACACAAGGAAGATATTCCAATTAATAAATGAAGAAGAAATGCTAGAATGAGACTATTACTATCTTGTAACCCCTCTGTGTCCTGATATTTTTCTCTTGATGCTCAAGGGAAGACTACCTGCTCTAAAATTACCCAACTCTCTTCACCATTCCCCAGGGTCTGTTCTTTTCTAATTGTGGGAGTCAAGGTGAGTTAGTGGATACGTTATTCACTTTACATCAGAGAAGCTGATTTTATGGCCCGAATATTAAGAGCGGGATCTATGTACCCAGATATTCCCTAACATTGTTGATTAAACTCAGGCAGACCAGACAATTCACCCAAATTGGGGCAATCAAATTCTTTCTGTTGGGGATTAGGACACAGAATGTCTGCTTAGTGTCCAATGAACACTTGAACTGGGAGGTCAGGTAGAACTAATGGAGACTAATGTAGAAGGCTGTGCATACATTTTTTAATAGATTTATTTTTTAGAACAGTTTTAGATTTACAGAAAAATTGCATAGATAGTAAAGAGTTCTCATATGTCCTGCACTCAGTTTCCCCTGTAATTAATATCTTATATTAGTATGGTACATTTGTTACACTTAGTGAATCAACATTGATATATTATTATTAACTAAAGTATATAGGTTATTCAAGTTTCCTTAGTTTTTACCTAATGTCCCCCTTTTTTTGGTTCTAGGATCTCATCCAGGATACCATCTTACATTTAGTTATGTCTGCTTAGGCTCCTCTTTGCTGTGACAGTTTTGCAGACGTTTCCTTGTTTTTTATGACCTTGACAGTTTTGAGGAGTATTGGTAAGGTATTTTGTAGATGCACCTCTGTTGGAATTTGTCTGATTTTTTTTTTCATGATTAGAATGGAGTTACGGGTTTTGGGGGAACAGATCACAGAAATAAAGTGTCATTTTCATTGCATCATACCGAGGATACGTACTATCAATATAACTTATTGCTGCTGATGTTGACCTGGATCATTACTTGTCTGAGGTAGTTTTTGTCAGGTTTCTCCACTGTAGAGTTACTCTTTTTCCCTATTTGTATACTATGTTCTTTGGAAGGAAATGGTTATGCAAAGAGTGGAGAGTTATGCTCCACTTTCTTAAGAGCAGATTATCTGCATAAATTATTTGGAATTTCTCTGCATGGGAGATTTGTCTCTTTCCCCCTACTTGTAAATTTATTCACTTTTTATTTATATCAATATCAATATAGACTCGGGGGTATTTATTTGTGTTATAATCCAACACTACTTTATTTTGTTGCTTAGATTGTTCCAGCTTTGGTTATTGGGAGCTCTTTCAGTTGTCCTCTGTGCCCCTTTGACATACTTACTCCCATGAATGGTTTTTGTTTTTTTAACATTTCTTTACATTTGGCACTATGAGATGCTCCAGGCTTATCCTGTATATTTTCTGTTTCAGTCTGGTCCTAGAATCAGCCATTTCCCAAGGAACCTTGGTTCCTTTTATTGGAGAATGGTATTAGAAACCAAGATGTAGGCACTAATTTGGCTCATTGTTACTGTTAGGCTCTCTCAGCTAACCTAAGAAGAAAATATATGTGTGTATCCTAACACGTGTATGTACACATATCTATACATATTTCTATATGTGACCATTTGTATCTACATTAAGATACATATGAGTTCATTCTGATGTTTCCAACTCTAGTCCATTACTCTAGCCTCCTTTCCCTGCTATCTGTAAATTCCCAATCCAACAGTGGGAAGCCTGACTTCCATTATCCATCATCCATTTACTTAATTGTTCAATTCCAGTATACACTTATACCAGTATCACAATTGTTAAACCATATCCCTGTGGAAAGTAACTTTATCAACTAGAGCACAGTGTTTATGTGCAATTATTTTTGTCTTTAGTCTTAAAGAATCCACTCATTTCCAAAGTTACTTAAGTCAGCATCATTTCCCCCCACCTATTCAGTGAGGTTGGTTCATACATTTGTTATACAGTTAGATTCTCTTGTCACAGTCTGCATTCCTTTCTGGGATCCTTTGACCTCCTAAATGATTTTTTAAAAATTTGCATACCTTAAAGTTCAGGCTGTTTATGCTCTAAAGTTCTATGGGTTTGACAAATGCATAATGTCATGTATCCACCATTTACAAATAATTGATGGATAAGGAAGAGAAGAAGACTATATAGAAAATTTTGTCACCAGTGAACAGATAGTTTTAATTTTTCCTGCCTAACCTACATGTAAGAAATATTTAGAATAAAAAAATATTTTGCTATAAATGGCGGGAACCATCTTTGCTCTACTCATCATGTGAAATTTTCTTTGGCTTTATTATATGTTGTTCCCTTTCTTTTATGTGTCCCAAAGCTTCAAATAGGAGAATTTTGTTTTGTTTTGTTTTCCAGTATAAAGTTGCTTTCATTACAAGAGAAGACCATTTGGAGCAATAAAATTTTCCTTTCATATCCAATATTAAAAAAGGAAAAAAAATTTTTTTCTTTTCACCTGTTTAAATCCCGTCCTCCTAGTTCAGCCTCATTTGGTTAAATAATAGACATCATGCAATCCTGTGACAAAACTTGGGATTTCTAGGTGAGAAATTGGCTAGTCTCATTGAAGAGTAAAATACCACGGGAAAAAGGCACAATCACCATAAGCAAGGTCTTTGTCTTTTATGAATGTGAAGATCAACAAGTACGTGGTTCTGAGTTCTGAAAGGACGCTTTTTATTTCATATGCTCTACCCATGCAGAAGGACGAAGAAGAAAGTGTCCTACCCAAGCAGAGCTTGGGTTTGTCAGGTGTGACTTATGGCTGTTTATTTTAGTTGCTTTAAGAGTAATCAAATTTTCCTTGACAGTCTACTCTACTGTTCAGTTTTGCCAGGTTTTCAATAATGAATAGAACTGAATTTGAAAATTGAAATTCCTCCAGCCATATATGTGAATGTGCATGGAAGGATATAAAGGAGAAGAAGGGAGTTCTCTGAAGGAGGCAGCCGTGTCATTCTTGACTTTCTAGTTCCTAGCACTTGAGACACAATAGATGCTGAATAAATGCCACTGAGTAAATGAAACAGTAAAATGAAAAATGACCTGGCGTCATTTTTATGGAATAGTAGTGGGAATGGAGATGAACCAACATATATCCATTGCAGTTATTTGATAATTCAGAAATGGGATTTATTATGGTCTCTCTGGCAAAATTTCCAGCCCTACAGTAGTCCTTCTCTCTGCAAATTCAGGATTCTTTCTGTTGTAAGTGGCAGAAACACATTCATTGTAGGCAAAAAAGGAGGATCAGTTACCGCTATGGACTGAATGTTTGTGTCTCCCCAAAATTTGTGTGTTGAAGCCGTAAACCCCAATGCAACTATATTTGGGGACAGGGCCTTTTTGGAAGTAATGAAGTCATAAGGGTAGGGCCCTGATCTGATAGCATTAGTGTCCTTTTAAGAAGAGGAAGAAAGACCAGAGCTCTCTTTCTCTTATGCATGCATGGAGGAAAGGTCATGTGAAGATTCAGCAAGCAAGCAGCCACCAGCAAGCCAGGGAGAGAGATGTCACCGGAAACTGAATTGGCTAGCACCTTGATCTTAGACTTCCAAACCTCTAGAACTGTAAGAAATTTCTGTTGTTCAAGCCACCTAGTCTATGGTATTCTGTTATAGCAGCCTGAGCAGATGAATACAGTCATTCATGTGGTAGAAAAGATAATGGCATAATCACAGGGTTGTAGGAAGAGCTATAGGAAGTCTGGCCTCAGGGACAGCCCCAAGACTTTCTCCCTCCCTGTCTTTTGTGTGTGCTAGTGTCTGCTTGAATTTATCCCATAGAAAGAGTCTCCACGTGACAGAAAAAAACTACTCAGACTGAGATTTACATTCTTCTCATCTAGCAATCTCAATAAAGAGAAAGTTCTTTTTGTCATGTTTGAAAATTAATCCTGGAGAAGGACTCTGATTAGCTCTGCTCAGAACACAGATTCACACCTTAGGATAAATTTCTGTGTTTGGGAGGGTAGTCAGATATTATTGACAAGGCATAGATCACATGCCCGTGGTTGTTACAGTGGAGTAGAGAGGAGCCAGGTGCAACCCCATCAAAACCATGCACAATGGGTTAGCGGTGGTTCTTTAAAGGAAAGGATGCTTTAATATGAAAAGAGCATACGTCCACTCCAAATATGCTGGGCCAGGCGTGTCTGTGATTTGGGGGAATTGAAGCATCTCCAAACCAATGCTCAGGGTTTCAGAATCAAGCTGCATTTGGACTATACAGCTCTGATAGTGCTTCCCATTTTCAGAAAATAGGCTTTAGTCCTGAGACTAAGCTGCTGTCCAGTACCTTATCTCTGAGTATCTTAACACTGTTTTGTCTCCTTTTCCACAGGACCTGCCATCATATCTCCAGTATTTCTAGTTTTTCTTGACCTGAAATTACTCAGGAATTTGAATTCTATGATTGAACTAATTCTTTGAGATCAATTTTCTGCCTTTTGATTCCTGAACATCATTTGCTTCTGGATTTCATATTGCCATGCCATGCTCACAGTATGTTTATTATAAAAACCCATTTCCCTCATTTTAGACTCTGTGAGGCTGGCTGACGTCCTGGACTGACACTTATTACCTATATTTGACCTGGCTGGAGGGAGACTCTAGAAATTTGCGGATCAGTTGAAGTCCTCCTGATCCCCTTACCAGCTTCAGCAGATGAACTGAGTGCAGGTTTCCCTCAGTCCTCTTCTGTCTGATCTGTCCTCCTGAACTCTATGGCTTTACCTGAGATAGAAAAAGAAAAACATTTCTCACTCATAAATTTTACAGCATGTATGCCAGGCCTTTTGATATTCATATTTCATGTAGTTTCCTATATTGACTCTGGGCTTTGGTAAATGGGGCACTAGCAAACATGACACAAGCAGATTTGAGAATCTTTCCCTAGTGGCTAAAATGCTTGTCAATCTTACTTTTTCTTCTCAGGTTTCTTAGACTTCTGCATTTTCTCTGTGGCCCCCAGAGCACAGGCACCTGACTAGAGGTTTGCAGGTGGAATGGGGTTCCATTTCCGTTTAACTGACTGAGGATTTCAGGCTTTTTTGTCTTTAACTTTGAGGGCACAAAATTTCTGGAAGGATTTGTCAAAGAAACTGGTTTTTTTAACACAATCTTTCTCTGCACTTCTGAAGCTGCACTCCTGCCATGTTCTCATGGATGCACTCTTCCCTCAGGCCTCTGCTGCCTGCCTTGTGATCAAAGTGAGTCCCTGATCCCCAGGTTTGGACTTGTTTTTTTATTATCCAACAAATCCTTACCATTGTGGATTTGGCTATTTTCCCAGCTTCACTTATGTTTAGCTAGGGCTGTGACCCACAGCCTGTTATAAGCTATCCATGGAAACTGATTATGTCACTCAGCCTCGTCTGAAAATACGACTTTTGACAGATCCATCCATAACTCTGAAATATGTTATGGAAAGATAATTGGCTAATGCCCATGTGATATCTCTCTCTTTGGGGATTAGGCATTGAGAATATTTGAAAGAAAATGAGCTGGATAATACACAGTGTGATTATTAAATTTTTCTCCAAAGGTTATACCAGTTGAATATACAGTCTCAAGTAATATTTAATTAAAAGTTAGAATTTCTAGTCCATGGTTTTTGGAGCATCACAATTTTTAATTAAAGCTTTCTTTGCACAGGTATATTTTCAAAGGTTATTAACCAAAACTACAATTTGAAAAAACCTGATTTTTTGATCAAGCCACTAACTTTGTGCCCTTAAATAGGTCACAACTTCTCTGAGCTTCCACCTGATTGCCTATGAAAGGACAGGTTAGGTATGCCAATAAATTTGGATAAATTCCTTAAAAAATAAAATTTAAAAAGAAATAGAAAGCCTGAATACTTCAATAACCATTGTATTAGTCTGCTCAGGCTGCTATAACAAAATACCATAGCCTGGTGGCTTAAACAACAGAAATTTATCTTCTCAAAGTTCTGGAGGCTGGGAAGTCCAAGATCATGCTGTCGGCCAAGTCATTTCCTAGTGAGAATTCTTCCTGGCTTGCAGACAGCCACTGTGTTTTCACATGGCAGAAGGAGAGAGCTAGCTCTCTGGCATTTCTTCTTATAAGGACACTAACCCTATAAGGATCAGAGTGCCACCCTTATGACCTCATTTAACCTTAATTACTTCCTTATTCCAAATATAGCCACACTAGGGTTTAGGCCTTCAACAGACGAGTTTGGAGGGGTGCATAATTCAGTCCATAGCAGTCATTAAATAAATTAAATCAGTAGGCTCTTTTCACAAAGAAAATACAGTTTTTATGGAACTTTCAATGAAAAGATCACTCCAAACTTACATAAACTCTTTCAGAGCCTAGGAAAAAAGTGAATATTTCCCAAATCATTTTATGCAGCTAGATAGAAGCTTGATAGTAAAGCCAGAGAAGGACAGCATAAGCAAGAAAATTACTAGCAAATCTCTTTTGTGACTCTAAATGCATAAATTCTAAAAAAAGAAAATTATTAGCAAACCAAATCCAACAGTATATAAAAGGATAATACATCATAAACAAATTTGATCTAATATAGAAATCCAAGAGTGGTTTAATATCAGAAAATCTATAAGTGTCATTTATCTCATTAACAGATGAAAGTAGAAAAATAATATACATCTCAAAAGATGCAGAAAACAAATTGTTTAAAATCAGCACCCTTTCATGAGAAACATCCTTAGTGAAATATGAATATAAAGAAAGTTTCTTAACCTAATAAAGAGTATCTAAGAAAAATTGAATGCAAACATCCCTCTTTATGGGAAAATGCTTGAAGCATTTCTTTTAAAATTAGAAATAAGATAAAAATGCCCATTATCACCTTTTCTGGAGGGCCTAGCTAGTATAGTAAGAAAAGACATTGGACAAAATGCATAAGAATTGGAATTAACAAATCTGTCAATATACAAAGTTGCTTTGATTGAATACATAGAAAATGCAAAAGAATCTACAATCAAATTATTAGAAATAATACAAGTGTTTAGTAAGGTGACTATTTCTGGTTTTATCTGAAAGTGGATTCTAAGAAAGGGGCTAAGATGCACGTCATTTATTTAGGAGTTGACCTCAGAGAAGTGGCAGTGAGGTGGCTGGAAGAATGAGGTAGAGAGTAAGAAAAACGAATACATGGGGTGTTATTGAGTTAGCTGCTGTTTGGGGCAACTGGAGTTTAATCCCACTGGTGACTTTCTGAAGATCTGTGTCGAATGTGACTTAGAACCGTCCTTCCAAAAGATGAGAGGTTGATGGAGAGACACCACAGTTTATGCTTGAGGTAGGACACTGGCAGTATGTATCAAATTGCCCACCACTGTTGTGCTGAAATTGGAAACAGGATGAAGAAATGTGGGGAAGAGCACAAAAGCATCTGCAGTAGTGACTGGTTATAAGACCAATATAAAAACTGAATTGGATTTCCACACACAAGGTACAAACAGAAAAACATAAAACAATTAAAAATATGTGCTAGATATGTATGGAGAAAACTATAAAAATTATAAAACTTCCTTGAATGTTATTATAATATGGCTATATAAGTGGAGAGATTTACTATATTCATGGAAAATAAGTCTTAGTATTCTAAAGTTGTAAATTCTCCCAAATTGATCCATAGAAGTGAAATACTATCAATATCATCTTGCAGTTTTCTTTTTTTTTTTTTTATACTTATGGATTTTCTTGTCTTCCCAAGGACAATGAATTATAAGGAATTTGTATCAGAGCAACCTGATGAAGTGGAAAGAACATGCACTTTGAAGTAAAACAAAACATTATTTTTAATGCTGTTTCCAGCAAATACTTAACCTCAGAGAGATCGTTTCTTTAACTTTATGAAAGAAGAGGTAGTACCTAAACTCAGAGTAATGAGGGCTAAATGGGAAAAATGAATAAGTGAAAATGTAAATAAAAATCTCTGGCACATAGTAGGCATGTAGGAAATGTTCCTTCTCTTCCTTTCTCCTTGAAGACAGGCTTCCACTTCTGTGGCTTTAGTATCTCCATTCCATGATCAATGAACTCAGAAATAGAAATTGAATTTTACCAGCTGTTAAACTTTTTGGAGAATAAAAAAGGAAGTAAATATCAAGTGAACAAGCAATTGCAAGCATTAGTTTGAAATGTCAATATTCCCTTGACAACTGGACCTCTTTTTTCTATCACTATCATCTAAATCCCTGTTGTTTGTCACTTTCTTTATGGTGTTCTCTTAGACATTTGTGATTTTAAAGTAATCAATTTTATCAATCTTTCTCTTATGCTTAGTGCCTCTTTGAGTCTTACTCAACAAATTACACTAATTATTATAGCTTTGTAATAAATCTTGATATCTAGTAGAACAAATATTCTATATTATTCTTCTCAACTATTCTTGGGCCATGGCCCCTTCATGTTACTTTTAGAATCAGTTGGTCAAGTTTCTTCAACAAACTAAGTTGAGATTTTGATTGATATTGCATTTTTCAAAGATTAATTTGGGTAGATTTACGTATTTAGAATATTGAGTTTTTCTATCCATGAACACAGAACATATCTAATTTATTCAGCCTTATTGAATTTTTAAAAAGTTTTAATATTTTTAAGTTGAGTGTTGAGTTTGTGGGTGTGTGTTTTGTGGTTATGCTTCATAACTTAAATGTATGCATTATATATCAAATATCATATAATCTTTTTAAAAATGTGAAAATGTGCCATAAGTGGAATGTAGCCATTAAAAATGATGATGAAATTATTGATACAGAAAGATCCACAGCATATTAATAAGTGAGAAATTACTTTTTTCATAATAGCATATGTTTTATGTAAATGTCAATTATTTAAATATATGTAAAAATATGAGCATGGAATAAAGAGAGATATTTAGAGGGCTGTTCAAAATGCAGAGTCAGATACAAGAGTCAGATAGAGAAGCATGTCCAGAATGGTGGAGTAAGGACCTTTGAAAATCTGTTCCTCCTTCCATAAAAGCAAAATAGCACTGACAAATATTGTCAAAATTAACATTTTCAGAACTCTGGAAATTAAAGAATTGCAATATTTAAGGACTGTTGATTCAAGAAAATCAGCTGGATCATGGTAAGAACATTGAGCTTTGTGGTGTTTTAACTTGCTCTTTTCCGTCTCCCTTTCCCTAGATCAGTAGTAGCTTTGAAAACCAACACCCTCACAACTACAGTAGCTATAATAACCATCAAACTAGTGGCTACTGGAGGCGTGATCTGTGTTTGGATCACTCTAAAAGCCCCTTTCCCTAGAAATTTGGCATTATTTGACCTGTCTGGTAGCTCACTAAGAAGCCCCATTCCCAGGGCTTGTCTTTATTTGACCTGACTCAGAACTCACTCTATGTGAATAGCCTTATTCCTGGAGCACTTGTCAAAAATAATCAGCAGCAATTGTTTAACACCACCCAAGGTGGTATTACCAATTGGGGTAAGAGAGGCAGACCACAACCCTTAAAAGGAAAAAGTAGGGAATGAGATTTCTACATGGGGTTTTGAAAAGCTCCAACATATTCCTGGGAAGCTAGAAGGCCACACACATGTGCGTGGATGTGTTGCATGCCTAGGAAAGACCTGAAAAGGCCCTAATCTCTTACTGACCTTAAAGCTATACAAGCAGCAAGTAAAGGCTAAGAAAGAGTTGTAAACTGCCTGCCAGAGCATTGAAGGCAAGCCCCAATATATGCACAGAGCCCCTCAGCAAAGACTGGGCCACTCATTGGCTCAAGGCATTTAAGGAAATCTCTGTCCAATAATTAGCTGACCGGTAAGTTAATCAAACAGAGACTTCAGTGGCCACATACAACAAAGAATACAGACTTTACAATATTAGTTCAGAAAAGTCATTAAACAAAGAACAACAAACCCTAGGTAGGAGGGGGATCAGATTTTTATATAATAGAATAATGATTATATTATTTAAAATATCTAGTTTTTAATAAAAATTAAGAGACATGTGAAGAAACAAGAAAGTATGGCCCATACGGAGGAAAAATGCAATCAATAGACACTATCCTTAGGAAAGCCAGACATTGAACATACTACACAAACATTTTAAATCAGCTATTTTAAATATGTTCAAAGAGCTAAAGGAACCATGTTTAAAAAACTAAAGGAAAGTATGAGAACAATGTTTTTCCAAATAGTGAATATCAATGAAGAGATAGAAATTATCAAAAGGAAACAAAAAGAAATTCTGGAGTTGAAAAGTACAATAACTGAAATGTTAAATTCACTAGAGAAGCTCAATAGCATATTTGACCAGGAAAAGGAACGTATCAGAGAACTAGAAAATAGATCGATATAGATTTTGCAATCTGAGGAACAGAAAGTAAAAAAGAGTGAAGGAAAATGAACAGAGCTTCAGAAGTCTGTGTGACACCACTGACAGAACCAACATATGCATAATGGGAGCCACAGAAAGAGAGAAGAGAGGAAAAGGAGCAGGAAGGACATTTGAAGAAACAATGATTGAAAACTTCCCAAATTTGATGAAAACCTTAATATACACATCTGAGAAACTCAACACACACCAAATAGGACAAACCAGAGATCCATACCCAGACACATCAGAGTCAAACCATTCAAAGTCAAAAAACACAGAATCTTGAAAGCAATAAGGGAAAAGTCACTCATCATGTACAAGGGATTCTCAATAATATTAACAGTTGACTTTCCTATCAGAAACCATAGACACCAAAAAGCAGTGAAATGACATATTTAAAGTGCTTAAAGAAAGAGACTGTCAATCAAGATTTCAACATCCAGCAAAACTATGATTCAAAAATGAAGAAGAAATTAAGACCATTCCAGATAAACAAAAACTGAGAGATTTGTTCTTAGCAGCCCTGCCTTGCAAGAAGTACTAAAGGGAGTACATTAGGCAGAAAGGAAAGGACAATAGATGGTAATGTGAATCCATAAGAAGGTATAAAGAATACTAGTAAAGGTATCTACATAGATAAATATAAAAGACAGTGTAAATGTATTTTTGTAATACTTTTTTTTTTCTACTATCTGATTTAAAAAAGAGCTGCATAAAGCAATAACTATAAAATTGTGTTGCTGGGCTTATAGCTTATAAAGATGCAATTTGTATGACAATAATAGTAAAAGGAGGTGGAATCAAAGCTGTATTGCAGCAAAGTTTTTGTACACTATGGAAATTAAGTTGTTCTTATCTAAACTAGAATATTTTAAATTGAGATGTTACTTTTAATACTCCAGGGTAACTGCTAAGATAATAACTAAAAAAAAAATTCATAAAAGAAACAAGGGAATTAAAATGGTATACTTAAAAATATCTATTAAACACAATAGAAGCAGTAATGGAGGAAAAGAGGAACAAAAAAAAAGATATAGATTTATAGAAAACAAATAGGAAAATGACAGAAATATATCTTGTCTCATCAGCAATTATATTAAATGTAAATGGACTAAACACTCCAATCAAAAGTCAGAGATTGGCAGAAATGAATAAAGAATATAATATATATATATATATATATATAATATATATATATATATATAATATAATCCAACTATCTTCCCTGCAGAAGAGGCACATTTTAGATACCAAGATCAAATAGGTTGAAAGTAGAAGGATGGGAAAAGATACCGTGCAAACAATACCCAAAAGAGAGCTGAAGTGGCTATGCTAATATCAGCAAAATAGATTTTAACAACAACAAAAAAATCTGACTATAGAATAAGAAGAATATCTTATTGACCTTAGAAAAGAGTGAATCCATATCAAAATTATTGCGATGCAGGAAAATCAGTGCTTAGAAGGAACTTTATAGCTGTAATTACAAATTTATAGCTGAAAACTAATAAAGGAGCCAGCAAATTTGCAGGGTACAATATCAGTATACAAAAGTCAATTGTATTTCTAGACACTAGTAATGAACAATTAAAAATGAAATCAAGGAAAGCAATTAAGATATTAAGAAAATGAAGAAAACTCCATTTAAAGTAGAATAAAATAGGAATAAGTTTAACAAAAGTACAAAATGAAAAAAATATTTTTTTCCTTTTTCTTGTTTTTGTATTTATATGAGATGATGGAAGTTAACTAAGCTTATTGTGGTAGTCATTTCACAATATATGTAAGTCAAGTCCTTATGCTGTGCACCTTAAACTTATACAGTGCTGCATGTCAATTGTATCTCAATAAAACTGGAAAAAAGTATAAAACATATACACTTAAAACTACAAAATGTTGTAGGAAGTATTGGTGAGAATGTGGAGAAATTACAATCCTCATACATTGCTGATAGAATGTTGTAGCTGCTTTGGAAAACAGTTTGCAGCCTCAAAAAGTTAAACATGGAGTTACCATATGGCCCAGCAATTCCACTTCTAAGTCTACATCCAAGAGCATTGAACACATATGTCCATACAAAAACTTGTACACAAATGTTCATAACTGCATTACTTATAATGCTAAAAAAGTGGAAACAACTCATATAAATGGAGAAACAAGATGTATTATATCCACACAATTATTCAGCTATAAAAAGAAATGAAGTGATGATAAAAGTTACATGGATAAAGTTTGAAAGCATTATGCTACGTGAAACAAGCCAGTCACAAAAGGCATATTATATTGTATAATATGGTTTAATTCCATTTATATGAAATGTACTGAATATGCAAATTCTTAGAGACAGAAAGTACATTAGTAGTAGCCATGGGCTGGAGAGAAAAGAGAATAGGAAGAGACTGCTAAGAGTTATAGGGTTTCTTTTGAAGTTGATGAAAATTTTCTTGAATTAGGTTGTGGTGATGGTTGCACAACTCTGTGAATATACTAAAAACCACTGACTTGTACACTTTAAAAATTTGAATTTTGTGTTATGTAAATTATGTCTCGATAAAGCTGTTATAAAAAATGCATCCCAAGGTCCTTTTTAAGTCTGATCTTTTGTTTTAAGGCACATTACACGAACATAATAAGTAGCTAGAGCAAACTGAGATAATCACAAATCATCCCTAAAAGTAAGCTTCAATTTTTTCTTAGTGACATATCCATAAGGAGAGAAATTTTTGCAGATAGTTTACCTGTACAAAAACTGTTTGAAAGTGACTGTATTGGAAATCCCTGGCTGCCAAGCCAGACCAAGGGTGTGACTGCAGTTGGTGGGCCTGACTCATTGCATGGTCCCAGAATTGGAAGATCACCTTCTTCTTTGCCTGATAGAAGAGGGAATGTTGACTAGTTTTTAAAATGTACAGATTCCACATCCCTCATTATGCTGAAGTTCACCTCTGCTTAACTGGGGAGTGTCCTGTGGTTGTATCTGGCAACTCTGGACTTGTGGCAACTAGAAGAACGAACATTCAGACACCCTGGTCTCTTCAGGTGGAGAGTTCTTGTAGTAAAGCATCATAAACTTAAGTGATGCAATATGAAAATGTGCAATCTTTTAAAACAGCAATTTATTATATTTAACTTTTTTATTATGTTGAAAATAATATATGTACTTTAAAAAATATTCAACAAGTATAAAGGAAGGGTCTTCCTTTGTCACTAAACCCAAGTTTCACTCCCAAGAGGTAACCATGGTCAAGGAGTTACTGTGATATTCTGCCAGTCTTTTGCCTATTTCCTCTCAGATCCCATCTCTCCTCTGTTCTGTATTACACAGAACTCATTTCCCATCCTCAGGTTTATTCCAGGAAGGTTTGGACGATGAAGGGTGGGAAAAGGGAAAAATCTACTTTGGCATCATGTGGTGCTTCTAAGGCAAGTGCATCTCTTCTGTGGTCCCATCTCCCTTTAGGGAAGCCCATCCTGGTTCTAGCTGCCTTTGAGTGGCTCAGCATCTGGGATTTGGTGACTATCCCCTCCCTGTGTTCCTCCAGCCTAGGGGTAGTAGTGACTTCCTGCTTTTGCTAAACCTGGCATCATCTTACCCTATACCATTTAGCTTCTTAGCTTTTTCACCATCTGTTACACAGGGGTGTTAAGTTCTTCTATTTGAAATATCTAGGGTAGTTTGTTCTCTGTCTGGACATTGATTGATACAGTATTCTTCCAGAAATTTCCTATGATTATATATTCATGTGCACAAATATCCTTTTTCATACAGGGGAAATCATAGTATTTATATATTGTCTTTTTATTTTACAATATATCTAGGAGAGCTTTCCTATAAGCCTATGTAGATTGACATCCGTCTTTTAACTAGCCGCATGTTATTCTATTATGGGGATATTCCATAGTGTATTTAACCAGTACTTGACTGGTGGAACTTTAAGTTGCTTCCAGTTTTATGTTATTACAAACACTGATGCATATATACATCTTTGTACATGGAAACATTTGGAAATTTGAGAGAAATTGCCAAATTGGTTTCCAAAGAGATTATCCAAATTTTTACTCCAATCAAGTGTATATAAATACTTGTGTTTCCTCCTATTCTTACTCCTTCTGTATATTATCGAACCTTTAATCCTTTCTAATTTGATAGAAGAAAAAGTGATATCTCATTGTTTTAAGGTTAGTTTTCAAATAATGGATGTGATTAAGGGGACCTATGTCCTTATATAGAGAAGCCCTGGGGCATGACCTGGAAGTCAGAGGTTGAACAAAGCAGGAGACTGCTATAGCCTGCATAAGGATGAAAAGCCAGGGGCAGGGCCTGTGCAGGCTATAGAGATATTCTTTCTTCAGTACAGGTCAGTAACAAACTGATTATGAGAAAAAATGCTTGTCTTGTGGAGGTGCAGTGTGTGTGGGGGTGTGTGCACATCTACTGGCATGCTTCTGTTGAACTGGATTTAATGTTTACTCCCTAGAACACTAGGCAGACCCCTCATTTGGCACCTCACACTGATCTAGAGGGTCAAAGCCCACCCTAGACCCTCTTGCTGAAGCTATTGTGGAAGTCAGCCTTAAGTATTTTAGACTTCCGGAAGAATTAACTGCTGAAGATTAACTCCTAGAACAAGAACAGCTCCCAGTTGAGGTTGGGTTTTTGAAGTCAGTGGGGTCTTTCTTCATGGGATTGAGAGTCACACATTGGAGGATTGATGAAAGAGTTATTCTTTCAAAGGAGAGCAGATGCCAGGAAAGGAGACCAAGACTTGGGTTGGACTTGTGGCCCTGGAGTTCCAGGTTGTGACAAGTGATGAAGTGGACAATAGAGGATGGGAGTTGGGGTGGAGGAGCTTGGGATTCAGGGAAGAAACTTCGAGGGGAACAACCCAGGAATAGTTTTTGGGGAAAGAATCTACTTGGGGGAGGCTGATCTATGCATCTCAATATCTCCGTGGCCCTTTTCACTAGGGGACCCTCACACGTAGGTTGGCTGGGGAGGGAGAGGGTGTGAGATCACAATCAGGAAAAGTTGAGTGGGTGATCTTCTAAAGGTCACACTTAGTTCAGGGATTTACTCTTGCTCCTGCCTTAATACCCTTCAAAAGCTACAGATTTAGTGTTTCTCCATTTTAAAGTTTTTAATGTCTTAGCAGAGAGCTCATTCTTTGCCTCTCTGTGTGGTCTTCCAGTTACCTTAAATGAAGGGGGAGGATGAGGAAAAGGGAAGAGAATGGAAGAAAGAGATGTGAGGGTGGGGAAAGAGGAAGAGGAGGAGGAAGAGGATCTAACGCCCTAAATGAGTCTCTTACTCAAGTCTAACTGCCATTTAATTATTTTTGGAATCCAGTTCCCTGTCACTTTAAGCCACGTAGATGAGATTCCCTCTATTCATCCTCCTCGATCACCGTCCATCCTCGGCTGTCTCTAACTTTGAAGAGCGAAACTTTTTTCCCTATGCTTTAAAAGTGGAATTGCTTCTTGTTGGCTATATAGATAAAACTCTTTCTGAATATGGAAAATCTATTTAGTCAGAAAGTAACTGCTACTTTTCCAAGCACCCTCTCCACCTTAACAGAAGGGAACCAACCATGAAAACTGCCCTACTTTCCAGGAGGTACCCACCACCCATCTCCTACTCTCCGCTGACCTCGGAACCTCAGAAACCCGGAGGTAAACAGCCCCATGATCGTCTTTACTCCATAAGGTTCTTCCAGGAGGGAAGAATTCATAGCCTGCTAAATGGAACTGGCTAAAACTGGAAAGGAAATAAGTGATATTTTTCTGCTTCTAGGAGGATATTACAAAAATAGAAGCTGAAAGTTAAAAAAAAAAAAAAGAATTCTCAGCTGTAATATGATGCATAGAACTGAAATTTCCCTTAAGAATTTCTGTTTCAGGAAAACCATTCTTGCAACTTTCACATCCTGAGTGTAGGATATTAAAATCTTTAATAAATATCATCTTTAACTCAGGACAGCTGAGTCAACAAAGGTGACTGTCACTCTTGATTTTGTCAATGCAAAATAACCAATAACCATTCTATAGATAAGAGAAGTAAAGTGAGTTTACTTGAGCCAGAGTAAGGATTATAACCTGGGAAGGCCTTAGAAAGCATTCCAGAGAAGCATGGTTTTCAGTACAGTCTTATATCTTTTTAGAACAAAGGACATACATTAAACACACCCAAGATACATTTTCATCAAAATTTCAAAAGGTATTCACTTGCAAATTAGCAGGTCAACGTAACCATGATGTCAGAAATCAGGAAAGGGATTAATCCGGCCGTTACCAATAGGGCATTACTTCTGGGAGGGGAAGTATGCATCTTATCTTAAGAGACTGCATTCTTCAATGGTTAAGCAGATGTACAATGTTTGCTTGATAGGCCATAAGTCAGGCTTTTCAGTTCAAGCTGAATCAGTTTTGAACCCGAATAGTTACCCCATATACCTCAATGTGTGAGAATCTCTTGTCAGTTTCCTCCTGCTAGTCATCCTCTGATTATGAGGAATTTTCAGCCAGGCCCACCTGAACTCCTTTCTAGTCAACCTGCAATTGCCTTGGGCTCTAGGCCACTTATTGCTTAACTGGATAGTGTAGCATTTAAAATATTTTGCACATTCTCCTGCAAATTATTTAAAAATAAAAGCAAACAATCTTATGACTCCTGCTATTGCTATTAGAAAACACAGCTGCTAGGGGAAGTGCATGGATTTCTAGATATACCATTTGTACGGTTGTATTAAACAGTGTATTTCCCTACTGTAGCTGGGACAAGTCAGGCACAAGAGAGCTTGACTGTCAGGGATTCAGAGGTAATAGGTTGTCTGAGAAGGAGGGACATGCTCCTCGTACCAGGGGACTGTGTGCAGCTGGAGTTAACACACGTCAGATGAGATGTCACACTTTCAGAAGCACTGCAGAG
This sequence comes from Tapirus indicus, assembly GCA_031878705.1. Classification (NCBI taxonomy): domain Eukaryota; kingdom Metazoa; phylum Chordata; class Mammalia; order Perissodactyla; family Tapiridae; genus Tapirus; species Tapirus indicus. The sequence goes on along the minus strand of CM062924.1, from coordinate 56,354,497 downwards.
GCATTTAACTCGGGCCAGATCTCTGCTGCGTGCACTCCCTTCCCCATCCGTGTGTCTATGGTGAGAGCTGAATTTATAAACCACCACAGTGGGGCTGGCAGGCTGACAGCCAGTGGGAATTGGAAAGAGAAGAGGTGAGATTGTCTGTGATATTGGGACCTGGTGGAAGTGATGTTGGCCTCATATTTCTATTGCATTAAGGTGATGTGCTGGGACAGGGATGCACTCAGGACTTAGAATGCTCAATGTTGCCTGCATATAAAGGGTCCTGCAGTTGGTTCTGAGCAAAATGTAAAATGCAAGATGTTAAAGGGCTAGATATCCCTAGATACCGTGTTTTAACAGTGGAGTTCTGGAGATATTGTTTCTAAGTTTGCGGCCCAGCCTGGAGACTGATATGTAGTGGGGATTTCAGGCAAGAAAGAAAAGGGTGCTATGTTCATGTGGAGAGAGATAATTGACCAGGTCCCCAGTTTTGTTGTTCTTGTGGCATCCACTGCTCTCTGTAAGGTGGTCCTTTATCACTTGCCTTGAGTGTTACAATAACCACCTAACCTTGATCCTGTCTCAGGTTTTTCCCTATTCCAACATACCTGCTGCATGTGCCACACACTGTGCTCAGTGCTGGACATACAGAGAGAGGTGTAATCTCTTCCCTTAATGCTTCACAGCGTGTGGCAAACAACAAGGCAAGAGACCAATTAACTACAATTCTATGAGTCACCAAAGACATGGACAGAGTGCCGGGAGAGTATCAAGCGCTGTTTTCTCTGTAAGCCCTTGAGATGGTTAACTATTGATTTTAAATAGAGGGAGGGAGTTTCTTTATTGTAAATAGCCAGTCAGTTTTAGAGCCTTTTGGTAGGAGGAGTGGAGTTTATGCTCACATACCCAGGCAGTGGTAAGTAAGAATAGTCATCTCCAATTAATAAATTGGAAGCAAGGCATCAAAATCCAAACATCAAAAAAATCATTAATACATATTTTAAACCCATCTCAATATATAGCCAGTTATACAAGCTTATGTCACTCATCATAAGCAAATACACTTCCAGAACTTAACAGAGAAACTCTAACTTAAAATTTATATCAAACCTCTATACTTACATTAATAGTATAACTCAGGACAACTCTTTCCTTATATTTGTGGTTCCCTTAAATCTAACACATATCTACTAAATATGTGCTAGGTACAAACTCCCATGCCAGCCACCAGAAGCAAAGTGAGGAGGGAGAGACAGCAGCGTATGAGGACCTGTGGCTACACACCCAGGGCTTCACTCAAGGAAAGGAAGTGAAACCTTGAAGCGTCTGCAGGAAACCAGAACTTCAGTTCCTGGTGTAGGCTGATTGCTTTTCTATCCTTTCTATTTTCTAGCCTTCTAGACTTTCTATTAGGATTTGATGAATCCTTTAAATACATTTTTCATTAGACACCCAGATAACGAGAAGACATATGGTGCTAATGTTTCCCCAGTATTTTATGAACAGAAGCAGCTGGTAAGCAGAACGAAATTTTTAAAAAAGGAACAAGTGAGCCTAAGGGGGTTGAAATTGTTATCAATTAGTCCTGAATTCTTCAGGCTTCACTCATGTCTTGAACTCTCCAGAGGGGGTGGAGAGAGTACACAGAACTGGCTCTGCTTTGAAGAGCTTGGCTGGGACGTGTGTCACCTGTGGCAGGAACAGATGTGATCCTCTCTGGGCTTATGGGCCTCCTTCATGACAGTATATGTGAAGAGATTCTATTTCTAGAGGCAAGAAGCTGTGCGAGAGGCTCCAGGGAATGTGGAGGAATGCTGGTTGGTGCTGGCTGTGTGGGCTGTGGGTTGGGGTGATAGAGGGGGATAGGGAGTGGTAGGGATTGATCAGACTGCCCTTGTGTTGCTCCCTTAGTTCTCAGAAGCAGCTCACATCTCATTTTGTATATTAAAACCATGATGACTGAAGTTGGAACTGTCCAATGAACCAACTGGAATGGTTCACAATCTCAATAAGTTAATTTTTTTCAACTAATTAATTTCAAATTATTAGACTCCATTTCTTTCTTTCTTTCTTCCTTTTTCTTGGTGAGGAAGACTAGCCCTGAGCTAACATCTGTTGCCAATCCTCTTTTTGCTGAGGAAGATTGGCCTTGGCTAACATCCATGCCCATCTTCCTCTACTTTATGTGGGACGCTGCCATAGCATGGCTGACAAGCAGTGTATTGGTCCGCGCCCGGGATCCAAACCTGCAAACCCTGGGCTGCCGAAGTGGAGTGGGCAAACTTAACCACTATGTCACTGGGCTGGCCCCCAGACTCCATTTCTATACCTTGTTTTGCCTCCCATATTAGACAAATTCCCAAAGATTTCTGGGACCATCTCTATCTCATGTGAAACCACTATTATGATAAATGTATTATTTCTTGAATTCCAAGCATGTACTAAGTTTTGTGCTAGATGCTTTGTAATCATCATCTGATTTGAGTCTTGAAAAGAACATATTGCCCTTCTAGAGGTAAGGGACCTAAGGCTGAGAGAAGTTAGGCAATCTGCTTGAAGTGGCAGCTAACACTTGGCAGAGCTGGATTTTACCCCCAGCTTCTCTGATTCCAAAGCTGTTCTCAGACTCTTGCCATTTTGGTATTGGAGCAGTTGTAACTGCTGAGGTCTTTCCATGACCCCAATGTGATCTTAGACAAAGCTGAGTATTCTAAAGCTGAAAAGGACGAGGATAATTTTATAAAGCATTATGTAACCCTCAAAGGATTCAGAGACTGGGCATTGGCCTGAATTTTGCATCTTTGGCAGGAGGAACTGAGGGTAGCAGTGGCTTGGTGCTCCTGGAAGTTTGGCCTCAGGGAGGAGGGGGAGAGACCGAGTTCTGCTTGGAGTATATTCTTTGACTTGAGTTCTGAAGCTCTATGGGGAAACTTACTGCCAAAGCCCCAACTCCTACATGCTCTGGAAGACATTTCATTCTCCTCAAAGCTATTTTTTAGACATGAGGTGAGTGGTCCTTAAGAGGAAGGTGCAGTTGTCATTCTTCTGAAAGAAATAAAGATTTCAACATCCACTGCCACAATGTGCTCCATTAAGCAGCTGAAAGAAATAAAACTGTAAACCTGTCAGTTGATTTCTTTATAAATTGTCTAGGACAGTGCTGCTGGCCGGCTCCTCTTCATCTAAAGATCCAGACAAGCGGCCCCACTTCTCCTTGGCTGCTAGTCCTTCCTGTGAGAGGAGATTTTCAGACCTGGTGCTTGAAGGAGGCAAGAGAAAGAGTCCTTCTTTCTCAAGCCTCACCGATAAAGTGCAGGGTTAGCGCTATAGTCTCTGCCTTTTCTGTTACTTGGCTTTGAGCACAAGTCATCTTGCTGACAAGGCCTGGTATGCTTTGTCCATTCATATAAGATGGGACTTTATGTCTGCTGAAGGTCCAGCGACTCATTCCCTCACACTTTTATACTGCTATTTATCTAAATGCTTCCAAACACGTTATCTCATTTAATCCTCACATTACCCTATGGGATAGGTATTATTATCCTCAGATGATGAAACTAAGGCTCAAGGTCATGGAGCTTGTGAGATGCAGAGCGGGAATGCAAACTCAGGACTGTCTGACCCGAAAGCCTATGCTTCTTAACTATTGCACTGTGCTTCTTCTACAGACATAGAAATGAGGGCCCGGGAAGGTGAGACAGCCTCCTTGACACAGAACTAATAAGACACAGAATTGATTTTTTTATTACAACTCTTTGCCTTTGGCTCTTAAAAAAGAAAGGGCTATTTTTTATTATTTATTAACTTTTTAAAAATAAACTTTACTTTTTTTTTTTTTTTTTTTTTTTGGTGGGGAAGAGCAGCCCTGAGCTAACATCTGTTGCCAATCTTCCCCTTTTTGCTGAGGAAGACTGGCCCTGAGCTAACATCCGTGCCCATCTTCCTCCACTTTATATGGGATGCCGCCACGGCATGGCTGACAGGCAGTGCGCGTCCGCGGGCGCCTGGAATCCAAACTCGCGAACCCCGGGCTGCCAAGCGCGGACTAAACCGCTGCGCCACCTAGAACAGTTTTAGATATGCAGAAAAATTGCAAAGATGGTATAGAGAGTTCCTATATACCTCTCACCCAGTTTCCCTTGTTACTAACATTTTATATTAGTATGACACGTTTGTTATGACTAATGAACAAATATTGATGCGTTATGATTAACTAATGTCTATATTTCATTCAGATTTCCTTAGTTTTTACCTAATGTCCTTTTTTCTATTCCAGGGTCCCATCCAGGATAGCGTATTGCCTTCAGTTGTCATGTCTCTGTAGCTGTGACACTATCTTGGCTGTGACAGTGTCTCAGACTTTCCTTGGTTTTGATGATGGACAGTTTTGAGGAGTACTGGCCAGGTATGTTGAAGGATGCTCTTCTGTTCAGATTTGTCTGATGTTTTTCTCATGACTACTCTGTTACAGGTTTCGGGGAGGAAGACCACAGAAGCAAAGTGTCATCTTCATCACATCATATCAAGGATGCATACCATCACTATAAGTTATTGCTGTTGATGTTGACCATGATCATCTGGCTGAGGTAGTTATGTCAGGTTTCTCCACTGTAAAGTTGTTCTTTTTTCTCCTCTCCCATACTGTACTCTTTGGAAGGAAATCACTGCACAGCCCATGTTTAAGGAGTGAGGAATTATACCCCATTTCCTTGAGGGCAGAATATCTACATAAATAATTTGCATTTTCTCTGCACAGGAGATTTGTCTCTTTTCCTTATTTATTTATTCAATCATTGACATATCAGTATGGATTTAAGGATATTTATTTATTCTTAACATTAAAGATTATCTAGTCTACTGCAGCAATAAGAAAGTAGATTAGTAGAGCTCCATCTTTTTCTAGTTAAGTAGTAAAAGTTTCTAATTATTCTGAAGAGGTAGTGGTATATCTAAAGGGCATAGTCTTTCTGTGGGCTGTTTATTGACTCATGGAATGTTGGTGCTGGAAAGTATCATGGGTATCTTTTATTTTACTGATGGGGAAATGTAGACCCAGCGATATGAACCACTGGCCCAGTTCATTTCTCACCTGCACCATCTCTCCCCGTTGCCTGCAACTGGCCAGATACTGGGGAAGCCCAGTAGCTTCTCTGTGACTTGGAGAACTGTGTCCATTCCTGATCTGAATTAAGACAAGCAGCTTACATCTCATGGCATGCAACCTCAGGCAGGGTGCTCTCATCTTTGCAACATGGTGAGGGTCAGCAAGCCACACTCTTTCCTTTTAAGGCAAAGAGGGAAGGACCAGGTAATCCTTAGTGCCCTGATGCTCCTATAGGAACAAGAAGAATGAGAGTATTGTTTTCCCTTAAGTACCTATTGTGTTGTGTGGGCCCATTTTGGCGAGAGGAGCCAAATATATCTGGGTAGCAAACGTTAGTGTGATTTGTACAGGTTTGCAAATTGAAATGATAAAATTTTGGGATTCACACCAGCCTAGAATGGGAAAAACTGATTAGTAAGCCTTGGCAGCAAGACTGAAATCTTATCCACCTATTCATGCTGTCCATATTAATCATCTCTGCCACATACTGTGCTGAATGAAGGTCTCCTCAGCATGCCCTGACACTTGCCAGCACAAGGTGTAGTGGAACTCTTCCCTTCCCTCCTTTCCATGGCTTTTGTGAGGATGAATAGCTTGTATGAAGAAACAGAGATCTACAGCCTCTCATGTGGAAAATCCCCATGCATATCTAATTCTTATAAGAATAGTCTTGGCTTTCAAGTACCCTCATTTGGGTAAAATCACCCTGCTGAATGGAACCTCCCCAGGGTATCAGAAATTACCAACCATATTTGCTTTCTTGTCTGGTGCTGCTCCAAGACTGAAATTGTTTTGCATCTTTATTTCAATGACATAGTCTACCTTTCTGGGGCACATAAAGTATGGTCTGGTCCAGTGATGCAGACAGTTCTGCAAAGACAGAAAGCTGACAAATAATACTTAGTTTATTGGTGGAAAGCTGACCTTCAGAGTGATGTGGGGTTACTTTAGTCAACCTGCACATGGGAAGTGGAGGGTTCTAACACTATCGTCAGGCAGTGTAGACTGGTGGGGAACTGCTGACATAAATAAGAGAGATTCGAGTTGTAGTCCTGCTCTCTCTCTTATTAACCAAGTGACCTTGGGCAGTTACTTAACTTCTGTGAATCTCTGTTTCTTCATCTATAAAGTAAATTTAGAAATACCTATGTTCTGTGATTTCTATATGGATTAAATGAGACAAAGTATGTAAAGAACCTGGAGCATAATAGGGGATCCATAAATGATAGTGGTTATCATACTCATCATCAAAACGTTGGTGTTATATTGTCTGATTGCAATTCCAAGGTTCTGAAACACACGTGTTACGTTCCAACTTCTCTCACTTTGGGCCTGGCTTCTGTGAGAAGTACTGCCCTTTATAAAGGAAAGTGTCTCTTCTGACCCACCATCACTACAGCATCACTTTGAATTATTTTCACGGTAGGCTAATTTGTTCAGACACATTCTCTCTCTCTCTCCATTTTATTTATGTTCAGTGATGAACATTTATAGGATCGCTTGCCCTGAGTGTGATGTACTCACAGCTCAAATAAGGAAGTGGATATTGTTACACAGGGATTGAAACCAGGACCACGACCTCACAACTTTGAGCAGAGCTGTTATCCTAACAGGTATTGGCACATCCTGGCAGAATGTCTCTGAGCCTGCAGGTGGCTCACTCACTTTCATCATCTTGGGTGGTTCCTTTTCCTCTGTTTCCCCATTGGCCAAACAAACTAAAACTGCCCTTAGTGGTGTGTAATCTCTGCTGGACAGAGATTAAAGCTGCTTTAAGATTTTACCTGACATGTAACCACAGATACTCAAGCCTGGAGGAGTCCTCATTAGTCCTTTAGTCCTAACTACCTCCAACCTGGGAGCCACTTGTGGACCACATGGGGTATGTTTTCACTTTTCTACTGGGTTGAACAAAAAGAATATAAGCATCCACTTGCTATAAAAAATGTTTTTAACTTTCACCTAACACAACATTTCTTAAGAACCTTTCCTTGTTCCTGGCTAGGCCCTCACATTATCACCCTATTTATTTCTTTTCTTTGACCTCCAAACTTCTCAAGAGAGTAGACACTCTGTTTATTCACTTCTTATCCCATCTGTACTCTGCCGCTTGTTTCCACTATAATTCTGTAGTTGCTCCTTGGAGGGCTGCTTTATTAGTAATCTCATTGGTGATCTAACAAGTTACCTTTCCTCTATCCCTTCTTCCCTCCTGGTGTATCTGACACTCTGCATCACACTCCTCTTCCTGCTACTGCTTCCTTGACTTCTGTTATTTTATACTACTCAGATTCTCCTGCTACTTGCCAGATTATTCATCTGCCCACTAGGCTGATTTTTCCTTCTTCGCCCACCTTAGAAATGTAGGCATTCCCAAAAGGCCTATTCTTATCCGTATTCTTTCTTGCCTAATGCCTAATGCACCTTTGCTTTTCTGTTATATATGTGAGACTTCCAGGCAAGAATTCATTTTTCTCAGGATGGCAAAAATGTTTGAGAGCCACTGATTTACCCAAATTTGTTCTGAACTAGTTCCTTCTACTCTTGACTTTTTAATTTCAGTTATTGTTATTAGGAATCACAAACTCAAATACCTACAGGAGCCAAGTAGGATATATAAATGAGTAAAATGCCCTGGGTTTAAGACATAAGAGAGTAGTGGTAATTGTGGTGTACTGAAGATGACATACCACTTCTAAAGGCCTTCAAATAAAAAAGTTAACTCAGTGTATGAGCCATAAACCCACATCTGTAAGTTTCATCTTCCCAAGAGTTATAAATTTGCAATCTTTGGGTAGCAATAGTATCCTAATTACCCAGGCTGGACACCTTGGCGAGATTTCCCTCCCTCCTTTTTCTTCCTTGTCATTGGTTTTCTTCCCTGTCATTTCAATAGTGACCAAATGTAAGCCTTCTTCCTTCTCAGTGGTTCTCATTCTTTTCATCCTATTCTTATAACCTTGGTGTAGACTCCTTATCAGCTTGTTCATGGATTTTTTTTCTTTGCTCCTCCCTCCTAGCTCTTCTGCATACTCTGTTCAAAATGTCTCCACATTGTCTATGGTGAGAAACCAATTACCTCAGCATGGTTTTTAAGGCCATTCACCTTTCTGCCTTATCTTTGCATTTCCTCAGAACCTAATTATAGTTATCTTCTGATGTTTACTACCCTCTGTATCTTCTATAGTTGTTTATATACATGTCTCATTTATCCTGCTAGGTGGTGAACTTCTACTGTTTCATTTAATGTAGGGATGCATTTTTTAGTACCTACCATGTCTAACAGATACTGTTTTGGGCGTAGTCTTTATCCTTAAAGAGGTCACAGGTAAGCCATGAAGATAGTCATGCAAACAAATGATTAAAACATTAAATAATGAAGGTTAATGCTAAAGATATTAGTTAAGATACAAAAATGCTATGAGAATACAGTAAGGGAAGTAATTAATTCTCAACGGGTTGTAGGATGGGTGAAGAATAAAGGAAGGTGACACTTGTGCTGGACTTGAGGGTGGTCCCCTTGGTGTAGGAGTTTGCCAGCTTGTAGGAAAGAGAAGGAAAAATAATTATAAGCATTCCAGATGGCTGAAACAGAATCTTGGAAATAATGTTACATAGGGAAATGTGGAAGGTATTGGGGTAATTTGTCTGGAGTACAGATAACATATTTGAAGAGAAAATGGACTGTTCCCTAGGTAATAATAGGACTAATTCATATGGAATTACAGAGAGAAATTTTGGATTCAATATGTTAAATATCTTTTCCCTAACTAACGACTCTGACCTTGAGCATGGGTTGGTCCAGTAGTGAACTCTCTGTGAGACAGAGGATTTACTATAGAAGATGGATTTCAAAATGGAAAGCTTAACCATAACATACTTTAAAAATAATTTTTAAGGGTGTTTCTGTATCAGCCAATGTGACTGTATCAGCCAATTTTGGCCAAATTGAATAGAGCATTATTAGGCTAATTAAATGTGTTGGTTTTGTCTCTACTGCTAAGCACAGGAAAGGTTCTCTGTAATCGTGGAATTGAATCCAAGTGGATGATTAAACTGTCTGTGATCAATAGACTGGTTTCTAAATAGGAGCTTTGTAGAATACTTTTAATTACTCTCCTTTCAAAAACTCTCTCCAGGGAATTGGGAAATGGGCACTTTTATCCCTTGCTGGTGAAAGTACAAGTTAGCACAATCTTTCTGCAGGGCAGTTTGGCTTTACATATAAATAGCTTCAGCACATTCATGTCTTTTGACCTAGTAATTCTGTGTGCAGTGACTTCTCCTAAGGCAGTTATTATAGACTGTCAAAATTTATCTATGAAAATGCTTATCATAGAAGAGCTAGTAATAGGAAAAACTGAAAATAATATAAATGTGCATCAATAAGTAATTGGTTAAATAAATTATGGTACATCCGTACAATGAAATATTATTCAGCCACTAAAAATAACATTATAAAAGAACACTTAGCTACATGGGCAACAGGTTCACAACCTATCGTTAACTTTGAAAAGCATGTTTCCCGAGTACTATAATTCTACTTTTATTCTATATATGCATTGATTTTTGAGTTGTGTGATTATAAAAGATTTTAATTTTTTCCTCTTATTTATTAGAGTAAGCATTTTTCTACAATTAACATATAATACTTTTGTAATAATTAAAAAGAGTAAAAAAGAAAACAAAACAAACCCAAACCTGTCTGCATTGCTGTCTCTTCTCCCTTGGAGTTAGAGCCACCACATGTACAAGATGGAATCCACGGAGGTGCAAAACCCACAAACCAGGCCAAGCTGTGAGAACAGAGAGGTCCTGCAGGTGAGTTCAGTCTCTTTGTCCAGGAAGACATCCCCTATCTTTGGCAAAAGGGCTGTCTTCCTCCTCTGCACTGTATTGGCCGTGAATTCATATAAGGAATTTTCCTTTCTTTCTTTTTAACTTTTCCTTCTAAATGACTTACCTCATTTGCACTTCCTCAAGCCTTTCTGCACTTTTCCTCTTCTACTTTCTCCCCTCACTCAAGTCCTGACGGTCTCACTGCATCCAGTGAGTCAGTGCTGGGCGGTACTGTGGATGCACAGACAAAGTGGGTGCTCTCATGGAGTAAACGTAGAGAATAATTCATGTACTTCCTTGGGTGAGGACTTGGACTTCTGCTTTTGCTACTGAAGTGGGCCTACTGGCTTCCATACTTTGGCTCCCTGGTCTTTCATGAAAGTAAGAGGGAAGACGTGGCTCACGCAGGAACAAGTACATGGTATAGGGAGCTGAGCTGCCCAAATCAGAGCTGGACCTCCATCTGCCTCTATGACAAGGTGACAAGAACATTAAAAAGAGACCTGCTTGGGCAAGCTAAGATGGCTTCATTCTTTTTCTGATGGCTGGGACTTGGACAAAATAACTTCCCTGCCCCAAGTTTATGTGATTTCATGATGATTATGTTCTTTTCTCCCTTACTAGACACAGAGATCACCTTCAACATAAACCACTCTATTTTAACTTTAAAAATAGGGAGAAGCATTTCCTTTGTATTTGCCCATCCCAACATGAGAAACTCTGTTGTGGGATCATGTCCATTTTATTTTATTTTTTATTTATTTTAAATATGAACCAGATAATAGACATTGGTTCCATGCTGGGGCAGCAGCAGCAAAAAACCCTGGAGCTTATAGGAAAGGTGCTATATTGTAGCTGTTCCTACATTTATCCAAGAAAAACTTATGTAGGAACTTTTGGGCCATGAGCACACAAAGAAGATGAGTCATAATTTCTGCTCTTAAGTAGAGGAAATAGACTTTTCCAGATGATTTGAGATCATTATAGTCAGTGTTAAGTGCAAGGGCAGAGGAATGCATACAGGTTGGAGGATCATGAGGAGGGACTCCTCAGGTGCTGGTGCTGGGAGTAAAGGTAGGATATGGGGATGAGATGAAGCCTGAACTGAGTCTTAAGGGATGAAAGGAGGCAGGCAAAGACAGAGGAATAGGGGAGAAGATGTTTCAGACAAAAAGACAACAGGAACAAAGGCATGAGGTGTGAAAGTGCATGATGTCTTCAGGGAATTAGAATGTGATGTGATGCTGGCTTAGATGAGGAGATAAGGATGCAGAATTGGGCATACCCAGGTCTCGGAGGACCTTGTGAGCTATTAGTGAGTTTGGATTTATCCTGTAGGCAGTGGGGAGCGATTAAGGAGTTTTAAGCTGGAAAGCTACATAATCATATTTGAGCTTGAGAAAGGTCATTTGGTTGAAATGATATTGAACAGAAGGAAACTGGATGAAAGGGCCAGTTAGGAAGTACTAGTTGTAATAGTTCATGGAGGGATGGTAAATAAAAGCTTTAATGAAGGCAAAGGTGGTTAGTAGTTTGGAGAAATACTTAGGAGATAAAATTAACTGAATTTGGGGATTAATTGGATGTGTGTGTGAGAGAGCACAAAACTGGGAATCGAAGATAAGACCTGGATCAGGCAACCAGAGCTGTGAATAATGAAAGCCACGTGCTTCTCTGGGTTCCATTTTACCGTGACCAGTTGTTCCATGGTCAAAGTTGTGGGTGTCAGTCGATTTGGCTTGGCATTAGGAAAAAGTGGTTGAAGGCATTTTCTTATTAGAAGAATTCAAGGCAAACATTTTTCATCTAAAATTTTTTTCTCTCTTTTTAAATAAGAGTTGGGAAAAAATTAAAAAAAAAGAAAAGAATCCCTAATTTTTTATGAAAAGAGATACAGTTGAAGAAATTTTTTAGAGTTGAATTACAGCCTCCTTGGTATCAAGGTATTAGGGATTAATGGCCCAAATCAGTTCTAACTTTGGATGTGAAGAATTAAGCGTTGGCAAGCAAAATATCTGTTACTAAAGAGTAATTTGAATGCCTAAATAGGTAAAACCCCAGGTAGTTAATTAGGCTAAGTGCTGGTGGGGAAGGCTCTCCATTGGAGTGTTGCCAGGAAGGATGATTAAGGATTTAGAAAAATTAATTTTGCATCCAGAAAAAGGTGAAAGACACCCAATGATTCATTCGGTGGCTGTTAAGGACATTTTGGCATATGAGCTGTAAAACAAAATGCTGTCTTTGTGTGAATTATATTTCCCTAATGATTCCCTGGTGGATGCTGCTAGGTCCAGGGCTCACCTTTCCTTCCTCATGTTCTTTCAGTGGGGGGTGTGGGGGGCGGAGGGGATGATGAGGAGAGAAGATTATGGATAAATGAGAAAAGATTGGGGAACCTGTACTTACTTTAGGGACCCCTTTGAAGGGGGACACCCCTTTTCTCTATATAAAGCACCATAGTATAATCATGTTCCTAAAATTTATTCATCTTTCTCCTTTTTCTTTTTTCTTCTCTCATCTCTCCTCTCTCTCTCTCCTCAAACCTCTTTCTCTCTCTTTTCATAAACCCAAATACTATCTAATAAACTGAACATGTCAAACAGTGCAAAAACCAATTAATTTTATAATTATGCAAAGTAAAGGGGCACATTCTGCGATCTTTGACTCAAGAATCTAGCGTTCCTAGCACTGCACCTTTCAGCAAGGTCATTTTTTTCTATTAAATTCAGGGAATACTGACAATAGTCTCTCAGTACTAAACCCAAATGTCTGTGTGGTTATGTTTGCTATATATTAACTTTACAAAGATTCTGACAAGTACCCGAGAGAGTGAACTCACATTTATAACTTTTAACTCTAAAAAATATTTATCTATTCAAAGTTCTTCAGATTTCAGAGTAATTTCTCTAAGCAAATGCAATTAGAAAATGATACTAATATGTAAACGGGACAATAGGTCTCTGAGTTCAAAAAAACTGCAACAGCATGATGGCGTCAGTGTTCAGTTAAAAAACGTGTTTCCGATGGCTCTAAATGCCAATTAGTATGATGTAGGAATTGGTGACACAAATTAGGGCTGTAAATGTCAACATCATTAATTATCTCTAGCTGTTAATTAGACAGTAGATGCATCACTAGAAAAACTCAGAATGTCCTAAATCTGTTAAATGAATGTTAACTAAACTTTCATGTCCCCATTTTGATTCAGCAATGGAACTCTCTTTGATAAGATACAAGAGTACATATGAACAGAAATTTTATTATTATGGGCTTGTGGGATCCAATTGGTTATTTTTTTGGTTGATTAATGTCCATTTCCCTTACCTAAAAGCATCCTAATTTACTTTCAGGAAATAACCTCATCCTCATTGGGTATAATTTGATTGAAATGTTAAACATGTGCATTGACCTTCCTAGCCAAAGGGCAGGCATTTGACAAATGTTAGACAATTGGATGCTTCCTTCCTGAATTTTCTTTTAAATTAAGACTTTATTCTTTTAGAGCAGTTTTAGGTTCACAGAAAAATTGAAGGGAAGGCACAGAGAAATCCCATGTACCCCCAGCCCCCACACATGCATAGCCACCCCCATTATCAGCATCCTCCACAGAATGGTACAGTTTGTTACAATGAACCTACACTGACACATCATAATTACTCAAAGTCCGTGGTTGGCATTACAGTTCACTCTCGGTGTCGTACATTCTATGGATTTGTATTCATAATTATAGTCTCATACAGAGTATTTTCACTGCTCCAAAAGTCCTCTGTGCTCCACCTATTCATCCCTCCCCTTGCTTCAACCCCTAGAAACCACTGATCTCCATGGTTTTTGCCTTTTCCAGAATGTCATACAGTTGGAATCAGTTTGTAGCCTTTTCAGTTTGGCTTCTTTCACTTAGTGATATGCATTTAAGGTTCCTCCATATCTTGTCATGGCTTGGTAGCTCATTTCCTTTTGGTGCTGAATAGTATTCCACTGTCTGAATGTATTACAATTTATTTATCTACTCACCTACTGAAGGACATCTTGGTTGCTTCCAAGTTTTGGCAATTACGAGTAAAACTACTATAAGCACCCATGTGCAGGTTTTTGTGGACATGTTTTCAACTCTTTTGGGTAAACACCAAGGAGTGTGATTGCTGGATCATATGATATGAGTGTGTTTGGTTGTGTACGAAACTGCCAGGCTGTCAAAGTGGCTGCACTGTTTTGCATTCCCACAAGCAATGAGGGTTCTTATTGCTCCACATCCTTGCCAGCATTTGGTGTTTTCAGTATTCTGGATTTTGGCCATTCTAATAGGTGTGTGGTATCTCGTTGTTTTAATTTGCATTTTCCTGATGACATATGATGTGCAGCATCTTTTCATATGTTTATTTGCCATCTGTGTATCTTCTTTGGTGAAGTGTCTGTTAAGGTCTTCGACCTATTTTTTAATCAGTGTTTTGTGTGTTCTTATTGTTGAGTTTTAAGAGTTCTTTGAATATTTTGGATAACTGTCCATCAGTTGTGTCTTTTGCAAATATTTTCTCTCAGTTTGGGGCTTGTCTTCTCGTTCTCTTGGCATTGTCTTTTGCAGAGCAGAAGTTTTTAATTTTAATGAAGTCCAGCTTATCAATTATTTCTTTCATGGATCATGCCTTTGGTGTGGTGTCTAAAAAGTTATTGCATACCCAAGGTCATCTCGGTTTTCTCCTATGTTATCTTCTAGGAGTTTTATAGTTTTCTGTTTTACATTTAGGTCTGTAATCCACTTTGAGTTAATTTTTGTGAAGGATGTAAGGTCTGTGTGTAGATTCATTTTTTTGCATGTGGATGTTCAGTTGTTCCAGCACCATTTGTTGAAAAGACTATCTCTTCTCCATTGTATTGCTTTTGCTTCTTTATCAAAGATTGGTTGACTATGTTTATGTGGGTCTACCTCTGGGCTCTCTGTTCTGTTCCATTGATGTATTTGTCTATCCTTTTACCAGTACCGCCCTGTCTTGATTACTCTAGCTTTATAGTAAGTTTTAAAGTTAGTGTCAGTCCTCCAACTTTTTTCTTTTCCTTCAGTATTGGGTTGACTCTTCTGGGTCTTTTGCCTCTCCATATAAACTTCTGAATCAGTTTGTCCACAAAATAACTTGTTGGAATTTTGATTGAGATTGCATTGAATCTATAGATAAATTTGGGAACCACTGACATCTTAACAATATTAAGTCTTCCTCTCCATGAACATGGAATATCTCTCCATTTATTAAGTTCTTCTTTGATTTTGTTCATCAGTTTTGTAGTTTTGCTCATATAGATCTTGTACATATTTTGTTAAATTTATTCCTAAATATTTCATATTTTTTGTTGGTAATATAAATGATTTTTAATTTCAAATTCCATTTTTTCACTGCTATAAGAAATCAATTGACTTTTGTATATTAACCTCCTATCCTGAAACCTTGCTATAATTGCTTATTAGTTTCAAGAGGGGTTTTTTTGGTCAATTCTTTCAGATTTTCTACATAGACCATCATGTCATCTGCAAACAAAGATGGTTTTATTTCTTCCTTCCAATATGTAGACCTTTTATTCCTTTTTCTTGTCTTATTGAATTAGCTGGGACTTCCAGTATAATGTTGAAAAGGAGTGGTGAGAGGGAGCATCCTTGCCTTGTAGAGGGAAAGCTCCAAGTGTCTCACCATTAACTATGATGATAACTGTAAGATTTTTGCAGATATTTTTTATCAAGTTGAAGAAGTTCCTCTCTATTCCTAGCTTACTTAGAGTTTTGGTCACGAATGGATATTGGATTTTGTTGAATGCTTTTTCTGCATTTATTGGTATGACCATGTGATTTTTTTTTTAGCCTATTGATGTGATGGATTACATTAATTGGTTTTTGAATGTTGAACCACCCTGGGATAAATCCCAGGTCATGGTGCTTTCTTATCCTTTCAGTAAATTTTCTATTCTTTTGCTCTAGCTATAGTTTAGACTGTTTCTTGCAGTCTAAGAACCCTAACCAACACAGACAGCATATGACAATAATTACTTTGAAATTTCATAATTAAACTTCCTTGAATTAGGTCCAATTTGGACCTTATAAAACTAGTGAAATAATAATGTCCATCATATTTTCATATATAGGTTTCATCCTTTGTAATCCATGATTATACAATTTATATTATACAAGTTTATTCCTATCATCTGAATTATGTTATTTCTGCCCAGTGTATTGAGAAAATTCCTCTGATGATAGGTCAGCAAGTAGAGCTTATACAGACTGATAATTGTGTGTGTGTGTGTGTGTGACTTTGAAGAGTAGAATTCTTCTGCTAGTTTCCATTTCTTATTCCACTTGCAAACCTCTGATTAACAGTAATGATGATGATGATGATGATGATGATAATTTTATGAGAAGCATGATATGTTCCATTGTAACTGGACAATTGGCTAGTATGGCTTTTGAAATAGTTTAGCATAGTGTGTGAATGACTGAAAACCTAACAAACAATATATGACAGCAAGTCTTTTCTACCTGTGTATGTCCACATGTTACATGTTGGTCTGCAGTTGCAGCCATTATAGAAAGATTCTTGAAGGGCTGGCCTGGTGGTCTGTGGTTAAGTTCATGTGCTCCACTTTGGTGGTCTGGGGTTTGTGGGTTTGGATCCTGGGTGTGGACTTATATGCCACTCATCAAGCCATGCTGTGGTGGCATCCCACACACAAAATAGAGGAAGATTGGCACAGATGCTAGTTCAGGGTCAATCTTCCTCACCAAAAAAGAAAAGAAAAGAAAAGAAAAAGATTCTCAATGCTTGCCTTTCTTCCTCTGGACACAACACTTTTGCTCAAGAAGGACCATCTCCTCCTGGAGCTGCCTGCAGCGAGGACTTTGAGACAACCTTTTTTATAAAGACCGTCAGATAGGCTGTGTTATGTAAAATGGAAGATCAAGTTCAAATGGTCACTAAATTGCCCTTGAACTGTCCATGGTCAGCAGCTTCTAATGTATCCAATTGTAATTTGTTTTTATCCCCTTACCAATCCATTCTCAATATATGACATGGTTCTTACTCTATGGCATGGCTGAAAAGTAAAGATGATGTTGCACTTACATGCTGAGAAAATAACAGCACTAGCAAAAATCTCTTCAAAGATTCACTTTTCTTTCACCAGAATAGAGCTTCAGGTGGAGCAAAAAGTTAGCCAAAGTGCAATAACGGGTACTGGCCTATTTCTCTGGGAACACCACTAATGTAGGAAAGGGAGGGGAAAATTGGAGCAGTGAAATCCTTGAGAAGGTAAGAGGGGATTGGACCCCTAGCATAAGTGGAAGGGTAGCTTTAATAGTAGCACAGACCCCTCACACACAGTAATAGGAGGAAAAGCAGAGAATGTGGTTATAGATGTCTGAAGGTGAAAAGAGGAGAGCATTCCTATCTTTTTTTTTTCAGTGAAATTTGAGGCAAGGTTGTCAACTGAGTGTAGTGCATGAAAGTAAAGAGAACTGTCAGAGGAAAGTTGTGAAAAGGTTATTGTGTAGAGTGAGGAGAGTCCATATATTAGGGAGGTATAATAGGAGGGCCAGACCATGATGTGTGCCCATTTGAAATTGGTGGTCATGAATTCAAATGAGGATCAGTCAGAACAGTGTTTTATTATTCTCCACGCATGTTCAGCTACTCAAATAACGAATCAGAGAAAGTAACATTTGAGTTTAAATAGAACTGAATTTTTTCAAGTTAGGATAATATAGGAAGTGACATGAGAGAGGTTACCCAGATGGATTGTGTCAGGTGGAAGTAAAAAAGAAAGAAGTGACAGGTAATGAAAAAGAAGTTGGGGTCAATGTATGAGATGTCTTGATGAGAATAGGAGGTAATGATCAGAGAGTATGAAGTTTAGAATCTAGATTTCAGACATGATACAGTTATTAGGGGTGACAAGGTCAAGAATAAGACTGTGAAATTAGGTAGCTGAGGAAAATTGTATAACCAATGAAGTCTTAATAAGCATGTAAATTCGTGTATAGTAAATCTGAAATAGTAATAAAAAGCAAATTTCTCCCCATACTTTATTTCTGTGTTGACTCTCCAACTATATTACTAGGTGCAAGGCATCAGAACTTTACACCAATATAGTAAACCCTTGATCATAGCAACCTTCCAGATCAGGATTCTGTAGACTTGAACTTGCTTCCACATTTAGAAACAAATATCCATTCCAATAAGTGTCAGTTCATTCCTTTCCAAATCTGTGTACTTTGAGCTATATAAAGTCGAAATGCATGGTCTATTAACACATCTATCACCTCACACATTTGTCTTTTTTTGTGGTAATATTTAATTTCTACTCTTTTAGCAATTTTCAATTATATAATGCTAGAGCTAGAAAGGAACTTGTGGGTAACCAAGTCCATTGAGTCCCTGCATTGACATTGCTGAGAACACTGACTTATTTCACTACTGTGGTCAGGAAGATTTTGTCTACTATATTAACTAAAAAAAATAAGAAAGAAAGGCATGGTCTAAATCACTCTTCAATGTCAAATTAAGGCCGTATAGTTTTAGTGTACAAGGTCAGCATTCAATCTGGGCACTATCTGGAACCCAAGTAATATACCTTTGAGACAGACTCCTCTACCAACAGCAACCCCATGGATGGAAGAGTGATAGGACAGGAGATACAAAAAAAGAATAAAAACAGTTCCTTGTCTTTGTGATATGTGTGTATGTATATGTATGTGTGTATTTAATTCTTATATAAAATAATTTTTTGAAGACCTAGTATATGACTGACCATAGATTCAGTGTTGATTGAAACATATCATATTCTCTTCCCTCAAGAGGAGGTGAGTTAGTGGGGAGAGAGACATGGAAACCAGCTATTATAATACAATAATTGCCATAAATTGAATTTATTATCAAGAGTAGTGGAAACATTGCATAAGCAGAGTCTATGCCCCTGGGAGAGTCAGGGAAGGCTCCCCATAGCAATCTGCTCCGCTACTGACTCCTGAAGGACTTAGCCCTTGAGATGTCAGTTTAGTTTAAAGGGTAATCATATATTTAAATAGCAAAGTTAATGTACCTAAAATATAGGTACAGATCTTCCTTGACTTACAATGGTGTTACGTCCCAATAAACCATTCGTAAGTTGAAAATATCAAAGTTAAAAATGTATTTAATATACCTAAACCACTGAACATCATAGCTTAGCCTAGCCTACCTTAAATGTGCTCAGAACACTTACATTAGCCCACAGTTGGGCAAAATTATCTAACACAAAACCTATTTTATAATAAAGTGTTGAATATCTCATGTAATTTACTGAATACTGTACTGAAAGTGAAAAACAGAATGGTGGTATGGGTACAGAATGGTTATTGTAAGTGTTTTGGTTGTTCACCCTCGTGCTTGTGTGGCTGACTGGGATCTGTGACTTGCAGCCACTGCCCAACATCACAAGAGAGTATTGAACTGCATATCGCTAGCCTGGGAAAAGATCAAAATTCAAAATACAGGGGCCGGCCCAGTGGCGTGGTGGTTAAGTTCGTGCGCTCCACTTTGGCAGCCCCAGGTTCGCAGTTTCGAATCCTGGGCGTGGACCACCACACTGCTTGTCAGCCACGCTGTGGCGGTGTCCCATACAAAGTAGAGGAAGATGGGCACGGATGTTAGCCCAGGGCCAGTCTTCCTCAGCAAAAAGAGGATTGGCAACAGATGTTAGCTCAGGGCTAGTCTTCTTCACGCACACACACATATTACTCAAAATACTAAGTATAGTTTCTACGGAATGTGGATCACTTTTCTATCATCATCGTAAAGTCGAAAAATCCTAAGTCGAACCATTGTGAGTCAGAGACCGTCTGTATACATAAGGCATTGTAGAAGCTCATATGAAAAGATTTTATTTTGCTGAGTGAGGATCAGAAAAATGCATAGGCATGAAGAGCCACTGAAGCTGGACTTAGTAGGATGAGCAAATGGAAGCACAGAATATGGTAGTGTGGCCATTTATCCATGGAATACAAGTCAGAAGTGAAGTCAGACATAGACAACTCACCTCCACCTAGGGGCTTATTTTCCAGTCCATCATCCTGAGTAATTATAAAGTATTACTCCTCCCTATAGCTGGGTCTTTAGATTAATCTTTGGTATCATGGCATTCTGGGGAATTTTCTTAGGCTCATCTTTCAAGACTTCCAGTATTTAATGGAAACCATTATTGAGAATGATTACTTTTTCCCATTAAAACCAAATACACACACACACGCACAATTTCCTCACATATAAGAACCCCTTCTAATATTCATTGGGCATATAACACTTTTGCAGTGCCATCTAAAATCTCATTATTCATCCTTTATAGGAAAATTAATTCAAAGATGAAAAAAATGGATGGACACATGAATGAACAGAAGCAAATGATGGAATGCAGAAATCTGCATTCATGCATTAAAGTGTGATGACTACAGAGCACTGTGACAGATCTTGTAAATACTTTCTAACACAAAAACTTAGGTAATATGACTTGCCAAAACTGGGGAAGGAAAAATTGTACTCTTTCTTTCTTATGCTTGAAGAAGTCCTCATCTACAGATGAAATGCTCATAGAAAGTGTTAAGGGCACTGTGTATGGCACTGCATTATTCACAGGATAAGAACATTGTGTGATTTAAAGTTTTAAAGAGCCACCCACAGCAGGTACATGTTATGTAAAGGACCCTCTCTTGCATAACTTATGAGGATTACTTGGAAGGTGTGAAATTATGTTTTTAATAAGCACAGACTTATTTCCAACCATTTTATCTTCAGGAAGGGCCATAAATATGGATTATGGCAGCTTTATTTTTTTTTAACTAGTCCTTCTTTTTTTTTCTAAATTGGTTAGGACTTGAGCTCCTGAGATGAGAGGAACCAATAGGACTCCATTTGAGATGGAGGGCTCATGCCCACTGCTTGAAACCAGGCATTGGAGTGGGACTCTTTGCAACCATCAACACACGAGAAGAGGTTGAAACAAACTGCTCTGAACTGATGCCCAGAGTTATCGCTACTGCATGCTGAGGTCCAAGGAGGATGTGGACACAGTTTCTCTGTAAGAATCTGAACAAAGGCATTTGCTGGCTCTATGGTTTGGTCTATGATATTCTCAATATTATCATGGGGCAGTTACCTTGAAAAACCCACTTAAGCCCTGGTTCTTGCTCAGTGACCCAGAAACCTAGGTAGAGAGAAACTTAAAACTAATTTTGTGGATGGAAGGGTGAAAGAGAGGGAAGAAAGAAAGAATATGTTAAGCGAACAAAAAACAGCATTTCTCACTTGTCAAAATGAGGCTGGAAATGAAGATCCCCAAACTCAGAAAGATAATCATCATCAGAAGTTGACATTAATCCAGATGAAACTAATATTATAACACAGCCTAACAAAAAATTCAGAAACAGTGTTTTAAAGATGTTCAAAGGCCTAAATGAAGGCATGGCTTCATTAAAAAGAACCAGAAAGTTTGAAATGAACAAGATACAAAAGAAGTAAAAACAATGTATATGAAAAATATAGTTATTGAAATTAAAAATGCAATCAGTGCATAAATTCTAACCAGGACATAGGGTGAATTTGCCGATAATACAGCTTCCAGATACAAGGAAAGAAAGTATAAAAAGAATGGATAAGAGGCATGGAAGATGGATTGAGAGGCTATGTATTAGTTACATATTACTGTAAAACAAATTACCCCAAAACTTAGTGGCTTATCATAAACATTTATATCTCCTAGTTTCTGTGGGTCAGGATTCTAGCTCTGGCTCAGGGTCTCCCAAGAGGTTGCAGTGCAGATGTTGCAATCCAGATGTTGGTTGAGGATGCAGTCATCTGAAGGATTGACTTGAACTGGAGAATGCACTTCCAAGCCCACTCAGCTAGCTGTTAGCACAGAGCTTCAGTTCCTCACCAGCTGTTGGTTGGAGGCCTCAGTTCTTTACCATATGGGCTTCTCATGACATGGCAGCCATCTTCTCTCAGAGCAAGTGATCTGAGGGAGAGACACCAAGACAGAAGCTGCAATGTACTTTATAACTTACTCTCAGACCAACCCTAGTTTGGTCACACAGACCAACCCTAGTCTAATGTGAGAGGGGACCATACAAGAGTATGGACACCAGGAGGTGGGGATCTTTGGAGGCCATCTTGGAGGCTGTCTAGCACAGTCTGACCTCTAATGATTCATGTCCCTCCCACATGCAAAATATACTCACCCCCTCCCAAGGCCTCCCAAAGTCTCATCCCATTACAGCAACAATGTACAGCCCAGAATGTCATCGTTTTACCCATTTTATTACATTGATCCTACAATTCTCTTGGTTTAAGCCACCATCGTCTCTTGTCTGGATTATTGCCATATCTCCTAAGCAACTACTCTACTTCTGCCATTGCATCTGTGAAGTCTATCCAGAATGATCTTTTTAAAATGTAAGTCAGATCATATCTCAAAATTCTCCACTGGTTTTCCATTTCACTCTTTAAAAAGTCAAAATTCTTATTAAAATCTACTATGCCCTATGATGTCTGTTCCTGTTACCACTGTGACCTCCTCTCCTCTTACTCTCTCCCTTATTTTCTCTACTGCAGTCCTGTTGGCCTCCTTGTTCTGTAACACACTATGAACACTCATGTGCTTGAATTTACAGTTCAAGGAGGAAGAAAAGTCAGGCTCTGGTAGAAACTAGACCGCACTAACTCAGGTCCCTAGTCAATGTCATATCTTCAGAGAGGTTGTCCTTGAGCATCCTATACAAATTAATCCATGCTTGAATTGCTCTCTATCCCATTAAATTGTTTTGCTTTTTTGTTCACAGCGTTTACTGCTATCTGGTTTTCTCTCAGATACTTATGTGTTTGTTATCTCTCTGCTTTTCTAGAAAGTAAGCTCCATGGAGGCAAGGACTTGTTTTTTTCTTCCTTTTCTTTTCCTTTTCCTTTCCTTTCCCTCTTCTCCCTTCTCTCCCTTTCCCTCTCTCTCTATTCTATCTCTCTTTCTCCATGTGTTTGTATTACCAGCATCTAGAACAATGCCTGATACATAATAGACAATAAATATTTGCTGAATGAATAGATACATATTATATCATTGAATTACACAATTATTTAACCTACCCTCTGTTGATACATATTTAGTCTTTTGCAAAGAACATCCTTATACACATATCTTGGCACACATGTGCAAGCCTGTTGTTAGGGATAATTCTTTCAATATGTATTGAGAATGGTGAAAGACACTACCAGTTTCTTTCAAAGAGATTGCAACAATTACATTCCTCTAATATGGTATGAAAATACTCAACTCCCCACACCATGATGTACATAGAATGATCTTTGCAATTGATAGGTGAAAAAAAGTCGTATTTTAGTTTTACTTCTTTACTTCCAGATGAGGTTGAACATCTTCATGTCCATTTATTCATAAGTCATTTTGGTTTATTTTCCTGTAAACTGTTTGCCCATTTTTCTACTGTTGATATTTCTTTAACATTCATTCAGCAAGTATTCTTGAGGGTATGTTATACTCTAGGCACTTTTTGGGGTGCTGCAAATATAGGAGAGAACAAAATAGACAAAAATTTCTGCCCTCACAAAGTTTACATTCTATTAGGGGCAAGCAGATATATAAGTAAAATATATAATATGCCAGATGAAGGAAAGTAAAGGAGGGAAGGAGGAGAGGAAAAGCTGGGAGTAGGGTACAATTTGTGATTTTTTTTTTTTTGGCGAGGATGGTTAGCCCTGATCTAATATCTGTTGCCAATCCTCCTCTTTTTGCTGAGGAAGATTGGCCCTGGGCTAACATCTGTGCCCATCTTCCTCTACTTTATATGTGGGATGCCTGCCACAGCATGACTTGATAAGCAGCGTGTAGGTCCACGCCCGGGATCTGAACCTGAGAACCCTGGGCCGCCAGAGCAGAGTGCACGAACTTAACCACTATGCCACCAGGCCAGCCCCCAATGTGATTTTTAAATAAGAATAATCACACCTCACTAAGAAGTTATTTGAACACAGGCCTAAAGAAGATGAGACCACAGTCCCTAAAGATATTGAGAGGGACAGCACAGGGGCAGGGAAAGCAAGTGCAGAGGTGGCATATGCCTGCCGTGTTCAAGTAACAGCCATTAGACCAGCGTGACTGGAGCAGAGTAAGAGAAGTAGGGGATGATGTCAGAGAAACAGTATGGAAGCTAGATTGTGTAGGGACTTGAAACATTTCTTTCTCATTCTGAAAAAGAAATGAAAGCCACGTGAAATGGGAAGCTTTGGAGGCTTTTGAGCAGAAAAGTGAGTTGACATAGTTTTAACTGGATTACATTAGCTGCTGTTTGAGAATAGTTTGAAAGGAAACGAGGGCAGAGAGAGAGAGACCATCTAGGAGTCCGTTGCAATAATCCAGGTAAATTGTGATGATGACAGAACCAGGGCAGCGGTGTGAGGGGGATGAGAAATGCTCAATGCGAAGTATATGTTGAAAGTAGAGCTAACAAGGTTTATCGATATACTGGATGTGGAACTTTAAAGAATATTTTTATAATAATAATATTAAATCTCTGTCAAATGTGTTGGATGTTTTTATAGTTTTTAATTTTATATATATTTTTTGCCATTAATGCATTTTTTAATTTTTATGTGGTCGATTTGATCCATTTCCTCATTTGTAATTTCTGGGTTATGTGTGCTCCCTATAAAAGCTACCCTCTCTACTTCAAATTACACAAAATATTTTCCTTTTTTTTTCCATCTGGAATTTATTATAGTATTGGGTGTGAAGTAGGGTCTTATTTTTATCCCTCCTTTAATGTTCACCCCAACCATCCACTGAACCATCATATTTTGCCCAATTAAATGTGATTGTCTAATTAAAATTTTACTTTGTTTTTTGTTGAGATTGCATTAAATCTATAGATAAATTTAGGGATATTTACATCCTTTCCATTATCTAAGTCATATTTCTTTATCCATCTAAGTCTTAGCCAATGTCCCTCACAAAATCTACCTTCACATTTTTAAGTATTCCATCTTTTCTGCTGCTACAGTAAGTGGGATCTTACATCAACATATTTTTGGCCGTTTTATTGAAGTATAAATATAACATATAACATAAAACATGAAATTTACCCATCTTTACATGGTTTGATGATTTTTAGCAAATTTATAATTTGTGCAATAATTACCCCAAACAGTTCCCTCATGCCCATGTGCAGTCAATTCCTGTTCCCACCTCCTGCCCCAGGGAAGGATTAACATGCTGTCTCTATAGTTTTGCCTTTTCTAAAAATTTCATATAAACGGAATCGTATAATGTGTATTCTTTTTGTACTTGATTATGCCAGGTATTTATTTTACTATTTTTTAAGAAACAGCTTTAGTGTTTAATATGTTATATACAGTATGGATAATTTCAATCCATTTATCTTTTGTCTTTATTAATTGCCTTCTTCTCTTTTCCTTGGCTTTATTTTGTTGTTACACTCCTAATTTATTGAGGTGAACCATGAATTTATTTACTATTATTCTTTCTTGCTTAGTAATTATGTATTTAGGGCTATAAATGTCTCTCAAACCCTGTTTAATTGTATCCCATAGGTTCTGAGGTGTACATCCCTGTCATTTTATTTTCTAAACTTTCTGCACTTTGGTTTTGATTTTTCTCTTTGGCCCAAATTGTTTAAGAGAGAGTTTTTAATCTTCAGCTGGTCAAGGTTTCTCCTTCTTTTCTAAAAATTAATTAATTAATTTCTAGATTTTATATTTTTTAATAATTGAAGAGAGTGTGGTCTTTATTATTTCTACATTTTTAATTTAATGACACTTTCTGGTCAGTTTTTGTAAACATTCTATGGTCATTTGATTATAAATTGTATAGTCTGTTTAGTGTATATTTATATATAAATGCATTAGTACTACCTTATTAAGTATATAATTTATGTCCTCTATGACAGTGCACAAGGATCTTTAAAGTGCTTGCTAAATAAAATGCAGAGTTCTGGGAACCACTCCCAGAATATTTGAGGCTATAGACTGGAGTAGGGTCACGGAATATACTTAATTTCATAAGAGCATAGCAAAGTTTGCTGCAAGTGATCCTTGCACCACACTTTGAGAAACTCTTCTCTATTGTTACTTATTTTTATTACATATTTGATTTTTTATGAGCTAAGAGAGGTGAATTAAAAGTATCCTAATATTATTCTACTTTCTATTGTTGTTTTTGGTTGGCATTTTGAATGATGATACTATGCTATTTGATACAACCAAATTTATAAAAAATTTACACTTTGTTACTATCAATTACCATTTGTTTCCTCATTTTTTTCTTTTTAAACCCTGTTTGATATTAATATCTAACTTCCAGTTTCCTCATTTCCTTATGCGTTTGTGTGTGTGTATTTTCCTAGTATGATTCTGCCCATTTTTTTTAACTTCCGACCTTTCTAAATGACTTTGCTGTAAATGCATTTCTTATGGACAGAAAATATTAGTTGTTTTTTTTTTTTTTGATCCAGCCTGACAGTGTTTTCTCTTTAATAGTTCAGTTTTTTTCATTTTCAAGATGACATATGTGATTTTGGCCTGTCATTGTATTTTGGAAAAATGAGACTTTGTGTTGGCTTTAGATTTAGAAATTGTCAGAAACATTTCCATTTAATTCAAGCTTGTCATAAACAGCTGCAGCAGAGATCACTAATTATAAAAACTATCTCAACCACCAGAAGTTACTCTGAGTTTTTATAGTGTGTGTTTCACAGGGCTTCATTCAGGGTGAAAAAGAAGAGAGAGGAAAGGAAAGAAAATTTGCAGTGAATTCCCTTGCATTTGAAATGATCACTATAGACACAGTTCTGAACTATTAAAATATTATATACAAGCTAAGTTTATAAAATTCTAAAAGATATTTCACAAACCTTGAGAGCCATATACTCAGAATACTACTTTCTCAGCTTCACAGAGGTATGTGATGTATAATAAACTGAATCTATTTAAAATGTACAATTTGAGGGGCCAGCCTGGTGGCACAGCAGTTAAGTTCACACATTCTGCTTTGGCAGCCTGGGGTTAGCCAGCTCGGATCCTGGGCACGGACCTACTAATCACTCATCAAGTCATGCTGATGTGGTGTCCCACATAGAAGAGCTACAACTCTACAACTATGATACACAACTAGGTAGTGGGGCTATGGCGAGAAAAAAAAAAGAAAAAGAGGGAGATTGGCAACAGATGTTAGCGCAGGGCCAATCTTCCTCAGGAAAAAAAAATGGCTCTTGTTAAAAAAATAAAATGTACAATTTGATAAATTTTGACATATGAAATATGCCTGAAACCAAAACCACAATTAAGTTAATGAATGTATCCATGACCCTTAAAAATTTCCTCATGCCCCTTTGTAGGTTCTGCCTTCTATGCCCACCCCACATCCCCACCTCCAGCATCTGCTGTCAACCACTCAGCTGCTTCCTGGCACTATAAACTACTCCACATTTTCTAGAATTTAAATAAATTAAATCATGCAGTAGACATTCTTATGTCTCTTTTCTGTCCCTCGGTACACAATTAGTCTGAGATTTGTTTGTTATTGCATGTGGCAATACTTCATTTTTCTTGCTGAGTAGTATTCCTTTCTATGGATATACTGCAATTTATTTATCCATTTACCTGTTGATGGGCTGTTTCCAGCCTTTGGCTATTACAAATAGAACTGCTGTGACTATTTGTGTATAAGTCATTGTGTGGACATTTGTTTATACTTCTCTTAGATAAAAGACTAGGATTAGAATGACTGGGTCATAAGGTAGGTTTATGTTTATTTTAAGAAACTGCAAAACTGGTTTCCAAAGAGGTTGTACCATTTTACATTCTAACAAGCAATGTATGAGAGTTCCAGTTGCTCCACATAGTGTCAACATTTGATATGATCAGGTTTTTAAATTTTAGCCATTCTAGTGAGTGGTATCTCATTGTGATTTTAATTTGCATTTCCCTAATGACTAATGACCTTGAGCCTTTTCTCATGTGCTTATTTGCTATGTGTATGATGTCTTTGGTGAAGCAACTGTTTAAATCTTTTGCCCATATTTTTTATTAAGTCTTTTGTCTTCTCATTGAGCTGTAAGAGTTCTTTATATATTCTAGATACAGGTTTTTTGTCTGATACATGTGCAAATATTTTCTCCTAGTATATGGCTTTTCTTTTCATTTTCTTGACAGTGTCTTTTGAAATATAAAATTTTTAATTTTGATGAAATCCAGTTTATTGATTTTTTGTTTTATAGTTTGTACTTTTGTGTCATATTTAAAAACTTTTGTCAAAGTGAAGGTAACTAAAATTTTTCCCCTGTATTCTTCTAGAAGTTTTATAGTTTTAGCTCTTATATTTAGATCTGTGATATATGTTGAGTTAAATTTTGTGTAAGGGTGTGAGGAAAGAGTCCATATTGATTATAGTTCTTGCATAATCAGTCAAACTTTTATTGGTTTATTCATTTTGCCATTAAAATACCTTGCCAACTTTGTGAAAAATCAATTGACTATACATGTGTGGGTCCATTTCCAGACTCTTTAATCTATTCTATTGATCAATTTATTTTTACATCAGCACCACACCATTTTGATTAGTTTAGCTTTACGATAATCTTGAAACCAAGCAGGGCAAATTCTTCAAATTTGTTCTGACTTTTCAAAGTTGTTTTGGCTATTATAGTTCCTTTCCATTTTCTATGATTGTAGAATCAGCTTTCAGTTTCTACACAAATGCCTGCTGGGATCATCATTCAACATTGTATTGAATTTATAGATCAATTTCATAACAATATCAAGTCTTCTGATTCATGATCATGTTATATCACTCTATTTATTTGAGTCTTCTTTGATTCCTCTTAGCAACTTTTTTAGTTTTCAGTGTACAAGTCTTGCGCACTTTTGTAAGATTTATCCATAAGTATTTTGTATATTTGATGCTTTTGTAAGTGGTCTTGTTTATTTATTTTCAATTTCTAGTTGTTTGTTGCTAGTATATAGACATACAGTGGATATTTGTATATTGATCTTGCATCCTGAAACTTCGCTAAATTCACTTATTAATTCTAGCAGCTTCTTTTTTTAGATTCTATTGAATTTTCTACATAAACGTCACAGGCCATCTGCAAATAAATACAACTTAACTACTCCTTTCTAATCTGGATGCCTTTTATTTCTTTTTTTTTGTTTGTTTTATTGCAGAGCCAGAAACTCCAGTTGAATGACAGCAGTGAGAGTGGCCATCCTTGTCTTTCACAGTCTTGTGAGTATGTTGGCAAGAAGTCTCATGCCAATTAGAGCTGAGTCTTTTTTTCCTAAAAAATATTGCATTTTAATGTTGAAGTCCCATAACTTTCTTTACCCAGAAGTATCTTGTTATATACTTTTCTATATAATATACCCCCTTCTACATTAGATGTAGTATGCTCTTTCAATCAGCAGATTCAAGTTTTCATTTATTTCAGAAAAGTTTTCTGATATTATATCTTTGAATATTTTATTTTCTGTTCCATTTGTTCTATTCTTGTCTTTAGGAACGCCCATTAGACATTTTTCTGGTTTTTGTATGTATTCTGTATTTATTTTATTTTCCTTAATTCTATTTAACTCTGGTCTTTTTAATTTCATTCTATTCTACTTTACAATGATGTTCACCATATGCTAGACCTAACTTCTCCTTTTTGTGGCTTTCAATATGATTTTAACTTGGTAATTATTTATTTTTCTCGTCAGTACTTATTGGAGTTCATAGCATCTCACTTTGAATCTACTTTGATTGTCTTATCATCTCTTGTTTGAAATCTCTTGTTTCAGAGAGATGATATTTTGTTTAATTCACCGGGTGATTATTCAAAATTTTTCTTTTTGTGATATAATACTTTTAACTTTTGCTTATGTTTAGTTATTTACTTTCATTTTCTTATACTATATATGCACTGTTTCTTCACTTTGTTTCAGACATCACTGATCTCTAAACAGGAGCCATTTTTTCTAGGCCTGCTATTTAAGGGAAAACAATGGAAGGGAATGGGAAAGGGAACAAGCTGGAGCAGTGAGCAACTTTAATTGTTGACTAGATTCATCCTGAGGTCTCTCAGTTACATCTCTGCTCTGGATGACCTGGAGAGCTGCCTGGTTAATAACAAAACTAGGCATCTCACTGGCCCTCAATATGACAATCTAATAGTGACTTCGTACATTGCAGAGCCGATTGCCACTCACTCCCCCTCTTCTACCCTGCCTCACTAACGGCCTGCTTCTTTGAAAGATGGCAAGTCTGAACGAATGCTTTTTATGCCTTGTTTCTTCCACCCCATGGCTCAGTGACTTTGCTTTTTCCTAGTCTCCTAGATCTTGCTATTCAAGCAGTGGATCATTGGTTTGTTACATCAGTTTTGCCACCCACTTTAGGTGGATTTAGGGCACTACCAGAGTTTTACAGAGACAGGCTTCTGTTCTCAACATCCTCCCTGGATTTGGTCCAAATTATACTGTATTTGAACACTGTCCTTCATAAATTGTTACTTGGAGTTGTAGCTGCTTCCTAGTTTGATCAGAGATGAAGCAGTGTTTTTTGGTTTTTGGTTTTTTTGCTTCTTGTTCTCTTCACTAGTTTTGGTTTTGAAAAGGACTTTGTAAAAGGACAAAAAACACTAACTAAACAAAATCTTTATTATTCCACCTTGCTTAACTTTAAGATGTTAAAACCATCTTTCTCTCTTTATGCCTGGGTCACTGTTTGGCTGAGGAGACACAGGAGAGCAGAGCGATAGAGAAAGGACTTTGCTAAAAAGAACGTTGCAGGAATCTCTGTTTTACAGAGTAGACTCCAAGTCCACCTGGCAGGGACTTTCTCAACATGGATCCCATTTGTGCTCTACATGGATCACCAAACACTCTGCCGTATCAAACAGATTTACCAAACAGCTTGCCGCTAAGCCAGCTGAGATAAAAAGGACTGCAAATCTCCAGAATACATAAATTCACAAAGTTACAATGGACTTTACCAGTTTCAAAGAACCTTCCTTATTGCAGTGTCCATTGTCTATTCAGCCTAGGTTATTTCTGGTTCTCATTCTTCAGGTCCTGATCCCTTGTTGGGGGTGTGGTGTGTGTTTGCCCTGCAGTAGCCTGCCTGAGCACCATTTTTTTTATATACACTGTGAAGAAACTGAGGTTTAGAGAGGTTAAGTGACATATTCAAGGACATTAATTCAGACATTTCAGAGCCAAGACTTAAATCCATCTTCTTAGACCCCAGGTGTTTTTATCTTATTAAAAAAATATATTATCTCCAGTAACTGTCCTGGGAGGATTATATTATTTCTGCAGGAACTGAATCAGAGACTATAAGTCACTTGCCTCAGGTCATATAGATGATAACGGTAGAGCTGAGCTAAGATTCAGATCTGAACTAAATCCAGAGTGCTTTCCGATACAGAAGGCTGCACCCTGACTATGCTGATTAACCAGTGCATTCTTCTTTTCTCAACCCAGCAGCTCCAATCACACTTCCCTAGCTATATTACTATATTTTTAAGTCTTGTATATGCTATATGCATTCGTCTGATAATTTCTTGAATTAGTCAAAATGGAACAGTTCAGTTTTTCTTTATTATGTCCTCAGGCTCTGAAACATTGTGCTTGCTACTTGTGAATATTTAAAACTTTTCATCCTTTGTGCTCATACCAAGGCAGTTTCAGACTTTGAATGAAGCCAACGGGGAAAATCTGTGCTTATTTATAAACGCTTATTGAGACTGCTCTAAAATGTCACCAAGGAATAGAGATTTGGAAAGTTCCCACTATAACCAGGATATGTTAATTATCAGCTGTGAGATACTGAGTTAGAGGCTCTAGAAGTTAATTGTCTTGTATTGTAAAGATTGCAGTGCTGAGTTTAATTTTCTGATCTTGTTTCAATTTTCATCCTATCTTGAAAAAAGATTGGGCTGCTTTACTACCCGGGATGGCAGAATTTCCATGAATTATCTGGAGTACTATGCTCTGTCTGGTAGGTAGGAAAATTATTTTTTTGAACCCTTTTAAAGGTATCTTTAAAGATGTTCACCTGCACTTGAAGATATTAATAAGGGATCTTATCATTTCGTGAAAGTCACCTGATTTGAGGTCAGTACATGGGGCAGGCCTCAAATTGCAGGTTACAGTGGAGCTGATGGGTTTAAGCAAGCATTGTAAACCAAATTCTAACATACCTATTTAAATAAAACTTGAATCATTCCTATCAAAAACAAGTTTGTTTGTTATTTTACAATAAATCTCAACCAAATGAATCTCAACTTTAAAGGATATACTGTATTTTTTTCACTTACGGTTATCTGAATGCCATGTCATTTGTAAAGAATATTATGTTTTTGCTTTTAAAAAGGAACATGGATGTGGATAGTAACCAGTGAGTTTAAAACCTGTGACACCTGAATGGTGGATGCAATTTGGCTAAATGGGTTTTTCCTATTCTTGTCTAAAAAATGGGTTTCCAGGGCTGACCTGGCAGCATAGTGGTTGGGTTTGCTTGCTCTGCTTCGGCGGCCCAGGGTTTGCTGGTTCGGGTCCTGGGCGTGGACCTGCACATCGTTTGTCAGGCCATGCTATGGTAATATCCCACATACAAAAAATAGAGGAAGACTGGCACAGATGTTAGCTCAGGACCAATTTTCCTCACCAAAAAAAAAAAAGAAGGATGGGTTTCCAAGAAGGACTCCACTAGTGCCAAAGCCAAAACATTAAGACTCATATCAGGTTTTGTGTTTTGTTTTGTCAAAGCATCATTGCCTCACTTAAGGAGACGTATTTCTGGTCTTTCTAGTATTCTAGCAGCCTTTCTAGTAATTTCTAATCTAGTAATATCTAAAGAACTTTAGCTATTTCTCTAAAACTGATTACATATAAATGATACTCAGTTGCCTGTGAATGATATTTGACTGCCATGATGCCTGATATTACAAAACTGACTGCACCAGATCTTTTCATTTTGGCTTTTTTTACTGGACAGCCCATGGAATTGCAATTGTTTGCCATGTTACATTCCTCTTTTGAAAAATAACCCCAGTAGTTCCTTCTTTAGAAATTGTTAGGCTTTGGGGCAAAAGATCCTGTTATCTTGGCCATAACACATTTGTTGGAGGATATGTGCCCTAATCAAAGTAAACACAGTAAGAGTGATTCCTAGCCTGAGGTCTGCAAATGGGTTTCAGGAACATTTGTACAAATTTCTTTGAAAGGGTCTATAGTTTTACTGACTTTTCTAAGGCAGCATTTCTTAAAATGGGGCTAATGGACCACTCAGAATCCCTGTAAGGCTATAAAGTACTCAGCAGGCTCTTGGCAATTTTAAAAGAAAAGGTGATGGAATAATTTCACACAAGTACATTATGTATTTGAAATGTAAGATTGCTTATATTTTCAGAGAAATATGCATTCTCTACTTTAATCACTGTGTTCTTAAAGACTGTGAATGATTTAGGATGGCATTCATCATTCTTCTTCAATAGTCAGTAATCAGAGTGAAGTTTAAAATGGCTAACTTATTTATATGCTGTTGTGCCTGCTGAATTTACCTTTCTGCTGTTACTGTATGAATTACATTACATAAACAATTCACAGAAGATGAGTCTATGTCTCAAAATGACAGTAATTTAAATACTACAACTCCAAAGGATGTATATAATGAACAAGGCTCCATTGCCAACATGGATTGTGAGCATTTATGAGCTTGAATTACAGAACATAAAGTGTGATAACTTCCTTAAGTATCAAAAAAACAATAAAGAGTACAATAAAGGATTATCTGAAAGCATCTGACCCTAGACCCGTCTTATAAAACTTTGAAAAAACATGGCATGAACTCTTAGAGGTTTTCATGCCATTTTTAAACAAAGCACAGTGACCCCTCAAGTAAAATCAAATTTTTCCAAAATAAGCATAACATATTGCTTCCAGTATGAAAGTGACACATTTTGATGTTAAAGGCAGAGAAGAAACCAAAACAATGGATCACAAAAAAAGTTATACTCCATATACCTAAAAAAGGTATGTGTCATGTGTGGGCAAGAAACTTATGAAACCAATGCAAACCTAAGTAAAATGATTTTCCCAACATAACAGACAAAAACCACATCCCATTTGACGGGATTATCGTAGAACGGCTTCATTTTTGAAAAGTAAACTGGAAAAAAACTCTGCATACTATCCTTGGAAGTTGAAGTATAGATTTGTTTTTATTCACCTGCTCAAGAATCTAACGGGGTAAAAAAAGTCATCCCTAAGAAATCAACCCCCTACACTAGCCCGTGGAAGGCACAGGCTTAAGTTTAAATTTAATTACACATAGTGCAAGTATATCAAATTGAGAAATAATTAACATAAAACTACTCTGAGAAGGCTTCCTCGTTTTGGCCAAGATACAGTAATTGGGACAGGATTTACCTTTCTACCTGAAACCTCTAAAAACACAGGCAAAATATATGAATCAAGGGCTCTCAAGCAATTGGGCATTAGGCAATTAGAGATGTTGATCCTTAGAAATGGGAAAGAAATGAGGTGAGCCCTGTGATTGTCCCAGCTTATTACATGGAAAAAGTTTCCAGGACAAGGCTGGGGATGGGGAGCCTCCTCCCTAAGCTGAGGAGACAGATCTGGAAGTTTGGAGAGTAAGGAAGGCAGAGTAAGGCAGCTGGAGTTTGCAGGACAGAATAACAGAGAAAAGAGAGCTGCACAGAGAGAAACTCCAGAAATCAGTAGACACTCCTTCAAATATGTACTAGAGTATTGATCAGTACATGCATGTGTGAAAACTACCCGAAGAGTGGGAAAAGAATACCCCAAATGAGTAGAGGGAACAGTGCCTGGAGCTCGCATATGACTGGGAATAGTGTTTATTTCCAACGACTGGAGTGAAAAGTCTAATAACTAATGAGGTATTAGTAGTGGGAAAAATTAACTCTAGATTATGTTGCTCCATTCCCATAACAAAGTTTAAAAGTTAGACTTAAAAGGATAAAACAGTTTCCAAATAACCTAACTATGTCCCAGAACAAAGCTCAAAAATATTTACAGGAATACAAAAGTATCCAGCACTGAATAAGGAATAAAACACAATGTCTGGCACCCAAGTAAAATTACCAATCATGCAAGGAAATAGGAAAATGCAACCCATGGTGAGGAGAAAAATCAATCAATGAAAATGGACTCAGAAATGACACAGATGGTAAACTAAGTGAAAAGGACATTAAAATATTAATTGTGACTGTGTCCCATATGTTCAAAAAGCTGGAGGAAAGATTGACCAAATCAAACTTCAAGAGATGAAAATTATAATTTGTGAGATCAAAAATACACTGAGTATGATTAACAGAAGATTAGACAATAGAGCACAAAATATTAGCGAACTAGACATAGCAATAGAAACTATCCATAATGAAACATAGAGAAAAAAATATTTAAAAGTAAAAAAGCATCAGTGGACTATGAGATAAATTCAAGGAGCTAAATATACAAATAATTAGAGTGCCCTGAGGAGAGGATAGAGAGGGGGGACTGAAAAAATATATGAAGAAAAAATAGCTGAAAAATATACAAATTTGGTGAAGATTACAAACATGCAGATTCAAAAGTTCAACAAGCCCCAAGTACAAGAAATATGAAGAAAACTATATCAAGTCACATCATAATTAAATTGCTTAAAATCAGTGATAAAAAGAAAATTTCAAAATCATTCAGGAAATATATGTATTATGTTTAGAATAACAAAGATATGAATGGCAGCAGATTTCTTACTGGAAAAAATAGGAGCAAAAAAATAGAGGTGCAGCATCTTTAAAGTACTGAAAGAAAAAGAAATCTGTCAGCCTGGAATTATATAGCCATCAAAAATATTTTTCACAAAAGAAGGTTGAAGACTTTTTTTTCACATGTACACAAGTTGTGATAATTCTTCACACAGAGACCTGCAGTGCAAGACATGTTAAAAGAAGTCCTTCAAGCAGAGGTAAATTATATCAGATGGAAACCTGGACCTACACAAAGAAAGGAAAAACAACAGAAACAGTAACCATATGGGTAAATATAAAGATTTTTCTTTCTTACTATAAACAATATTTCCTCAAAGGATAATTAGCTCTTTAAATAAAGAGTGATAATGCATTGGGATTTATAACATATGTGTAAGTCAAATGTATGAAAGCAAAAGCATAAAGGCTGGGAGAGGAGAACTGGGACTTATTCCATAAAGAACTTCTGTAAAGTTCCTTTATTATAAAAGAAATGATAAAATGTCACATAAAAGCAAACTGTTATAAATTAAAGATGTATGATATAGACCCTAAAGCAACAACTAAAATAGCATAACAAAAATTTATAGCTATTTAGTCAAAAAGAAGATGAAATAATTAAAAAATGCTCAGTCTCGAAGAAGGCAGAAAAAGAAAAAAGTGGTCAAAGAACAGATGGAATATATAGAACATGACTCTCAAGATGGTCTGTTTAAACCCATAGATATTTAAAAACTGCATTAAATATAAGTGTTCTAAACATTCTAATCAAAAGATAGAGATTGTCAGATTAGATAAAAAAGACACTATTATACGCTGCCTATAGGAAACCTATAAGAAACTTTAAATATAAAGATACAAGTAGGTTAAAAATACCAAAAGAATGACCACAATATATATGTCACAATAACCTTAATTGAAAGAAAGCTGCAGTGATTATTTTAAATTTAGAAAAATTTGATTTCAGAGCAAAGACTATAACCTGGGATAAAGAGGGTAATTTCATAATGTTACAAAGGGTCAATTTATCAAGAGGATACAAGCTTCCTAAATGTTTGTGTACCTAATAACAGAGCCCCCAAATAAAGCAAAAACTGATAGAATGGAAAGTAATTGACAAATCCACAATTGTTGGATATTTTAACACCTCATTTCAATAATTAATAAAACAAGTAAAAAAAATCGTTAAGTATATAAAGACTTGGACAATACTTTTGACCAACTTGACCTGTGTCCTTTATGAATTGCTCAACCAAACAACAGATGCTTTTCAAGTGTACACAAACACTTATTAGGATAGACCATATTTGGGGCCATAAAACAAATCTGAATATATTTTAAAGGAGTCAAGTCATATTAAGTATGTTCTCTGAACAAAATTAAATTAAAAAAGTAGCCAACAACAGAAATATATCAGAAAAAAGCCACAATATTTAAAAAACTAAAAAAAAAGTTAGATTAAAAGTCTAAAACAAAAACCCCAAATGAAAAACAAACAAATAAACCTGAGCTCATGGGTACAGAGAATAGGTTGATGGTTGCCCGAGACAGGGGGTGGAGGGTGGGCAAAATGGCTGAAGGGGATCAAAAGGTACAAATTTCCAGTTATAAAATGAATAAGTCACAGGGATATAATATACAGCATGGTGACTATAGTTAATACTGTATTGTCTATTTGAAAGTAGCTAGGAGAGTGAATCTTGAAAGTTCTCATCACAAAGAGAAAAAAAATTGTAACCATGTATGTTGATGGTTGTTAACAGGACTTACTGTGTTGATCATCTTGCAATATATACAAATATCAAATCATTATGTCATATACCTAAAACTAATATGTTATGTCAATTATACCTCAATAAAAAAACCTAAATAACATACTTCTAAATAATCCAAGATTCAAAGAAGCAAAAAATAAAAATAAAAAGTGTTTTGAACTAAATGGGTATTAAAACAACATATCAGATGTGTGAGATGTGGCTAAAGTAATATGCAGACAGAAATTTATAGCACTAAACAACTGTTAGAAAAGAAAAACAATTTTCAAATCAATGATCTTAACTTTTACTTTATTAAGAACCTAGATATAGAAAATAAAACCTAAATTAAGTGAAAGAAATAATATAATAAAGATCAAAGTGGAAATCAATAATATTGAAAATGTAAACCAAACAGGGAAAAATCAATGAAAGTAAATGTTGATTATTTGAGAAGCTAATAAGACAGAAAAGCCTCTAGCCAGATTAATCAGGAAACAGAGAAGACACAAATCATTAATATGAGAAATGAGATAAGTGACATAATTACAGATTCCACAAATATTAAAAGATATTAAGGGAACATGATGAAAAACATTATGCCAATAAATATGACAACTTAAATGGACAAATTTCCTGAAAACACAAACTTTCAAAGCTCACAAAAGGAAAAAAATAGATAACCAGAATATCCCTGTATCTATTGAATAAATTAAATTTTGTTTAAAACTTTTAGTTAAAAATTTTCCCATAGATATCCAGTTTCCACTCTGACATGTAATGAGCTTGGAAGTCATCCTTCCCATCCTCACAATGAGAAAAAGTTGGACAAACTGAAAATCAATAACTTTTCTTTGACCTATTAGTGAACTGAAGTCTCAGGGCAAACTGCTACCCCAAAATCTGGACAGACAGATACATCCAGAAAGATAAAGAAACCAAAATCTGCTTAAGTGGAATAGAAACCACTAGAGCCATAAACTCTGGTAGGAACACTTAAATGGTAATTTTGATAAATTTCTGGAGGCTATGAGTGGATTTGCATAAGAGTGAGAAATTCTGGGACCACAGCCTTAGGTGCCCCCCACAATTCTAGTTAGTCATGAGAGATATGCAAAGTAAAACCACAATGAGATGCCACTATACAGTTATTAGAAAGGCTAAAATTAAAAAGAATCTCCATATCAAGTGTTGATGAGTATGTGGATGACTTGGAAGTCTCATACTCTTGTTAGTAAGAAAGTAAAATTGTACAATCACTTTGGAAAACAGTTTGGAAATTTAAAAAAATGTAAACATATACCTGCTATATTACTCCAACACTCCATTCCTAGATATTTTCCCAAGAAAAATGAAAGTACATGTCTATATAAAGACTTGTACAGAAATGTTCATAGCAGCTTTATTTATAACATCCCCAAACTGGAAACGACTCAAGCGTTCACAGCAGGTGAACTGATAAACCGTAGTACATTTATACAATGTTATACTACTCAGAAATAAAAAGAAACCAACTATTGATAAAAAATAACAGCATAAGTGAATCTTAAGATAATTATAGTCCAATGAGAGTCAACAATGAATACATAATCTATGATTCCACTTATACAAAGATCTAGAAAATGCAAACTAATCTATAGTGACAGAAAGCAGATCTGTGGTTACCTGGGGAGGAGGGAGTGAGGTGTGGGTCAGGAGGAAGGGATTACAAAGTGGTACAAGAAACTCTTTTGGATGATGAATATGTTAATTACGTTGATTATAGTAATAGTTTCATGGGCATAGTATGTCAAAATTTATCAAATTATACAGTTTAATCATGTGAATTTTATTTTTATATCAATTATGCCTTAATAAAACTGTTCAAAAACTGTTGGTCTAGGAGTGGTGAAACATTTGGAGCCTTGCAGTAGAACAGCAGAACTTTCTAGAACAGATACTTCTATAGTCTAGAGTACTTGTGACTGTCCCAGAAAAAATACCCCTGGAAGAAAAACAGCTCACAATAACAAAAAAATTATAAACCACTCTGTGAAAAATAGTGAATATATTAAGCAGTAAATTAGATATAATTAAACAGAATTAATGGGCCAAAAATGGTGCTACGAAAAAAATAATTCAGAGAACAGAATAAAGTGACTGAAAATATTAAAGAGTGGTTAAGAGCCATGGAAAACATTTTAGAATAAATACAAGAGAGATAATATAGAAAGAAGTGATGGCTAAGAATTTTCCATAAATTAGGAACTTGTTAGATGAATAAAAATAAAAAGAAAGCTGGATACATTATAGTGGAAAAAAAAGGTAAGTTATCAGAAAGGAGTACCGATCAGATTGACACCAAAGTTCTTGTCAATCAAACAATAGTAGCCAGGGCATAATGGAATAATATATTGAAAATGCTGAGTGAAAAATAACTGTCAGCTGAGGATTCTATACATCTAAACTATTTTTTCAAGAATGAGAGTAGAACACAAGACAAAGACTGAGAGAGCTTATTAATCACAGATCAATCCTCACTGAAAAATCTGCTAAAAGTATACTTCAGAGAGAAGAAAATTGAATCAAGAAAGGAATGCAATAGTACCAACATGAGTAATGAAATTAGTCAACATAATTAAATCTAAATTAATGCTGACTAGAAAACAACATCCTTAATACTGATTAATTTAAGTGTTTTTGAGAATAAGGTAGAAATAAAATTCTAGTAAAAAATATAACATGGAAGTTGTGGGGCAGTGAAGCAAACATTTCAATGTCAGAAAAATCTGCTTAATCCACTGAATTTAAACATATAAAAGATGAAAAAATATGACCATTGCAATGGATACAGTTAAGAGAGTTCATAAAAATCTAACAGCCATTCACACAAAAAACTGACAGACTAGAAATAGATGCCCTCAATTTGATAAGGAATTATCTATACAAAACCAAGAGTAAATATCACAGGTAATGATGAAATTTGTTTGTGTTCTCATTAAAGTCAATCAGCAACAAAACAAGATTTGTTTATTATTATTACTCTTGTTACTGGTCCTAGGCATTACAATAAGATGTGAAAAATAAGTAAAATTTATGATAAAAAACAATGAAAGAAAATTGTCATTTTTGGAAGACTATATAATTGTCTACATAGAAGATCCAAGATAATTGACAAATAATTAGAATTAATAGAATGCAACAAAATTTCTTGACAGAAGCTTTATATAAAATAATATTGCATTCTTATACATTGGAAAAATTAAAAATAATTTTAAAAGGTTGGTATCTACAATGTTACTAAACCTATAAGATACTTGGGAAAAACTTAAAATGATGTACTATTGATCCAAAAATAGATTAACAGAATAGAATAGAGAGCTCAGAAACAGTCTCACATATTTATTGAAACTTGGTACATGAAAGGTGCCACCTGGAGGGAGATCTGCACATTTTAAATTACAGGTAGGGGCAGAAGCTATGGACGGGGACACAAAGTGAAATGGGTCTGTATTTCTAGTCTAGAGTAATGAGTGCAGGAACTGGAAAAGCAGAAGGTAACAAAATTCCTCCTGAACCTGACTTGGTTAGGAGAAGCAGAGGAGGTGGGACTACACAAAGAACTACACAGACAAGCCATGTTTGCCCGAAATAGTCTAGTATTTTAACTCTATCTCTAGTATGGATATTAACATCCATGTTCATGTTCATTGAATCTGGGAAGTGTTTGTCATATTATTCTATATGTTTAAAATATAAAAACAAAACCGAAAAGACCCAACATTAATAACTAATGTTATATTTAGATAGAAAGCCAAATGAGCTATTGGTGAAATTCCTGCGCGTTGATACCAATATGGAATAGCAGCAACTAGTATGTTTGCAAGCTAGCATATATTTCAATTTCGAGTTGATTGAATGCCCTGGGACTCAGATTATAAATTAGATGTGGATACAAGAGGGTGATTATATAAGTACTTGATGATTTTGGTTGTTGTTCTCATTATGGAAACATGCTACAGGGAAAGAGATTTTTAGTTTGACATCAAATATTTTGTGAGCCATAATTAAGACTAAAGAAACAAGAGCTATATATAAAGCAAGATTAGATTTGCTACACAGATAAGAGGTTGTAGCTGAATGTGTATCTATACACAGCTTCTTCATTCAGGGAATAATTGGCATCTGTATTGTATCTCTTACTGCTGGCTCACTATTGACGGTAATGACAATATAATAAAATGTCAACCACTGAGCCTGACTTTTCATTATCTTATGCAATGTCAGATCCAGATATTCAGGGACCTGAGGCTTATACAATTTTGAGGACCCTCTTGAAGAAAAATATTATGAAATAACAAATACAAAATTAGAAGCTAAACTGATATTTATCTCTTCTGTTTTCATATTCATTACCTTCATTCTTAGATATTGTGATCCTTTTCCTTAGCTTCACAATTTTGAGCATCAGAGGTTTTCAAAATCATGAAGCTCATGAAAAGAATTTATGACGTTTTGGAGTTTTTGCCTGCTTACATATAGACACTGATAATATAATATTGGGCATATTTTAAAACAAAATCACATTCACATGCTATAACAGAGCATGAAGA
Source organism: Tapirus indicus (assembly GCA_031878705.1). Lineage (NCBI taxonomy): Eukaryota > Metazoa > Chordata > Mammalia > Perissodactyla > Tapiridae > Tapirus > Tapirus indicus. The sequence continues at coordinate 56,312,386 of CM062924.1, read as the reverse complement.
AATATTTTTCAGAACTGAATACAATCAAAGGAATCCAGTTACTTCCACCTCCAAAGTTGGAGTATTCAGTCTTCTGGCATATGAATATCATATTTTTACCTCTTTAATATCTTCTGGAATCCTGAAAATAGCCATCAGTAAGATGGTTCTCCCCAGTTTCTGAGTCCACATTCCATCTTAGAAAACAAAACTATCTGGAAAAAAAAAGACTAAACACTTCCTGCTGTTTCCAATATTGTATCATTTTAAGTTTAGATTTTTAATTTTGTAGAAGTTAAAATTAAGATGTGAAAGATGACATGAGTGAAGTCATATTAAAATAGAGCCAGAGCAGACATTTCAGAAGAATTGTCTTGCATGTCTTGTTTTCTTTATCTTCCAAACTGGACCAAACTACCATTTCGAGAAGTCAGTAAGGACAAGAATATCCTGTCTGTAAGAACTGAGGGAGATGGAACTGGACTTTGCTGATGACCAAATCGCTAACCAATCAATGAAGTACAAGTCTAGCCTTTTGCCTTATGACCGAATCTCAAGCCAATCTATGAAGTACAAACCTAGCCTTGCCTCATCCAGCACCAATGAATTCTTCTTTAATACAGCTTACCTCATCTTCCCTTTTTTCCCATAAAAACCCTGAGCCCCTCTCCTGTAATTGGGACACTGTTTGGGTTCCTACCTGAATCTATGCTCCCCGAATTGCAATTCTTTGATCCCAAATAAATGTGTTGCCTCTTAAACTGGTTTCTGTTTTTGTAGGTTGACAAAGAAAAGAAACTTCCTATGATAAGAAACAACCCATGGTTCAAGCTGTCACTGATCTGTATGAAAACATATTATCTTCCCTCTTACTGAAACAATACTGTTATTAAAATATTATTAATTTATAAAAAGTATGCTTTTATTATTTAAATGTTTTATGATTCTCATAAAATTTTAACCTAAAATTGTTATTGGAGGTATATGTACAAATGTTCATTTAATGATCCAAGGATACTCAAATTTTGAGAAACATTCTCTAAGTATCTTGTGACCCATGGGAGGTTAAGACCCACTCAACTAAAGATTGAATTAAAGGTTTACAAGGTGGCTCAATGGAAGAACTGTGTTCTGTAGGGTGTATCTGTAATGGATGAAGACATTATTACCCAAAAAGTTTCTCTCCCTTGGGGAGATGAAATCCATGTAGAGGAAAGGCAATAGGAAGTGTTAGATGCAGAGAAATTAGGTAGTAGAAGTGAAAGTGTGCAGAGAAAATGATAAACTATGACATAGACACGGCAGACACTAGAATATGGAGTAACAGATCTTGTTTCTGAGAAACGACAAGCTTACTGGGGCAGAGCTGCTGTAGGGTCACTGGAGTGATTTAGTTATTCTGAGTGGCGAGGAATGGTGCCTGTTCCCCCTGAGTCCTGGGGCATGACTGCTGAGATGGCTTCTAGTCTTGCTTACTGTTGTGACTTCGTTAAATTAACATTTGTTAAGTAGACCCCCAGGGTGTTGGACACATTCAACAAAAAAACCCAAGGGAATTAAAATAGAGAATTTTATTACTCCCAGGTCCTGGAGGAGGTACAGAGCATGACTAAAGGGGCCACAGGGAGAGGCCAAAGCATCAGTGAGGGCAGGGGGAGCCTGACAGGACCCGAGGCATGCCTTTACTATATAGTCTGTGGGTGAGGTGCTTTGGGGTTTCCAGGCTAAGGCGGGATTGGGGAATTCAAACCAAAAAGAGCTGGGTTTTGGTAAGCTTCACAGGGGTCTTATCTCAGAGGTGCACAGGGGAAGGACTTGGGAGATGGGTAAATCTGCTTGTGACTCTGTGGGCTTTTATCTAGGGCATGTACTGGAGGGAGGGGCCAGTGTGAGTTCAAGGCCCCCACAGGCCCCTTGGCCACACAAAATGGATGTTAAGGCAGCAATATTATGTAGTCGTTTAGCTAAATTCTCAACATTCACCCTTTTCTATTCCAGTATTCCCATTACTTCAGAGTGAATGGTCCTTGCAATTAAATAGAGTCTATTTAATACAGAATTACTCTAATGGTTAAAGCAGTTCTCTTAAAAATCATCATTTTGTGATGAAGCCTGCCATATCTGCAACTTTTCTCTTCTTTCTGAGTTTTTTCTTTCCTCATTCAGTTCAGAATTTTGCTTTTATCTAGTAGAACACTAAGTAAATCGGCAGTCATTCTAGTGAGTTAAGGAAGTGCTAAACTTATTTAAAATTAAAGATTAGAGTTTAAACTGAAGGCTAATGAACCTGAATCTAAAGGAGCTTTTGTGTATAACAGTGCTATGAATTAGCTGATGTTAAATTAACTGCAGTCATGTGTAAAATGGCCAACAGCAGAAGAAGCACAACCTTAAAACATCATGAGATAATAAAACATTGCCATTTTTAACAATAAGTGAATATATTACATCCAGTTTGATATGGAAGAAATTTTAGAGAGAGCAAGGAACAATGATTAAAATTGGTCTTTCATCAGGATGTGAAAGCTAAAAGCAATTATTAAAAACTACATACTTCCATCCTTTCCCTTTGTGAACTCAGATTAGAGATAACCCACAGACACATTAATGTAAACAGTGTATGAAATGTCCCATTCCAGACTAATTTGTGTTTCAGAGGAGAAATGTTTTCTTTTTCCCAACAAGATTGCCCGAAATACTTTAAGCACAACAAAGTGACCCACTAAACTTTGATGCTCTCCAAAGATTAGGTTGTTGTGGAAAGAAGTCAAATGCTGTCTTCTCACGGAAGTCGAAAGTCAACATTTCTTACACATATTCACAGAGTCACCTCCTGGCCATTTCATCAGAAAAAAGCAGTTAGGGAATCCCTGCCCAAGACAAGAAGATTGGAGATAGATGGATCAGTGCACAGAAACAGCTCTGGATAACATGGAGCATTTTGTCAGAGGGATCTTATTTCATATGAAATATAAAGAAAGTGAAATCATCAACCAAGTCTTGTGTTTACCAAAGACATGGTAAAAAATGCTGTAGATTCGTAAGAATTTAAGACACATCTCTAGGAAGAGGAGACGGGAGCTCACATTTACTGGTTCCTTGCTATGTATCAGGCACTTTATATACCCGATCACATTTAACATCTAAGTTCCCTGTTTTCTATATGATGAGAGGTGACAACTTCGGCTTAGCTGCCCTAATGAAATCTCATTTTCACCAAGCTTCAAAGACTTGCTGGTAACCGTCAATGATTGTCCATTTACTTGCTTGTCTCCTCTGCTACACTGTTAAGCTCTTTTACAGTCTGGATCATGAACTGTTTTCTCTGTGGTATTCAAGAGTTTTGCAGACTGTCTGACACAAAGTATTAACTTAGTAAATGTATGTTGAATGAACAGACAGAAAAGCAGTCAGGCTGCCTCAAGACTGGGCTGCCCCAGGTAGTTTTGGTATATTACCAACCTATGGAATTATCTGTACAGTGATTCCTTCTCCAGCAGGTATATTTGGATCTACTGTTAGAGAAAGTCAGATATTCTACTAAATATACTTCATCACTACAGCAACCTATGAGATGGTTATTGCTATTCCTTTTGTTGTAGACAATGAAACTGAAGTACAGGAGGGTAAAGAAATTTTCTCAAGTTAACTCAATCCCTTAGCTGAGCTGGGATTCAATACCCAGATCTATCTGACTCGTCTTCCCACATTCCTCCCCTACACTAAATTCCCAGGAAAGCTTCCATTTTATTTTCTGGCTTCTTGCGATTTCAACTCCTAGAGCCTTTCAAGGAACCATTCTCCAAGTCGGGGGTGGGGTGTGTGTGAGTAGGCGATGTTTCTGTTCTGTGCGTGGATAAACTCCACTAATGTCTTTGGAAAATTTACTGCCCTCGGAGAACATAACTCCTCTCTCAGCTACTTAGTTAATATCAGCCTTTGATCCAGATACAAGTTCTTTCTGGCATTCTGAGCAGAGTTCTCATTTGCCTAAAGAGGTTACTTCAGAGATCACATTTTTGGATTTAGAATTTGTTTTTCAAATTGCATTGCTTTTGCCCTCTCCCTCAGCTCCTGACTCCCAAAATGTCATTGGCTCATTTCTACCTCTGCTCTAAGAGTTAAGAATTTCCAAACTGAATTCTCCTTATCCACAACTGACTTCAAGCAGCAGCGTCCCTTAGGCAGTCTTCTATCCACCACTGTCATCTAAGGAATGTAAGAAACAAGTGGAATTGTTCTCTTAAGTTCTAACAATTCCAGCCTCTTCTCTTTATTTCTCTGGTCATATAGGAGCTACTTCCAAAATTTCCTACCTCTGTGATATCTTTGTGTTCTCTTTTTGCCTCTTCAGTTCTTCGGGGCCTACTTAATAATTCTGTATGTAAAATTTTCTCTGTTGAAATTACTGGTGTGGATTTTGTCTCATGACTGAATAGCGACTGATACAGAGATTCAGCAGCAGCAGATGATGGACTTTTTAAAATCTAGAGCAGAGCCATTACGGTTACTCAGAGCAATGAAACTTTCTCTCTGGCCTCAAGATTTATTTTTTCAAATGTTCAGGACAGATTGACTGATATGTGTCAGGAGCCTACTGTTGGATCAGTCAGCTTTGGTAAGTGGAAAACGGCTAGGTAGTTAAAACATGTTTCCTGGGAGCTGGCTCCAGAGAAGAAGGAATTATGAAAAGAACATCTACTATATAATTATCACTTTGGGTAGTTAAACAAGGACTCTGTTAAAGGTCTGAATCACAAAAGGAAGATGACAGTATCCACACAGATTTAGTATTAATTCTATTATGCCATATTTTATTTTTAAAGACATTGATAGTATATGTAAGAACATAATTTAACTCACCATTCTATGCATGATTTGGTAAATAAGAATATTCCAACTTTGCCAGAAATCACAGAGTTTAAAATATCTAGTTTCCAGAAGTGTTTATTCTGGGGCACTTAAATATACACTTTTCATTCCTCACGCTAAATGTGTATTTCATGCTAGGTCCAGAAGACTGATCATCTTACTTTAGCACTTACCTTGGGCTTGGTAGTTATCTATATTTATGTGCGTCTGCCTTCCTGATTGGAACCTGAGATCCTACAAGCAGAGATTATCTCTTTATTATCTTGTTATTCCTGGGCCTTCACATTATGTCCAACAAGTGCTAGGTGCTTAATAATTGTTAATGAATCAAAAGGAATTTTTTCTCTTTCAAGAACAGAATTCTTTATAGACTAAGATGGTCAATATGATAGTCATTCAAAAATTTTGACAATGATTTTTTTATGGTTGATAAATGTCCTTCATGGTACTGAATAACTAGTAGTAATTGATAATAGTAGGTAGTTCCACATACAACTTGATATTTTGCTAACTTTGAAAAATAGAGCTAAATTCACAAATACCAAATGATGTGTGCATGGCTTGTTTCTCCAATATTATATATTTCCTATATGCAGGGCTTAAGTTTTGCCTTAAATTTATTTTGTATATGTCAAAGTATATAATGGTGTTACACACATGCTGTTGGGTGAATGAATAAATGAGATATATTGCATTTTCATTCTCCTTGATGATATTAGTAAACAGTCAAAAATACCGGAATATGGGGGCTGGCCTGGTGGCGTTGTGGCTAAGTTCACACGCTCTGCTTTGGTGGCCTGGGGTTCACAGGTTTGGATCCCAGGTGCAGACCTACACACTGCTTATCAAGCCGTGCTGTGGCAGCATCCCACTTAAAGTAGAGGAAGATGGGCACGGATGTTAGCCCAGGGCCAATCTTCCTCAGCAAAAAGAGGAGGATTGGCAGTGGATGTTAGCTCAGGGCTAATCTTCCTCCCCCACGCACACACACACACACACACAAACACACAATACTAGAATACTAGTATAATTCCTCTATTTCTCTGTGCACCATCAAAGTAAACTTGGGTAACCCCTGCAGCTGAGTTCAGTGAAATGGAATTTTAAAGTTAACTTCATTGATATTAGTTAACAAAATGTCTGCATTAGGCTTGTTTTCATAAAATAGGAAATCTAAGTGGAACTGAGGACTGGGAAAATAAGGATGCTTGAGTCTCCTCCTAGATCAGGTCTGTAAGAAAGTGATTAGCAGAAATTCATAATTTCAGGTTCATGATGTATTAAAAGAGTCAATCTTTAATAAGCGCACTGTTCAGACAGTAGATATCACCGCAAAGTAGGAATTCAAATAGTTAAAATAAGTCCTGTGAGGGAAAAATGAAGCAAACACAAAAGGGATAGTATAATCCCGATTATACTCACCCAGTGGAAAATTTATTCTAATCGCTAAGCCTGGTTTTCAGAGGCTTTTCTTGCATTTGTAACTAAAATGGGGTGGTGTAGCCCATTGTGTAGCAAACGAAGTCAAAATATTGCAAGAACAGACTGGGATAAAGGGGCACATATACATGGTGACAGATAAAAATCAGAGTATTGGTGGTAAGCATGATGCAGTCTATATAGAAATAGATAAATAATAACGTACACCTGAAATTACACGAGGTCATAAGTTATTATGACCTCAATAAAATAATTGAAAAAAATGTTGCAAGAACAGACTGGGGTGAGGGGTGGGGGGTTGGGGGGGCAAATCCCTACTGCTTTGGAATGCAAAGCATTCTATTTTTGTTCTTACCATTCAGTTTTGGATATTCTTTAAGTTTTTAGCAGAATTCTCAAATCAAATGGAGAAAATTGATGTAGGAAAATTAAGAATACTGTTGCTCTATTATAAAATACAAATAGTTGCAATGATTCTTTCTGTCAGTGTCGTTTATATTCTGCTATTATTATTTATTTCCTTTTGTTAAACTCTTTCTCTCTTTAGCATTCTGATTGATGATCACATATCTACACATACAAAGATACCTATTTGTATGATTGAATAAATTATAAAGCTTTTTATATACAGATGTAGAAAAATTTTCACTACATGAATGTGTATGTGTGTGAGGCTCCTAAATATATATTATTTGATGTTCTAGGAACTTTAGTATGATATTTTATTCCCTAAAAATTATTTCTTGTATACTTGAAATGATCATTTGTGTGATTTCTTATATTAAAAGAATATTTCAGGGAGCTGGCCCGGTGGCGCAGCGGTTTAGTCTGCGCTTGGCAGCCCGGGGTTCGCGGGTTCGGATCCCAGGCGCCCGCTCACGTACTACCTGTCAGCCATGCCGTGGCGGTGTCCCATATAAAGTAGAGGAAGATGGGCACGATGTTAGCCCAGGGCCAGTCTTCTTCAAGCCAAAAAAAAAAAAAAAAAAGAGGAAGATTAGCAACGGATGTTAGCTCAGGGCTGGTCTTCCTCACATAAAAAAAAAAATATTTCAAAGTAGTTTACCCACTAGTTCTAAGTAATTTTTAAAAAAGATACATTTATAATTTATAATAAACTATGCATTTAAGCACATTTTAAAATTTACTATCTTTTTATAGAAAGCCCTAATAGGTCTTTTTATTGATTGGTCCACCAGTCCATCATCTATGGAGAAAATTTGTGATCTTAAAAGGAAAGCATTCAGTTTTTCACCATTAAGATGTTAGTTTTTCACAGGATGTACTTTACCGGGTTGAAAAGGTTCTCTACTAGTCCTAGTTTGCTGATTGCTTTATTGTGAAAGAGTGTTGGATTATGTCAAATGCATTTTTGCATTTACTGAGATGATCATGTTGTTGTTATCCTTTATTCTGTTAATACGGTGTATTGTATTGATCAATTTTCAGATGCTAAACCAAGTGTGCATTCATGAAATAAATACCACATTGTTATGTTGTATAATTCTTTTTATATGTTGTTGGATTTGGATTGCTAGTATTTTGTTGAGGATTCTTACATCTATATTCATAAGGGTTATTGGTTTGTAGTTTTCTTTTCTTATGGTGTCTTTGTTTTTTCTATCAAGGTAATACTTACCTCATAGAATGCATTAAGAAGTGCTACTTCACTTCTATTTTTTGGAATAGTTTTGAAGGATTAGTATGACTTTTTAAAATGTGTGGCACCAATGAAGCCATCTGGGCCTGAGCTTTTCTTTGTGGGAAGCTTTTTCTTTCTTAGAAAGACATTTTAAACTTTCATTCAAGGGTTAGAATATTGGTCAGATAAAATAAAATCTCCAACTTATCTGTATCAAACACAATGTAAAATCTGGTTGCTTTTGCAACACTATGTATACTTATGCATCTTGATTTTTGCATTAAACAATATATCTTGAAGATCCTTCCATATCTGTACATAAAGAGCTTTTTTGCAGTATTTTCAGCTTCATAATATCCATTATATTAATTCCATTATATTGAAGTCCTACTGATGGACTCTGAGATTGTTTCCAAACTTGCTGTTATCAGCAATACTACAAAGAATGACTTGTACATAAGTCATTTTGCCTATATGCAGTTATATCAGATAAATTCCTGGAAGTGGAATTGTTAATTCAAAAGATAATAGCCATTCATAATTTTGAAGAAATTACCAAATTTCCTCCACTGTGATTGTATGTAGGAAGTTTTAAAATTACTAATCCAATCTCTTTATTTGTTATAAGTCTATTAGTATTTTCTATTTCTTCTTGATTCAATTTTGGTAGTTTGTATCTTTTTAAGAATTTATCCATTTCATCTAAGTTATCTAATTTGTTGGCATATGGTTCTTCATAGTATTCCCTTATAATCCTTTTTAATTTTGTAAGATTGGTAGTGATGTCCCCTCTTTCATTCCTGATTTTAGTATTTGGAGTCTTTCTTTTTTCTTGGTCAGTCTAACTAAAGTTTGTAAATTGTGTTGATCTTTTCAAAGAACCATGTTTTGGTTTCATTGATTTTTCTCTATTGTTTTTCTACTTTCTAGTTCATTAATTTCTGCTCTAATCTTTATTTCCTTTTTTCTGCTTGCTCTGGGTTTAGTTTGCTCTCCTTTTTCTAGTTTCTTATGGCTGAATGTTAAGTTTTTCATTTGAGATCTTTCTTCTTTTCTAATATAGATATTTACAGATACAAATTTCCCTCTAAGAACTACTTTAACTGAATCTCATAAGTGGTAGAATGTGTTGTTTTGTTTTCATTTACCTCAAAGAATTTCTAATTTCTCTCATGATTTCTTTTTTGAGTCATTGGTTATTTAAGAGTGTGTTGTTTAATTTCCACATATTTGTGTATTTCCCAGGTTTCCTTCTTTTGGATTTCTAATTTCATTTTATTGTGGTTAGAGAATATACCTTGTATGATTTTAGCTTTTTAAAATGTATTGAGGCTTGTTTTATGGCCTCTATGGTCTATCTTGGAGAATGTTACATGTGTACTTGAGAAGAATGTGTATTCTGCTGTTATTAAACGGAGTGTTCCATAGATATTTGTTAGGTCTAGTTGTTTTCAAGTTTTACATTTCCTTATTGATCTTCTGCCTAGTAGTTCTATTCTCTTTTGGAAATGGAGTATTGATGTCTCCAATTATTGTTACCAAATTGCTTATTTCTCACTTTAATTCTGTCAGTTTTAACTTCACATGTTTTGGGGCTTTGTTGTTAGGTGCGTATATATTTATAATTGTTGTATATCTGTGATGAATTGATCCTCTTGTGTTACAAAGTGTCCTTTTTCTTTAGTAGCAATTTTTATCTTAAAGTTTATTTTGTTTAATATTCATATAGACACCCCAGCTCTCTTTTGGATAGTACTTGCATGGTTTATCTTTTTATATCCTTTTAATCTCAACTTGTGTCTTTGAATGTAACATTTGTCTCTTGTAGACTGCGTGAATCTATATGTGTTGTATCTATAGATGAGTAGAATGGACATTTTAACAATATTAATTCTTCCCATCCATGAACACAGGATATCTTTCCACTTGTTTGTGTGTTCTTCAGTTTCTTTCATCAAAGGCTTGTAGTTATCAGTGTACAAATCTTTTGCCTCTGTGCTTAAATTTATTCCTGATTATTTTATTGTTTTTGATGCTATTGTGAATGGGTTGTTTTCTTTATCTCTTTTTCAGATATTTTGTCATTAGTGTGTAGAAACACAGTTGATTTCTGTATGTTGATTTTGTATCCTGCAACTTTATTGAAATTGTTGATTAGTTCTGTTTTTGGTGGAGTCTTTAGTATTTTCTCTATATAAGATTATATCATCTGCAAACAAAGGCAATTTCATTTCTTGCTTTCTGATTTGGATACCTTTTATTTCTTTTTCTCACCTGATTGTTCTAGCTAGGACTTCCAGTACTATGTTGAATAGGAGTAGTGAGAGTAGACACCCTTCTTGATTTTAGAGAAAAAGCTTTAACTTTTCACCATTGAGTATGTTAGCTGTGGGCTTATCATATATGGCCTTTATTATGTTTAGGTATGTTCCTTTTATACCCAATTTGTTGAGTTTTTTATCATGAAAACATGTTGTATTTTGTCAAATGCTTTTTCTGCATCTATTGAGACTATCATATGATTTTTATCTTTCATTCTGTTAATGTCATGCATCACATTTGTTGATTTATACATGTTAAACCATCCTTGCATCCCAGGATAAATCCCACTTGATCGTGGTGTATGACCCTTTTAATGTGCTGTTGAATTTGGTTTGCCAATATTTTGTTGAGAATTTTGCATCTATATTCATCAAGGATATTGGCCTGTAGTTTTCTTTTCCTGGAGTGTCCTTATCTGGCTTTGGTATTGTGGTAATGCAGGCCGCATGAAATGAGTTTGGGAGTGTTGTCTCCTCTTCAATTGTTTGGAAGAGTTTGAGAAGAATTGGTGTTTATTCTTTAAACGTTAGGGAAAAATTTTTAACAGTGGCAAGAAAATTGGAATAATTGGGTCATTAGAATCAATCTTATAATAGAGTCTGTACTAGTGATTGGCCTTGGACCTTGTAGAGGCGGTGTGAGAGTATTGGTCCCAAGGTGAAAGTGAGGGGGCAGCCAAAGGGAAACAGTGCAAAGAGATTTTGTATGTATATATTCACTAACCTAACACATTTGTGTAACTGTCCAATCCATATTGTCACAATTTCTCTTTTTTTTCTTTAAATCTGGTCCCCACCAACCTTTTATTTTTACCACTCTGTGCAGGTATCTTCCAATTTTCCCTTCCATATTCACTCTCTACCCTGTATTTGCCCCACAATGCTTGACCCACAGCAACAGACTTCCTATTCCTCTGGCTTCAAGATTAATTTGGCTAATAGGGACATTCACAGGAGTTGGAAGGAGGAAGAGAGTGAGGTCAGGGTATTTATTCCCTTGATTTCCTCTCTCCAGGGTCACCTTTGGGCTTGTTGCTTGCTCCTCAAATGACAAAAGGCCACAGTGACTCCTCCATGGCCCTCTCCACACAGTTCTCTTTGTCTCCAGGTTCTAGTTACCTCTTCATTTCTTCTTCGTTTCAGGCCTGAGAGTGAATGAAATCATCATTCCATGTGATTTCCATGATGATGGCTCAAACCTTTGTAAATAATTCCTTTATTAAACTCTCCTCAAATTCTCCAATTTGAGTGTGCCAGCGGTTTCCTGCTGGGACTCTGACTGATATAAATGCTGTGCTAACCATCTTGCTGTCTTCCTTGCTCTATTATCCATTCTTTATTTGAAGGAAGCAAAGGATGAATGCCTTTCCTTTGCAACAGCCTATGTTTTCGTTAGGGTTTTTTGTTTTGTTTTTAGATTTCAAGGAGCTGAGACATACTGCCTTAAGTAATAGGAGCTAATTGTGAGGACATCAACAGAAACAAAAGAAGACAGTAATTTCTATCACAAAGTTAGCCTTTTCAGAAGAGCTGATACTACACAGGGCTAGATCTCAAGGGAACTGGAAGGCAGTCTAGTTTCTTTTAAGTCATAATCCCTTTTCACAGTCCTGTAGAGCATCAAGGACTCCTATACACATTTTTCTAGGTTCTTTCTAGACTTTAACTCTCCTTGGGAGGTCCAGGGGTCATATACCTACCCTTTGAAACCAATAAATTCAAGGCCATATGCTTAGTTGGCTAAGTGTTCTGGATCTTGCATCTGGCAGCCCTGGTTTGAATCTTGACTTCACTTACTGGCTGTGTGCCTTTGGGCAAGTTATTTAACATTTTCTAAGACTTAGTTAGTATACTTGTAAAATAGGAATAGTAACCAGTCTTACTTCATTTGATTCTTGGGAAAAATTCAATCTGATAAAATGGGCTGGGTAGAGAATAAATGCTCAGCCAATGTAAGGTACTGCTATCATTTTCATTAGAAGCAAATTGTTTTGGCAATGACTTAGGGGAAAATAAATCACTGAACCCCAGTCTGGCTAGCAGCCCAAGGCAATAAGACAAGCCTCTGGTGTTTACATGACATATCAAAGGAGTTTTGTGGACAACGACTGTGTACAAAGTTGCTGAAATGAGCATAACCAGGGTCAAGACTCACTATTGTTAGGACGCCTTGGGAGACTGGTTGCAGCATCAGCTACATAGGGAGCACTGGTAAACCTGGTGTCTCAGTTGCTAGTTAGGGCTCATTCACTCCTCCATGGAGTTGGGTTGGAATAGCCTCTCAGCTCCAGGGAGCAGAGTTTCTCATGGATCCCCCACAGCATATTCTCTCCTTTAGTGTGATAACAACTTCTCGCTTTGTCTCTGCTATATTCTGGGTGTTGTAGCTTAGCTTCTAGGTCTTCAGTTCTCTATGCCTCAAGTTCAAACTCTGTCAGAGAAGGATATGATCAGTATAGGTGGTCACTCTCTTCTCTACCAGGCAGAACTTTCCTGTTATCTCACCTCATGGGCTAAGGGATACCTGTGGACTGGTTGACTTTGGGTGGAGTCCATTCTTTATTGAGGCAGCTAATTGGTATTTTGAGGGGTGATGTGGCAGTAGCATGGTGACTTAGGTAAAAGTAGTTGAGAAGGAAACTCTAGGCAGGAGCCCCTTAAAAGGAGCTTTGCAAGTAAGAGATATTTCAGAGATTTGGCCCATCCAGTAAAGGATATAAATTCTACCACCTGAATGAATTTTATGGCATGTAAATTATATCTGAATAAAGCTGTTTGGTGGGATTGGAGTAGAAAAGACAAATGATACTGAGTAGAGTGTGTTAATGACTGTTGGGAGCATCATCCAACAACAAATATTTGTTGACATCTACTATGTGTCATATACCATACTAGCTACTGAATATAAAATATAAATAGATATATTCCCTTCTTGAGATAAATAGATATATCTCCTTCTTGAGATAACATTTGGGATATTAAACCTATATTTCACTTTTTGGCAGAAGTGCAATATAGATGGCATTGTAGTACAGATTTTGTTTCTCTGGGCATGTGATAAAAAGCCATATTTCTATATCTTGTCTACTAAGTACGAAAATGTTTATGGAGTGGCACAGAGTATGTCAAGGAAAATTATGTTTCAGATCAGGCAAACTTTCCTTCTATGCTATCACTTCAAATATTGAGTAGAATTATAATTTTGATGACTTGATATCTAACTGACAACATAAAACTAACTGTATATATTTTTTTCATTTTCTGGATATGTCAAAGAAATAGTTCTTGCCCTCATAACAATGAAAATACTTTTAAAGTTGCTGCTGTCATAGGTGTGTAACGTATAATTCTTTTCATGGCCTTGGAGCAATCTGTTTACTATTCTCCATGACATCTTTCCTTCTTTCTTTCTCTTTTTCTTTCTTTCTCTCTCTCTCTCTCTCTTTCTGTCTGTCTCTCTTTCTTTTTTTCTTCCTTCCTTCCTTCCTCTCTCTTTCTCTTTCTTTCTTTCTTTCTTTTTTGTGGATCTGAGTAGAAAATGAATGAGAGAGTATATAAGAAGTGACTGTTTCATTTTCCTAAAGGAGCATTTAAGCTACACTGTCCAGCAAACACAGTCATCTCTTTTTCTTTATGCAGGCATACATAGTTAATACTTTACCATATTTATATATTGCTCAACATTTATTCATTTATCTATTCAGCAAACACATTTTTAGTACTTCCTTTGTGTCAAGCTGTGGTCTTAATGACAGATATAAAAATGCAAACTATGGTCCTTTTACAAAAAAAAATTGCTGTCCAGTGAGTGATAAACAATGTCATGCATATGGTCTTCTCTTCAAATTTTGTAAATTTTATAAAATTCCCTTCATATTATGCCTGTGTGTCATAGTGTTTCAAAACAGAGAAATAATAGTTTAATTCACAAAATTAATCAGGGACCATATCATTCCGAAGTCAGAGTATTCACTTTCCTAGTAAATGTATTGCTCTGAGTTTATGCTGTTCCAGACTCAGCTATTGGCTCATTGTGGCATTTTAGACATAGAATCTTGTGGACAAAAAATATTCAGAGTTAAATTTTGATAGATTATGTCAAATTGACCTCCAAAACTATTGTAATAATTTTCATTTTTACCTACAATGTGCAAAATTTCATTTATCATAACCTTGCCAATCCTGGATATTGTCAATTCTGTGTGACATTTTAAGCTAAACAAATCAAGGCCAAGCTGCCTGAACTGAAACAGGAGCCCAGCTGGAGAGGGCTCATAGCCCTGTCTGGTGGCTTCCCCTTTCCCTTCCTTGTGGGCTCTCGGTGGCATCTCTGATGAATCCTAGGACTCCAATAATCAGAGTTTAAAAATTATGGTTTTCTAGTTTATCTTTATGGCTGCAATCTGTTGGTTTTTCATGAGTAATAGTAATATATCTTTTCTGGCATTTGAAGCAAAGATACTTAGCTTTCAAATTAACAGTGTGTTTCTTTTGTTGGTAATCTTTGGGTTATAATGGTATTTAAATATTATTTCTAGTTCTCTAGGCACAAAATAAAAAGCCATTATATGCTTGTGCATTGATTTAAAAAACTACTAACCAAGATCTGAGTAGGATGCCAGTATAAAGAGCTTTATTATCTTCGGTGCCGCCTCATTACAAATTAAGCCATGTATGTCAAATTAACTCCTTCAGGTCACAAGAGAAACATTTAGCAAACTTCAAGGATAACATCTCTAAATTTAATACATTTGTGTACTCCATTGTGGCCTAAAAGGCTGGACTAATGTTTATGGAAATATTCCTGCTTAGGTTGGAAGATTTGAAAATACCAGGACAGACCAGAGAATGCAGAGGGTTCTAACTACACCACATTAGCTTGGCCAAGGGTAGAATTTGGACAGATATACCAATGACAATGGATCTTTTGGATCATTCTTTCCACTTGCTTTTTCCATAAAGACACTTCCTGAAATTGCACTATGTATGCATTGACTACAAGCCTGGTCGGAAGCACTGTGATGTATTTACTAGATATGAACTCTCCTAAAAGATGATGAGTTTCCAGTTCCTCTCAACGTGGAAAAGAAGTGGAGGATAGAGCAGCAGTGCCCTGCCAATCCAGAAACCCAACAAAGTGGCCACCATCACAGGGCATGCCATCCAACCGTGCTTTCAGCCATAAATGACTGTCTCAATGACTACACAGTAGGTAACCCCCAATGATCCCCACTTCCCGGTATTCCTACTCTTGGGTCTTTAAAAGAAATCAATCTAATACCATTTACTCATGTGATCTGACACAGCTCTGCTAATTCTGAGATAAAATGAACTACCACCTACACCTCATTTGGCCTCTTATTATTCCTAACTTACAGTCACTAAGGAGAAACCCTGGAGCAGGTGGTTGTTATGAATCTAAATATGCATCATCTTTATAGCAAATCATTCATTTACATTAAATGCACTTACATACAGGCTTTAGCCTATTCTATTCTGTTGCATTTTATTAGCCCAAAATATCAGCGACAGTTTTTACAATTATTTTCCATTTTTTTCAAGCAGTTACAATCTTTATGAAATTGAATTGAAGTAATTATATCCTTCTGGGATTTATTTTTCAAAAAGCGTTGTGTGTAAGGCTAAATTTGCAATGCTTCATTTAACATTGTTGAAAGAAAGAACAGATACTAAAATATTTTGAGCTGGAGCTTTACATAGACAAAGGTAAACTGCAAATACTGATTACTAATTACATTCATATTTTGTACCAAAAAAATTGGAAGGAGTTGCAAATACATTTGACAAGATTCAAACTTTGGCATTAACTCTCTTGTGGAATTTTAAAAGTTGGAAGCTGATTTTTTTTAGGTAATAAGAGTACCAGCAGATGAATCCCAATCTGAGGGGCTGCCTCAGGAGTTCTGGGAAGATAGGGGGTTCTATTGAGAGTCTTATTTGCATGAGGATATACAGACTGATAGAGGAACTCTAAAACACTGGGGCTGAGATTTTGAAAAGAAGTGGCGTGGAGGAAGGAAGACTCAATGCTGCTACCAACAGATAAACTAAAGAGAGTTGCAGTTCCTAAGCTTCCTCTTGGGACCCTGGACTTGAATAAGACTTGGTGTTGTGTCCTTTAAATGTCAGTGACTTCAGCCTAGCGCTAATGCCGCAAAATTAAAGGGCCAGGCTACCCTTTTGGGAGCCTGGTAAAAGAGACAATTCTTCTCTCTCAGATCTGTGGTCAAAGTGGTTGACATGGAGAGGTCAATAGCCATGGCGATGGTGACCTTGGGGGCTGCAAGAAGATCAACATCTATATCCTTGACGGGAGTTGCTAAAATAGGACCTTCGAATGTGTTTGATTTGATACTGTGGATATTTCATGACCTTAAAAACAACCTTCAGTTTCTAGCTTGTGATGTCACCAAGAAGCGCCAACAGACACTTGTGCTCCCATTCCATCCAGACCCTCAGCTCACCTCTGACCCTTATACTACTTTTGATAGACTTTTATTTTTACCCCAGTTTCTCAGGGAAGTCACTCAGACCTCCTCAGGATGAGGGAGGGGTTTCTTTTATATAAAAAAACTAAAAGTATAATTGCTTATTTCTTAGTGGCAAGTGAAAATGTAAAAATGTGCCTATATCAAGTTGGCTTGTCAGAACATCGTGTATCCGAAGTTACAGCTGCTAAGAAAAGGATCTCATGAGTCATAGTGGAGGGTGCACAGGCAGCAGGATCAAGAAAGCAAAACAGTTCCACGAGGAGAATGTCAGTCATTGTGACTGTCGCCCTCGTTACCCCTCTAGCTCCTCTTCCCTTGCAGCCCGTCTCCCCACCCCAAAGTGCCACGTTCAGTTGATGTTGCCTGTGGAAATGATGATGGTCTCTTGTGGAGGCTTGGGGCGGGGAGATAAAACACAAAAGAAGCTAAAATTTACTGAGTGTTTAATATATGCCGGGTACCGTGCTAGTTGCTATTTGATTTTCACTTAAACCCCACAAGTTAGATAACGTTGACATCATTTGGCAAGATTAGAAACTGAGGGGAAAAGGCTAAATAATTCTATAGTTATTGTTTGAGCCTGGTTTGAATTTAGGTTCATCCAACTCATGCTGTTGTATCAAAAATTTGCAAAGGAATATGCCTGTCCCTTTGAGATGTTTGGACATCTTGAAGCTTCAGGAATTACACTCTTGTAGGCTGCCTTCTATTCAGTGTGTGAGTGTGTGTGTGTGTGTGTGTGTTTTCATGCACGTGGGTATGTAATAGCTTTGATAAATGGGCGGAGCTCCAGGGTGTTGGTGAAGGCTGACTTATTTAATAAGATTGATTATGGCAGATATATGACTAAATCTTTACTGATTTGTAACCTATGCTGGCTAAGCAGTGGGAAATAAAATTGATTCTCATTAATTTAGTTATCACAATGTGGAGGAAAGTTGGCAACATATTTAACTGCAGTTCTGAATTCTGCCTTGAGAAAGCCTCACTCTATGTTAGGAATATTTTCTTGAGGACTGTTCGCATGGTATTATTTTTCAGTGAAGTGCAATAAAGGGGCAGCAGTTGGAATTGAGAAGAATTATAGTTTGAGGCATATCCTATAGATTAGCTGGCTGAATTAAATTTGAAGGTCAACCCCAAAGGAAAATTGGAAGTCTGGCCACTCTTGCTTATGCACAGCAGGAACAAGAAACAGCACGAAGGGAGGGGAGGAGGAGATCCGGAAACAACATCCAAAATCAAATTCTAATGTCTGTCTATTTTGAGTTGTCTCTTTTTCCTAATGAAATCTTTAAGCTTTTCACTAACTATGGTCATCATGCATTTTTCAAGTGTTTTTTGATAAGGTGAATATCTTTTTAAGCTTATTTGGGACTCTCCTGTTTATACTTATGGCCAGGGAAGAATTATTCATCTCCCCCTTTCTTTCTCAAAAGCGTTCCTGTTTGGATGGTCACTCTGTTTATTGAACACCTACTGTGAGCTAGGCACTGGATATAGACACAAAAGTGAGCAAAAGTAACATGGTTCCCTAACCTCAAGGAGCTAATGTTCTTGTGGAAGGTCCAGCCCACCTTCCAAAAAAAAAAAAAAAATCACAGAAAAAATAAACAAAAGAATTACTGGGTAATATGAAGGAATCAAGCCAGGACCTGATATAATAATTGAGAATGAGGGAACATCTTTACTTACAGTAACTATAAAAAGACCTTCTGAGGAGATCACATTTAGGCCAAGACCTAAGGGATAAAGAGTTAGCCATACAAAATCAGAGGAAGAATATGTCTGCCAGAAGGAGGTGGCAGATGCAAAGGCCCTGAGGCTCTAGTACTCTAGCATATTTGAAAAATTGAAAGACTACAGTGAGGAGGTTTTTAGTAGTAAAGAAGAGTGGCATAGGTTGGTAGACAAGGCCTGGGTCATGCAAGGTCTGAGATTCAGACTATGGTAAGAACCTTGGATCATATTCTAGATATAATGGGGAACTATTGAAGATATTTTAAAATAATTTTAATTGTCATTTGTAAGCCCAGATTTTCTCTTTTTAAATTATATAGTGCTTAGTTGTTTGTATTTCATACATAGAAATGCAAAAATTAAATGATTCATAATCTTCCTGCCCAGATGGCCTAATGATACTTTAATTAAAAAGAAAAGTTTTGTTTTTACACATTTAGATAAACACACACACACACAAACACACATATATATATTCTCTTTCTTACTCTGATGTTCTTGACCTTTTTCCAAGAATAGTCATTATTAAACAGTTTCTTGTGTTTCTTTCAAAATTTTATGCAAATACTTAAATATTTGTATATATAAAAAACAAAACAAATGAGATCATGTTTATATTATGTTCTGTACTTTCTTTTCACTTAATATCAACACTCACAGAATATCTCATTCTTATAAAAAATTGCATAATATTCTGTTTTATGGATGTACAATCTTTCTTTTCTAACCATTCACCTATTGATTGACATTTTGTAGCTTTTTTGGTTTGTTTTGTCATAACAAACAATACAGCCAAAACATCTTTGATTATAAATCTTGGGACATTTTTGCAAGTGTAATTATTAAGTAACATTATTATGTGTTTTTAAAATTTAAAAGATGTTGCTGAATGGCCCTTCCAGAATAATTTCACCAATTAAAAACCACTCCCTTCAATATATGAGAGTGCCTGTTTTCCTACACCGTCTGAATACTGGATATCATTAAATATTTTAATTCTTGCCTATTTGGTAAGTAGAAAATGATGTCGCAATGTCTTTGAATGAATTTCTTTGAATCATGAATGGGATTGAGTTTCTTTTCTTATGTTTATATGTTTTTATATTTGTGACTCTGTTCATACATTTTAATTACTTTTCTACTGGGTCATTCTTTTCATTATTGATTTATGTGAGTTCCTTGTGAAATGATTAATTTGTAATTAAGGAAAGTATGCCTGGAAATATTGTAAGAAATATGTTTTCCCAGTGTGATATTTTGCTATCTAGAATTTTGATTTTCCAGTAGTCAAATCTATCAGGGTGTTTTATGGCAGCTAGATTTTTATGCCTTGATGAAAAGACCTTTTCCATTCCCAGATTATAAATAAATTCAACTGTATTTTCATCTAGAACTATTGTTTTGAATAGTTTTAAGCAAGAAGATGACATGGTTTGGTTTGTATTTAAAATGTCCATTTTTGGTGCTGTAGGATGTATGGATTTGAGGAAAACAAGAGAGATGGGTAGACTAGCTAGGTGGCAGGTATGTGGAAAGAGATAATGGGGGCTAGCTTACTGTGGTCGCAGAGAAGCTCCAGGAAAGTGGACAGTTGGGAGATATTTTGGAGATTGTGTTGACAGGACTTAAGTATGTACTGATGTGGGTACTGCAGGATACGGAGAGATCAAGTCTGACTCCGGGGTGTTTTATTACCAGTGCAGCTGAGTGGATGTCATGTTACTGAAGTGGAAAATTGTGTCATTGGTGGCAGGAATGTTTTGTGAGAGAAAATTTAGAGTTCTTGTTTAGACATGTAAAGTTTGACATGTTTGAGAGACTCCAGTTGTAGCTGTTTACTGTTAGGTAGGTAACTAAATAGATTAATCTGGAGCTCAGAGGCAAGGTCTAGCTTGGATGACATTTCAGTCTTGGAGATCAACAAGAGAAGAATCTGAGAAACCCTGACACTTAGGTCTAGATAAAGGAGAAAGAGTCAACACAGGAGGCTGAGAAACAATGGCTAGAAAGAGAGGAGAAAATCCTGGAGAGAGTGGTTTTGCTGAAGCCAAGAGAGGAGATTCTGTGAGGGTGGGAGAAGTGAACTCTACGAAATGCTGGTGAGAAGGCAAGTATTACAAAGACTGGATTTGGCCCATGGACGTCATTGGTGATCTTCATAGGAAAGTCTCAGTGGGATTGTGGGGTGGAAGCCAGATTTGATGGATTAAATTTGGCCATGAGTACATATTTATTGTATTATCCCCCATCGTCCAACAGTCACAGCATCATCATAACACTATCTGCTTTGAATTTACAGGAATAATCTCGTTATGATCATTATCCATGTTTTGTCTTCATTAGAACCCCAGTTCCCTTGTTGCACTCTCGTCTCCCATACTCCCATTCTCATAAGCACCTGTACATCTTCTATTATGTTCTCTTCTCCTTCCTCCTTAACTCCTGAGATTCTTTCACTGTGCCCTCTGAAAATCACAGTCTATTACTGGCAAAAGTTTCTATATCTTAACCATTTCTCTGAATGCCCCCTTCTCCTTGTTCTAACAGAAACCTGGTGCTCCCCAGAGGAAGCTGCTCTTCCTACAGCCATACTAAATGGGGGTTATTTTTCTTTCCTGCCAGGCCTGGAGATGGGATGGGAGCCCTCTTTGCTCTCCATTGTTGTTTTCAGACCTTGCTCACTCTTCCTCTTCTAAAAATTCCCCTCTTTGACTCTTATGCCATTAGATTGTATTACCCTCTACCACTCATTTTTCCTCTCATCTTCACCCTCCTGAAATATTTTGCCTTGTTTTCTCATCATTTTAGCTCCTGCCTAGTTGGAACTTGCTAATATGACTCATCATAATTCTTGTTTTTTTCAATATACTTGATCCTTTTAATACCTGCAGCTATCATTCCTTGGAGTTATCTCCTCCAATGGTCTGGTCCTTCACTCTACCTGAGCAGCTCATCCCCATGTGCATACCCTAGATCTTGTATCAACACCTGCAGCCCCTCCATGATCTCAATTGCATCCTCTCTTTCCATCTCACTGCTCTTAGTACTCCAATTCTAATAATTCATCAGTCCCACTAGGATCACCAGTCCGTGGATTGATTTTACCTCCTTTTCATTGATCTTCATCCCCTTGATGCCCTCTTTTCCCTCTTTACCCAGATTACATTTTTATAGTCAATTATTATAATCACTCTCTTGGATACTCTGACTCTCTTGACTCTCTCATCAAATTCATATCCATGAACCCCAAGTATCCCCTTAATGCTGCTTGACACTCTTAACTATATTTTCCTAGTATGTTCACTCTCACACTCTCTAGACAATTATTTCAGACCTTTTATCTCCTCAAACACCTAACAAAGCCTTCTCCAAAATACTCTCAGCTCATGAAAGTTTTTACTTCACTGAAAAATTGAAGCACTCAGACAAGATTTTACACTATCATTCCAACATTTATCTACCTGCCCACACCTGCACCCACATTTTCTGCTTTCTCCCTTGTTACCGTAAATGACCTAGCCATAGTCTTATTTATAACCAGTCTTGCCAGCTGTTCACTACTCACCTCTCTCACCTACTCAAAGACATTGCTCCAGCATCTCCCCTTCTCTCCTACATTATACATTTTTACTGTTTACTGGAACATTCTCATCAGCATACAAACATAGGATTACTTCTCCTTTCATAAAAACACAGAAAAGGAAACAAGACAAAACCTCCCCTACAGACCTATTTATTTACATCCCTTTTCCAGGAACTCCTCACAGTAGTTGTTTACACTCACTATATCCACTGTTTTCAATTTTTCTCTCTCTCTCTTAAACCAGTTCCAATCATGCTTTCACCCCCACTACTTCATTGAAGTTGCTCTTGTCAAGGTCACCAGCAACCTCCATGTTGCTGAATTCAGTAGTTAATTCTCATTCTTCTTTTTAATTGAATTTTCATCAGCATTTGGAATTGTTCGCTCTCTTCTGCTTCTTATACCTTCTTCATTTGGCCTCCAGGACACTGCACTATCCTAGTTTTCTTCCTATCTCATGAGTCATTCCTTTAGAGTCTCTTTTTGCTGAATCCTCCTTTTCTTCTTGACTTCCTAATGTTGGAATATCTCTGGGCTCAGTCTTTTGTCCTCCTTGTTTTTCTATATACACTCACTCCTTTGGTGATCTCTTAATGGCAATGATTCCCAGTTGCATGTCTGCAATCCAGACCTCTCTCCCAAACTCCAGACATATGTATCCAACTACCTACTTGTCATGTTCACTTAGAGACCTGCAATTCGGTATGTCCCAAACTGAACTCATTGTCCTCCCAAACCTGCTCCATCTACAACTTTCCTTATTTCAATTGGCGGCAACACCCTTCCTTCATGCAGCTGCTCAACCCAGGTGGAGTTATTCATGATTCTTTTCTGCCTCTCAATCCCCATATCCAATCTCTCAGGAAATCATTTTGATTCTACCTTCAAAATTCATTCAGAATCAGACCACATCTCACTATCCCTAGTGCTATTATCCTTGTGTTTCTTCAGATTATTGAAACAGCCTCCTAATAGAACCTCCTGTTTTCATTCTTCCCCAACTCTCCCCCACCAGTCCCTTCTTAACCCAGCAACCAGAGTAGCCCTTTTAAACATTAGTCAGATTATGTCACTCTCCTGCTCCAAACCATGCATTGACCCTCCCTGCCCTCATTTTACCAAGAGTATAACTCTTAGAAGGTCCTCCAATGCCGTACATGATCTGCACACCCAACCCTACTCTCCTTTATTATTTTGACCTCTTTCCTACTTCTTGGACCTTAGTGCACTCAGTTCTAGCCAAAGTGGTTTTCATGATGTTTCTCGAACTCTCCAGACATGGCTAAATCTCTCATTTTCTTCACACTTTTCTGTGAATGTCAATAAGCCCTACCCAAACAACCCTATTAAAAAATGACAACCCCTTCACCTTATGATCCCTCTCATCGTCTATATTTTCTCCCACATTACACTTAATGCTTCCTAACATGCCAGACATAGTTACTTCTTTATCATAACTACTCTTTATTCTCTCTGTCTTCCTTTTAGAATATATACTCTAAAAGGGCAGAGAGCTTAGTTTTGTTCTTTATTGTGTCACAAGCACTTAAAATAGTGCCTAGTGCATTGTCAATACTCAATAAATATTAATGAATGATTGAATAACTTTATTGAATGAATGAATGAATAGTTCCAAAGTTATCAGTCACTAGCAGAGTGAGGGTCCCACCCTGGTGGTCAGGTGCTTTAACTCTTTCTAATCAGATAATTCCACTTCCTTTGAAAGCCTGGGTTAGACAAAGAGTAGATGTTGCATGTACAGAAGCAAGGGAAATTGGCTCAGACTTTTATTACTCTGTAGGACATGATCAAATGGGCCCACTTATCATTCATAAAATCTCCAAAATCTATTAGGCTCTCTAGGGTCTGTTTACTGAAATCAATACTACAAGCCACATTATTAAAGAATTATGATGGCAAAATTGAGTGCTTGAGTGCTTTTGATATACAGCCAAAGATATAGGCAAGCAAAGTGAAAAGAAGACTCACTGCCCCTTTTTAATCTTTATGATTGTTTAAGTATTATCAGTGAATTTGAATTCTACCAAAAATATTTCGTTAACTGGAAATGGAGAAAAATGAATAGTATCCAACATCGTGAGTCTATGATTAAACTAACTCAAATGGTTCTGGAAGGTTGTGTAGACTAGACAATACTACTTTCTGCTCCCCTTTAAAGAGGTGATGATGATGATGATGATGACAATGACATGATAACTATATTAATAGTGACGAAGGAATAATTCAGTTCTGCCTTTTAGTTATATATCTAGATAAAATGGAATGTTTAAATATTTCTCATATTGCTGAGAGAAGCTGTTTTCTTCCACACTGCCTTTGTAGATCAGACACTGATTTATTATTTTAGAAACAAGTTTGGCAACATTGTAGATGTAGAAAACTTGTCCAAGTTAATTCCTAAGGTTCTAATCCCTATTCTTCTAACAACGTGGGTGTGTATATCTGTGTGTGATAGAGAACGTGGCACGTGGGTGTGGTATTTGTTGAGAACAGAATATACTTGCTACCATCCCTTTTGCAAAATACCTCATGATCCCACTAATTAATATTTAAGAATTCGTATGCTCTCCTATGGATAAAGTTTTGTAGTTATTCTCAGCATACTTGCCTGTAATGAGATATTCGCCTAGCTGAAGGGTGTGTGTGTGTGTGTGTGTGTGTGTGTGTGTGTGTGTGTCTATGTTTGTTGGGGAAGAGATGTCAAAGCTCATGTTTGAGACTTATCATACTTCAGGGAGAGCAAATTTGGATAGAGCCCTGTAAAAAAGGTCTTTGAAAATCCAAGAAATTAGCTGGTGGTGTTGAGGGGGGGTGCTGGTAATGGGAGGTTCTAGAGTTTTGGATGTGGGAAAGAAAGAAAGAAAGAAAAGGAGATGTTGAACAGTTTTTGTGTTGATAAAAGTTTTTGTGACATCCTCTGAGTCCAGAGGGTAAAAGTATCTGAGACATTCCACAGGATGTCTGTGGGTGTATATTTCAGAGACCACTAGTGATTGTAGTTTTCTTTTTGGGTATGAGCAGGGCAATTTCAAAAGAAGCAGTTTTGCCTCTAATTTTTACCCTCAAATCTATAGAAACCATTTTACCGATCCTAATGGCTTTTCCCTTAAAATAATTTCTCTTTGCTAACATTTTTATTTTTTTCTTTCATCCTGACTTGTGAGTCAAAGAGATCAGATGACCTAAACCTAGTAATTTTAAGTTGACCTTCCTTGCAGGCAGTAATTGGAAAGGAAGATGACTTTACAACCCCCTTTCTCCCTTGGTTTAAAAAAGTTGTTCCTTGTCTTTAGCAGAAATGATTTGGTGCTTTGAGGCTATAATATAGAACAAGTTTAATGTTCATTCCTTTCTTGATGTAGAAATGAAAACAAGATGCTTCTAATTAATGTTTATGTTGTTATTGTTGTTTTGTTCTCTTTCTCTTTCACCACATATATATAATTCTTTTTTTAAACCTTTGGCCTTACAATGGGATAGTGAGAGGGGGTAAATTCTTAGGATTTGTGCACAAAGTTAGCAAAGGGCTTAGTCAATCTGTTGCTTTGCACACCCCCAAAACTGAGGTTTATCTTAGAATATTGATGAGGTTGCATCTGGTTATGATACTTCATTTGAAATTATTTGAGGGTCCTGCTGTGGGTAAAATGAAGTGGAAGACTTAAACTTGAATAGAACTCTGTCAAATTCTGAAAAACCTACTGTGTTTCTACTTCAGAGCTGAATATTTATGCACCCTGAATTTTATTGATCCCAGAACTGTGGCATTTTATTTCAGTCTTAGTTACTCACACAACTGCTTCTTAAATAAGGCAGGTTTCAGTTTAAGTTTGAGGATGTTTAAATCTCTTTTAGAAAGCATCTTGAAGAATTGGTGTATTAGTCAGGGTTCTCCAGAGAAAAGAACCAATAGGATGTGTACTTGTATTTACATATATAAAGAAATTTGTTATAAAGAATTAGCTAATGAGATTATGGAGGCTGATAAGTTCCAAGATCTGAGTTGGCAAGTTGGAGACTCAGTTTTAGTCTGAAGGTGGGCAGATTTGAGAAATAGGAAGAGCTGATGTTTTATTTCAAGGCTGAAGGTAGGAAAAAACTAATGTCCCAGCTCAAAGGCAGTCAGGCAGGGGGAATTTCTTTTCATTTGGCAGAGGTCAGCCTTTTGTTCTATTGAGGCCTTCCCCTGATTGGATGAGGCCTACCCACATAAGGGAGGGAAATATGCTTTGCTCAACCAAATTAAATTAAGCCAATTTAAATGTTAAACTAATCCAAAAACACCCTCACAGAAACGTTCAGAATAATGGTGACCAAATATCTGGGCATCCTGTGGGCTCAGTCAAGTTGATACACAAAATTAACCATTATAAGTCTACTTCTTCTCAACTTGTCACTCATTTGCATCTCCTTAAACCACATTTAATCTTTAAATGAAGATGATAGCAAGATCTCAGTTCTACCTAACATGATACAATGATCCTGTGCGTGGGTGGCATGTTACGGACTGAATGTTTATGTACCCCACAAATCCATATGTTGAAGCTCTGATCCCCAGTGTGCCTGTATTTGGAGATGGGGCTTCCAAAGAAGTAATTAGGGTGAAATAAGATCATAGGGGTGGAGTCCTGATCTGATAGGATTAGTATCCTTATAAGAAGAGACACTAGCTTCTGCACAGCAAAGGAAACCATCAACAAAAGGAAAAGACAACCTAATAATTGGAAGAAGATATTTGCAAACCATATATCTGATAAGGGGTTAATATCCAAAATCTATAAAGAACTCACACATCTCAACACCAAAAAACTAACAACCCAATTAAAAAATGGGCAAAAGATCTGAACAGACATTTTTTTCCCAAAGATATACAGATGGCCAACAGGCATGTGAAAAGATGTTCAACATCATTAACTATCAGAGAAATGCAAATCAAAACTACAATGAGATATCACCTTATGCCTGTCAGAATGGCCATAATTAACAAGACAGGAAACAACAAGCATTGGAGAGGATGTGGAGAGAAGGGAACTCTCATACACTGCTGGTGGGAGTGAAAACTGGTGCAGCCACTATGGAAAACAGTATGGAGATTCCTCAAAAAATTAAGAATAGAACTACCATATGATCCAGCTATTCCACTGCTGGGTATTTATCCACATGAAACATGGATACTTAAAGATACATGTACCCCTACATTTATTGCAGCATTATTCACAATAGCTAAGACTTGGAAGCAATCTAGGTGTCCATCAAGGGATGAATGGATAAAGAAGATGTGGTATATATATACAATGGAATACTACTCAGCCATAGAAATGATGACATCCAGCCATTTGTGACAACATGGATGGACCTGAGGGTATTATGCTAAGCGAAATAAGTCAGAGGGAGAAAGTCAAATGCCATATGACCTCACTCATAAGCAGAAGATAAAAACAACAAACAATCACATACAGGCAGAGATAGGTTAGTTGGGTGCCAGAGGGGAGGGAGGACGGTGAAAGAGATGATTAGGTACATGTGTGTGGTGATGGATTGTAATTAGTCTTTTGGTGGTGAACATGATGTAATCTATACAGATGTCAAAATATAATGTTGTACGCCTGACATTTATACAATGACATAAACCAATGTTATTCCAATAAAAAATAAAAAAATTAAAAATAAATAAATAAAAAGAAGAGACATTAGAGCATTCTCTTGAGCTTCCTCTCTGTGCACATGCACCAAGGAAAGGCCTTGTGAGCACGGAGTGAGGAGGCAGCCAACCACAAGCCAGGAAGTGGCCCTCACCAGAAACCCAATAGGCCAAAACCTTGATTTTGAACTTCCAGCCTCCAGAACTGTGAGAAAAGAAAATTTCTGTGGCTTAAGCCACTCAGTCTATGCTATTTTGTTATAGCAGCTTGAGCAGACTGAAACAAAGGGAGACTTGTGGACAGAGAGTAAATCCAATCTCAAGACTTGATATCAGGAATTTTTTTAGGAGCGCATTTGTTGCAGATTTCACCACACAATATTAAATGAAAATAGTCATTAAAGAACAGCAATGAGGAATAGAGAAATCCTTTTTGAGCAAGTGTTTTTATCTGCACATCGAATAAGTTATAAGTAAGTTATAAACACTTCTTGAATAAATAAGCAAAACATTTAAAATGAATATTGAGCATTTATAAAGAAAATAATTTATAGAAAAATTTTAAAAGTTGAATTCACATACATATTTCAACAAAGATCCCCTACTGACCAATTGATAGATATTAATCTAGGACTGGGGACCACAGACAAACCCCCCCTTTGTGGAACATAAGTATTTTCATGGATTAAGTAGGTAATTTTATTTAATTCTCATAATAGACCTGTGAGGTCATTATTATTATCTACATTTTATAAAGGGGAAACCAAGGCTATGAGAGACTAAGCAGCTTCTAGCAAGGCCATATAATTGGAGGAGCCAGGATTCAATCCCCAATCTGCTGAGTCAGGGGTTAGAATTCTTTCTTGCACTTGGTCTGCACGAGAGTTTTCAGTGACTAAAATGGTGAAGATCTCTATGGATGGCTCCTCTGAAAGCATCTTGTACAGTAAACAAATATCAGTAAGTTCATGCATCAATTCAACAAATATTTAATGAACTTCTGTTACGTTCCAGTCACTGTTCTGGAGCTGGGGACACAATGGTGGACATGACAGACAAGACCAGATTGGAGCAGGGATGCAAAGAATAAACAAACACATACATGTTTTGATATAATATGGGATATAATTTCAGGTAGTGATGAAGGCTATAAAAC
Organism: Tapirus indicus; assembly: GCA_031878705.1. Taxonomy (NCBI): domain Eukaryota; kingdom Metazoa; phylum Chordata; class Mammalia; order Perissodactyla; family Tapiridae; genus Tapirus; species Tapirus indicus. The sequence goes on along the minus strand of CM062924.1, from coordinate 56,283,479 downwards.
TTAAGCCAGATAAAGAGAGAGTCACTGACATGGGGTGGGGGTACTTTTATGTATAGTGCAGACAGAAGACCTCTCTAAAAAGGACATATTTGAGCAGAGGCCTAGATGAAGTATGAAGTCAGGTTATGAAAATACCTGAAAGAAAAGTGCACCAGGTAGAGGGGATGAGGCTCTGACGTATGAACAAACTTTCAATGTTTAGGGACCAGCAAGGAGGCCAGAATTGCCTGAGTGGAGTAAATGGGGATGTGGGGAGCAGGGTAGAGGACAAGGTTAGAGAGGATGGGAAACCAAGATAGGTTGTGTTTTTTCCCCAATTATTTTATTTGGGTCGTACTGGTTTACAACATTGTGTAATTTCAGGTGCACATTATTATATATCAGTTTCTGTATAGACTGCATCGTGCTCACTACCAATAGTCTAATTTTTTCTGTCACCATACATATGTGCCCATTTACCCCTTTCAGCCCCCATTCCCCTCTCGGAATCACTAATCTGTTCTCTCTGTCCATGTGTTTGTTTATCTTCCACATATGAGTGAAATCATAGTGTTTGTCTTTCTCTGTCTGGCTTATTTTGCTTAACATAATACCCTCAAGGTCCATCCATGTTGTTGCAAATGGGACAATTTTGTCTTTTTTATGGCTAAATAGTATACCATTGTGTGTGTGTATATATATATGTATACATATATATATACACACACCACATCTTCTTTATCCATTCATCAGTTGATGGGCACATGTGTTGCTTCCACGTCTTGCCAATCTTCCTCTTTCTTTTTTCTTCTTTGTCATTGACTTTTGCCAGTTTTACCAATATACACCTTGGAGAAGGTCTCTTTGCATTGATGTAACTAGGAGTTCTATTGGCTTTGTGTATTTGTAAGTCCAATGTCTTCCTCAGGTTTGGGAAATTCTCAGTTATTACGTCTTTGAACAAGCTCTCTGCTCCTTTCTCCCTCTCTTCTTCCTCTGGAATACCTCTAATCCTTATGTTGTTTTTTCTAATTAAGTCAGATATTTCTTGAAGAATTTCTTCATTTTTTTGAAATCTTAACTCTCCTCCTCCACCTGAAGTGTTTCTAGATTCTTGTCCTCTAATTCACTAATTCTGTCCTCCATAACATCAGCTCTATATTTTATAGTTTCTAGATTATTTTTTATCTCATTAATTGTGTTCTTCATATCCAGAATTTCTGTACAGTTTTTTTAAGGGCTTCAATCTGTTAGTGAAGTATTGCTTCTACTCATTAGTTTTATTCCTGAGCTCACTGAACTGTTTTTCTGAGTTTTCTTGTAACTCATTGAGCTTCTTTTAAACAACTATTTTAAATTCTCTGTCATTTAGAATGTAAATTCCTGTGACTTCAGGATTGATTTCTGGAGACTTGTCATTTTCCTTCTGCTCTGAAGTATTATGGTAGTTTTTCATGGTGTTTGATGAACTGATCCTTTGCCGGCCCATTTGTGGTAGTATCAGGTCACAGATTCCACCTGCCACTGCTGGGGGGGTGGTGAGCAGGAGATGCGTGTTTGATCCCTCTCCTTCTGCTGGAAGTTGTGCAGTTACAGCTGCATTTGTGTGCTGGCTCCAGCCACTCAGCTGGTTGCTGTTATGGGGGCGAGGCCTCTGTGCTCAGTGGGCAGGTTATGCACATGCAGGCCGGCTCTGCACTAGTGGGTGGTTTGGCTGAGCTGCTGTGCTTAGTGGGCAGGGTGCCTTCATACGGGCTGAGCCACCACCACTTGCCACTCAGTGGGGAGCATTCCCGCGGGTGGGGCTGCCATGGCATGGTGGATGCTCCTGCAGGTCTGACTCCAAAAGCGTTCTTGCACACGGGCCAGGCTACCCCAATTTCCTCTTACAGTCAGGCTGGCCGCTGTATGAGGCTCCACAACCTGGCTCGCTGCTGCTGGGGAGGGGGAGGGGTGAGCTCACCTAGTTCCACAGCTTCCTGGGGATCCTGTCCACCCACCTTTAGATGTGTAGCTGCATGGACCTCTCAGGTGTCCTCTTGTGCTGTGTTGGAACCCTCTTTTAGTTAATGAATGTACATTTAGTTGTAACTTAGAGGGGAGAGACAAAGGGAACAGCTTACTCTGCCATGATGCTTACATCACTCTCCAAGACAGGGTTTTAAGCAGAAGAATTATGTGTCTCATTTATGTTTTTCAAAGGGATGCCCTAATAATGGAATTTTTCATCAGGAAACCCTGACCAGCCCTGACTGGATCCCTGTAGATAATGGAACACTTTCCCAAACTGCTTCCTAAAATAATTTGGAGGCATCAAATCTCAGAGGCTTTTTAGGGTTTAGCAGGAGGAAACAAGACTAAAGGATTGAACAATAAGGTCTGAGGACTAAGTTTAAAAACATTAGATTTTTTTCCAGCTTTATTGAGATTTAATTGATATAAAACACTATGTAATTTGATACATTTGATTGTTGATATGATACATTTATATATTGCAAAATGATTAACATCTTACCTTTAGCTAACACCTCCATCATGTTGCATAATTATAATTTTTTCTTTTTGGTGAGAACATTTATCTACTCTCTTAGCAACTTTCAAGTATATAATGCAGTATTATTAACTATAATCACCATGCCGTACATTAGATCCCCAGAACTTATTCATCTCATAACAGGAACTGTATACCCTTTGACCAAAATCTTCCCATTTTCTCTTCCTTCTAGCCCCTGGTAACAATCATTCTACTCTCTGTTTCTCTGAGTTTGGCTTTTTTAGATTCCATATATAAGTGATATTCATATAGAATTTGTCTTTGTCTGAGTTATTTCTGTTAGTACAATGCTCTCAAGCTTCATCTATGTTGCTGCAAATGGCAGGATTTCCTTCTTTCTTATGGGTGAATAATATTCCATTCCACACACACACACACACACACACACTCACCATATCTTCTTTATACATTCTTCCGTTGATGGACACTTAGGTTGTCTCCATAAATGTCTGTGAATAATGCTGCAAAGACATTTGATTTTTATTTCTTAATAAAAATAGGAGGAATTTCTATATGAGCATCTAGCAAGTGTCACGGTAGGGAGGGCAGAATTGAATCTATTCCTTTGCCTGCTGTGCTTGGCCCTGTGGTCAGATTGTATGGAGAGGAAGCTCCAAGCAGATGCTACAGAAACTCTTTTAGCAAAGGTATCTGTGAAATGTGGGGATATAAGCTGTCCTTCAGCCTGATGGACAGTATTGGTGCCTAGCTCTGGAGAACTTGGTGCACACAAGTGTAACATCCTGAGGGCACTTTCCGGAAGACTGACGTATTGCCAGAGTCAGTTGGGGCAACTGCTACTAGAATTTGCATTATTATTATTGATGTGCTTTCATCTGGAGGCAAACAGGTGGATGAGACCTGGAAACAATTAAGCATAAGTCAGATGTTTCCTCGATTCTACTTTGCTGTTAAATGTAAGACTTGCCACTTACTTAAAACAGCTCTTTTGCAGGGATTAGAGAGGGGCAAGGAAACACAGCTTCATTAAATGTCCGTACCAATTTTAAGAGACATCTGATTCCAGAAAGTTTAAAATGTGGAGGAAATATGTTTCTTAGAACCAAGGAGATAAAGTATTTATAATATGGTATATATTATAATATGGCATACCAAATATAATGACATATTTCACTGGTATTAACACAATTGCATCACTTTCCAGCAAAAGCTCTGAAGTCAGAGACCTGGGTTTGTTTCTTGGCTCTTGAACACCTGTAAATTACCTAAGGATTTATTTAGGCTCCCTGCACCTCACTTTCCTCTTTGGTAAACTGAGATAATAATGATTCAATGAGCATCATAAGAGGTAATTCTTATAAATCACTTAGCATACTGAATGGCACATAGTAAGGGCTGTATGATATTGTGATTTATAACAAGAAATATGTATTTGACCTTTGTCCTCCTTTCTGGAACAGAGCTCCTAAAATCCTTGAAATTTCCTAAGTGACGAGAGCAATAAAAGTATCTTTTGTTATATTAATGAGGTGACTTTTGGACCCCAGGAGAACCAACCCAGTGATTAGAGGTCTTTGAGTCCCACACCTCCCACCACCTCCAGGGAGGGGAGAGGGACTGGAGGTTGAACCAATTGCCAGTGGTCAATGATTTAATCAATCATGCCTATGTAATGAAGCCTCCATAAAAACCTAAAAGGACAGTGTTTGGAGAGCTTCCATGTTGGTAAACACATGGAGATTTGGGGGAGAGTGACGCACCTGGAGAGGTCATGGAAGCTTCATGCCCTTCCCACATGCCTTGCCCCATGCATCTCTTCCATCTGGCTGTTCCTGAGTTATATCCTTTTATAATAAACAGGTGATCTAGTAAGTAAAATGTTTCTCTGAGTCCTGTGATCCACTCTAGCAATTAATCGACCCCAAGGAAGAGGTCATGGGAACCTCTGATGTATAGCCAGTTGGTTAGAAGTGCAGATAAGAACCTGGACTTGGGACTGACATCTAAAGTCTAAGACGGCGGTAATTGGAACCCCCAATCTATAGCTGGTTGGTCAGAAGCACGGGTGACAGCTTGGGCTTGTGACTGGCTTCTGAAGTGGTGCGGGGGAGTCTTGTAGGACTGAATCTTTAATCTGTGGAAGCTGTTGCTATCTCCAGGTAGACAGTGTTAGAACTGAGTTGAATTCTTCTTGGACATCCTGCTGATGTCTGAGAATTGTTTGTTGGTGTGATGGGAACATCCCCCCCATGTTGGAATTGGGTCCAGGAACCCAAAAAAGGCTCAAAAAATGGTAGTTATTATTATTTTATTTTTGTGTAGTAGAAAAGTAACCTTTTACTAAATTGCAATTGAAAAGGAACATGAACATTTGGAGAAGGATATCTAGGCTGAGGAAGGATCTATTAACGAAATCATACAAATAATTGCTGGAAAAGTGGAAATAATTTGCTGTGAACAAATCAGGAAGTGGTTCGGTAAAGAAAAAAGGCATAACTGTTAGCTGCAAAAGTGAAGTGCTATCTTGTATGTAAAATGGGAAATAGATTTGTTGTGTGAAAATCTAGATTTTAAGAAGGTAGTCATTCTCATGCATTAATAACCGGGAATTTTAAAATGTGCAAAACTTTCTACATTCTTACTCAGTTCACTGTTGACCCAGACCTGGTCACTATTGCTTTTTCTGACCACACACCTGCTTCTCATTGCTGTTGCTCATCTTCAGTTTTGATCTGCATGGAGGGAGCAATAGTAAGACTTCCTGAGGTCAGTGCCTTAGAAATTTGAAGCTGTCGTAAGGTTAGTATGATTTGGCTCTTTGGTTGTTTTAGTGGCTTCTGTAAAGCCTTTCCTTTGGGCCTTTGGTACAGTGATGATATGGGAAGAGGCTGAGGTGGCTGAGGCAGGCTTAGTTTTTGTTCTATCAATCACCATCAGTAGAACCTTAGAAAATTCCCTCTAATCTTTCATACTACAAGCTCCTTATCTGTAGAAAGAAATTAATAAATACAGTGTTGGAATCTCATGTAGAAGAGCAGTTTTCATCCAGGTCTTATCAGTTTGACTCTATGCTCGAATGAGTGGCAGTGAAAAAACAAGGCCTGGAGTTCGTAGTATGAGCATGGTGATGCCAAGATTGCCAGTGTATTTAATATGGTATTAAAGTATTAAACAATAAATAAAATAGGTATTAATACAATACTTTAAAGTAGTATTATCACTTGTGATTGACTATGAATGCTGAATCTTATTCTTCAAATGCAAACCACGTGCCTGGCAGAGCCTAGAGATGCTCTGTGGCAGAGCTCTTATGTAGTCTGTCTCTTTAGTAAACCTGACCCAAATGTGGCAATAATAAAGTGCTCTGTGTGAACTGATGGAAGAGTAGTTTCTTAATGGTGGTTGTGTATCTCCCACAATCACATCAATGACTATGTTTAACTAGTAAGTTGGTATGAAGCTGTTGCATTTCTGTGATGGAAACAGATGCAGGTAAGGAATTTCCAGGAAAAAAAGACAAGCACAAAGGCAGAGAGGAAGCATTATCAACTTCCGGCCTGGGCCTGGGAAGCTTCCGGTAACCCGCTGCAGTACTCCTGTGTTATTGGCCAAGGGAGTTTCATTGCTGCAGGCAAGTAGCTAGATCAATCTGTTGTCGGTGTTTGTTCCATTGTTGATCTGTTAACATTTGTAAGAGTGTAACGACGTAATGTAGACAAGGAGCTGAGGGTGATTTTGTGTGTGCTAGATGGAAGTGTGTGATATGGTCTCCCTGACTGCAGAAGCGCCTGGCTTAGAATGTTCTTGAGCTACAAAAGCATCTCCTCATTACTGTGTACAATTAATTACATGCCATCAGCTTATTGTTTGCTATAAATAGCCACAGATTTGTCTTCATTTGCATTTTAGAAAGCTTACTCTTTGCCCAACAAAGCATCATTTTTTTTATGGGAATGTGTGTTGGAGAGAAATGCAGATGTTATCTTTCTAAGGGAGATGCTGCAAAACCCTGGCAGGATTCGGGTATTTTTAAACAGTAACTCTTGGTTATAAAGAGTTTTCCTCTGTTTTAATCATTAAGGATCTCTTTTATTCCCTATCTCTGTCAAGCATACCATGTTTTGAAAATTGTTGTCTAACAAACTGCATATACTAAGCAAAATTTCTTCCCATTTTAATTCATCACAGCAGCCATAATTCAAAAGTTCTGATCAATTAATAAAATTATAGCTAAGAGAGGAAAAAATTTATGTTTTGAACAGGCTTTTGTTGACTTTGTAGAGACATAAAGTGTAATTTCCATTAGCTATTCCTTAAAAATAATGAAAAAGAGCTCGACAACATTTATTAATGCCTTCCCAGTCCACGAGGAGTCCAGGCACCTTAGACTAGGCAATTTTGAATTACCATGTCCTAGCATCACATAGCTGTTATAATATTATTATTAATTATAAGAAATAATTTTTATACATAATTTTCTTGTATTATTTTATGTGAGTCATTAGAACAATTCTTCAGATAAATATTTTGTTCACATAATATGAAGAAACTATGAGTCAAAGAATACAAATAACTTACTCAATATCCCAAAGCTATTCTGAGACTTCAGCTTCAAAATCAGGCTCAAAGCCCCCTTTTCTAACATTTTGGTCATGTACATTTTGAAAGTTTTGAACAACTCTGCACCCTTTCATGCTTTCTTTTTTTGTTTTTTTGTTTTTGGTGAGGAATGTTAGCCCTGAGCTAACATCCATTGCCAATCTTCCTCTTTTTGCTGAGGAAGATTGGCCCTGCACTAACATCTGTGCCCATCTTCCTCTACTTTATATGGGACTCCGCCACAGCATGGCTTGACAAGCGGTGTGTCTGTCTGTGCCCAGGATCCGAACCCTTGAACCCTGGGCCGTGGAAGCAGAGCACATGAACTTATCCGCTACACCACTGGGCCGGCCCCCCTTTCGTGCATTTTTAGGTGGATACGTAAAATTTTTATCACAAGTTTAAATAGTTTTAAATGTAAAGTTTCCAGCATACTGTAAATATTTCCATTTTAACTAGAAAACTTTTACATCAGTCTTTTGAATGTATCCAATAGTATACTGCGATCATCATCCAGTTACAAAATACACGGACGAGTTCTTCCTTAGTAATCACAAATGATGCATCATTCTTTCTTTTTCTTAGATGTGTTTTTATTTCATTTTCCCCATAGAATATTATCTTAAAGTTTTTATACTCAAACATATTGTATTAATCCTAATATTTCTTTGCAACCAAAATACAGTTATCTTCATTATCTTCATTATCTTCAATTTGCTGATTATATGCAAATTCACCAACTCAGTAAAATTTATTTGTAACCCCCAAATCAATACTTGTGGCACTTTCACAGTCATTTGTGGACATGTGCAGAGCAGTGAAAAATTTGAGTCACTGGTTGTGCATGTCCCCTGTAGAGGTTGAAGAAGGAGGCACTCTGCTTTCCAGTTTCAACTCTCATACTATAAACGAGTGTCTTTTGCTTGTCACATTTTTTCACTTGTGTTTTTTTGTTGGTGATTTCCCTGTTTAAATGGTCCCCAAGTGTAATGCTAAAGTGCTGTCTAATTTTCCTAAGCACGAGAACACTTATATTCCATTTGGAGAATATAGATGTGTTAGATAAGTTTCATTGAGGCATTAGTTGTAGTGCTGTTGGCCATGAGTTCCGTGTTAATGAATCAACAATGTATATTAAATAAGATGTTTTTAAAGAGAAACACCATAAAACAAGGTTATATACTGATCAGTTGATGAAAATATTGACCAGAGGCTTACAGGAACCCGACTCTGTATGTCCTCTCAGAGCAATGGTTCAGTACAGTTGTCCCTTGGTATCTGTGGGGATTGGTTCCAGGTCGCCTGGTGGATACCAAAATTGATGGAAGCTCAAGTCTCTTAGTCAGCCCTCCCTATCCTCAGGTTCCACATCCATGGATTCAACCAACTGCAGTTTGTAAACATAGTAGGTAATCCGAGGTTGGTTGAATCCCTGAATGCGGAACCATGGATGTGGAGGGCCGACTGCATTTGCTAATTCAGTGTTCCCAGAAACTTTATAGAACAGAACTACCACAAATAATGAGAATTGACTGTACACATATAATTTTAAAGTATTTAAAACATACTCTATAATCAGAAGCTCTAAGTGTTAATATATTTCTTCTGTACTGAGCTAACATTAAATTTGTTTTTAATATATAATTAATTATGGAATCAGTTTTATAGAGTGGGCAATTAAGTAAGTGAAAACAGAGAACCATAAAGAGAAAAAGACAGCTGGAATGAGGGAGATAAATGAATCAGACCATTTACTGTGTTTTTACTATGTGCCAGTAAAAGAAAGGAAGAAAAACACAAAGAGAGATGGAGGAAGAGAAAGTGAGAGAATCAGAGGATGAATGAAGAGAGCGGAGAGTTGAAGCTAGGGGAAAGGGGAAAGGAATAGGGATTTTATTACATATTTTGAGAGGGGTGAAAGGCGTTAGAATTACATGTACCTGTGGAAGTGGAAGTCAGTGGTAACACACACACACACACACACACACACACATATTCCAAGAATGCTTAAAATGTGTAAATTAAAAATCTCACTCATCTTTTTTAAAAAAGGAACCCCTTAGTTAATTTTTATAGCATTGTTTAAATGTCACATACCATACAATTCATTTAAAGTATGCAATTCAACGCTAAAAGAGACTTCATACCCATAAGCCATCAATCCCAACTCCCCTCCCCCATCCCAGCCCTAAGCAATACTAACCTACTTTTTCCCTTCCAGTTTTATTGAGATATAATTGACATATAACATTGTATTAGTTTAAGGTATACAACATAATAATCTGATGTATGTATATATTGCAAAATGATTACCACAATAAGTTTAAACATCCATCACTACACATAACTACAAATTTTTTTTCTTGTAATGAGAACTTTTAAGATCTACTCTCTTAGCAACTTTCAGATAAACAATACAGTATTGTTAAATATAGTCACCATGCTGTACATTACATTCCCAGAACTTATTTATCTTGTAATTGGAAGTTTGTACCTTTTGACCACCTTCACCCATTTCCCCCACCCCCACCTCTGACAACCACCAATCTTTCTCTGTATCTATGAGTTTGTGTTTTTTAGCTTCTACATATAAGCGAGATCATACAGTATTTGTCTTTCTCTGTCTGACTTATTTCTGTTAGGATAATGCTCTTAAAGTCCATCCATTTCGCAAATGGCAGGATTTCCTTCTTTTTTATGATTGAATACTAGTCCACTGTGCATATATATACATTTTATTTTTCCATTCATCCATTGATAGATACTTGAGTTATTTCCATGTCCTGGCTATTGTAAATAATGCTGCAATGAGCATGGGGGTGCAGATATCTCTTCGAGTGATTTTGTTTTCTTCAGATAAATACCCAGAAGTGGAATTCCTGGGTCATATGGTAGTTCTGTTTTTAATTTCTTGAGGAACCTCCATACTGTTTTCTGCAGCGGCTGCACCAATTTGTATTTGCACCAACCGTGAACAAGGGTTCCCTTTCTCCACATCCTCACCAACACTTGTTATTTCTTGTCTTTTTGATGATAGCCATGCTAACAGGTGTCAGGTGATATCTCATTGTTGTTTTAATTTGCATTTCCCTGATGATTACTGATGTTAAGCATCTTTTCATGTACTAATCTACCTTCTATCTCTATAAATTTGCTCATTCTGAACATTTCATATAAATACAATCATACAGTATGTGGTCTTTTGTGACTGGCTTCTCCCCCCGCATTGAGAGTATAATGGACAAATAAAAATTGTATATATTTAAGGTGTACAAGTGATCTTTTGATATACATATACTTTGTGAAATGATTACCACAATCAAGCTAATTAACATATCTGTCACCTCAAAAAAACCTACCATTTTTAAACTAACTACTCTTAGTTTTTTTAACTCACAACTCTTAGTTAATTGATTGATTTATCTATGGAAGCATTTGTCCAACAGTGTTATTAGGGATGAAATTTAGTGACGAGAAATTTATGGGAATTATATCAATATAGATTTGTCTTGCTTTAAGAAAGCTTACAAAAGACAATTAAATGCATTAAGCTGGTAAAATAAGAAGAATCTTTCTATTCCAAAATTATTCTTTTTTCAGCAAAGTTTCATTAGGTGGGCCCCTCTTAAAGTAGGGATACTTTAGTACATTTATATGTCAACTTATGATCAATTAGAAATAAAAATAAAATGTCTGTGAAAATATATACATATTTAATTCAATATGAAAATATTACCCAACCTACAAAGAAATTGAGTACGATACTTTAGGAACCTATTTTATTGCATTAAGTGAGTATCTCTGCTTCTCCCAAGTTTTGTCATTTACATTAGCTACATAGTCTTCCTTTTAAAGTTAAATGGTAGCTTATGAAAGGGGTTCTTGGACCGTGTGGTATTATGTCATATCAATGATGAAGCAAATGAAGTACAATATTACTTGAAGAATGTTTATAATTCACATTTCATGCTTAAATATCTTGGCCACCTTGACACAGATCCAACTATGAGTATTTTTGTAAGTTACTTGTGTCTAACTCAATCGAATTCAGTTATATGGCCATGTCTGAGTAATTCTCAGTTTGGTAAATATATATAAGTAATCATGATATTCAGAATCATACTATGATTAACTAAGTTAGAAAGAAATATCTGTTTTGAATTATGTAGAATGAGTCTCATTTAGCATTGAAAGGTCAAGCTAAAGACATTTCTAAATGGCACTTCCCAAAACTGCAGTGTTTTTATTGGCAAAAGTCAGTAAAAAATGCATTTCTCCACATAGTTTTGAATGTAAAAAAAAAAGGAGAACAAATTCCAATTTCATCTTTTTAGCTGAATGTCACTGATCAGCATAAATCTGCCAAAATACCTTCCTTAATAGTTTTGTAAACTGTCATTTGCTCCACAATTATAATGGTTGTAGAGATGGTAGAACAACATCATTCTGTTCTTTTTGAATGGTTTAACCTTCCCTACAGAGTTTCCAGATTCCTTTCGAGTTTTCTTGCTTTTGGTTTGCTGAGCCCGAAGAGGAAAGTTATCTGAAGGCTTGTTTTATTTAGCCCTGATCTTCTGTGAAAACAAGTATACTGAGAGAAGTAGTTTGTTAAAGGAATCTGAAGTAGTTCACAAACACCTTTGAATGCCTTTATTGTATAGCTAAGGAGTAGGAAATCATTCACTCATTGGCCATGTCTTGGCCTTAGCCCACTTTCTTTTGGCCTAAACATAACTAGGAATAATATCATTTGTGCCTACAGTTTCAAAAACACAATAGGATAGTGAGAGCCTTTAGTCACAGTTTCCTAGACTACCACACGATGGGGCTAAATTACAAGCAGACCGCTATTTTTGCGGTCTATGACAGCAAGTGGTTACCTAATTTTGTTTTTGCTATTGTTGCTGCTGTTGTGTGGGGGGAAATGAGTTTGTAACAATGTAAAGCTTACACACTTTAGTAATTAAAATATTTTAAAACAACTCTTGAAGAAGTATTTCTTTTTCCCAGATGATCTATTTCAGCGGCTCTATATACTTTTCTCGCCAAATAGTGAATTTGAGTTCTTGCGTTTGTTATGTAGGTACCCCAAATTATTGTATGGATTGATTATGATCTGCATATATAACATAAAATGTTACTTTTAAGGAGATTTTCAGAGCATTCCATAAGATAAAATACCTCTTCCTAGCCTTTCTCTCTCCATCCCTTTTTCTCCTCCTCCTCTTCATCTTCTACTTTTCCATCTGTTTCCCATTTTTACTAGATGACAAATATGCTAACGGTATTTTTCCATTTCCTATACCTCCTCCCACTACTGTGATGGGGGAAGGCTGAGCTAGACATGCTCAGATAGAACTGAAGGAATTTTCAGGGTTGGAAAGAGTGTGTACTCAAAGAATTTGGGATCTGATCTTATGTGCCAAAAATTGATAAAAATCAAATTATATTGATAGTCATTTGTTAATCAACCATTCATTGAGCACTGACTCTGGGCTAGATATTAAATATATATTAGTTGATACGACAAACATGAGTTCTTTCCCAATCAAGTTTTTGTAAATGTATAGATAATAAGTTTCCAGTTAGTTGAAGAGTCCTGACAAATATATTACCTGTGTTCCTAACACCCAAGTTAAGATAAAAGACATTTCACCACCCTAAAAAGTCCCCTCATGCCCCTTTAGCCCATTTCAAATCAACTCTCCCTGACACCCCCTTATCCCCAGCAACCATTCTTATTTCTTTCACTACAGATTAGTTTGGCCTCTTCTTGAACGTCATACAGTAAATGGAAAGTGCTTTTTTGTGTATGACTTCTTTCACTCAGCATAGTAATTTTGAAGTTTATCCATATTGTTGGGTGTATTAATAGTGTGACTCTTTTTATTGTGAGTAATTTTCTATTGTATAAATATACCACAAATTGCTTGTGCTTTCTATGATTGATGGACACATCAGTTGCTTACAATATTTGACTATCACGAATAAAGATATTATAAACATTCTTGTATATATCTTTTTGCAGACATGCTTTCATTTCTTTTGGATGTATATCTAAAAATGGAATTGCTGAGTTCTAATGTAGGTGTATTTTTAACTTTACAAGAAATTGCCAAATAGTTTTCCAAGGTGGTTATGCCAATTTATACTCCCAACAATAATATAAGAACTTTCCAGTTGCTCCACATACTCAACAGAATTTGGTATAGCCAGTCTTAATCTTAGCCATACTAGTGGGTATATAGTAGTATTTCATTGTGAGGATGTGCACCTAACCCAATTAATAACAATACTACCAGAGCCCTGCAGGGCTTGGTGGGAAAACTTAAGAGATCAAGAGTGAAAAGAGAAATCTTGGAGAGGAAAAACAAAGCAGAATGGAGATGAGACTATATGGTGAGAGAGGATAGGTGATCAGAGTCTTTCATTTTAGCAGCTAAGAGAGAGAGGTAAGAGTCATTGGAAGTGCAGGTAGGAGCAGGGAGAGACCTCAGGGATGTGGTGCATTTAGCTGTGTGTAGCTCAACTGATATCTTAAACTTTGCGAAGTATCTACATGATGGTGGAATGTTTGAACTATCATAGCCCAGAATCTTTTCTTGGTTTCATTCTTATAATATCTTAAAATCCTGGTCATATTCTGTTAGAGTAATTAAACCTACTTATAAAAGACATTTGTACTCTTCATCCTGATGAGTACCCTAATATTAAATATACCCTTCACACTTTGCCTTTTACCCAAACTCATGTGTAGATGGGTTTTTCTGGTTTGAAACCTTCTTTTAATGATAGCTGGAAAAGGGGGGTTTCTCTAGATCTACTCATAGTAGGATGACCATACTGTCTACTAAAAGGAGAATATAGGATTTATTGCTACCATAGTTCACCAAAACATTTTGGCGGACTTTTATTGGTCATAGATATCATAGAGCTAATATATTTAGATCTTGGCATTAAAAAAAATCACTCATTGCTGTGGTTACATTTCACGATCTCAAATGTTAAATTCTGCATTTTAAAACTTGCCAACCAACTTTATAAAAAAATAAACATTCTATACTGAAATAATTTTAGATTTATAGAAAAGTTATGAAGATAATACCAAGATCCCATATACCTTTCACCCAGATTCCCCTAATGTTAACAACTCAGATAACCATGGTGCATTTGTTAAAACTAAGAAAGTAACATTGGTACATTACTACTGACTCCCCAGATCTGTGACAATTTCTTAATCTTTTCTTGTTTTCCATGATCTTGATAGTTTTGAAGAGTCTTGGTCAAATATTTTGTAGAATGTCCTTCAGTTTGAGTTGTTTGATGCTTTTCACATGATTAGACTGGGGTTATGGTTTTTGGGAACAAATACCACAGAGGTAGAGAGCCCTTCTCATTCCATCATATCAGGGATACATAATATCAACATGAGTTATTACTGATGATATTGACTTTGATCACTTGGATAAGGTGGTTATCTGCCAGATTTCTCTACTGTGAGGTTACTATTTTTCCCTTTTCATATTCATAAATTCCAGGGATTAGGATGTGATCTTTGGGAAGGCCATTATTCAGCCTACCACATTCTTGTTAATCTCCTTCATTCTTACAGTTTTGATTAAAACATAAATTCTAATGATTTCCATATCTGCATCTCCTATCCAGTTCTCTCTCCTGCATTCAAGATCCATATATCTAATTGCTTGCTAGACATTTTCATCTGAATCTATTTCAAATTCAATTATAAGAAAGAGACCTTATCATCTTCACTGGACCATTTCCTCTTTCTGTGTCCTCTGTATCAGTTGATAGTCTCCAAAATTGAAAACGGGCAATTCTTAAATCTCACCTCTCTCTCAGTTCCTATATTAAATCAGTCACCATGCCCTGCTAACTTAACTTTTGTATATTTGTCTAATCTGTTCTGTCTAATGCATCCTCTTTTGCAGTATTCTCTTGTGCAAAATGGGATGATAGTATACAATTCTTGTAAGCATTATTATACCAACTTTACAGATAAAGAAATTGAAGCATAGGGAGATAAGGAACTTGTGCAAGATTACTTAGTGAGAGAGTTGGGATTTAAACATGGAGTTCAGCTTCTTTACTGCTCTAGTTAAATTCCTCCTATCTTTTCTGGGTTACTCAGCCTCCTAACTGCTTTCCTTGATAACAGTTTTGGCTCTTCAAGTCTATTCATCACATAGTCACGTAATCTTTCTAATATGCAAACGTGACTCCTCAATGAGACATACAAGGCTCTCTGTGATCTGGGACCTGTTTACCTCTTATTATCATATTCTATTGAGCCCTGCTTTAACTTCACACTCCAACAACTCTGAACTCCTTGTATTCTTGGTGCACTTCTGTTGTTTCTCGATTTCATGCCTTTACTCTGACTAACTCACTGCCTACAATACCCCACTAACTCTTCTATCTTCAAAGTCCTGTTTATTCTTTAAAACTCAACTCAGACATCTTTATCTCCAAGAAGGCATTTAAACTTCCTTTTTTTCTGAGTTTGTATTAAGTGCTTCTCTATATCCTGTGTGTATCTCCATTAATAAACCTACCATTTATATATCAATTTGTGTGTCTGTTTCTCCCAGGTTTTTTTTTTTAACTCTTTTGCTGGGTCCTTGAAGAGAAAGATTATGTTTTAGTCTCCTTTTCCTTCACAATACCTAGTGCAGTGCCTGACACAAAATATTACTCAATAAATTCTTGTTGAATGAAGGAATGAGTTAATGTATATATGTTATTTTTCTCAATAAACCCAGAAACATTCTTTGTGTTTTCTGTGGGAAGCCATTATCTGTAAGTCTTTAGAGAATAATCGTAGTAGAGGAAATTACTATGCTGAAGAAAAGCAAACTAATTCCGTACTTGATATGAATTCCTGTTTTAATAAAGAATTTCTTTACATAAAATAATAAAAATAAAATAAATCATGAAATTAATGTTTAATAGAAAGAAGAATGCTTTCATTCCCCTTTAGGAAAGCATTTTCTATTTTTCTCTGTTTAATATAAATAAGTTGAAGGTATAATGAAAAGAAAATGTAAAGGACCTTTATTCATACAATTTAAATTCCTTATAACTAACTAATGATAGAAGTGAAATCTTTTCCTGTTTGTATAGGAATCCATTTAAGCATGAAAGTACCATTAGCTTGTTCCAAATTGTCAATTTACTCAACAGGAATATGTCTATTTTGCATCTCAGAAACTGGGTACCAAAAACTTAGAAAAAAAAGGATTGTTTTTCTTTGTGAAAAGAATGTATAGTTTTGTTTGAGAACATTGGGCCTTGCCACAATCTAATATCATCTTGTAATTGATCGCTGTATTCCAATGAATTTGAGTGGCATTATAGCTTTGCCAATGCTCATGTTTACTTAATTCCCAAGTATGTGAAGGGTATTGTAATCTATTTTATAAATTGACATTATTTTTTAGTGATTAGTATTGACTTTCTTTTAAATCTGGCTGGATTGCATAGAAATTATATTATGTCATTTATTTATTATAAGAATAAGATATTGTTTTTTGCTAATGGAAAACTACCAACAAAAAGCAAATAGCAAAAAACAAAGGTGTTCATTTTTGAAATAGGACACCAAATAGAGAAGGGAACAACTGAGGAAGAAATTCTGCTAAAATAATTGGAAATCAAGGACACTGAGAATCTATGACCTCATCAGCCTGGAGACAATTAATTTTATTATGGTTCATTACATAACCTCCTGAAAATACAAGCATAATGTAAACTAAGAGAAATGAAGAAGCAATGAAAAGAACTACAGATAGAGAACAAATTGATCACTTCCCTTTGGTGGCTTTAACGCTATCTTGGTTTCAAAAATGCTTTAGTTATCTTGTTGCAAAAACATTTTGGAAGTAATTAATTGTAATATTTGGGTGGGGCATTTGCATTTATACTCTCATCAAATTATTTACACTACTGTTTGAGGAGTTTTTGAAGTTGTAAATGGTGGCTCCTGCCTTATAAAAATGGATAGTGTGTATGGGAAATCTTGATTTCAAAACCTTTTTAAATTTGTTTTCTCATACATAAGTAGTGATCACTCTCAGTTGTCTGATTCTGAACAAAGATCTGATTTGTTAAAATCTTCAGTAATATACTAATCAGTGCTATTCCCCTAAGATGCTCTTCTTCATGTTGTGCTCAGTTGGTGAACTCGTCTAGCCACTGCTTCAATATCATTCTAGTTTGGTCTTTTCAAATACTGCATCTCCACTCCTGTTGGCCAATCTTTGTTCCAGGATTGTATTTACTGCTGACCACTTGATATCCCCCGCCAGATATCTTATAGTCATCGTGACAAATCTCAATATTCACACAGCCATCTCCCTCTCTCTCTATTCTCCTCCCTACCTCTAATACCTCTTGGACCTGGCCAACAGTGCTTTCAAAGTGTATATTTGTTCTGGCTCACTAACTGACAAGAAATTCCTGAGAGCCAGTCTTTTCAGTTTGTGTGGATGAACATTCTTTTTCAGTTGTTGAGATGAAAGGTAATAAGCTCAAAATCTTTCTCTGATAGAAAAGGGACATGTATTAGATTTACGTAAGAGCACAATATATTTGGTGCAAGTCAAGGCGGGATGGTTTTTCTTGACCAGTCTGGTTTAGAATCCTCTTCACTGTTCAACCGAATCATTGTTTTAGGACAAAAATTAAGGATTTGGGGGTGTGTTTGTTAAGTATAAGACACACCACTGACACTAACACAGCAGTGGAACTTACTGAGTCTTTTGGAGGTTCCACTTAAAAAAATAGTCTCTGTAGAGAGTAGCTTTTCCTCCTATTGGTATATTAATGACTGGTATGCTTTGAAAATTGGCCATTTTAGATAATGGGAAGCTGAAATAGGGAGGTGATGTACTTTATTGACTTGGATTATATTCTTGGACAATATCGTAGGCAGATAATACATAACAGGTGTGCCCCAAATTTGAATAATATAGGAAATGGTTGTGTGTGTGTATGTGCAGGGGGGAGATCATGAAGTGGCCACATATCTTAGTGTTACTGGTATGTAACTGATTTTCTGAACACCTGAGGCAGTCTTACCTGTTGGTTTATGTTCTTGGGAACAATGCAGTATGGATGAATGGGTAACTTTTCTTGATCTATGCAGCACCCTCTTCGTGTCACTTCCCAGGTCAAAAAGTTAAAATTACTATTTTTTTCAATGAGAGAAAGTCCATAATAAGGTCTTTCCCAAACTGTTTTTTTAAAAAAATTCTATTTCTCACCATTCCTAAATATGCATTCTTTGATCCAGTTTGGATGGCATACTCAGTATTTCCATACACAACATACTTTCTCTTTTCTCCATGCTCAGTTCATTCACTTCCATTTACTCAAATCTATTTCTTTTTTTGGTGAGGAAGTTTAGCCCTGAGCTAACATCTGTTGCCAATCCTTCTCTTTTTGCTGAAGAAGACTGGCCCTGGGCTAACATCCGTGCCCATCTTCCTCCACTTTATATGTGGGACACCTGCCACAGTGTGACTTGATATACAGCGCTTAGGTCTGTGCCCTGAACCCGAACCTGCAAACCCTGGGCCACCAAAGAGGAGCATGAGCACGCGAACCTAACCACTATGCCACCGGGCTGGCCCCATCTACTCAAATTTTATCCAGTCTTCATAGGCTAATTCAAGCCTCATTCCCTTCATAAGGAAATATCTAGAGTTGATCTTTATTTTTCTTAAGATATTGTAATACTTATTTTCCATATGACATCTGATCTGGTACTATTTTGTATGGCCATTTAACTTTTGATATTACTTAACTTTTCCTAAGCTTATTAGAGTGTACATTCTCCAAAGGCAGGGACCATATCTTGTCTTTATAATGTCCACTGTGCTATAATGTCCACTAAACTTTCGGTTACTCAAATATGTGTTGAGATGAATGGATATGGATGAATTCACTTAGGCATGATGGGTATGTGTAACTGGATTAATGCAAACCTTTCTTACTACCTAAGAAAACAACTCAAATGATATTCTCTACAAATAATAAGCTAGACTTTTTTTCCCTCCCCAAGCGATAGTCTTTCTTAGAGAGAGCCTTCTACAATAGAACTATGAAATGAGATTTTTGCAGGGCTAAGAGCTCTGCCTGTGATTAACTATGTGCCATTGGGCCATGGACAGGTCCCTCAATCTTTGGATGCCTTCGTTTTCTGTCAACAAATGCAATAAAGTGCCTCCTTTCCCTTGCTCAACAGTAGAAATTATAGGGAATAATGAGCCCTACTCTTGCCTTTCCTGTTCTTTTCAAGCAAAGAATAGTTACCAAGATTTCAGGGTCAGTTTTTTTTTTAAAAAAAGAAAATCTTTTAAAAATATTTCATGAGATAATATTGTTTTGCCAAACTATCAGCATATACAGCCCTTGGTAAAAAGATTTTATGTATAAGAAATATCAAAAGCAAATATTTTCTGTGTATTTCCAATTAGTTATTTTTTTTGGTGAGGAAGGCCAGCCCTGAGCTAACATCTGTTGCTAATCCTCCTCTTTTTGCTGAGGAAGACTGGCCCTGGGCTAACATCCGTGCCCATCTTCCTCTACGTTTTTTTTATGTGGGACGCTGCCACGGCGTGGCTGACGAGCAGTGCATTGGGGGGCGCCCAGGGTCCGAACCTGCGAACCCCGGGCTGCCAAGCACGAACTAAACCGCTGTGCCACCAGGCGGCCCCCCAATTATTTTGTTTTTTATTATGTATTCTAAGCTTAGTTGATAGACAATTAATGAATTCAAACATTATAAACTTTTGAATTATAGAACAATGCACTACACATAAATCACACTTTAGGTAATATTCTGTACACAAATTTATTATAGCAGAAAATGATATTAAGATGCATAATTTTTATTTTATATTTGTAAGCTCTTTTGGCTATTTACTTATTTAGAGTCTGTAATCAAGATAAAAGATAAGCTTTTCTGAGAACTTGGGAAAGGCTGAGCAACAAGGTGGCAGTTCCCAAGCTAGGTCCCAATGGGTCCTGGGATGCTGTAGTGAATGCACAGGGGTTTGGAGGGACATTTTAAAAATTTGAGGTCAACATAGTGATACTCAGCATCTGTGGAAAACTGAGCAAACTATTAGCTTTAACACTGGATCATGCTACATTATTTCAATCACTACATACATTTGCCAAATTGAGTTTTTGGAAGTTATTATCATAAAAAGCAAGAACCACGGGAAAATCAACATGGAACAGAAAATGAGAGTGGCAATGTCTAATCTCATCCTAAGGTTTGAGAAGCTATGCAGTTCCCAACTTCATTAATTAATTAGTTACAATAATTAATTAAATAATTACAATTATTTAAGAATGAAATAAAATATTATTTTTCCCACTTCACATATATCGTATTTTCAAATGTTATTGAGTTGTTGGGATATAAATGCTTATTAAATTGTTTGGGCAAAACCACCTTATAAATTGAATTGTTAGCTAGTTCTTTTGGTGTAGGGTGCTGTTAAAAATTACTTAGAAGATCTGAAAACCAAGAAAATTTTGGAATTTTCTTCTCTGAGATAGAAGTGCAAATATTTTATTGGATTGAGCAGACATAGGTCCAGTTTATGTCTGCATAACCTGGAGGGAAACAGAGTCGCTCGTAGGGTCTTGGTGCAGAGGACTTGAGCTTTGGAATGACTTTCTATATAGCCACATGCTGCTTATCTGGAAACAAGGATTCATCTACTTATATGGCCCTAATAAGACACCCGTGTGAATTAGAGAAATGGAACATTTTCATTTTAGTTCACTGTGGTGGTACAGATGCCTGTCCATTTTTGTACACCAAAGAGGAATTAATGCTCATTTTGCTCTCATATAAGGAGAATTGATAGAAATGAGTAAACATATGTTTTATTTTAAAAGTTTCACATCTTTTGGTGGAGAAATGTTTTAGCATTATTTTAACTTGGTTTTAGGCTCAAATTAATCTATTCATTGCTCTTGTCACTCATTTCAATAACCACCTTTAAATATTTTCCAGAAATGATTACAGCATGAATATAAATTGTGATTTGTTTCTTAATTTCTTAAACAGAAAATTTTTCCTATTATTTTAAGGGATCTAAGTACACTGCCATTTAATCATTGTTAGTAACATTTTGCTAATGTTTATTTTATGTTGTGACAAGGGCACAACATTTTATTCTTAATTTTAATGCTTTTAAGAATTCTAGTATTTATATTAAAATTGGAATTTAAAAAAATAAATTCATTATGTTAAAGTAATGATTAAATAACAGATTGCATATTCATGACAAATTGAACATATTTAAATAAATGTCTATTAACATTAACAAGGTTATATTAAGACAGTCATTGATAACTCATACTTATTATTGTTAGCTGTCAAGCTTAATAAGCTGCAGACAGGAGGATATGATTCCTTTCTATAATATAATAAAGCAGACAGAAGAATTAGGTTATGAAAAGACAGAGAGATAGTGAACATCTAACCAAATACAATTGAGTTGAATTTTTTCTTTTTTATCCATTTAATTCTGTGGGCCATGTTCATGGCAGCTTCATATATGGAGAAGATCTTAGTCAGTTAAAGAAGGGGCTTGCAGGATAACTGGCTTCTCAGAAAGGAAAAGACAGGGAGGAAAAAGAGAAGCTGACCTTAGGCTGTGTGAGGGGAAATTTTTCTAGGCACAAGATATGTCTGAAAAGAAAATCAGTAACTCCACAAATATAAAAATTAATAAATATTGGGAATTGATGATACCCTCGAGATTTTACTCAATCTTTTTAGTTTAGAGGTGAGGGGGTCTGTGTCCAGAGAGATTAAGCAACTTGCTTTTCGTCAGATGGCTAGTTATCAGCAGAGTAGCTACTAGAAAGTAGAGCTCCTGCACAGATCAGTGCTTTTCATGACATTGTGTTCCAGGGAATAATTCCAACATGTTAATTGTGTATGTAATGTTTATTTGTAATGCAATAAACCACTCACATTGTGATTTTAATTCATCAGATTTGTTTTTCTCTGTTTTTTGGACATTTGGGGACAATTACAGGGGGCAAGCAGGAAATGTGTTTCAATGGAAATAGTATGGGCTTAGGAGTCAGGACTGGAATTCTGACTAATATTTATCAGCTCCATGACCTTGGGGAAGATATTTAAAATCCGTGCAAGAATTTTTGTATCTGTAAAATTGGGAAAATACATCCTGTTGTGGCATTGTAAAGATTAAATGAAGCAACAAGCAAACAGACCCTGGTCCATAGTAGATTCTCAGCGAATGTTAATTCACCTTTACTTACACAGATTTAGAAAGCAAAGGTTTGGAACTAATTTGGAAGGCAAAAGGTTTGGGTACAAGGTGGAAAGAAGTATTTAAGAAAATAATTAAAAGCTACAGTGGGCCACAATGGAATCATTTATTGACAAAATATTGCTCTTATTAGACATATAAGGACAATATCATGGTCTCCAAAAACATGTAGAGAAAGGCACAATAATCTTCCAATATAGTCTGCATTTAGTACTGGGAAAGGAATCTCAGCTTGAAAGTGTGTAGAGAGCTAATGGTGCAGAAGACAAAAAGGCTGGGAATTGTAGGAAGCATTGACTTTAGGGTCTCTCCTCAGAGGAGGATGGGTTTCTGCAGTGCATGGTCAAGAGTGCAAAACCACTTAAAGCCACTTAAGGAAGAGACTGTTGTCTGCCAGAGTCACCAAAAGACACTGATTACTTTCCCTCTTTCTTGCTTTCTTGGATATGGTGGCATCAAAATAAGACAGTCATCCTACATATAAGTATATTTTTGGTACAAATTCTACTAAGTGTTGCATTGACTTTATTGCTTTTCTTTATTTCCTCCCTGCCCCCATTCCCCTTCTCCTTGTTTTGAGCAACAAGTACCCTATCCCTTCAGAATGGTTTTGTGATGAAGTATAACCACAGGATGATGGGCTGCATTGTCTTCCATGTGTCCCTTTGCATATGAATAAAGCAGTTGGTTATTCTTATTTTGATATTACCTTTAATATTTAGTTTTACTTACAAAATTATGCAAGAATATGAAGCACAGTGTCTCCACTGTTATTTGTTCACAGTCTTTCACTGAGGAAAGATGTTTGCCCTCTTTAAAAAAGAGAGTATGAGAAAGTTGGAGGTATAGACATATCTCATTCAGGGAACATGGACATAGGGTTAAACTGCAGGTGAGGAGTGTGTGTGTGTGTGTGTGTGTGTGTGCATGTAATTTTCTAGGTTAGGGATCCAGAAAAATTTGCCCTAGTTAAGAATTCACCAGCTACTATATTTCTTTAGAGAACTTGCTTTAATGTTACGTGCACAGTTCCCATGAGTTGCCAGATTTATGTAAAGATTGACTACAGGGAGAGATTTCCTAGTCTTCCGATATCAGGCAAGAGCTCTGCTCCAGGGAGCGCTTAGACAGATGTTGCAGGTTTTCTTGCTGGAGATTTGGATGAAAAGAAATTAGGAAAGAGTTTGGAGCTCTAAAATGCAAAGAATTTGGGGAGTGAAGACTGATGGTAGTTTTTATTTGAATTTGACAGAAGTGATTTTTCTTTAACTACTTCTCTGGGAAGGATGAAAATCAAATTAAATGAAGCAGGGTAAGTGAAAGGACTTTACAAATAGCAATACTGTACAGGAAGGAAAGGCATGTACAACAATAGTTGCATGTTTAAAGGGGAAATGGTCACCAGGTTAATTAAGGTGGAGAATCTGCTTTCTTAAGGAGTGCTTCCCAAGTGTTGATCAACCTGAAGTGAGCCCTCAAGTGCCCTCACCGGACTTCACAAACAAACCAAGTACATTCTTGCCTTTCCCTTTCCAATAGGGGACTGGGCTTTAAGGAATTTATTGAAACACAATACATCCAGTGAGGCTGGAATTGTGGGGATGAGTCTGTGCAAGTTTCTGTTTCTAAAATCAGAGCCCAGACTCTTCATTTTCAGTTAACTACTCCTTCCTAAAGTGTCTGGATTCCTTTTACTAGCTCTAAGGCTTTAAAACTTTCTTAATGGAAAATAGTTATTTAACCTATTGGGTGCCTTCAAAATGTTAATTCAAGTAGTATAGGACACAGCACTCTTCATATTGAGAGCTTTTGAACCCTACTCCTGAACAGAAATACAAAGGAAGCCTTTGAAAGTAATACAGATGATGTACTATCAATATCTAGGCCTCAATTTGTTAATAGTTTAAAAATCAGTGGGAAAATCATGATCAAAGGCAGGCTAATTCAAACAGAAAATTGTAAGACCATTTCATCTGGCCAGATTCTACAGAGTCTTTGATTCAAATGGTTCACACAAAGGAAAAAGGTCCCATAGGTTTAGAATTCTTTCTGGTAATAAACTTCTAGTGTAAACAGGAAGACTCTTGGGCCTCTTGTCAATTTTAGAAACAAATGATACTCATTGCTTTGCACTCGGTCATTTTGACTGAAACAAGATTTGGAAAGATTAGTAAAAGTTATGGTTTTAAGTTCAATGTCAAAGGTTATTTACTGTTACCATAATAGAACCTGCATATGTTTGTGCGCATGCGAAGAGCAGGGGTTCATGAAAAGAATGTGAAGGGCATATGCTTTAGTGTCCTTAAGAGAAGTTCTAAAACTCTATGACTCTAAAGAACTTGACAATTATATCACCATTACTAAAGACGAGAACTAAGAACTCCAACTTATGCTGTGATCGATACTGTGCAGCACGAATATTAAAGTTTTTCCAAAGTTGGAATAATGTAATTTTCAAAGGAACCATCCATTGTATTTGAGGAAAAAAAGGCCAGTAAACTTTTTAGCAGAACTGATGACTATTCTTTATGATAAAAAGTATAATTTGTGTCTAATTTCCAGTGGAAACAAATGAACATAGAATTAAGTGAAGTAATGAGGAAATCAACAGTAGATTCACCACACAATCAAAATGATAATAATAACTAATATTCTTATTTTAAAAGAGAAGCCTGAATTTCCTCTGCTAAGAGGAGAAACTATGCAGTTAGCAACTTACTCAGCAGGCTGAGAAAGAATATAGTTTTAATGGGGAGCGTGTGAGTGATAGCACACACTTTTCATATCTTAAATACCTATTTAAAGTCTGAGAATCAGGCATATCTCTGAATCAGTTTGAGTAGATTTTTCCAAAATATGAAAGGAAATCTCAAGCAGCGTTTATATTTATTTGAGTTCTCATAAACAACTGGGAAGATTTAGGTTAAAAGTAAATTGGGGCTGGGATACAGCAAAGGTTTGTTTGTTTGTTTGTTTTTAATAAACACAGTCCACAAACTCATTTGCCTTCACCTTGGAAGGACCAGACCTTTAAAACTAACGCTTTGCTTTCTGTATCCTTGGGAAGCTAAAGCCAGAGCCCCTGAACTTTTCTTTCCGGGGAAGGGGAACGCGGGGAGGGTGCTCATCGGCATTGCTGCAGGGGGAAGCGCAGCCTGGGACCCCTCTTCTGGGACACTCTTATTTGCCCCCTTTTCCCATCCCTTAATGTCAGAACAAGTCCCAGGCTTCTCTGGATCTAAAGCAAGCGCAGGGGGGCCGGGCGCTGAGAGCGGCTGCTGGTTTGCGATGAGGCGACCTTTGGAATGAAGCAGCTCCACCGCAAATTCGGCGAGAGATAAACTCGCGCGGTGGCGAGTCTGTTCTTGGGCTTTGAAAAGCCTTTCTTCCCCACTCCTCTTAGCTTTCCAAGCAGAATTTGCAGCCAAGTGCAAACAGATCGCATATTTGGCGCCAAGAGCCTGGAAAAAGGAAGGTCATGGGTTCACTCTCCAGTCTTCCCCCAGCCGGGTTCTAGGTAGTGGAGTCTGCAGAGGAACTGTCCCCCAGTTCGGGACGCCTGCAAACGCGGCTGCAGGTGGCAAGCGGAGCTGTCCAGCACTAGTGTGGAGCCGGCGGGAGCCAGGAGCTCCGCGCGCCCAGCCGGGCTGACGCTCAGCAACAGGGCTCTCGCCCGAGCAGACGCTGTCCTCATTCCCTGCCGCCCTGCTCTGGGCTCGCTCGGAGCCCACGCGGCCTCCACCGAGGCGGAGAACACTCGTCCTCACGAGCAGCTCCAGCGGGATGGGTGCCAACATGTTGCCCCTTCCCTTTCCTTGTAAGCGTCTCCTCTGGAATGGACGGGTGGACCGCTCGACCTTTCCCCCGCGCCTCAGAACTTACTAAATAAACTCGGAGGAAGGCAGGCAAAAGACAAATATGGACCCCAGTCCTCCACTTCGAGCTCCCAAAGGGAGGTCTTCCGCCCCTGGCCCCGCGCCCCTCTCTCCCTTCCAGTACCCGCCGGGGCCCGTCTGCTCCCCAGCTGCCTCTCCCGCGGCCGAGGGGTAGGGCGTTTGGGGTTGGGGCCCTTCGGTCTTATCCGAGCTATGGAGCGCTCCTCCTCCTCGGAGGGGACGGGGGGAGCGGGGAGGGCGCGTAGAGGACGGCAACGAAGTGTCCTCGTTGCTCCTGAAACGTGGCGACAGGCGAGGCAGAGACTCCCAATGAGTATGATGGCGACACGTGATACCGGCGGAGGAAGAGCATGGGGGGGTGGGGGATAAAGGGAGAGGAGGGAGGCGGGCAGCGAGGGGAGAGAGGCGGGAGGGGAGAGGCGGGAGGAGAGAGGGAAGGGGGCGAGATAGGCGCGCAGGCGGCAGAAGCCTCTGCCTCCCCGACCGCACGGGCCGCAGCCCTCCCCGCCCGGCCGCCCGCGGTCACACACTCGCAGCCTCCCCGCGAGCGGGAGCGCGGCGCACGGCGATGCGCCGAGGCGGGCGCTGAGGCGGCGCCGCGCGAGCAGCAGCAGAGGCGGCGGCGGCCCCCAGCCCAGCCCGGCGCCGCCGCCGAGCGCGGGCCCCACGGTGCGGCGGCGCCCCAAGTTCCCGCCATGAGCAGCCGGCTCTGGGGGCTCCGTGGCTCCGGGGACTCCCTCCCGGCCGAGGGCGACCGCAGCGCCCCGCGGCCCCGACGCGCCTAACGCCGCCGCTCGCCGGTCCCGCCGCCGCCGCCGCCGCCGCCCGCGTCCCCGCCGCCGCCGCCTCGGCCGCCGCAGCGCCGCCAGCAGCATGTCTAGAAGGAAGATTTCGTCCGAGTCCTTCAGCTCCCTGGGCTCCGACTACCTGGAGACCAGCCCCGAGGAAGAGGGGGAGTGCCCCCTGTCTAAGCTCTGCTGGAACGGCAGCCGGAGCCCGCCCGGGCCGCCGGCGCCCCGCGCGGCCGCCGCCGCCGCCCCGGTCCCGGCCGCCGCCGCCGCCGCCCTCGCCGCCGCCACGGCCGGGGCCAGGAGGGCGCAGCGCCGGAGGCGGGTCAACCTGGACTCGCTGGGCGAGAGCATCAGCCGCCTGACGGCACCCTCGGTGAGCGGGGGCGGAGGAGGGCCCGCGCTCGGGAGAGACCCGGGGATCGGGAAAGTTGGCGCCGGGCGAGCCGGGGCGTGCGCGCAGAGCCCGACCGCTGGGGGGCAGCCCGGCTTCGCCCCGCCCGGCCTGGGGTTCCCCGCGGCCCCGGGCGGGGGAGACCCGGACCCCTGGGCTCTGGCGGAAGGGGGCATCAGAGCACGGGGAAGGAGTCAGACTTCACTCTTCCGGGATCTCCAGATTCGGGGGTCTGTCTGCCCACCTCCAGCCTTGCTCCCTCCTTCGTCGCGGTCACCCTGACGCCCCAGTGCTCCTTCACACCCACCTGTTTTCTTTCCCCCAAACTTTCCCAGGCACTGTTTTCCGCAGTTCCCATTTCCGTGTCTTTCATCTCTGTTCTCCAGCATCCCAAAGGAACCCCTAGCCCTTCCAGGAAACTCTTCCTCTTTTTTCCCACGCTCTCTTGGGCTTAGCGTGACCTTCCCTGACATCTTTGAATTCCACAGGCTATCTGCATTCTATGTTGCATCCCTTTTCTCAAATCTTAAGGAGCTGTCCAATACTTTTTTAAGTTGCCTTCTGATGAAGAAACCTCTAATCTCTTGTTTCCTCCCCGCCTCATGGCCTTTTTCTCATTCACTGGGCATTTATTGGCTCAACCTTCTTCTCTGGGTAAACCTGGTGTCTAGTTTTGTAGACTCTCCGGTATTTCTTGCACCCATAACTCATCCTTCGCTCTCTTTTCCCTGGATTCTTCAGTGATTTCTGCCTCATTTTTTCATGCCTTCCTTATATGAGTACCTTCATAAATATCTGTTGAATGAATAAATGTCTTCCCAGCCCTCTCTAAACTTGTGTTCATTCGGGGATGTCTATATCAGCAGTTCCAGGTGTACCCCAGACTCCCCCTGGTTCTAGGCATCCTTCCAGAGCACTTCTGCCTCACTCCTGCTCAGGCACTTCAGCTACCCTTGCCTTTCACCGTTTGCAGGAATGCTAGACCTCGTTCCAGTCTTTAACTGGAAGAGGTCTGTTCTGAAGGAATCCACTCCACTGTACAGTGTCAAACCTCTATCCACTTTTTATTCTCACCCTGATCTTGGGTTCGAGGACGTCAACTCCTGACAGCACTTTAACCTACCCACCCCTGGGACTTTTACTTCTTCAAAGCTTCCAAAATGAATCTGAACATTGATCTTGTCTGGCTACTCTTGAGTTGCCCTTTTGAAAATACTTTTGCAGTTGACAGTAGGAGGGACCTGAGAAGAAGTGGGATCTTGAGGGACTGGGTATTAGTACCAGGCAGTCCTACAAATATCCTTGTGGCCCTTGCATTAATGGAAAATGACCTTCTCTTTTATCAGTGAACTACTCTTCGGTCATCTTCCTTTTCTTGTGCATTTTCTCTTCAATTTACCTTTCTGCCACTTCTTCCATTGATAACCTAGAAACATAACTCAGAATGGGTTGGCTACTGTTTGCTATTCTTTATTGCAGATATTTCCCAGGAAGCATAATCTTAGGAACTATTTGATGTTGCAAATTGTTGAACATAAGCCTTTATAAAAGGAGTCCAGTAATCTTGTGCAGCTGCGGTTTTGTGTCAGTATCTAAAGCAACGTTTGTGTAATCTGCTAATTCTTCTGTACAACAGATTCATATCTGATACAATGATTTTACTAAAGATAATAATTAGTTTTTGGAGGAATTGTTTTTATCATCCTGGAGTTTTCTTTTTGCCTAAGAATCAGAATTTATAAATTTCTAAAAAGTAATGGCATTGCCTCTGGTAATGCCAATTTAACCTAAGACTATTCTCAACATCTTAGGGGTAGATAAAGTACATTGAACTCAGGTATTTACTACCAGAATAAAAGGGAGGAAATAGTCTCTGATTTTTACCTTTATAAACCAGGTTTGAATGACCCTTGCTTTTTTGGGGGATACTCAGATAAAGGTTTTCAAGATAAGAAATTTGAAAATACTTGCAATGATCAAATATATGCAACAGCTATATGTACTTTCTATGCTGTAATTCTTTTCTGTTTTGAAAAAGGTCTTTCAGCTGGAATGCTGAGAACTTACAGGTGAATATAGTATAAAACGTTTCAGCATCCTAAGGCACCTATAAACAAATTCTCATTGGCTAACCATATCAGCAATAGACTTGGTAACACAAAGAAAACAGAGATTATATTTCAAAGCAGTAACTTATTTCTGTGGTCTCCATCCCCAGTTTCTTTTGGCAATCTAGAACACTGCTTCAAAAAGTTCCAGTGGCTTCATTCTTCTACACTGTCATCATTCTAAACTTCTCTGAAAACACTTGAGATGAATTATGTCTTGTCTATTTTCTTTCATTAGAGCCAAGTAACTTTAAAAAAATAATAAATTTCTGAGATTAACTGTTACCAGAGTATTCTTAGATGGGAATTTCTAGTTGTTTTGACTATTGTGAACCTTCTTGCATTCAGTCACAGTATACTTAAGGAGAAACTATACTTGCAATGGAAGCTCCTGTCTTCATAGCAGTCTTGTGGAATGTTGTGTCAGTCACTGGAGATTTGTTCTTTATTCAGAATAATTTGCAAGTAGGAAAATGGAAATTAATTTAATAAATACTAGGATACTGCCAAGTAATTAAACTAGTTATTTGATGAATGGGATATTCCACCTCAGGTTTTTGATGATTTTAATAGCCATTTTTAGATGCATTGATGTTGACTATACAGATTATATATGATTTTAATAATAAAAGTAGATTGAATTGATAAAATTGAAAAAATTCCAGAATTCAGGAGACCTAGATCTCATTCATTATGCCTTGGACAACAAATACTTGTATATCTCAGTGCACGTTACTAACTCTCTAGGATCCTTCTCATCTGTAAGATATTATACTTAGGATCCCTCCACGTTCTGGGATCCTACAAAGACATATATTATATTGTCAAGCTTTCAGTAAACTGTCATAATGGCCTATGAAAGAAAAGCAAGCACATATCATGAGTTTTAAAACTTTGAGGAAAGAAGGTTACTTTCTTAAGTGGGGGCATCCAAGTACTATTTATTCCACCCAATTATTAAGAAATATTTGAAGATCTACTATGTGGCAAATATTGTGCAAAGCACTGGCAATACAAATGCCAAACAAAACATTCCCAGTCTTTGATCTCATGAAACTACTTTAATTATAGCCTTTATTTTAAGGAAACTGTATTGAGGGAAAATATCTCCAATTGTCTTGGAGATGTCTAGGGGAAATTTTATTTATTGTCAACTTTGGATAGTTTTGTTTGCTGTGACTCTCTGGGGTGCAGCCATAACAATAAAATAATCCTAAAGACCTGGCTGAAGATGCAAAAATTACTTATTATGTTATTTATTTTGAAATAATTTGCTTGGGAGCACATATGGAGAAACAGCTGGGCATTTTACCTCAAGGGTGAATTTAGTAATGCATTTATTTCTATTTTACCCTTTTAAAGGAGAGTTGCTTAGAATCCTATCATTTTGACATCAGTTTTGGGTTTGCTAATGTAAGCTTGTCGGTGAAGATGCTCCAGGAGACCGACTCAAGGGCAAGGCTGCCCTAGGTTTCTTGTCAGAGAACTACTGGCTGTTACAACATTGCAGATGGCTTTGAAGACTTCAGAAGGTATAGAGAGCAGAATGGCAGGAAGAAAAGTAACAGAACTACAAAGATGGCAAATAAAAGAAGGAAAGCTATGGATGTAGGGAATAGTCCAAGAAACTGAGAGGACAAAGAGGAAAGAAAAAGGGAGGGAAGCCTGGATTCAAGTAGCAAAAAAGAAAAAATTGTTTCATTATTTCGGGAAAGGAAATTATATTGATACATACCTAGGAAAAAGTGAAAGGATATAAAAAAATACATGTTTAACCTTTCTTGATATTAAATAAAATGAGCTCTGTGACATGTGTAAACCCTTAAGAAAAACCTCAGAAAGTGTGAGTGTAACTAACATGTAAATAATGAAAAATACGTAAAATATATTTGTGAGGTAGGATATTTGATAAATTTATGTATTTTAATTGAATTTTTTAAAATTTGGGGCTAAATTTGGCTAATAAAGTTTTAAGCAACAGATTCGTTAAAATTAGAAAATTAGACAAAATGTATTCTACAGTTTAATGTTTTCATATTTGTAGAAATTAGATATTATAATCTGAAATTAGGATTTAATGGCTATCTATTGCTTTCCTCTACCTCATCTCTAATCATTGAGCAGCAACATGGCAGAGTAGAAAGAACAAGAATTTGGAGTTTGACAGACGTGGGTTTGAATAACTCTCTACTGAGCCCCTTACTAAGTGTGGGACCCTGGGAAAGCCAACTCCTACCTTCTCAGAGCCTTAGCTTCCTATTTTGTGAAATAGGAATAATAACTACCATGTAGATTTGTTGTGAAAGAGGAGTGATATTCTTTGTAAAACTCATCGAACTCAATAAATGATAGTTTCAGGTTGAGATATATTAATTTCAACCAAATTTGAATGCCTCCAAATGATCTAAAATTTTTCTTTTTTTTCTCAATAATTTACTTGCTAATAGCCTAACTAAAAGAGTTCATAGGTTAACTGATATCACGTGCCAAAAAAAAGTGATAAGAAGGAGTTTATTTTGTTGGCATTGCCCAGCCAATCCATTAAAAAAATTAAAACTGGAGTCCCTTTTTGGCTTTCTGGCTATGACTCATGTGTGTACACAAGCATATTAATCATTGCAGATTCAAACATTTCTATCAAACTGCTGAATGCTATGTGGCAATATGAAAACCACTTTTATAGATTCTATAAAAATACAGGGACATATACAGTTGGTAGAATGTGGGTATTTCACAACAAATTACTTTTAAATTAGAAAAAAAGTTAGGTGAAAGAGAAACTGCTTATGTCATTTGCCTGAGAATTTTAAGCGTTCCCCGTCCATTGCATTCAAACTAATTTGTACGTGTGTTCAAAGGTTTAGTCTGTGAGATGCAACAATTACCCAGCTAATGATATTTATGGTTAGTGTACAACCCTCTATTCTTGTTTGGCTACCAGCTCAATTGTTAGGCCTTCATTTTAAAGATGAATTTTGACAATGGGAAATGACATAAATGCTTATTAGTTTGTAGGTAGAGTTGAGAAGTGATTATATATTCCTTTCTAGTGTATAATTTATCACCTTGAAGAACTCTGAGATGTGTGGGGAGAGTACTTGAGTGCTATTATGTTTTTTTCCCATTATATCATCAATGCTATTTTCATTCACCTTTGTTTTGTCTATCATATCGAGCTGAAGGTAAAATAAAAAAATATATATTTCATTGAATATGATAGAAAAATAAATGCATTGTCTCTAGATATATACATTGTTCACCATGAGTTAGCAAGAAGATATAATTATCCTTTTGGAATTTCACAGACATCTAGGAAGAAAAAAATTAAGTGGCGTAAGCATGGAGAACATTTGCTAGGGCTATCTGGTGACTAGGTTTTCTTTGCAGGCCCTTGTTTTGATGCATGAGCCAGTGATTTAGCTCAAAATTCAAAGTTCCTCTGTTTAAATTCTGACTCTACCCTCAATACTCATGTTTATCTCTTATTTAGCACAGTACCTGGTATCTAATGGATGTTCAATAAAATGCTCAGAATAAATGAATGGATGTTCTTGTTGAATTGTCCTATTACATTATTGCTTTTGTGTTTGATGTTTTTTGTGTTATATTTGGTTCTATCAAACAAAATATTTAAATTTTGTACCCAGCCTATGAGAGATACTTTCAAGTGTGTAAAGCTGTTTGGATTTTACTTGCACTTGCCATTTAAAGAAAAACTTCAGAATGGAGTTGTGTTAAAAGAGAGCAGATGGAATAGTATCTTCCTCCTGGAACTTGTTGAGTGGCCAGTTTATATTTTAAGAAGTTACGTAAATGTGGCGACTCTCCTCCAGTCTCCAGTGTAAGTCCACTTGTATTTTCTGTACAATACTCTTTCAAATGAGAGAGAAATGTTTGTCAGCAAGTGGGCTACTGTTGCCAAAAATGCACTGCTAGGAGATGGAATGACATAATCTTGCTCCTCAAATATCACCTCAGGACAGGATCTGAAGGCCTAGAATTATGTGCTGTAAGCTCAGAGCACCTCATAAAATTGAAAATTCCGAACTAGAGTGATTCAGGAAGTAGGGGAGCTGGAAATATCTCTGAAGCCTGGAGATTTGTTGAGGCTGTTGTGGGGAATTGAGAAAGTGAACATTCTTATAAATAGAACAGTGAGAAATCACTTCCTGTACAGGCTTTATTTGAGGCTTATTAAACAGTTCTTCATTTAAGCTAGTGGTTATCAAATTTCAGTGGATGTAAGAAAGATCTGGAGAAAATGGTTAGAATGCAGATTTCTGGGCCTCTTCCACAGAGGGTTTGGTTTGATAGCTCTAGGGAAGGGCCTGGACTCTATATTTTAAACAGAACTCCAGGTGATTGCTGGGCAGACCAAAGTTGTGCCTAAAGGGTACTGAATTGCACATCTTCAGGATCATTGATCTGGGCTCAGTGAGCTCTGCAGGCTGATTTTGTGGAAAGAGTGATCCTGGAAGTGACTCCTTTGGGATGAATATATCTCAGGCTCTTATTGCTCTAATAGGAACAGAATAAAGATGGTGACTTGGACCCACATTCTGTGGTTATATCTGTTGTGTTCAAAATAATCTTGTTGGTTGTCTGGTAGAAGGTATTGGAGGCTTCACCGTTTATAGTTTTAATTATTTGTGGATTTTCTTCCCATTTTTCTTGAGGGTGCCTTGTTAGCTCCTCTAAGTTTATGCTCAGTAGGTCACATGCAATGGCTGTAAGTGTCCTATGGCCTCTTTCCTCAAAATAAAGAAACAGCTGTTTAAAAATGTTGGAGATGGCAGAAGAGGAGAGAGAAGAAGGGGAGTTGTGAGGGTCAATTTGATCGTTACCATCAGCGTCTGTATGTTTCAGGGTGAGATTGACACGACATTTCTCAAATGCTCTGTCTGCTGGTTCATTTTGGAATGATGACTTGCCCACATGCCAATGAAAATTTTTTAAAAAGGTGAAGGGAGAAAGAAACATATCTGGATGCCAGAAAAAAGTTTTTTTCCTAGAAAGGAAGCAATAGGAGGTTCAGAT
Organism: Tapirus indicus; assembly: GCA_031878705.1. NCBI lineage: Eukaryota > Metazoa > Chordata > Mammalia > Perissodactyla > Tapiridae > Tapirus > Tapirus indicus. The sequence continues at coordinate 56,248,819 of CM062924.1, read as the reverse complement.
ATCAGATGCATAGAACCACCCCTCAAACCCTACCAAAATATGACAAATATAATCATTGTTGCTAATCTCTACATCCTCAGTCAATTAGTCTTTCTCTCATTCAGTGGTTAAGTTGGGTAGGGGTCTGGTTGAACTCTGCAAATAAATGGTGATCCAACATTTGAAGAGATTTGCTTTTGCAGAGAACTCTAGAACCTATCTATCACGAGAGGAGGCTGTCTGTGTGGAAGTCCTGATGTTACCCTGATTGCAAGCCCTTGAAGTCCACTTGACTGTTTTCCATTCACTGTACTATATTTATTAGATGTGAGTTTGCTGTGCCCAGTGGGAGAAATAAAAATGTTCTAAAATGTGCTTCCATTCCTTGTTGCTTTATGCCTATGTTTCTTCATGCGTGAACCCTCCAACTTAATATTGGGAGAGAATGTTCTTTTTGATTAGTTTTGTACACACATAAACACAGACAGACATACTCTCTCTCTCTCTCTCTCACACACACACACACACACACACACCCATCCTGTTTTCTGTCACTGCATTTTTTTCCTTATAGACTACTAAGTTATTTCTCACATCTCTATAGTAGGACTTGTGTTGTAATGTGATTTTGGTTTATTCTGCCTCCTAAGACAGAGATCTGTGTATGTTCACCCCTAGTGGAATGTCTGATTTATAAAGACACTCAATAAATGTTTGTTAGGAGGATGAATAAATGAGTGAATAAATCCTTGTGTGGTTTGTGATGTGTCTGGTACACATATAAATCCTTGTGTGGTTTGTGATGTGTGTGGTTTGTGATGTGTCTCCATAGGCTACAATGATTTTATGCTGCCAAATTTTAGTTGATTATTTTGTTTTAACTGTTCTGTTTGTAGCTTTTTCTCAGACACAAATAATAGTAAATGTAGTTATAACATTATTTTTTAGAATGCTTTAAGATTTTCAAAACACTCCCATATTGGGTATTTTATTGGCACTTCACAATTGTGTATAGATTAGATGCCAATTATCTGTAACTTCAGTTAGTGTGATTATCTTAAAATGCCTATAGAAACAGTAACTATTTGGGGGGAGCATATGTGCTGCCACTCATAAGTGTTTGTATACTGTCTCTTAAAGAGAAGTGTATCTCTATAAGATGTGGAGAAGGTATCTCTACCATGCTATTTTGTTCATTATTATTTCAGTGTGTTAGAAATCCTGTGTAATCAAACATTCTGTAATCAAACAATATCTCTGCAAACCAGCATGTCTGCGTGTCTACCCTATAGTAATCATTACAGACATAATAATGGCACTGGAAGGCTCAAGTCCTTGAGAAAAGTGGTCAAGTTAGGGTATTTTTTTGAGGGCCTGGCTGAAGTTGGAGACAATGAATTTGTAGGCTAAACCGAGAGAATGAGTATGACTTGGAGAGGTATAAAGTGGTGAACGTATTCATTGTATATTAAAAGGCTTATATGTCAGATTGAGTTTAGATGTTTGGGGGCAATCCATTGGACTGGAGGGCTATGTCTTGGGAAATAATGAGAGTGAATATCAAATGGGGCAGACTGTAGCATTCAAAGTCATCTCTAGCCTCCCTGTTTTGGACACAGATCTGATGTTAAGCTTATTTAATATATATCTGCATCTTATTCTTTCACTATTCAATTCATTCTCTTAGAATAGCTGATTGATTGGTCCACCTCCCCACCCCAAAACAGAACTGATAACTGGTAACTAGTTAGTCTTTGAGAAACTCAGTTCTAACTGCTTGATTAGTATTTATGTTTTCGAAGTTAGAACTAATCCTTGAAAAATATAAGGATATTCAGTTACATCATTCAATGCATTCTTTACGGGTCCTAGTTGTCATACAGCAAGGTTTCCTCGGCTCAAACTTGATACATTGCTTCTTGAGTATAAGAGAGCCTATTGGATTTAGAATAATGGGTGGCTATCAAAACATTTCCTTTGGTACCGGAGAGCACAGCAGATATTTTCTTGTCTGAAAAGATAAACATTAGTTCTGGTGAATCAAACATTCTGACTAAGTAAACTGTCACATATGCAGTATCAATTTGTGAATAGATGAAATTCAATAAAATGCACTTAAGAGTTAAACAATTTCCATTCTGTTAATCAGTCTTTGATAACCCCAAAGACTCTCCTGTGTGTTTCAGTGCCTCAGTGTCATCATTATGAGCCTTAATTATCACTGTGCTATAGATATGTGGACATCCTTGTAAGTGGAGTGTTTTAGATCATCAAATGCTTCACAACAGGAAACGTCCTCTACATAGATGTGCTGAGGTCTTTCAGACCACTCTGGTCTAAAAGAGTTAATATGCATACTCGTTTCTCATACTCTACCAGGGAGTCGCTTAGGCAAAGGGAGGCTAATCGGGAGTGGATTTTAACAAAACATTTTAACTTTTAGAGTTCTGTGTATAATTTGGTTAATGTGCTTGTCTTTTTTTTTCTTGAAAAATTCCTGTTAATGTATGTGTGTGTGCAGGCTGGGGGTGAGGGCCAGAGGCTACCACTCAATTAATGCTGCATTCTGATTTTTGTATTAATTGACTTTGGGGAAATAACATTTTTGTCTCCATTTCCCAACTCTGAAATCATATATAATAATACTAATCTTTCCCTCAAGGGTAAATATGTTCTAATAAAATGTGACTAGTGAATTGAAGACATTGTGTTTAACTATTATTACTTCTTTGTGCTGCTACACTGATTTCTTGAGGACCAAGGCGTTGGTTCAGATTCCTTTACTCTCTACGTTCTGGGAAAAGAACAGGTTTTGAAGTCAGACACGAACTCTGGTCGTTATCTTGTGCATTCTTGGATAAGCTTGAGACTCAATTTCTTCTCTGTGAAATGAAGGCAATACTTAATTTATGGAATTATGAAGATTAAAAGTATAATGCATAGCACGGTATTTGAAATACAGTAAATGACCAATTAATTTTGATGCCTTTCTCCAACTCCTTATCAGCTATTTTACCAATCTGCATATTGTTTCTTTTTGGTGAGGAAGATTAGCCCTGAGCTAACATCTATTGCCAATCCTCCTGTTTTTGCTGAGGAAGATGGGACCTGAGCTAACATCTGTGCCCATCTTTCTCTACTTTACATGTGGGACGCCTGCCACAGCACGGCTTGATAGCGGTGCGTAGTCCACGCCTGGGATCTGAACCTGTGAACCTGGGCCGCCAAAGCTGAGTGCGTGAACTTAACCACTGTGCCACCGGGTTGGCCCCACCAATCTGCATATTATTAATCACATCTCCTGATGTCTTCAGTTATCTCCAGCCACATCTTTGTCAAAACCTGTAGATTTTTCCCTTCTTTATAGTTCTTGTTTAGCATTCTCATACTTTTTATGGGAAATACTTTCAACATTTTTTGAGGTGCATTTCAGGGTTATGAAATCTCCCAGAAATTCCCTCCCAGAAATCTTAAAAACAAATATGATCTTAACAATCACTTGTTTTATTCAATCATTGTCTTACCCCTCACATTCATTCATTCAGACAGCATTTATTTAGCAAATGAGCACTTACTGATTCACTCAGCATGCACTCAATATGCGTTCAACATGTGAATTCAGACAGAAATTCAATATGCTCCTTTTGGATTTAAAAAATGTAAAACCACATTTGAAGAATTACCAAATAATGTGCATGACTATTTCTGCGCCTTCCTCTGGGTCTCCCCCTCATCCTATCCTGACCTTTCCTTATTTGGTGTGATGTGGAGGACATATGGACAAAGGAAGGATCTCTGTGTAAAAAGACCAGTTAAACTGTAATGATGATGATGATCACAGTAATAATAACAGTGTTGATTTGTCAAGCTCTCATCATGTACTGGGCACTGTACTAAGTGCTCTACACATTTTATTCCATTAAATACTCACAACAGTAATGCAGGAGGGATGCCTTACCACGGGCTACATGATATCAAGAGACTACCTCTGGCCTTACCTTGTGAAGTCTAACCTATGCTCATAGGTCTACAGTGCACTCCTTGAACATTCCAGGCAAGTATCATCTTGCCTCAGAACTCTTCTTCTATTCCTCGTGTCAGAAATGCCCCTTGCTCCAGTTCTCCACATGATTGGCCCTTTCTTGGCTTTCAAATTTCAGCTCAGTGTCACCTTGTCAGACAGTAGCCTCCCCCACCAACCGTTCTCTCTCACATCACTATTTCCATCATAGCACTCACCATCAGAAGTTATCTTTTTGTTTACTTGTTTACTTATGCATTACCTGTCTTCCTCACTGTAATTTAAGCTTTGCCAGGGTGGGGACCTTGTCTGGGTTGCTCACAGTGGTCTTTGCAGTGACTAGAATAGTCCTGGCTAGAGGAAAGTTCTTAATACATCTTTATTGACTGAATGAATGTGTCATTTTGAAAGAAGTCTTAGTACTTGGAAAAGAAAGAGAATAGTTAAAAACAAAAACAGGGCGGGAAAGGAGAATTAACGTGTGTTAGGCAACTATACGGACCCAGAATTTAAGTGTTTTCATAATATGTATCATTGAATTTTTAAAATAATCTTACGAGAGATTCAGAGAAGTTGAGTAATTTGCCTATGATCACAGTTAATTACTGATAGGGATAAGATTAGAATCTTGGTCTATTTAGCTCCAAACTCTGTATTTCTTCCCCCATGTTATATACTTCAAACCTCTGTGAGTGTGATGCACTGCTTAGATGTCTCTTTAGGAATGAAGGACTTATTCCTGTAGATGCTAGAAGTGCTGCTGACAGTCACCCTCAATGGTCAGTCCCTTGTATTATCGCCTGGACTGAAGAGAGCTGTCTTGCCCAAGGTCATGCCTAATTCCAGTGACTAATCAGCATGGGGATATGAATGCTTAGCCTCCTTCTCCTAATTCACCTGACTCTGAAGTTAGAACTCCATGTAGGGTCAACTGAGGCCTCCACTGAGACTGCATCACAGTCCAACTTCTTTCCAATTTGCTTCCTTCTATACTCTTTCTTGGGCATTGATCCCAAGAGCACTCCCTAATAAGCTTTCTGCATGCTGATCTTCTCAGAGTCTGCTTCTCAGGGAACCCAACTCACTATAGTGAGTTTGAGAACCATGATGACATGCAAAAATCAGTCACTGGGAAGGTGGCATTTGGAAGTAATATGACGATAACCTTGGATTTGGATTTTCTTTTTTTTTGCTGAGGAAGATTATCCCTGAGCTAACATCTGTGCCCATCTTCCTCTATTTTGTATATGGGATGCCACCACAGCATGGTGAGTGGTGTGTAGGTCTGCACCTGGGATTTGAACCTGCAAATCCTGGGCTGCTGAAGTGGGGTGTGCAAACTTAATCACTACACCACCAGGCTGGCCCCTGGATTTGGATTTTTTAAATTTAGGTGCAAATGGTCAACCCTGGGTTGTGAGCTCTTTGAGGGCTTGGTATTATCGGATCACCAGCTTCAGTGCAGTGCCTATCACATTGTAGGCAATAAATAGACTCAATAAATAGACTATTGAAGATTTGGGATTGGAGTTTGAGTAAGAGTTCATAGAGGTAATAGCTAATATCTTGATAATTAACAAGCTCTCTGAGTGAAAGAGAGAGAGAGATAAGAACAATAGGGAATTGAGAAGCAATATGCAAAGAGAACCAGAAGAATGTATGTGCCAGGATGATTTTTTGCTTGTTTGTAGGGGAGAAGGGTGGCTGGGGAGCAGCTGGGAGCAAGGGCAGTAGTGGTTAATGTTTGTGAAATGATGGAAAATTTAAGGATGGTACTTTCGAACCCAGTGTGAATGAGATTGCTGGTGGCCTTAGAAAAGCGAGGTCAATCCTGCATCTAAGATGGGAACCTATTTAACAAGGTTTGAAGAGTGAATATATGATGTGTAAACAAAGGATATCATGAGCATGTGTTTCTCATTCAAGACATTTGGCAATACAAGTAAAGAGAGAGAGAGAGTTGGCAGGGCCCGTAAGGCCAAATCAAAGTTTATTAAAGAGGTGGAGACGTGTTTGAAGGCAAGAGAGTAGTCAAAAAAGTTGGAGATGGATGAGATAAACAGGGTTTAGGGAAGGATAGGGTTGACCTAGAGGCATTCTTTATCTCCTTTGCGAAGGGTGAGGACACTTCTTTCTCCGTACCCAAGAGGAATGCAATGTGGCATAGTGGGAGTATAGTACAAAGGCAGCCATCAGATTTTGGTTTTATTTACACCTGATTTATTACAGTTTTGTCTCGATTTTTCACTGTAACTCAGTGATTGGTCAGTATATCTAATGACTGTTAAATTTAAATTGCCATACTATTTGCTGTTCTCTAGGTATGTCTTAACTATGGTAGCTGCACTGGCCATGGGATGTCGACTGAGGTCAGAAATGTCACTAATTCATCCTTCAGAACTTTTATATTCAAATCATAAGGTGTACATTTTTTCATTTGTTTATTCCACTATAGATAACTTTTGGATTATTTTATCAATCCGAAAGCTTCAGATTTTCTCTTCTCCTTCTAAAAATAGGACTTTATAAATTGAACACCATGGGGAGGGAACTGTTTTTTGATTTGTGCTTGTATAGTTTGCTCTCTTTCAGTTTTAAAGGTAATTTGAGATATATATTTTATCTATATAAACCCTGTTCTACCTTCTCTATGTCTGATATGACTTTTTTTAGTGTTAGAGCTCTTTTTGACACTGATAGAAAGGTCACTATGGAAGGAACTCTTCAGGAATTAGGAGCCAAGTGAAGAGAACTCTATTTGCTTGTTATGATGAATATATTTTACACAGATGAAAGGTAGTGTGGAAGGTAAAATAAGGTCAAGCAGGACATATATCATAATTTGTCATAATCAAATGTAGCCTCTTGGCGCTCTCCCTTTCCTTTTCTGGGTGAATTTTGCTCAATTTTATCAAGCAAGGATTTTTGTCTGTTTTATACACTGCGAAATCCCAAGTCTACTAGTGCCTGGTGCATGGTAGCTGATCAATAAATATTTGTTAAATAAATAAATTTAGAGTGAATATAAGTTGTTTATTCTAACCATACCACACAAATATTGTAAGAAACAAATATGATAAATACAAATGCACTTTAGAAAAATAAAATCAATAACAATAATAAAATCAAAATAGACAAAACAATATACAAATGCAAATAATTATGTCCTATTATTTTTATGCATTCGTCATATATTTACTATACACTCACTCTGCATTCTTGACTTTATTGTGTCCTCAGCCAAAATGCAAGCTCTATGGAGCAGAAAATGGCTCCAGTCATCTGCAGAGTTAAAAACAAAAAGTATTGGATTTTCCGTAAATACTCTTGTAATCTGCTGCACCAGTCAACTTACATTATGTACTAGGAGGAAAAAATAAGTTTTTTCTACATGATCTAATGATATTAAAAAAAATCAACATGACTTCATTAAACAAATCTGTGTTGTTGGCCTTTCCTGTGCCAAGAATTTGAGATGTCTTATTTATATGGGGAAAATACTTACAATTGCCCCCTCCCCTATTTTTTTTCTTGTAATTCTGTTGTAAACATTTCAGGAATAAAATTTCAGAAAGATTTTATCTTTCTTCCAACCTCTTTCTTATATAAAGTCTTCTCAAGGGAAAGCAAGAACTTTTGGAAGAAAAATTCACGTTACCCCAATAGCAAATTTAAGGAGAACGTGTCACTGCTCTAGCAAGAAGCTGGTCATCTTAATTCAGTAAATTTCTGTAGACCTGAACAAAAGAAAAAAGTATCATGTTCAGATGCCTGTTGACCAAATTCGTGCAGTGCAGGATTACTCTGAGCCTGTCTTCCATTTTCATTTCTTCCTTGTGGGATTGGTTTAATTTGTGTATGAGAGATGTCTTGAGTTTTGAATGTTGTCTTACCAAATATTTGATTGTTAGCTTTAGGAATTTGTTCTCTTATTTGTTTTTCAGAAAGGAAAGGATACAGAGATTCTTAGAAACTGTGTTTTTATCATAGTATTTATGGATATAAACCTGGGTTTATTTTAATAGCATTTTTGAAATATCTATCTATCTAGCGATCTATCTAGCCTCTGTCTATCTCTATGTAACTATGTATCTATGTATGTATCTACATGTCTACTATTGATTATATAGGGCAGAAGAGAAATGACTCTGTCATTGGATTCTGAATTAAAAAATGCCATTTAATAGAAACCTTAGTAGGCATAATTACTCTCATTGTGTCTTTTAAAAATTTGCCACAAATAATGAAAATGTCTTTTACCTCCTTAACAAAAGAATCTGCCTCCAAAGGCATTTTGTAAGGAGTGATAATGATGAGATGATTGTGTTGTAGTGGAACAAAGACTGAGGGAAAGAGTAAATTTTAGTTACAGAGTATTGTAATTCCATCTGAAGCTTCAGACAGCTATGAGGGAATTTCTAGTGTGGATGCTGGAGAATAGAGATTTATTGTTTCTTCCTGATATAAGATCAATAAACACTTTGTGGACCTGACAGTGTTTGCAAGCTATAAAGTCTCTCTTTTTTCTCTCTTGTGTTAACTTATTGCCGTTATAAACACATTTCAAAGAAAATCAGTCTTTCTTTTTGTTCTGAATTAAATTCTTTCTCCAGAAGTATGTTTGCAAAGTATAAACCTAACTTCCCTGGTGAAGGAGAATGGGTGGGATTCATCCACAGCTTGCAAGGGGCTGACTGTGTGAACTGTGGTAGATGCCTGCTGCCTGCTTGTTCTGTAAACCTCAGGCAATTCTCTCCTTATTCAGCTGCATTCTTGGATGGGAGTGGGGGAAGATGCAGGAAATCAAATACTAAATTAAACTGTAAATGTAATTTTCCACCATCAGCCTAGCATTTTGACCGTTGAGAAAAATCTAGGTCTCAAATACCTAGTTAACACAGATATTCAATTATTTTGATTATCGCAATGGGATATATCATCTTAATCAATGGCATTAATGTTGACTGTAATGATAGAAATTAATAATTCCCTTGGACATGTAATTGGAAAAAGCATTTTACTACAAGTTATCCTAAGAGACATAATAATCTTTCAAAGAATACGTATGAGTAAGTCATTTTCAAATATGGGTCTATAAAAATGTTACCATTGTAAATCTATAAAATATGAGTCTACAAATCTGAATCTAAAAATAATATCAGACCTACAATTCTTGGCCATTAGATAAGGTGCTTATCTGCCTTATGTGATTTATAAATCAAATCAAGATATGCCTGCCTGGAAACATCTTAAAAACCTAAAATAAAAAGTTTATTATTTTGCTCTTCCAGAGTAACTAACAGAAGCAAAAGCAAGGCATATCAAAGCAAAGCATATCAAAGTTTCTGCCTTGGCATTTTATACTAGTTTAAACGCTGATGCATTATGGGTTAAGGTTGAGAAAAAATTGTAAAGTAGGAGCATTCACTTTTGGTAGTCCCTATTCTCAATTTCTCTCTGTCTGTCTCTGTGTCTCTCTCGATTCCTATATCAAAACCTCATGCCACAAAAATCTCCCACCAGACAAACTGGACTGCATACACTTTAAATACCTTATCACATTAAATTATTATTTGATAAGTACCTCCCTTGATTTTAAGTACCTTTGCAGGAGTGGAAAGTAAGTTTTTGTGGGGAGGATTGGGTTTGGACAAGATGGAGATAGCTCTCTTGGTGCTCCTAGAATCAGATCTGGTGGCTGGCCCCATGAGGGTCTGACATACGTTGATGACTTTATGGAAGAGAGTATGTCTGGGCACTTCTCAGGCCGCCATCTGGAGATCTCTGTAGCTATAGTAAATTATTTAAGGTTCTGGGTCTGCAGGAATAACATAGATATATTAGGAGATGAAAATGAAATAATAATACATAGCGCCTTTATTATGTGGCATTATACTTGATAATTCTGTGTCATAAACTATTTTCTGTTATTTTAAAGAACTATTACTGCTACTTCAGGGTTCATTTTAAATAAGGCTCATAGGACTAAATGGGGCTGATGTTGTCCTTATGTTTTGTAATGCTTAGAGATTACAGAGATTTTGCTACTTAAATGAATAATTTATGGATTAGTGTGTGTTGTGCCAATTATGGATGCCCCTGCGCTAGGTTTGCCTTGGAAATTCCAGTTAAGAGCAGACAAGGAAATTAAAATGTTTTTTAAAGCTGGAAAATAGTGAATGATATCCAGTCAGTACCTTATTCCTAACTATTATGTCATTTAAATTCCCTGTTGTTTGGTGTGAATGTGTGTACATGACTTGTGTGGGTCAAAGTTTGACTGATATTTGTAAAGCTGATTGGCAGAGCAAGATATTTAAAACTCATGTAGTATTCTAGAAAGAATTTGAAAAAAAAATTATACCATGCCAGGGACATTTCTCCTCATCTGTAGTCAGCTGTTCCCAATATTCCTTTCTGACTCACATTCTTTCGCTGTCCCCTTTTCCCAGTTACTAATTTTCCATTAGGTAGTGAGACAAATGAATGGCTAAGAAATACTACATAGCTAAAAATTTGGGTCTAATGTGAGTAAGTTTTGATGTCTTTTGTTGGAGCTCTTCTAAAATGACCTTGACAATAATTCACATTATGATGGCCATTTTTGTGATAAATGACTTACTTTGGTTAGTTTTTAGTGTAAGCAGATTTGAAGGGAATCTTGAAAAACCAGGGGCTTTCACCAACTCTACTGTTTTTTAACACCTAAGAACACAAGGCCTTAGTGACATCATTTTTTCTCTTCTTAATTTTCCCCACTTTAGGACTGTGAGGGAATGATGTGCTGAACCATGCTTTCCATAGAGAAGGCACTAGCAACGAGTGACATCTGTTTAGAGTTTACAAAGCATTTTTTTTTTTTTCGGGAAGACTAGCCCTGAGCTAACATCTGTTGCCCATCCTCTTTTTGCTGAGGAAGACTGGCCCTGGGCTAACATCCGTGCCCATCTTCCTCTACTTTATATGGGATGCTGCCACAGCATGGCTGACAAGCAGTGTGTCGGTCTGTGCCTGGGATCTGAACCTGCGAACTCCGGGCTGCTGAAGCGGAGCACGCAAATGTAACTGCTATGCCACTGGGCCGGCCCCTACAAAGCATGTTTTTAACACACATTATCCTACCCTGATTCACCCAGGAAATGTATGAGGTAGGCAGGGCAAGGATTATTATTAGACCTAATTTAAGGCTGAGGAAACCAAAGCTCAGAGAGGAACTGTAACTTGCCCAAAGTCAAAAAGCTAGTGACCACCCACATTTTGGTGCCTGATTCTCCTGTTTCAGGTCCTAAGCTCTTTCCACTATGACATGTCTCTTAACATGTCCACTAATTGTTCCATCTTCAGTATTCAATATAGAATATTGTTCAGTGTAGAATCCCTATTTCGTCTCTCCTATGTTTCCTATTTTGTGACTTGCTAACGGGTGGCTGGTCTCAATTTCCTGTTGGTTTTCTTGAACCTCACCTCCTCTCACCAATTGTTTAGTTCCCGACTGTGCTATGAGTCCACACAACACAGACCTGTGTTAGAAATGGCAAAGGACTCTTTTTTCATCAGGGCTCTGCCTCTAGGCTGCCTAGTTTGCCTGTCCACTGTCATGTTTGTATGCTCCAGGCTCCCATGAGTGAGGCAACTATGAATAGAGTGACAAAAGCTATCATCACTTGTGCTGCAGAGTCTGGGAAGAGCAACGATATTACTTGTAATTCAATTTCTGAATATAAAGGAAATCACGATTATCATACAAATAGCTACATGCGTAAGGGTATATATTTCTCTTCACAGATTGTATATAATTTTGCATACCCATACCTACACATATCTTGGTGTAAATAAATAACTTATTAGAAGGAATGAGAAAGCAATATAATAGACATTATATAATGGAGTGATACCTAGCTTAAAAAATGTGCTCAGATAGAGTTAAATGAAAAAAAGTAAGACTTTTTATGTCATGCAGTGTTCGTGTTCTTCTGCCTGCATGTTTTTTCCAGAAAGAAGTGTGATTATTCTGTACCTTTAGCTTAGGAATGTAGTGTATCATAAACACTGATGACGTGGCAGTCATTATCTGCCAAACATCTGCCTAGAAAGCAGGTTTCATATGCGTTTGGATCGTAAGATTATAATCAACACTAGATCTGATTATGTTTAGACCCTTGCTGAGTTGTATCTTCCAAGAGAGGTTGAAGCAGTAGAGCTGGGCAAGACCCACCCTGGGTAGTATTTTGATGGTTTCTGCATGTTTCAGCATCTGAGACTTTTAAATTTCAAGTTCTTGTCAGTGCCCTGAAATAATCAGACTCTCAGCTACTGACTGGCTAAACAGAATGCCCATGACACTTTGGTTGGCATCTGAATGACAATTGACTTATTTGCAGTGAACAATAACTGTGAAATGAGGCTTATTACTCAAAGTCTGCAAGGTCAGCACATTTCTTACCTGTTCAGGCTACACGAAGAGCCAAGTCATAATCAAAACTTTGCTTTAATCCACTTAGAGTCAAAGCAAAATAAATTTCGTGCCAAATTCTTCAATCCAGTTTAAGGAGCTATCGGGTTGTAGAGAAGGCCTTGCCAATAAGACCTTATGCTCCCCGTTGGTTCATAAGACTCTCTTTTTAGTTCAGATGGTTGAAAAATTTTCCTTACTGAAGGAATAATCTTTCTCAATGTGACAGAGTCAATCAGCCCTGAACAGTGTTAGATATAATGTTTCATAAACTATTCCCTCCTTTCTCTTTCCTGTGGGTTGCCCTCTGTAACTTCTCCTGCTTTCCCATGCCCTCCCTATTTTCGTCTCCCTTAGATATGTTGCTTCTATTGCTCAGTGGCCCATTTTGCCTGGAGCTATACCCTGGCTGGTGATTGGAGGTAATTCTCTGCTACTCATTTACAAATTATTGTTTAAGCTGGTGCATTTAGGGTTGACAAAACATTTCCCTGTTTTATGTGTTAATTTTATAATGTAACTGTCAGGCAGAAATATTACTTCCCTTATTTCCAGACTCCTGTTGGGAAACACCTCACTGTAGCTCCCAAGTACTGTAAACAATAGGGAATTCTTTGGAAATGTTCAAGTGGAGGCTGCAAAGATGTTTTAAAAGGCTAGAAATTATTTCCTGACATAAAGGCCATTGCTATCCAGTAGAGTACTCATGAGTTGAAATGGCACTAATTAGCTTTGCAGCATCCAATTGGCATCTTGGGCTGTGAGGCATGCCTGGCAGCAATCCTAGATGTTAGACATGGTCAGTTTAGTTCAATATAACAATTTTTTTACTACTTCTTCATCAAGAGATTTTTGCATAGGATTGTCTTATAACACGTTTTTATATACTTTATAGTTTTATTTCATTGTGACCTTACAACATCCCTGAGAAATAGGTATGCTAGGAATTTCCCTATTTTATAAAAAAGAAGATTGAGGTTCAGAAAAATGAATGCTGTATCCAAAATCATACAGTCTAGCCAAGACTTAATCCCTTTCAACTGCAACCCTTTCTGCCTTGGTGAAGAGAGAACAAGGTATTTCAGTTTAGAGGAGCAAATTCAACACTTGGCTTTTGGAGGCAGTTAGATATAGAATAGACACTTACGTAGACTCAGACGCTTACTACCTAAGTGGCTTTGGGCAAGTTTTTTTAACTTCTCTGGGTTCAGTTTTCACATTTATAAAATTGGGGTAATATTTCTTCTCTTATAGAATTTTTGTGAGGATTAAATGAGTTGCCGTAGGTAACATGTTTGACACTTAGCACTCAGCACATTGTTGACTGCTATTACAGTGTATTTAATCCAGAAGGCTTACCCTATTTCACTTTGTAGACTGAGTCAGCCCTGTGCCATCTGTGAGGTTCTGTTTGATTTAAAGGTTTGGGACTGGAGCCCTGTCTCTCGAAAGGTTTGCAATACAGCTTCCATTTTCCTGAGAAGGTGTCTAGAAGCAGTACCATCTTGTCTCATAGTTAGTGTTTTTATTCAGACAGCTAAGTTGGCCAAGATGGTGACCAGTGAAACATGTTTCTCCTAAAGTTTCCCTATTAAGAAGCTAATGATCATACCAGAACTATCTAAATAACAATAACATCATACAAATTTGGGAAAACAATTTTACATCCTTTTCATATCCGTTAAAGAAAAAATAAAAGGAAATAAGGATTTCAGTTAGATACATGGAAGAATTTCTAATAGGCACCAACGCAAAATAAATTACCAATGGGGGCAACAGTTTGTGGGGGAAAAAGCATAAAAGATCCAAGTCCTTTTCTTATTGGCGACTCTTTCCAGCTGTGTAGCTGAGGCAAAACACTTTGACCTCTTTGAATCTCAGCTTTTTCGTCTGAAAAAGTGGATAATTATATCTGAGACTCACGAGGTGGATATCTAATGAGATGAAGGAAAAGAAAGTGATTTGTAACCTGGGAAGTATGATACAAACTGAAGGTGGTAGTATTATTCTTCAGAGTTCGTTGAAAACATCAGAAATTCTTGGATGACTTAAAAGTGCTCTTGCCTTGAAGGTAGGAGAAGGACTAAATAAGTAACTCTTTGGATCTATTTCAATTCAAGGAGTGTATGTTTTCAGACTACATTGGTATTGATGATATTAGGTCTTGTATCAAATTGAAATTTAATGGCTACTTTTGGAAAGGTATTAAAATAAAATAACGAAGGGGAAAATACTTGGAATGCAACATACTTTGTATAGAAAGACTTATTATCAAATTGATTATATGTTAAGTATATTCAGTTACAATCAATAATTACAGTGATAGTAACCACTGTGCTTTGCTAATTAGAACATGCATCTAATAAGGCCAAGGTTATCAGTTTGAATCCCTTTCAGCGTCAATTAGCATAATGTGAGTCTTCACTCTGAGATCTCATGAAATCACTCAAATGTATACCCATGTTCACAGGAAGAATAAAGTGGAGGTTGGATGAAATCGTGCAGATGTTTAAGCAGTTTGTGTAGAACTCTATATTATGCATATAGTGCATCTCTAGCTTTTATTTTTTTCTATTAGCACACTTATCATTTTTGTTTTTTGTAATTAATTGTCTGGACTACTAATTTTGTTTAGCAAATTACTGGTGTCAGTCACTTGAAAAGCTATTCCAAGTTTCCTGAAAGATGCTTTAATCAGAATCGTGTTCTGACCTGCTATTTACAAGTGCTTAACTTTGCAACGCTCTTCTTCAAAATGACCCTGAGAACTACAAACTTCTTATATGTATTTTTCAGATGGGAAAATGGAGGCATTATTTTTCCCAAGGTTTCTTACTCCCAGGTGAAGAGATTTTGGCTAATTTTATAAAAAGGTCAGTAGCACAGCTGGGCTTGAAATACAGAGGTCCTGACTCAAAGTTCTATATTTAATTTGAAGTGTATTTCTTTTTTTTTTTTTTGGTTTATATGTAGTAGCTTTAGTCAAAGGATGGGAAAATGAATATTATGTCTGGATTTTTAGCAAGATTGATGATTACTACAATTATATCTCTTTCAGAAGTAGTTAAGCTGGTTGTTTGAAGTGACTTATTTTGACAAGTTTTATTAATAATACCAATCATATGATTTGATCCATGGTGTCCACAGGCCTAGTCATAAACATAGAGTATTTAACATTTAATTTTGATCATTTCAAAGACGGAATTTGTCATATCATGTCCTAATAAGTAAAATGCTCTTCCGTTGTCGAGAAAGTGGATATCTCTGTACTGTGATTTGGAGGATGATGAGAAGGGTTCCTTTATCTCTCACTGACAAGCCTGTTTACCAAGATTCCACCACTAGTGGTTCAGACCATCTTATATAATGCAGGGAAGCTCATTTGTAGCGTCATCTACCTTAGTATGGATGGAGGATTGAGTTTTTGAGGAAATGGAGCTAGGACTCCTCCTGAGCGCCTTCTGAGGTCAGAGTACTAAGGGGATTTGAAATTTTGATGAGGGAAGGAAAAAGAATATGTAATGATTTTTGGAGACCTGTTTTGGGAGTTTAGATGATGGTGGTGAGGATTTGGTCTATCAGCATGCAGCATAAATACACCGGACACCCAGAAGGTAAGGAAGAGGTGACCCAGAGGCTGAGAGAAAGCTAAGGAAGTGCATCTAAGATGAGACTTAATTCACGATTTTGGCTATGGCCTTCTTTGTTTACCGAGGTTTGGTTTAAAGAGCGTTAAGTGTGTTGTCAAGAAGCAGATAACTAATTTGAATCCATGTGATTCTTTACTTTTATGTTGATATTAAAAATCACTTTATTATTGATGATAGTTTTCTAGGGGAAGAGATACTCTTTTTGTGAAAGAGAGCTTCTAATCTCTCTAACTTTGGTTCTTTTTCAGTCAAATGGTGATAATAACACCATTCTATTTCACTGGATTCGTGCGAGGATCAATTGGGATAATATGTATTAAAAAATGTGAACCATAGGGGCCGGCCCGGTGGCATAGTGGTTAAGTTTGGCATGTTCTGCTTTGGTAGCCCAGGATTTGCGGGTCTGGATCCTGAGTGTGGACCTATACCACTCATCAAAGCCATCCTATGGCAGCAACTCGCATGCAAAATAGAGGAAGATTGACACAGGTGTTATTTCAGTGACAATCTTCCCCAAGCAAAAAGAGGAGGATTGGCAACAGGTGTTAGCTCAGGGCCAGTCATTCTCACCAAAAAAAAAAAAAAGTGAATTCTCAAGGACTCAACCAAATACCAAGTGTTAAATATTATGTGCAGTATGGGTTGGAGATTATGTGCTTGGATTCTAGGGCAGATTACCTGAATTTCAACTCTTTCTTTGTCTTTTTTACCTGTGTGACACAGGGCAACTTGAACTTTCTGTGTCTCAGTTTTCTCATCTGTAAAATAATAACACTTACCTCATAATGTTGATGTGAAAAATCAAAGGAGTTCACATACGTTATGGGCTTACTCGCATAGAGTAAGCAAGACAATCATACTAGGTGTTGTATTGTAATGTACATGTCAGCACAAAACGGAATGCTGACATAAGTGCATGGGAGTGAATTACTTGGAAATTAAAAAAAAATCCTATATTTATGCCTCAAGCAATATAGTTATTTTTTTATTCAACAAATTCATATTTGATTATAAGCCATTAGTGACAATAATAAATGGAACTGTGCTGAATTTAGCAGCTTCTTTCAGAAGCTTATTTGATATTTGAATAAAGAAACTACTCTCATTAATGCTGACTTATTCAGGTAAGGTTTATAGAGTATTGGTTTTGATCATCATGTTTATGTCTTAAATGAAAGGTTTTCAACAATGACTACACATTAGAAGCAACTGGGTCTCTCAAACCAGTTGAATTGGAAAATTTGGGGGTGGTGCTCAGGCACTGGTATTTTTTAAAAGCTCCCAGGTGATTTTAGTGTGCAGACAGAGTTGAAAACCACTGCTTAGAGCATTAGTAATTAAATATATACCTGTATCATTTAGTTTCCGACACTGATATATAATTTTCTCATCTTTAAGTAAATAAAATGACATGGCTATATATGGATGTTTCTTTAAAGGCAGATCTATTGTTTCTATGAATTCTGTAGCTATGGGTATGTGGTATAAAGCAGAAATGAGAAGTTTGTTTTTAAATTATCTGTGGATTTTTGTTTGTTTGTTTTTGGCATGAGGAAGTGCTGCATATATTTAAAAAGAGTTTAGAATCACAGAATGTTAAAGGTGAGAGGGACCCTCGAGGCATCTAATAGAAAGAGGACACACTTTGAAGCCAATCCTGGCTTGCAGTGACTTATTCAATTCCTAGCTGTGTGATCTTGAAGTACTTACTTAACCAATCTGAGCCTCAACTCCCTCATCTCTGTAAAATTGAGATGAATGTGTACTTTGTACGATGACAACTGTGTTTCATGACAGCTGCCCCCCCTTCCCCGCCCCATCTTGACTCCCTGCCTCCTGCCTGATCCCCACACCATCTGGCGCGGATATCCAGAGCAGGGACTTGTGTGGGAGCCTCCACAGGGCTGTCTGAGCTTGCAGGGCCAGCTGCTGGGAACTGCTTCCTCCCACTCCTCAGGGATCATTTCTCTGGCTCTGCTGGGACTGTTTCATGGCTGGCTGTTTGGATCCCATGACCTTTCATGAGCATAAAATTATTCCGTGGGGGTCAGTCACTTCTGGCCAAGTAGAGTGAAGCTGTTAATGACACTAGAGATGAAGATGGCTTCTTGTTGCCACATGATGGAAGCTTTTGGGTGCCTTCTGTTTGTGCCCCAAACAGACATTTGTGCAGGACATAGACGGCTGCTTTCTCTTTCCAGCTGTTTTCCTATCCATTGCATCTTTGTGTTGAGTAGGGACAATAGGAGGACACTGTCTATATCTTAGTTTGGTAGAAGCACAGAAAAAGCACAGACCTCTTTGATTTTCTTTTTGTGACAGCAACAGTGGATTTTGTCTCCTTCCCCATCCTTGTCTCTCAGATCCTCTAGCATATCGCTATAAAATTATTAGGCCACCCAGCTCTCCTGTTGAACATTCTTTGTGTCCCACAAAGGAGGCTCACGGGTTGTTTCTTATTAGTTGTAGAGGATAATACCTGGGGTCCCAATCTTAGCTCTGGTGCGTCAATGTTTTCCCACTTATAGGCCTGGCTTTAGGCCTATTTTCAATCTTAATTTTGAGAATTCTGCTTTTGTCGCTATCTCTCTGGACTGATCTGAAGTTTTCCTTGGAAATATTTATAAATTCAGCAATCACTTTTCTATTTTTTTCCTCTGTCTACTGGAATCAGCACCATCTTCTCATTATTAACGCTAGTGGTTGGTCTATTGATTTTTCAGTGATGAGGGTCTTGAAACAGTAACTTGTGGGGTGGGTGTTCTGACATACACCGTGTGTTCCTCCACTATGTTATGAGACTCTTGAGGGCAGGGACCATGTTTTTTAGCTGAGCATAGTCATAGCTATCATTTATTATGCAGCTATTATGCACCAGAGACTTGATTTTAATTATTTCAATTAATGACCATAAAAACAGTATATACATAGAGAATCTGATTTCAGGCAGCTTAAGTAAACTGCCCAAGGTCATCTAGCTAGTGGGTCACAGAGCTGGATTTTGAACTCAGTTTAATCTTAAATACTCTTTTCTAACTCATCTTTCTAAACTTCTTAAATGAAAGGACAGATGCAGATAAGAGGAATGGGAACTTGGCCTGTAGAGGTTTGGATGGAGCTGTTGAGTAGGGCACTGGTATGGAGTTACATTCTCAGAGAAGAAGAGAGGATCTGCATGTCTTCAAAGCCTGTGGTTTCCCACTAATCTACACTGACTTGCCTCATTGGCATACATGGACACTTAGTAAGTGCACCCTAAGACCTTCCAGGCAGAAGTCACCACTACAGAAGGCTTTGATCCATATGTGGATCTTCACTTCATGATTTTTATTCAGGTCAGAGAGACCTTGAAATTATGTGAAGCTGTCTCACAATCAGGCAAACTCTGAAGAGGATTTGAATGAATCTGTGGTGATAAGACATTCTGAGGAGTCAGTACTGTGTTGAAGTCAGCCATGGCTAGCTGAAGATCAGGAGATACTCTGCAGTCAGCCTCTATGCTCCTAGTTCAGGCCATCAGAATGTGCCCACTGGTTTTGGCAAGCAACAGGAAGCATATGAATGCTTTACCAAGTTGAAGCTTTGTTGAACGTGCCCAGAGAGCATTTTCCTTTTAATGTATTTGGAAACTATACATTTAACTCCTGCTGGGGAGTAAAAGTAATTGTTTCACAAAAGAAAAAAGTCAGCTCTTTAAAAGGCTTAACTCCTTTCACAAACATGGGCTTTTAATGACTGGGAAATTCCTGGTACAGGAGAAAAATGTTCTTTTGTACAAATGAGCTCATTCTGGTCTTAACTGGCCCTGTGCACTCTAGTTCCTGCTTTCTGTTCCATGTTTTGTGACCAGAGGTTATTGGAAGGATAATCCCTCTGTGGATATGCTCTGCTTTTTGGGCATATTGCCAAAGAGAAAGTTATCTTAGCTCAGAAACTCTCAAGCCAGTGCAAGAGGCCCAGATCCCGGGGGTCCTGGGCCAGTGACTGATAATGACTTGGTTTAGGTTGGCCGAGGGCTGGGTTTTTTAAGCACACTTCATGTGCACTAGGATTGCTGTGTCTGCTTCATCCTCTAGATTTTTCAACAGCTCTATTGCTTCTTGAGTCAGGAATGATTTTTCTTTCCTAGGTACATTCTTTTTATTCTGCGTTGATTCTATCCTGATGAACAGAAGCATTTGTGCCAGTTTGGGGCCTCATGTTTATCGTTTTAACCTGGTATAAATGAAAAACAACTGTTGAAAGAAGTGGCCCTGTACCTCTTTCTTTGAACACTTGGAGGCTGATGCCTCCTAAAATTAATTTCTGAATTGGCTTGGCTAAAGTGAAGAATATGTCTGAGGCCTTAGATTTGTTCAGTGAAAGGGTTCTCCTAAATGGTAGTGTAGGATAGAGCTCAGTGAATGCCCTTGATTTAATTGAAGCTCATGTTCCTCTAACTTTAAAATAACCATTTCCTACCAAGGATGGTGTTGAAACTTTGAATAGCGTTAGGTAGGGAGACTTGTTACATCTATTCTGGATGTTTTCAGAAAGAGGTGAACATGTTTTCAGAAAGAGGTGAACATGGAAAGAGTGCACCTTGAAAATGGCCTCCGTAGTCTCCTTTAAATTGTATATATATTTTTTTGTGTATGTGTGAGGAAGACTAGCCCTGAGCTAACATCCGTTGCCAAGCCTCCTCTTTTTGCTGAGGAAGACTGGCCCTGGGCTGACATACGTGTCCATCTTCCTCTACTTTATATGGGACGCCGCCACAGCATGGCTTGGCAAGTGGTGGGTCAGTCTGCGCCTGGGATCCGAACCTGCGAATCCCGGGTGGCCGGAAGCGAAGAGTACGAATTTAACTGCTACGCCACCGGGCCAGCTCCTGAATTACATATTTTTAAGACAGTCACTTTGAAGGATTAGGGATGGGAAATAAACTGATATTTATTAACTGCTTCTTAGGTACCAGCACAGTGCTAGATCCTTTCTGCAAATTACCTTTTTAGACTTATCTAGGTTTGTGAAGTTAATTAGTGGCAGCCCATGAGATTACCAAACTATCATGTTGCCTCACATCTTGAAGGGTCTGCTTTAGAGTCATTATATTCTCCTAAAATTCATCCATGGCTATAATGAATCAATATTTTGATAAGCCTTTGATAGCTTTTTTCCTGCGTGATTGACTACAAGTTTTTATTATTTTAAAAATTCACACTCTTGCCACTGAGAATTTGGTTCTTATCATAATTTGTTAGTAAAATCTATGTTCTGGGATCTTTGCCTTCTGTCACTTTCATGGCTCCCTGGGTCTGAAACTCTTAAGTTCAGGGTCTGATGGCTAAGTCAGTCTAAGAATAATTTCTTGGTCTGGGATTAAGAAGCTCTATCTTCAGCTGTCATGAAGAGGAGAGGATTATAAAATTCTGTCGTGAGCTGCTTAGGTACCATTTTCTGCAAACCCCATTTCTTGCCCAGAGCACTTGTGCCCTCTCTAGGAGGCTCCAGAACCCTTGCCTGAAGTCTCTTGAGGAAGTCAGGCTTGACCTGGCATGACCCATGTTTTTTCTGTACACTCCCCTCTCCAATGCCCCCCAAGGCCTAGGTTTATTATAGGCAGCCAATGAGTGTTTCATTGAACATAATAGCTGGTACAACAGAATTGGGAAAAATATGGGTAGGAAATGCTATCATACTTGAAATCGGGAAATTCTGGGTAATTGCTGAGTGCCTCATATTAGTTCCTGTGGGGAAAATACATGGCAAAATGCATAATGGGTTAATATTGTAAAGCGAAAACTCTTATGAGATAAATCAGAAGCTACATATCTGCCTATGATGCTCAGAATGGGAATGGCACTGATTTGCTGATAATGTATTTTTATTGTTATTATTATTCTGTAGCCTCAGACGATACAGCAAACTCTCAAGAGGACATTGCAGTATTATGAGCACCAAGTTATTGGGTAAGTAAAAATGAATTTTGGTTATTATTGGGGGCAAATTAAAGAAAATTACTCAAACATAGCTGTTGAGCATGTGGTTTTCTGCCACTGAGGTCAACCTTATTTCAAAGTGGCTATGCTCTCAGTGTGGAGTGAGGGCTCATGGGGGCTTCAAGGGAAATGATTTCCTTTGGCTTATTTGTGTTGAATCCTTTTAAATGAAGTTCCCATTGGTATTGTGTTCCTTTTTTTTTTTCTTCTTGTGCTCTTACCCTCTCATTGTCATCCATTTAATCCCACAATTTTGCCTTAGTAACATGGTAAGGTTTATTGGTACCAACTGAGAGGCTTTAAATGGGAGTTTTAGACTCCTTTAGTAAAGTTTAATCGAAATCACTATAAGCTTAACACAGTTCAGTGAAAGGTACTGGTTTAACTAGACTCACACGCTCCATATTTTTCTTTTTTATCCCCCATTTCTTGAAGTGGTGGTGATATGGTGTAAAGTAAGACAACTTGAGGTCAAAAGATAGGAATTCAAGGCCTCACCAGCACATAGAACTTTAAGTAACTTTAACTCTTTTATAAAGAGCGGTGATAATAATAACTAAATCAGGGATTAGATGTTATGATTCAATGAGATCATTTCAGTGAAAGTATTTTGTAAACAGAAAGCTCCAAATCAGTGCAAGTTATACCTTTGATTGGTTATGGCAGAAAGCGGTTGGCAAATACAGAAGCCTAAATTCACTTTCTGATGAAATCTAGGTGTTTAAATTAAATTCATTGACATTAGAGGCAATGCATATTTTTGAGTCACATTGTTAATATTCTCTAAGTGCAACAGTGATTTATCTCTGTACGATTTTGAGAACTTTTGAGGAGTCAAGATTCAAACCCTGGTACCTCTCGAAATGCTATGCGGAATCATTTAACATTTATGGCTAATCGTCATTATCATGGGGATCAAGAATATATCTTTGGCTATTAGTATGTAGTGTGATTTTTTTTTTTTTTTTACAAAACAGAAGGGAAGAAAACTTAGTGGAAAAATAATCTCAGTACCTAGTATAATGCCACATACTTTAAGCGCGTGATGATTATGTTAATTGTCATTTCAAAGGGAATTGCTTTGAATCTTTGTCATATCAATCCTCAAGAGTGTAGTACTAGGAAAAACATATTATTTAAACTCATGAGATGGTTTTTAGTTTGAGGCCATTAGTGACTTTAAATGGTTTATCCTAACGGAGATAAAGAATGTCAGATTAATCTCTCCCCACATATTCTAAAATAAAACTTAATCACTCTCACAGAATTTGCTACTTTCAAAGTATGGTATTTGAATTAAATTAGTCAATATACTTAGAACAGTTCCTGGCATGTGGTAAGCACTACATACTTATTTTCTCTTAAGTTAATTATAATTATTATTATTAATATTTTTATGACAATACCAGTAATCAAATGCAAATCATTTTCAGGAATTATGAATGCCCTCTCTGTTTTGAAATCAAATAATAACTGATGAAATAGTCTCACCTGTCAACTGAAGTATGTCTTCACAGCAAATTGGAGTGGAGATCTTAGTGATCAAAATAGATAACTAAACTATATTACCATAATCTGCAGAAATTTTTTTTCCATTAGTAAGATGGAGTTCTCTTTTATCTAAATTACTGCCTTAACTCTCCTCTTCTTTCCATCTGTGTAGACAAAGCCTGTGAGGATTCTTTTTTCATTGCCTAAATGGTCTTTTCTAGTTCTGTTTATTGCAGACACAGCATAAAGAAAACAGACAGGGAATGAGACTCTAATGTAAAGAGGTGTCTCGATGTCCGACTGGTTCCAAATAGACCCATTAGCATATTTTCACTTGGGTATTGGCTGACTTCTGAGGACTTGAAGTCCCTTTGCTCACTGCCTCTATTTGTACTCATGCTGATGAAGACAAAAAGGACGAGTTGGCAGCAATATTGTCACATTGGCCTGTCTTGACTTTGCCTCCCTCCTCCCTCAGTCATAGCCTCCCTGTCCACTCCCTCTTTTGCCTTTTAGATTCCATCTTTCTGCTTTCTAGTTCTGTTTTCAATACTGAAAAAGGAGAGCATCTATTATCACTAACACTTGGATTAAAATGTATTCACACGTATGTGTTGTTCCTCTTAAAAAAAAACACAGTTTAAGGTATTTTACCTTAACTGTGAAAAGGAATGTGTTTCTTACAGTTCAAGGGATTTCAGGCAATTGAGATAAGTGCTGGCAAGTATTTACATATTTCTGGGGAAATAAGGGTGGGAAAGATACTTTTCCTAATCCCTGAAATTGGGTTTTGCCTAAAGTTTGTCTTGAGGTAATTTGGCTTTTAGGTGCCTTTGGTTGGGATGAAGAATCAGGATGGATAACAGAGGATATGAGCTAGCTTTTCTCTTATTAATTTCTTAGTTCAGCCTCCAGCCACTAACCTCCCCATCCTCCCTTTCCTCTGCTTTAAAACTCTGCCCTTGGATCTGTGTCATGTATCAGAGCTCCAGGATTGTATAGTTCTGCTCCTTGATGAATTCTTATAGCAGTAGCCTGTAGAAACTCCCTGAGGCTTTTTTAGTCTCCAAGACCTAGACTTGATTGCAGGGAGCAGCTGCTCAAAGGATCACACAGATGGAGGATTGGGAGGGAGTAGCTGACGGAGCGTCTTGTTAGGGAGTAAGATAGCCTCTCTGTACCCTGCAACTTTATTTTTTTCTTTTAAATTTTTATTTATTTATTTATTTTGTGAGGAAGACTAGCCCTTGGCTAACATCCATTGCCAATCCTCCTCTTTTTTGCTGAAGAAGATTGGCCCTGGGCTAACATCCGTGCCCATCTTCCTCTACTTTATGTGGGACACCGCCACAGCATGGCTGACAAGTGGTGTGTATGTCTGCGCCTGGGATCCGAACCCGCGAACCCTGGGCCGCCCAAGCGAATTGCGTGAGCTTAACCGCTACGCTACAAGGCCGGCCCCAGCAACTTTATTTTTAAACATTTATTCTATTCTTTAACTTAACCATTCACTTGTTCGTTTATTTATTCATAGAGATCATTCAAGTTGGAAAAATGAGTGCTAAAATAATTTATTCAGGCAATGTGATAAATCTTCTCTTCATCTCCACTGTCACCATCGTCTCTCACCTAGAGATTCTGATCTAGTTTTCTGGCTTATACTCCTGTCCCTCAACGTTATATTTTCACTACAGCAAAGTGATTAAAAATTAGATCATGTCACTTTCTTACTCTAAACCAATGGTTCTCAAATGTTAATGTGCATCAGAATCACCTGGAAGGCTTGTTAAAGCACAGATTGCTGGGCCCTACTTCCAAAGTTTCTGATCAGATTTGTCTGGGTGGGGCTCAAGAATTGGCATTTCTAACAAGTTCCCAGATAATACTGGTGCTACTGGCCCAGGGATCACACTTTGAAATCCCTGCTTTAAACTGTATAATGACTTACTGGCATAGAATAAAATTGGAATCTTCCTGTGATCTGGCCTCTGCTTACCTCTCTGATTTCATCCTCTTCCACTCTCCCTTTTCACTCCCCTGCAGCCGCTCCAGCCACCGGTTGGTTTCTCAACTGTACCAAGCTTGCTTAGCCTCAAGACCTTTGCATGTACTATTCCATTTTCCTGGAATGCTGTGACCCAGATGTTTGCATGGATTATTCTTTTTATATACTTAGGTGTCTCTTTAAATGTCCTATCTTCAGAAAGGCCCACCTGCTCTGACCACCCAATCTAAAGTAGCCCTTCATCCCTTACTTTAATCTCCAACCTCAATCATTTTTTATTATATTACTTTTTATTATTTCTTTTCATAGTGCTTATCATTAACTTGTATTGTTTTATTTTCTTTTTTTGGTTATTTATCATATTTACTTCTATATTCCTGTGCTTTTATAAATGGTTTGTACATAGGAGGGACTAATAATTTTTCTGAAGAGGGAAGTGTGAATAAATTACCACCTAGAGGTATGTACACCGAGGTATGTAATTAGTGGATAAAAGAATAAGTTGTGCTTGGGAGGGGAGTGTAAAATGAGTGGTTGAAATAATCTCCAGGGTCCATTACAATTCTGAAATCTATAGTTCTAGTATCCAGGACCCTTTTCTTTATAGCATAAATTATACTGATTTATTTGCATAGTTTCCCATTTATGCTAAATATCCTCCTACTGTGTGTCAGATTGACTCTTTGGTAAATTTAGATTACTATAGAAACTTCACACAAGTATGCTTACTTCTTGGATAGCTTCTTGTTAGTGTAGCACAGTCTTCTTCACTCAACATGAAATGAAAAAAGGGGCATTGAGTGTACATCTTTATGTTATGTTATCTCTCTTTAACTCAAACTTCTAGGGAATGGACTAGCTTTTTGGTCTGTGTGGGGTGGAAAGAATAGTGAGAAGCAAAAGGGGCAAGTAGGAGGCAGGCAGGGTTCACTTTAGGAATTAAAAGGAACTCAGGACTGAGGAAAATCTGGTTTATGATGACATTTGTTTCTGATGTCATTCTCGTTGTTATCTTGTGTTCTTCCTTTTCTCTGTGCATCTTTGTTGTGCAGTGTAGAACAGGGAACTGAGAAAATGTGCTTTGGAAGTAGACGTGTCAGATTTACTAGACTTAAAGTTAGATTCTGCCTTTGAATGATCTTGGGAAGATTCCTGACCCTCTCTGAGCCTCTGTTTTCTCATTTTTAAAATGAGAATAATAGCAGGGTTGGGGTGAAGTTTCAATGAAATATTAATGATAATAATGTAAGTCAGAATCATATAAAGTAGTTAGTACAGTGCCTGGTACACAAAGGTAATCAGTATGGTCGTTGAATTATTATTACCACTATTAGTATCTGACTCTACTGCATCTCAATTTTTGCTCATTGTCTTTCCCTTTATCCTCCTGCTGTTCCTTTCCCTGTCCTCCTTGAGCCTTTACAAGTTTGGAATCAGTTGTTTGGCATCAGGAGCTAAACATGCCCAGGTCATGTTCCAGCTACAGCTTTCTTCTTACGGAGAGTTTGCTTTTTTTAAAATCTACATTTCTGCCTCTGGAGTGCCTAAGCCAACTGCTCACACTCATGTTTATACTACATGACTCCGACTGGTCTATAGCTCACAAAAATGGTTTCCTACGGCAGTGCCGACAAAGCAGAGATTTCTTTAAAACTGTGATTGAAAAACACAGGATAATCTTTCTGAGATGCAATGTTCATTCATTATATATTTTATAAAGAAACATGTATTCAGAATCATGCCATTTGTTTTATACTTTTTGTCAGAATAAGCATTGTTGTGCTAATGTCATGGGTAGGACCGCTGCCAACCTCGTATTAGTCTGAGACACCATTTCCTATAGTCATCTAAAATTAAATTCTATTACTCCAATTATCACTGTGGGCCCCGTGTTTGTTTTGTACAGCCAACCTTCTGTTCTCTTTTGCTTTTGACAATTGAGTAGGGATTAAGCTAGAAAAATTTCAATAGAACATTAGAAGTGAAATTAGGAGTGTGTGAATCCTGATTATTCTGGGAAATAAAATTCAGTGACATTACTTATGCTTGCATGGTCAGATTTTGTGGCTATAAATTATTTTATCTAAAAAGTGATCTAACTTCACTTTCATATATTTATGTAGAATAACTGTCTACCTTACTGAATGAAAACAAGTTAGACGAAAGCTAATATCTATTGATTGCTTCCTGATCATTGCTTCCCACTGGACACTTTACATCTGTTATTTTATTTAATCCTAACCATCTGTTTCATAGGATCATTGTATTAAGCTCATTTACAGATGAGGAGATTGAGGCTGAGAGAAAAAAATATTTTATCAAAGGTCACTCTGATTAAAATGATGAAGCTGGATTTAAAGATAACCCTGTATTTGTCTGTGTTTAACTGTGCTCCCCATTTCACCTTTTATTAGTGATTCCTGCATTCTAGAAACTGTAGTATTTTGCCTAACTAGTTTATTGGAGTCTGGTCTCAGTGAGGTGTACAAACATGAAGCCATTTTATTTTTTCTCTCCAATCATTTCAAACTTGCTGGGATGAGCCTCCTTTGATAATAGCTTGGGTAGACTGCTGTGTTTCCAAATACTTTCAGGGAGTGTAAAGCCCATCCCAGACCAATTCAAATCTTTCACCTCATATCCAGTCTCAATCTTATATTCCTTTCTGCCTGGGTCAGGCCTTGGCCTGAGGAACTTGGAATGCATTGTAGATAGGGTGTGATGTGGTTTTTCATTCCTCTGCTCCAGGTCACTCCTTTCTGAGTCTCTTTCTCTTCTGATGTGTTGTATCAGGCAGGAATAAAATGGAAAATGGCAGAAGCCTTTTGTAATTCACTGTTGGTTGTAATAGTCCTCTCTTGGCTGTGGGGCCCTCAGTGATGAACATATATGGGCTCTGCTTTGACTGTTTCAGATGCCCCCACTCCTGGCTCTGAGGATTGCACTCCACAGTCTTGCTAGTGGGATCCCTGCCCCTGGCTGGCAGTCCCTAGACTGGGAAGCAGTAGGACGGGACAGCTCAAGCTCACCCCCATTTAGTGGTATCTCCCTAACCCATGGGAAACACATATTTTTTGCCTTGCCAAATGGTGGGACTGTAGACTGTTCCCAATTGGCTCTATTTCTTTCCCTGTTAATAACTCTCTCTGAGACCTTCTTCCTCTGCTCAACCAGCCACAGAGGGATGATCAGGAATTCCACCACCTCAGCAGATGTTCACCAAGGAATGAGATATCCAACTCCCAGTCTCTGTCAGGGGTAGACCCCTCTCTCACTAACTGGGCTTCTGCAGGAAATACTCCTCTTCTCTCCTTTTCTTGTAGGGGAGAGAAAAAGGAACAACAGCATTCTTTTCCTAGGCCAATTACTCACTCTTCTGAGGATTTCTTTTAGAATTTTTTCTATTCCTTTGCTTCTGTATGATGATGGTGTGTGACTGTGGCAGTAACTATTTAGTTACTTCTTAAGTTCTGGAGGACATTCTGGTGTTCCTCATTCCTCTTTTGGACCATGGGAGCATTTGGCCCCTATTTTCTTCAGCTTTGATGCCTTAGCTCTAATTCAGAGGCAACTGGAAAAGTTCCAGTCAGTATCTCATTACATAGACATTTTGTCATTCAGTCCTCACAAGAACTATAGAAGGTATCTCCATTTTATGAAGGAGGAAAGTTAGACTAAAACAGAGATTAGGTTCCTTGCCCAAAGTCTCACAGATAGAAAATAGTAAGACCATGATTCAAATTCTGTCAGACTCTAAGTGCTTTATTTGTTTATTTGTTATCCATACACCATACTGCTATCTTCCTTACTGTGTGTGATAGAGGTTACGAGGTGTTTACTTTCAACACAGTTGAGTGCCAGGGCACCAAATTAGTACTGTTAATCATTCTTTTTCTAGGCAACTTCTTTATAGAAACAGATGACTAGCAGGGATGAAGCATTCAGATAAGGAAACATTAGCTATACAAAGCTAATATATTTTCTGGTTCTCCTCATTTATTTTTTTCACATACGGCTAGCTTATTAATGATTGCCTTCAGTTCCAGGTCCACACTGCTAATGCTGATGTTCATAATGGGTTATGCCAGAAATTATGTCTTAAAGCTTCGGTTATTTTAAAACGTGATTACGCCAAGAGCAGTGACTACATGTGCTTGTGCATATGTATATGAGTGCATTTGCAGATGTTTTCAAAAATTTCCCCATATGCTAATTTTGTTTTCTTCTTAGTTATAGGGATGCAGAAAAGAATTTCCACAATATCTCTAACAGATGCTCCTATGCAGACCATTCCAACAAAGAGGAAATTGAAGACGTCTCAGGAATTCTTCAGTGTACTGCTAACATACTCGGTATATTAACTATGTATTTATACAGTTGAGAGAGAATGAATGAGGGGAAGAGGGGAAAGTAAAGGTGTAAATGTTTCATTTTCTACTAAAGAGAGGTTTGGAGACTATGGCAAATTGACATACAGATCTTGTCTTCAAGTGATTTAATTTCAACATTCTGAAGATGTTTGAGTGGAAATTACATGCACGCTATTTACTTGGAGGTTGAAAAACACTATAATAAAAATACTTACATTCCAGGGAAACTTTTCTAAATATTCATATGTTAGTATTATTAGCCTTCTATAATCCATGTTTTTCTGGCTCTTACCCTTGGCTGAAATTGGGGATCACCCTCTCTTTTCAAAGCTCATACTCTATTATTTCTGGGAGGCCCTGGTTGGGCCTGAAGGGTGGCTCACATGTACTCCAGTGGACTCTATAACTCAGGGGCAGTGAGGCAGGTCATCTCTCACTAAGGTCTTTGTGCCCTGCTGGGAGGGGGTGTCCACCTTTAAAATGCTAGTATTTATGACAGAGGGGCAGGTAACCACCAGGAGATGCTGTTGGCCCAGCACAGCTTAGTTGTCCTTCAAAGCTGCCATGAGATGCAGATTAAGTAGAGAGTGAAAGGAGCAGCAGGCAGTGTGCTACCTGGTAATATTAGGGAAAGAGTAGTTTTAAGTTAGGTGTGTATAATTTAGGACGTGACTGTATAACAGGATTTGGACTTTCATATTAAATTTTTCTAGAAAAGAGATATTAGGGCTGATTTTTTTCCCTCTAAGTAATGATGAGTTGTTCTCAAAATGTAGAAAGCACAATCTTGTAAAATTGAAACTTCTGAAGGATAAAACTAAATGCCTGCCACCTGTTGACCAGATGCTGGCATGGATCCAACAGGTGATTATGTGCCTAAGAGGTGGCTGTTCTCTTCTAAATGTCCTTTCATAACTCTTGAAATATAGACTCTCTGAGGACAAAGATAACAGCTTTACTGGTCATATTTAATGAAAGCTTTGTTTTTAACAAGTTATGAGCTATAATTAATCTTGGCTTGCTTAGATTTAATTTTTAAAATTACATTTAAATTCTGTGCAATCACTTATGAGAATGCAAGAACTGATTAAATCACTGGACAGAAAAATACCATACAAGAAAGGAAGCCTTTTTTTGATGAGGGGGGTTGGGGGTCGGCATGGAGAAATAGAGTTTCAACCAGGTTAAGAGAAATTCTGATGCCTGGAAACCTTCTCTGTGAATGCCAGAGGGCAATTTTCTAGCTCTTTGATTTATATTTATCACTTTTGGGGAGTGTGGTTAGAATATTGGGATTGGGGAATACATATTTCTCTAACCTGTTACAGGGTTGTGGTAGAGACTGGAAATGTGTTTGTTCACTCATCTTTCTGTTATTTATACTTCACCTATCATCAAAAAATACTTAAAGTGATAAGGTCAGAAAATATGATCAGAGTAGCAAATTTTTCTCCTTTCAAAATGGCCGTCTCTATTGACTTAGTATGAGCTAGATAGTTTGATCATATACTGGCTCTTTAGGTTGAAATTTGGGTTTAGCGATTGGCACGGAATAAGAAGGGACCTGAAGAGTGGGAGAAAGCTTGTTGCAGAAGACCGGTTCTGAGTCTGTCCTGCATTTGTTCTGTTGCCTCCTCCCTAGGACTCCCTGGAAACACATGCACATTACAGTCCCTGTAGTAATGGGAAAGAACTATTTCCAGATATCAACATTTTTGCCATTTATTTCTCTTTCGTTGGCTTAGAAACCAGTTGTTGCTATTTTCTGTCTCGTCATTTACAAATTAGGGATATTAAGTACAGACTGCTCCTTATCAGCTGGTTGCCTCCTTTTGGGACTCTGGCAGTCACTGTGATAATGCAGCACAGTACTCTAAAGAGGCTTTTAATCTCTGGAAAAAGGCTATACAAAGATAGCTGTGAATGATGCCCTCCCTGCTGGCGGCTTTTAGTGTTAAATTGCCTGCTTTATTTGGTACATGTCTTTTGCATACCAAAATAATCTTCTAATTTTAGTTGTCTGAAAAATGTAAACCTTTTCTAGCCATAATCTGCAAAGCCCATTTTTAGCTCCAATTAAGTAGTAAAAATGTGTTTAAACTCTTATGAGATGCAGCATTGAGTATTTTCTTGGAAATTACGGTTCAATGGTACGATGAAGCATCTATGATAAAGCATTAAAGGGTCCAAACTGTGTTTGTTGCTGAAGTGTTGCCACCTGATCCTATGGCTTGGACTTAGGTAATGTTGAGGGGAGGGAGACAGAGACTGGGTAGGGAGAGTTAAGGGAGAAGGATGAGAAATTGCATAGGTCTCTTTGCCATAATACAATTTAAAATAAACGAGTGTTGTGACTATTTCAGTTTTAATAAGTTTAACACTGTGAAAGGGGTTGTGAGTGTTTCAGTTGTAGAACGTTAAGATCTATAAGATGGGGGAGATAGTGCAGGAAAAAGCCATTCCACAGTAGGACAGGAATCAGATAGAAATGAGAGCTGTAGGTAATTCATTTACTGCTGAATTTATGGCAAACTAAGGTTTGCTGTTTTAATAAGCATTAGTTATTTGCCAACTATTAATAAAGCATAGTTTTATACTGCTTTTGGTAAGTGCATTTTCTCTTAAAATAATCAGGAAGGACATGAACTGTGAAAGAATATTCATTAAAGTTTTCTCTGTTTTAAAGATCTTCTGCTAGAGTGGGGCTTTATCTTCTCCAAAAACTTAGCACATTTAAAGTCAGAATCAGGGAAATGTTGTCATGGGATTATTTGTTGGGAAAGTGCTAGTGAGGAGGATGGAGGAAATGACCTTTGAGGCTTATACCTTGAAACATTTTCCTGGTATCAGGGACTCTGAAATACTGTGAAATCAGAGCTCTTTATAAAGTGCTGCAGATTCCAGAATCATTAGTTGGTATGGAGCTTTTTGTTTTTGTAAGTAATAATTTGTTGCTTATATGTTAACGTGCATGTACATTTTGGTTTTATTGTGATTTGGAATGTGCATTTAGCAACCTTTTAATTGGCAATAAAACTGAAGAATTATTTAGGCTTACTTATGGTTAAGATTACCTTGAGGGTTTTCTCGGAATAACTCTAAATCATATAATTGTTCAGTGAATTGAAATATGTCTAACATATTTAGCATCTTGGAGAAATAGTGCAATAACCACTTACCATTTTTATTGGTGAATTAAGATTAGCAATAAATAAATGCTGCCATTATAATTCTTTTCACTGTAACTTGGTAACTGATATATTTTCTCTTTTTTAAAAGTAAATATTTGCAGTATTTTAATAAGCTGAAAGAGTTAAGGTGGCTGAAGGGGAACTGAATTAATGATGATATTGTAATGTAATGGTTTAGAGCCAAGACTAGAGCCAGACTTGAGTTGAAATGTAGCTCGGCTACTTCCTAGCTGTATGAACTGGAGTGAGTTACTTAATCTGTCCATACTTTGTATTTCTCATTTGTAAAATGGGGATAACATAATTCCATACCTCCTGGAGTTGTTAGGAAGATTAAATAAGTTAATTTATATCAAGTACTTAGAATAGCCTGATATATAACAAATGCTAAAGTGTTTGCTCCTATTATTGAATATTCACAAAATAATGTTTGCATGAGAACTGGGAGGTCAATATTATTTACCTTTGTGGTGAGGACACATACTTTGAGACATTAACTTGTAAACTTCTTTTGTCAGCAATGACAAGCCACAAAAGCAGGATTTAAACCCATGTCAGTCTGATTCTGAACCCTGTATTCTTTCCACCACTTCATGCTGCCTTCCAGAGTCATTGGACTGAGATTGGCTTTACCTCACCCCTTTAATGCTAATTTCTAGTCCTCTGAATTATGAGAATTGTCATGATATGGCATTTTACTTAGTTCATTACTATTTCAAAACATACTTGGGATACTTGCTTGTATGTGACAAGTAAAATCAAAATTGACTATTTCTCATTGGTCTTGAGGAGAGTGCAGTTTCATTGTAATTTAGATCATTTTCTGTTTAGAAAAGGGTATGTTTTTCGTTAGATTTCAGAATTTTAATTTGCATTGTTGCAACAAAAATATTGCAAGGTAAAAGTTTTCAAATTTTAACTTACGTTGTTAACAATGCAAATTAAGGGTGATGGTGTTTTGCTATCATGACACCCTGGTTTCATAGTAAACGCTATGCCGGTTCTGTTGACTGCAAGATTTCAAGCTGATCTTGGTATGTAGGTGGCTTCACTTAATATGGTAGACATCATTGGCCTGGCACAAAGCTAACAAAAGGCTGTATTTCTGATGCCATTGATTTTTTTTTTTTTAATGGATAAGTTTAGGAATATTGTCACAGTAACTCATTTAATAATTTCTAATAGAGACCTTGAGTAGTGGTTCTATGTAAATTGGAAAGAACTTCTGTTTTCTGCTCTCTGCTTGCATACTTTTCCAGAAATGATTAGGTGTAGTAGGTAGGCTTGAAAATAATGAGACCCCTGAGTGTGGACAATGCCTCCAATATGTATAAAGTAAACACTTTAATAAAAACTGATGCTTAAATTATGCAGATTGGTTTTAGAAGATACAAGTATATTGAACAGAAATGTGGAGTGCTTTCTCTCCTCCCATAGATATTCTTTTTTTCTTAGGAAAATTTTCTTCTAAATCTTATGAAAGGCCTTCTCCCATTTGTCCTGCTAAATTTCTCGACACTTACCTATTCATCCTTACTGGAAACCTGTACAGTCATTTTTATTCTTTTTTTTTTCGGTCTTCTTAGTTTATCTCTAATGCATTGTTTCCCTGTGCAAATCTTTGCTCTGCACCTCTTCTTTGTGTGGGAGGGCAACCTCTCACATCCTAAATTCTTCAGACTGTCCATTGTTCTCTTTTCTGAATTTTTCAATGGGTAGGTTTTTACTTTTCTTTTCCCTTTAAGTTTTTTTAATAAACTTTTAATTTTGGTATCGTTTTAGATTTATAGAAAAATTGTGAAGATAGTACACACAGTTCTCATATATTCCATACCCATTTCCCCTATTACTGACATCTTATATTAATATGGTACTTTAGTCCCAATTAATGAACCAATATTGATACATTATTATTAACTGAATCTCATGCTAGTTTTACCTGTTCTTTTTCTGTTTCAGAATCCCACTCAAAATACCACATTTCATTTGGTTGTCGTGTCTCCTTAAGAGTCCTCTTGGTGGTGACAGTTTCTCAGACTTTCCTTGTTTTTGATGACTTTGACAGTTTTGAAGAGTACTGGTCAGGTCTTTCAGTTGTCTGCTGTGTACTTTTACATATGCCCATCATTGTGTGTGTGTTTTGAGCACTTCCTTACTTTCTAGCACTACAAGATGCTCCAGATTCATCTTCTATATTTTCCCCCAGTCCCAGAATCAACCATTTCTCCAAGGAGCCCTGGTTCTTTTTCATTGGAGAATGGTGTGAGAAACCAAGATCTGGGCAGTAGGTGTACTTATTGCTATTGGGTGTTGTTGCTTCTAGGCCCTCTCAGCTGACAGTAAGACAATATATATGTGTATACTAACTCATATATTTATACCTATCTATAAATATTTTTATATGTGTCCATCTGTATCTGTATTATGCTAAATATGAGTTCATACTGATGTCTCCAACTCCAATCCATTACCAATGGATCATTCTAACCTTTTCTCCTTGCTTGTCTGTAACCTCTTATTCCAACAGTGAGAAACTTGTCTCCCTTTAGCTGTCCATTTACTTAATTGTTCAATTCCAGTGTACATGCATAATTATTTCAGAATTATTAACACATTCTCCCATGGGAAACAATTTTTATCAACTAGAGTGCAGTGCTAATGTGCATGTTTCAGAGCATGGAGCTATGTATGAAGTTTTACAGACTCCACTCATTTCTCGGTTACTTAGGTCAGCACCTTTCTACTCCACCACCTTCAGTGAGGTTTTTTTCATACATCTGTAATAGTTATGTTCTTTGATCACATTCTTGATTTCATTTTGGGATCTTTTAACCTCCTAAATATATATATTTTCAAAATTTGCATGCATTAAGGTTTACTTTTTGTGCTGTAAAATTCTATGGGTATTAGTAAATGCATAGTGTCATGTATCCTCCATTACACTGTCATATGGAATACTTTCATTGCCCCCCAAAATCCCCTGTGCTTCACCTACTCAACCCCCAACCCCCAATCCCTGGCAAGTACTGATCTGTTTGCTGCTCTATAGTTTTGCCTTTTCCAAAATGTCATATAAATGGACTCATACAGCATGTAGCCTTTTCACACTGGCTTCTTTTGTTTATCAGTATGCATTTAAGATTAATTCATGACTTGGTGTGGCTTGATAGCTCATTCTTTTTTTTCTCTCTGAATAGTATTCCATTATATGGATGTACCTCAGTTTGCTTATCCATTCACGTGTTGAAAGACATCTTGGTTGCTTCCATTTTTGGCAATTATGAATAATCGCCTGCTATAAACATTTGCTCCAGGTTTTTATGTAGGCATGTTTTCAAATCAGTTAGGTAAATACCAGGAGTGTGATTGCTGGACTTTGTTTAGCTTTGTAAGAAACTATCAAAGTGTCTTCCAAAGCGGCTGTCCCTTTTAATTTGCTCCTTATCCTCTCTAGAAACTGGTATTGTCAGTTGTTTGGATTTTAGTCATTCTATTAGATGTGACTTTTCCCTTGAAATTTTAATGAATAAAAACAGCACCTGCTATCTCCTTACCATTTCAACATATATAAACAATAATTAAGAATTTTGTTTTCCTGTTTTGTCATTCTGTGTGCTTTTCCAAGATTTTATGATTGAAGTTAGAAACTTAAAAAATTCTTAGTCATAGCAGAAATTGTCCATGGTATTAATAAATAGAATATTTCTCTTTGATTTCATAAAAATAAGTCCCTGGAGTGGAGTTAGCCAGTGTTACACAGTGGGAAATGAAATCTTTTAGGAATTTGGGTGTAACTTTGAAGTGATATGATTTGTAATCCTATTTATTGAAGACGTTCAAAATATGAGATGCTCACAAGCAGTCTTTGTTAATATCCTTATGTCCCCCTAGTCCCTAGCTTGTTGTACTTTGAATTCCTTTTAACACTATCAGTGGCCCCTGAGTCAAACTCACTTAACCAAAAATCCTATTATTCAGTTCATTCTTATAAGCAGGTTTCTCCAGCATCTTAAAAAATCTTCTATGGCTCTTTCCTCAGGAGATAGTATCACTTCCATTTAAGATCTGTAAAATTCTTAACATGGGAAAATAAATATATCTGGGTCACACCATTAGCATATGGGTAAGTTAGGGAGACCAGGAGGCTCTGATGTAAGAGTCTGCTACATTACTTATTGATCCCTCAATTGCTTCTATTACAGAAGAGTAATGATTATTTTTATTTTTGAGTTAGAAAGCTTATCCTTTCCTTATTATGTGAGAAAGATGATTGTGGACCCATATCATTTCATATGTCAAACTCATACCTCATTTTTGTTGCCTTCTCATGGAGCAAATTCATAATTATTTGGCACATTTACTTTTTTAATTTAAATTTTTTTTGTCTTTACCCCTTTTGAATCTTTTAGCTCCAATGAACACACCATCTCCCCTACTTCCCCCACTTTTTCCTTTTTATTTGATAACATTTATTCATTAAATTACTAATTTCTTACCTGTGGGTCTAATTTTTTTGGTCCATTATGTTATTTCTGTGTTTTCGTTGCTCTTTGTTGCATAACTCTAGCTTGACTCAACTATAAATTTTAATAACCAGCTATTTAATTATCCTGAAAATTAATGAAGTAAGATTAGAGTAAAATTCAAACATCCTAGGTTCTGTACTAAAGGAGCTGTCATTCTTATTAGCCTTGAGTTCAGATCTTCAGTCAATTTTAAGTGTTTTTGACAGCATTTCTATCAGAATTTATTTAAATGAATTTGTTGAGTAGAATTTTATAAGTCACAATAAAGATGTTACTCAAATTAAGGCTTTTTTATATGGTAAATTCTCTTTATTATCTCACTATTTTTCATAAGCAAAAATATTAATCTCTTTTGATTTGTTTTTCATGAGCCTGTTCAGTTAAAGATTCCCATGTGTTTTGTTTTCCATGTTGGGAGCTATGGACGATTGTGTATTGTGGATGATTTTTCCAGGTGTTTTGAAGTTCTCTGTCCCTATTTCTGTTACCCATAATGGTAGGGTGTTAAAATGAGATGAGATCCATTTCAAAATGTAGTATTTCAAATCTGTTTCAAATGTAATATGATTGAGCCCAAACTTCCATTTCCTGGCCTATCACCCTTTTCCCCCATATTTCCACCAAGTCTGGCCTTAACCTTAGAATAAGAAATGGTAATTTTCCTGTGTGGAGAAAGAAGATGTAGATTTGGAAATACAAGTCAGAATTTTCTCCTGTGATATAAATGAATTTTATTGTAGTCTTTGTGGGCAGCTTGTACACCATTATCTGCCTCTACTATGGTTCAGACTCAGTTGGGGTATATTGTTGGGAGATAGAGAATGATTGGGGATATGAAG
Source organism: Tapirus indicus (assembly GCA_031878705.1). NCBI lineage: Eukaryota > Metazoa > Chordata > Mammalia > Perissodactyla > Tapiridae > Tapirus > Tapirus indicus. The sequence goes on along the minus strand of CM062924.1, from coordinate 56,210,314 downwards.
GATTGGGCTTCACTTTCCAGGTAGGAAAGAGGAGTCAGAAGAACCAGCTGTGGGTCCCCACAGAAGAGATGAATCACTGATACTATGAGAGAGAACTTCATTCGAATTAAGGGAAGTGTTGGTGACAGATATGAAAAGAAACCAATGGAGCACATATAAGAGTCAGTTGAAGTAAAAACAGATGTGATTTTCACAAGCAAGAATGCTGAAGTAATCCTGACTCATACCTACTGGTCAGGATTGAACATTTTTCAGAGCTAGATGAGGAAAAAAAGAGGAAAAGCCAACTCTGAAAATATCTATTTTTATTTTAACATTTATGAATTTATGCTTTTGCCTTTCCTAGGGAGATGTGACTTGTGTTATTGATTTGAATCCTAATCTCAGAAGTAATTATCTCCACCCTAGACTCTAGAACAGTGGATTCACTAGTGTTTGTACAGTAGAATCATCTGGAGACACTGAAAAAAAAGGAGTCCTATAGACACTATACCCAAATAATCTGGCTCATCATATCTAGGATGGGGACCAGGAATTTGCACTTTTAAAAATAAGCTCCCCAGGTAGTTCTGGTGTGCAGCTATGACTTATACCTTAATTTGAAGGCCATCCCTTCTCTAGGGCAAGTATGCTTAAGAAGCTTTAGTTTAATTCTTAGGGAATTTGGTACCAAGTTACACTTACTACCACTTGAGTTTCTGGAATCTGGGTTTCTCTTTCTGGCTTATTTCTGAGAGTGTAGACCACTCAGTTCTTTTCACTTATTCCATTTTTCTTCTGGATGTTTAGTTCTGCTTCTGAACCCTAGACAGGAACTGGGGCCCTGCTTCCAGTCACTGCTGTTTGTCTTCCAGATACAGGCTTAATGCCTCCTGCTAAATGCTCTGTGCTCTATTCACGCCTTTTATTTTTTTCTGCCTTTATCTTTTTGCCAAATCTCCTTGATGCTGAGGACTGCTGGCTCATACTGCCACCATCTATACCATACATTCATGATGTCATGTTTTTTCTGATTTTTCTCCTGACTCTGCATAAATGGGCATATCTGGTTCTGGGTCATCAATCTCTCCCTTTCTCCATCCTATATCATTAACTTTGCACAAACATGTGGTAAGTTGCTGTTCAACCAATGTCAGTATAGTAGGTCACATGTAGTTTTAGTAAAATGCTAGCTTTAGTGACATTTTTCTCTGTACTGCTACTAGGACTAAAAGTCCTATTAATTACCAGAGGACAGATGTAGCCTAGGGGGAAAATAAAGTGGGCAATAGAGGGAGTTTGCAGCTGCTGTATGAGAAGGAAGTCTATACTTACCTGTGAGCTTTCATAAAGTACAGAGTCATCTTAGGGTCTTTACAAAGGAGAGATCAAGAAGGATTTCAGCCAGAGAACAAGCAGAGAAGTGACAAATGATCCCAATTCTCGTGAGTTACTGAGTGATGTTAGGGCCCAGAAAAATTTTGACTGAAAATACCCCTGATTGCCATAATTTTTTTTTAGTTTTCCTTCTGTTCTGATTCTGTGGACTCTCTGCAATATTCTGACACCTCTTTTACCTGTTCATTCATTGTTTTCTATTTACCTCTTTGTTTTCATACCCTTTCCTTTTTGTTATTCTGATTCTTGATCCTACATATTAATGAAAAGGGACAGTGCAGATCTGCCAAGCATTTAAAAGTTCACTTCTTTTAATTTGTCATTACTTTTTGCTTTCATGCCCTATTTAAGCTTCATTTTTTTAGATGGCAAATTTAATAATCAAGAGACTCTAACTTATTGCTAAAATATAAAATTTCTTTAGTTTAAGGTTCTAAATGGTCATCGGGGCTTTAGCTGTGCTAAAGTTTATTGTATTAATTACAGAAAAAGGTTTATTAATCCAAGAGATGTGTGTATGTAATATTATAGAGAAGGTTTGCCTTATTAAAGAAACAGTTTTCAATTACTTTGTTCCATCAATACAAATAATTATTGAGTATCTACTTTTTTCAGGTACTGTTCTAGGTGCTGGTGATCAGCTGGGAGACAGAAGGTGGGGAGGCAACAAAAAAACACACAAATGAGAAAAACAATAACTTCAGAATGGTAATGTGCTCTGAAGAAAAATAAGACAATGGAATGTAAAAGAGAGTGGGAAGGGCTTAAATAATTAATATGTTAATGATAATCATTATTAATTTATTTAAGCAATTCTAATAGGATTTCTGCATGACTATGGTGTTTATATTGTTTTAATGGTATTTATGGATTTAAAGCTCCAGGAATGAACTTTTTTTTTTTAAACGTCATTTACCTAATATGGGGGAAGTTGATGAAAGTTCTGGTTTCCCCAGTGATGTCTGAATAGCAGTTGCCTCAAGAAGGAGGCAGTGATGCTGTGTCATAGAATTTTGCCTTGGTAAAGGTCCCCACAGGTGTTCACCATTCCATAGGTATTTGTCGAGGACCCTCTATGTACCAAGCCTGTGCTGTGCTGGCTCTAGAGATTTGACAGTCAGCAAAGCAGACATAATCTCTGCTCTCCTGGCACTGTCAGTCTAGAAGCTCATGGGAAGGCCACATGACATGAGGAATAGAACTTCTCTACTTAGTGGACAGGATGGAAGGCTGCCTGTGTGTGGCCACTTGAAGACAGCAGTCCCAAGAGAAGTGGGAGCACCACCTCCAAATAGGCTGAGAAATTTGGGATTCGAAACTCTCCTATGTGGTGATAGGAAGCACCCTGTCAGAAAAAAATAAATCTACAAATCAAATGTATCCTTAAGCTTTCTCTCACTCTCATTCTCTTTCTCTGTCTGTCGCCACGTACACATACATACCCATATATGCCTATATACATGAGTACATCTATAGACACACATATATACCTTTGTATGTACACACACACATGTATATGCATATGTAAATTATATAGTGCTTTACTATTTACAAAAATCTTTCACATATATTTTTTTGTACCTTGTTAAATTCAATAGTTAGCTATTGTTATCTCATTTTACAGATGAAGTTATTAATGCCCAGATTGTAAGGGACTTACCCAAGATCACTTAGCTAATAAATGGTTAAGGTTGGATTTGAATATAGCTTTTCCAACTATAGAAAAGATTTTTTAATGTGTCAGATTTTCCTATTTCTGAAAACAAATGGTAAATGTAACACATCTTCCATTTAAAAGAACCATTTCTATTTCTTAAAAAAATACTGTGTGTGTGTGTATATGTATATTACTATATACTGCTATGTACTGCTCTGTAGTACTTCGGCCAACTGCTTGAATTAAAAGAAATTTTATAGATAACTTTTGCCAGTGATGATTCTGGCTATAGTAGTATTTTCCTGTTTCCAAATGGGAGATAGAAGAAAGGATCCAGAGAGCAAGGGTTTTGAGATGATAAAAATGGGAAGAATCCAGCTTATACTTCTATTATTGCACATTTCATGATATGCTTCTTAATTGTTTACATCTTTCTCTTCAGCTTGACTTTGGGCAACAGTGGTTAGGTGCCATGTTAATCCTTTGTAACTATGCCAACAAGGCAGAGTGCTTGGAAGGGTAGGTATCTGAGAAATACAGTTTGAAAGACAAGGAAAGACTGAGGGGCTGTTCGAGAGGAAGGAAAACCAAAGACACAAGACAAACAAATGCAGTGAATAATCCTATACTGGATCCTAGACTAGGAAAAAAAAGTAGCTATAAAGAACATTATTGGGACAATAAGCAAAATTTGAATATGGACTGTGGATTAGATAATAGTATTGTACCAGGGTTAAATTTTCTCATCTTAATGATTGTACTGTGGTTATGTAAGGGAGCATCTTGTTCTCAGGAAATACGCACTGAAGTATTTAGGGGTAAAGGGGCACGATGTCTGCTACTTACTCTCAAATGGGGTGTGTGTGTGTGTGTGTGTGTGTGACAGAGGGAGAGAGAGAGATAATAAAGCAGATGTGGTAATTTTTTAAACAAATTGGTGAATCTTGGTGAAAGAATATGGGTGTGTTTTGTACTATTCTTGCAACTTTCCTCAAAGTTTGAAATTATATCAAAATAAAACATTTCTAGAAACTGTTGAATAAAATTAAACTTCACATAGGCCATAAGTCCAAAGGGACTTTCTTTTTCTACTTGGTCATAGCCTCAATTAAAAAAAATCCAAAACTAAACTAAAATAATAAACATAAGTGAGTTTTAGAGTTTGTCGTCTATTTTTATGCTTACATGTATTTTGTTTTTCCTAATGTCAGCCATGAAAGCACCAAATTCTACATAACTGGTGTCCAATTGGAGCCCATCTATGGAGTATATTTTCCTCAAGTTTTGTGTCTTGCCTATAACCTGATGTAGTGATATGGACCTTGAAGATGAAATTAGATTAGTGTCTGAACATAGTCCTCCTCTGTTTACCTAATTTTGCAAGGCAATTGATATCAGAGTAGGTGATTTGTTCCTCTATGTCCCAGATCATTTTATTTATTTTTGCCAGATAGAAAAATATTCAAGAATGAGAGCATACATTTCAGAACAATAAAAATATTAACACTGCTGAATACTTCTATTGCTTAAGTTACCTATTTTCTTGATACTATAGTGAGTGACATCTATACTAGGACATATTCCTTTCTTCTTGTAATCCTTTTACTCTTATGACGTTTTTGGACTTTCTGAATACTTGTCCTGAATTCAAAAGCCTCATCAGTTATTGACATAATCTCTTCTGTAGACTCTGATTTTTTGATTGCTTCTCTGACATTTTAAATACCCAGGGTAAATTATTTTTCACAGTCTGTCATCAGTCATTAGATAATATTGCAGTGTGCTATAAAAGTGTTTCTATATTTAGTAGCAGTCCTTTCTGCATCTCTATGTAGCAGTGTGTACAATTAGTTAAACAGAATCTTCACCTGAAGCAGGACATCACACTAAGTAGTTGTTTAGTGTTGAAATTGAGCTTGTAGAAATTTAAAGTGAACTGCTTAGAAGATGAAAAACCCTGTGACTATAACTATATATGGTTAAAATCATTACCACTGCCCAGATTTTTAAATTAGTAACAGGTCAGAGCATCCAGTACATGCTAGATATTCATTTCCTCTCATGTTGTAATAAAGTATCATTTTCAAAAAAGGTGTTCATTTTAGATATATGTGTCCATTTAATTTTAAAACCTCAATTTTTGTATAAAAATAATGGGGTTTAAGTGAATTATAATGGATAAATATCTTCTCAGGTCTTCATAGTCTGAGTTTTCTTAACTTCCCTCCCTACTCCCTCAATCCCTGCACACACTCACGTGTACACTTTCATGCTGTCATGGACATCATGATCCTGATCCTTTGGCGACAAAATTTTAAATTAAATGATGGGATGAGTCTAGTTGCTAATGGGAGGCAAAAATCCAAGTAACAGTGGTAGTCACAAACCAATGTCCCTGTTTTCATCTTGGTGTAAATGTTAGGCAGATAGGAGGAAATGTGGGATAGAGTAAATTCTTGGTATTACCACATAGGAGCTTGACTGCACTTGGCTTTGTTATTGTCTTATTTATGTAAGTCCTTGGATAGTTCTGATTAGTGAAATAGGGGTGTTAGTAGTAAGCTTTACTGTAATATGGGCTCTGCAAACAGCAGAATTTAAGTTTATTGGCTCATTGTTTAAAAAGAAGATTGCCCACATTGCGAGATTTGCTCTTAGAACAAGGTTACCATGGTCACAAGGCTAAAAAAAATCTCAAATATTTATTTGCCTTCTAGGGCACCAGGCCAACCGTTTCACTGTTAGTGGGATAGAGAAAACAAGCTATGTTGATCTTTGACATCTTTCTGGATGCTAGAAAGGAAATAGCAGCAATATTCTGGCAAGGCTTGGGAATGGGCTGAGAAGAGAAAAGCCAGCATTTTTTTACTTTTAATTATGACTCTTTTCTGCAGTGCACTAAAGAAGAGCTTTGAAAAGAATGTGACGTCTTCCCTTGTGTGTGAATTCAAGATCTTACAGCTTTGTAATATCTTTTTTCCTGTCAAGTGCTGGATTTGGTTGACCTTTTGGATAATTCATTTTTGTTTGCTTTCAAATATTAAGAAAACACTCTCATATAACATTTTGTTTTCTTTAGGAGTTAAAGAGTGTCAGGAAAGTGATAAAAGTTAATGGGAAAAAGAAGAGCTCCAAATTCAGACATTTTTGTTTTACATCTCTTTTGGGTCAGGTAGCCCGAAGCTTACCTATTAAGATTATCTGTAAGAATACACTCAGCCTTTGGTGCAGTTTCCTTCCTCCTCCTTCTGTGTTTTAGCATTCCGTACCTCCTATGTGACATCTTTTTTCCTCCCTCTCCTCTTTAGGAAGTGGAGTGCCCTCCTTTTTGTCCCCTCTGCTTATGCTTGTCCAGTGGGGGCTGCTCTCTTTTGAGGATTCCAGGGGAGGCAGTGTGAGTGACAGGACACAGGTTGGAATGAGCAAGGTATGCTCATGAGGCATCATAGAGAACAGCCCGATTTGAAAATGATTCTTGTTGGGGCATTTTAAGAGACAAGAACAGGGAATAATTTTCATGTTATGTCTAGACGATCTGCCAGTGCATCTCACTAGATATACCATGTCCAGCTTAACATCCTCCTTCCTTCTCTGCCCCAAATTTAAAGATTTGGATTTTCACTATCTTCCAGTCTCTGGCACTCTTTTCCATGAATTTGTGGTGTGTGTCATGGTATAATAATAACAAACTTTGCCTGTTGTTTTCTGGTTGACTCTGAGTGCTCTTATTAATTATTACTTAATTTTATTCCTCCTTAACTCTTTCTTTTTAATCCCTGTGCTAGCCTCAGCATAAAAGAGGATCTAACACATACCTACACGTGCTATCACTGTTACCACCACCATAACTTTTGCTTTGGAATGGGAACAATTTAAGAAGTTAAAGCCAGGGGCCGCCCGGTGGCGCAGCGGTTTAGTTCGCGCTTGGCAGCCCAGGGTTCGCGAGTTCGGATCCCAGGCGCCTGCCGATGCACTGCCTGTCAGCCATGCTGTGGCGGCGTCCCATATAAAGTGGAGGAAGATGGGCACGGATGTTAGCCCAGGGCCAGTCTTCCTCAGCAAAAAGGGGAGGATTGGCGACGGATGTTAGCTCAGGGCTGGTCTTCCCCACAAAAAAAGAAAAAAAGAAGTTAAAGCCAGGGACTTCTCAGTATCCAGTCTGTATTTTCTATGTTATATACATTTTCTACATTAATGAATCCCCTTGAATTTAAGTTAAAATTTAAAGCATCCTGAATATTCATTTATTCATTCATACATATATTCAAAAAATATTTATTGTATACTGGGTGCTGGCATTATGTAGGTTCTGATTTACTCAGCCAAGTACAGAATTAGCTTCATAAATTCATTACAGACCATTCTGTTCTCCTTTTCTCTTTGGGCCTCTCAAGCATCCTATTCTGAGTCTTGGGTCAAAGACACCACAATACATAAAATAATCTGTCCCAATTCCTTAGTATCCTGGTCATCTATCTTACTACTGGACTTATGTTTACAATAGTATAATCTATAAGGCCTTAATATCAATAGACTGAAAACTTTCATATCTCTATCTTAGTCATGGCCCACACTTCAATTTTTTCTAATGAAATAATTCAAAACAAAGAGAAGAAGCATTAAATAATGGCTTGATGATGTTTATTGAATGCTCTTTATGTAGAGACAAAATATTGGCAACAACCAGCAGTCCAACTGTAAGGAAATGGTCAATTAAATAAAATATGGTAAATCTGCTTACAAGAACATTAAACAGCTGGTGCAATGAGAACTATGTGGAAAGATTATGCTACAGCATGGGAAAATGTTTATGATGTTGTCATAGCTCTGCTTCCCCAGTAAACAGACTCTGAGGTGGAGATTTCTGCTCAAGAATGCTATTGAATAGTGCCCTCAGGATCAATGACCCAACCAGGCAAACCACATTAGGGTTCAAGGCCTGAGAATAATCCTTTGTGGCTCACATCTTCACCCTCTGAGTCATCCTTTTTCATGAAAGGTAGCACATGTTTGCAGCTTCATAGTTTTACTAGACTGTTCCCTGTGAGGATGTGAAGACAGTAGGATGGGAGAAGGAGAAGTTGAACTGCTATTTAGATTCAGTCACAACAAATGTCTCAGCTGATCTCTTTGAAACTGCCGCCCACCAAGGTTAGAAAGCCTTGCCTTTGTATTACAGCTCACTACCTCCCAAACTCACCATCTTTGGATGCAGGCTGCCCTGGGATGGGACAGGATATTGGGCCAGGCAGCTCTCTTCAGATGAAGGCAATTCCCAGATGAAGACTCTAGAGTTGACAGCTTCAGACACTCCCAGCATCCACAGGAGATGAAATACTACATGAAAAGAAAAAATCCAAACATAAAGTGTTTTTGTGTATGTTATTACATTATGAATCTAACTATATAAAATATGTGTGGGTATGTACAAAAACTGGAAGGGAACACAGAAAAAATGAACACAGCTGTGTTACAAAAGTGAAAGAATTCATAAGAACATAACTCTTTCACTAAATTAACCATGAAACCAAACACATTGTGATTTACTTTGCAATAATGGAAGAACTAGGTGTATATTGCCTCCTTCTCTCCCAATTTTAAAAGATTCCTATTTTTGTTACCTCTTGCATGTCTCAGGCTTTTTCTTGTGTTCTATTTGTGGAATATGTCCAGTGTGGTATGCCAAACAGAGCTCTGTGTTCCTGTCAGATTTACTTTGAGATAGTAACACGTATGGATAGTTGCTCTGCTTAGGGTGCCTGTTTCAACCGTTCATCGGGTGGCCTCACCCATGGTGCAACAGAGGCAGTGGTTTTGCATTCAATCCCTACATGTGCCATTGATATTTTTTTTTTCACAGCTCTAAATTATTTCCCTACCCAACCCAACATCTTATATATGCATGGTCAGAGAGGAACTGGGTATGAAAAATGTGAATGGAACAAGGCAAATAAGTCAAATATGATACTGGAAAACAGTGTGAAGTGTACGCTCTAGGGAGGAGGAATGAATACAGACAGCTATTTTCCCAAGTTAGAACATATACACACAAAAGACTGTGACCCCGGCATAAAAGCATTTCACATTAGCTCCTCTTATCTGAAATAGACCTCCTATATCTCTACTGCTTTCTTGTTTCCTTCCAAATCATAACTTGTAATGTCCTTCTAAATCACAGATACTCTGTGTGTCTTTTTTCTCATGTACCCTTGCTTTTTATATCTATTTAAAATAGTTCTTTAGGGCTGCCTTTAATGAATTTTGAATTAGTTCTTTGAAAACATAAGATGAGAAGACAAAGGAGAGCATGAGAGCTGTTTTCAGGTACTTGAAAGGATTTCTGTGAGGAGAACAGGTAGATTTGTTCGAATCACCGCAGAGGATATAATAGAACTAGTTGACTAAAGTTACAAGAATAGATTTTTGCCTCAGTGGAAGAAGGAAGGAACTTTGTGACTACTAGAGATAGTCAGTATTGGAAGAGCAAGCTTCAGGAGCTCCTCATCATGGGTGGTGTTTAAGTAGAGGAAGGATGACTATCTATGAGGACCACTGTATTTTGAAGGTTGGACTGAATTACCAGTGAAATCCCAGTGCACTTGTTGCCTTCATGTATTGGAATTATGCAAAATGGTGTATCTACAAATTCTTTTTTAAATAAACATACATAATCGTGTATTGTCATCCTCCAGAAGTTTAAAAGTATTGAGATTGCATGCTTGTGAATGCTGTAAATGCTCTCATAAGCTACTGTAATAGCTACAGCATGGACACATGATGATGCACTAATTTCTGTCACACTTAAAATCTGATGCTATTTGGCTAATGAAATACATATTTTAGGCCTTTGGCTAAGTATTTATTTATTAACTAATTCAATAGGAAAGTTGTAAAAATTGTCAGGTTCCCATCAATTTTATTACTTTACCACAATACAACTTTTATTCCAAAAGTTAATCTTCTCTGTACAAATTGGGTAGAGGCACAGCTCCCAAGACTGGGTTGGAGCAGTTGAGGAGGGTGAATCACAATTTAGCCACTATAAAAAGCATAGCAATTAAAGAGGCATTAGCAGTGATTAACAGCTCTGAGGAAGCCCTCTGAGGATCCATCCTGGCGGAAACTATGCTCTCCCGCTGCCACTGTTTTGGCCTTAAGTTTGAATAGGGCCGGTCATCATCAGCAGAAGCCAGAATCCATATATTTGCATAGTAATTCCCTCCCCTACCTTCTTAGGCGGCGGGTGAAAGACTGGTAAAAAGGGCAGGTATGAGAAATGATGAGAAGCACATCTCTGTAGGGAGATTCCAAGGCCTGTGAGCCACTGCCGTATTTTCACAATGTGGCAGATTGCGTTTCAGAAGCAGGGTCCAGGTGTGGGTACAGGGCTGAGGCAGGTGCTCATGCAGCTCCTCTTTGTAATTAGCTCATGTCTATGCGTTCTTTGAGTCTGCACCACACTGCTGTGGGGCTGCTGGCTTAGTGTCTTCCACAGCAACGCGCCAGAGTGCTGGGGAGGAGGGCTGGAAAGTGCATTGGGCCTTCAGTCACCTGACAAGTGGCCAGCTCTGATAGCAAGCATGGCCCAGAGCCCTGATAAGGCTGCCTGATTATACATGTGCTGCCCTGAGTCTGTCCACTTCTTAGTTCTCACTTGTGGCTATTTGTTGGCAAAGGAACAAGAATTCATCAAATAATAAGCATTCACACCTATTAAATTAGTCATTTAGTATGACTTGCCCAGGCTTGTGTAAAAAGGCCTGCCAGCGAGTATTGAAGGGTACGCAAAACAGCAGTGGAAAACCTCATATATACACACATGTGAGAGTATATATACTATATGTATATTATCTAATATAATATTTTACATGGACATATGGTCAGTTGCACACAGCTGTGTGTATTTGTTCATTCATTAATTGATTTATTCTTTTATCTGTACATTCAAAAAATTCGCTACAGACAAGGTGCTGTGCCAGGGATTAGGGTTACAATAGTGGTCTTCATTTAGTTTCTCGAAAGCTCTGTGTTAATTTCTCTTCCAGGACCTTTGCATATATGTTTCTTTGGCTTGGAGTGGTTTTCTTTCCTCCCCTGTCTGCTCCTTTTTGGCTGCCTAGTTGACTTTTACTTGTCTTTCAGATATGTCACTTTTTAAAGGAAGCTTTCTTTCACCCAGTAGATTACATGAGGCCCCTATTATATGCTCTCAGGGTATTCTCCACTTATCGTCATAACGCCTATCAGCATATGTTTTCTTTGTATGGTTGTTGGATTATGTGTACAATTATTGGATTATTCTGTCTTTCACATAGCTCAGTAAGGGTAAGACTCATGTCTATTCTGATCATCATTACATCTCCAGTGCTCAGCAATGCGACTGATACAGAGCAGGTGTTCTAACTTTTTTTTAGATAAAGGGATGAATAAATGGTGACCACGACATAACTCTCGTCTTCAAAGAGGTTAGGTCTAGTTGAGAGGGTGGACAAGCCAGCAGCTGTTGTGTGATAAATGTAGGATGAGAGTACTCACAAAGTGCTTTGGACATCAAGAAAGTAGAGGCATCTGTCTCAGTCTTGGAGTGTCAAGGAACGCATTCTGGAGGAATTTAGGTGTAAAGATCTGCAAGATGAATCTAAGCAGATAACTAGCTAAGTGGGTTAGGCAGGAGAACAGAATTCTATTAAAACAAAACATAAAACTACCATGTACAGAAGCCTGTAAGGGAGAGAGAGATTGTTGAGCATGTTCAGGAAACTCCAAGTAGTTCATAATGGCTTGTGCAGAGATGTGAAGTGGGGAAATTGGGAGAGATGATGATGGGCCCGTGAGTAGATGCTGAATCAAACCCTGCAGAGTTTGGGACTTATTCTGAAGGCAAAGGATAATCATTGGAGGGCTTTAGGCAGAGAAATGATATGATGACATTTATGATTTCAAAAGAGTGTATAGAGAATGGATTGCAGAGAGATTAGGAAGCAGAAAAATTAGTAAGGAGGCTGTCGAAATAATTCTAGACTATTGATCATCGTGGCCTAAAACAAAGTAGAGGTATTTATGATAGAAACTAGCAGAATGTCAGGGAAGATGCATCACACACGCGCATGCGCGCGCACACACACACACACACACATTTATATTTTTACTAAAATAAAATTGTATTCTATACATTATTCTGACAGTTATAACTTAGCTTTATATCATACAAAATCAAATGTATCTTGATGTCTCTTTTGTATGTTTGTTTGCCAGTTTTCGTTAAGGCATACATGTGATCTCCTAGATTTTCTTCTAAAATATTTATTGTGTTTTCTTTTACATTTTAAACTTTTAATTGATCTGGAATTTGATTTTGTTTGTGATATGAGATGAGATTTAATTTTATTGTTTTCCAGATGTCTAGTGCCATTTATTAAATAAACCATTCTTTTCCTGTTGAATTGAATACTCTTTTGTAATATATTAAAATTTCTCATATTTTAAATCTTAAAAAAAGACTTAGTTCTGAATTCTCTATTCGGACCCCAACAATTGTTTTATTTGTTCCTATGGAAATAAAAAATTTAATTACAGTGCATTTTATTTATTCTAATATTTGTTTCCAATAGTCTTCCTATTCAAGAATTTGGGGGCTATTCTAAGCAGTTACTCTTTCATATGAATCTTAAAATTACTGTATTGACCTGAGGTCTTGTTGAGACTATAATTAGAAATGCATTAAATTTATATATTAATTTTGGGAGAATTGAAAGTATTATAAAATAAGGTCACTGTATCCTAAAAATTGGAATATTTTTCCATTTGTTTGCTTTTTGTTTTCTGTGTTAAGATTTTATAGTTTTCTTAATATAAGTTCTTTGCCTTTCTTATTAAGTGTATACTTATTAAATGTATGACTTTATATTTTTCATTGCTATTCTGAATAGAATATTTTCCCCGTTTCTACTTCTAGATCCTTAATGCTAATATAGAGAAAAGCTATTAATTCTTTCTATATTTATTTTATATTCAGCTATTTACCATGTTTTCTAATTAATTCTAGTAGTTTTTTTAAATTAAATGTATGTTGTAAATGTTTTGAGCATCAAAAAACGAAAGAAGGGGCCAGCCCGGTGGCGTAGTGGTTAAGTTCTCTGTCTAACTCATTTTGCTTAGCATAATAACCTTAAGGTTCATCCAAGTTGTTGCACATGGTAAGATTTCATCTTTTTTTAATGGCTGAGTAGTATTCCCTTGGGTATATATACCACATGTTCTGTATCTGTTCATCCATTGATAGGCACTTAGGTTGTTTCCAAGTCTTGGCTATTGTGAATAATAGCAATGATGAGTAATATGCAATGAACATAGGGGTGCAGGTATCTTTTTGTGTTCTCATTTTCCTGTTCTTTGGGTAAATACCCAGAAGTGGAATAGCTGAATCATATAGTAGTTCTATCCTTAATTTTTTGAGGAATCTCTGTACTGTTCTCCATAGTGGCTGCACCGGTTTACATTCCCACCAGCAGTGTACGAGAGTTCTCTTTTCTCCACGTCCTCTCTAACACTTGTTATTTCTTATCTTGTTAATTACAGCCACTCTGATGGGCATGAGGTGATACCTCATTGTAATTTTGACTTGCATTTCCCTAATAATTAGTGGTGTTGGACATCTTTTTATGTGCCTGTTGGCCATCTGTATATATTTGGAAAACTGTTCAGATCCTTTGCCCGTTTTTTAATTGGGTTGTTTGTTTTTTTGTTGTTGAGTTGTATGAGTTTTTTATAAATTTTGGATATTAACTCCTTATGAGATATATGGTTTGGAAATATCTTCTCCCAATTGTTAGGTTGTATTTTAATTTTATTGATGATTTTCTTTGCTGTGCAGGAGCTTTTTAGTTTGATGTAGTCCCATTTGTTTATTTTTTCTTCTTTTTCCCTTTCTGGTGAGACATGCTATTCAAAAAGATATTGCTAAGACTGATGTTGAAGAGTATACTGCATATGTTTTCTTTTGGAGTTTAATGGTTTCAGGTCTAACACTCAAGTCTTTAATCCATTTTGAGTTAATTTTTGTGTGTGGTGGAAGATAATGGTCTACTTTCATTCTTTTGCAAGTGGCTGTCCAGTTTTCCCAGCACTATTTATTGAAGAGACTTTCCTTTCACCATTGTATGTTCTTGGTTCCCTTGTCGAAAACTAGCTGTCTATAGATGTGTGTGTTTATATCTGGGCTCTCGATTCTGTTCCATTGATCTGTGTGTCTGTTTTTGTGGCTGTGCCAGGCTGTTTTGATTATTATAGCTGTGTAGTATATTTTGAAATCAGGGAGGGTGATATCTCCACCTTTGTTCTTTTTTGTCAGGATTGCTTTAGCTATTCAGGGTCTTTTGTTTCTCCATATAAATTTTAGGATTCTTTGTTCTATTTCCATGAGAAATATCATTGGAAGTTTGACAGGGATTACATTGAATCTGTAGATTGCTTTTGAAGTATGGACATTTTAACTATGTTAATTCTTCCAATTCATGAGCACAGACTATCTTTCCATTTCTTTGTGTCTTCTATTTCTTTCAACAGTGTTTTATAGTTTTCAGTGTACAGATCTTTCACCTCTTTGGTTAAATTTATTCCTAGATATTTTATTCTTTTTGTTGCAGTTGTAGATGGGATTGTATTCTTTATTTTATTCTTTTTGTTGTGATTGTAAATGGGATTGTATTCTTAATTTCTCTTCTATTTTGTTGTTAGTGTATAGAAACACAACTGATTTTTGTATGTTGATTTTGTGCACTACAACTTTACCGTATTCATTTATTACTTCTAATAATTTTTTGGTGGATTCTTTAGGATTTTCTATATGTAAAACCATGCATCTGTGAACAGTGACAGTTTTACTTCTTCCTTTCCAGTGCTGATAGATTTTCTATTATTGAACTCCTTTTTATATAATAGAAATACTACTTGGTCATATGTAGTATTCTTTTATAATTTGCTGGATTCTATTTGCTACTATTTTAGCAAATATTCATAAGAGAAATTGCTCTTAGATACTATATCAAGTTTTGGCATTAAACCTATGTGAGCTTAATGTGATCTACAAAATTTTTACTTAAAAATATATTATGGGAATTTTGTGGCTAACTACTTAAGCAATTTAAAAAATTTCTTCATGTGCATGTAAGCACATATGCATATGTGTATACACACATACACATATATGTACATATGCATATATGTGATTTGAATTTGTTGCTTTTGTTATTGTTTTATGTATTTGTTTATTTATTTTTGGTGAGGAAGATTGGCCCTGTTGCGAGTTTGTCAGTAGTCCACATATATTATTCCACCATCGTCTAGCTTCCAGTGTTGCAGATGAGAATAACAATTGTTTAAAAAATATTTTTGAAAATTACTTGTTCTTTCTTGCAACTTAAAAGATTTTCCTCTCTATCTCTGTATTTAGGAATTTAACCCAATGTACCTAGATATCTGTGTGTGTGTGTGTGTGTGCATGCGCGTGCATGTGTTCTTAACAATCCTGGCGGGAACGTATGCCTTTTCCATCAGTAGATTCAGAATTTTCTTCAGTTCAGGGGGAAATTCTCTCAATTATTATTTTAATTATAGCCCTTTCTCCATTGGTTCCTTTTTCTCATTCTGTTTTTAGAGATTGTACTTTTCATGAGTTGTCCTACTGAATCTGTTTACAGTCACCAGAAGGATCACAGATAAATATCTATAATACAAGGGAGTATATGCTATTTTATAAGAAAGGCACAGAGATGTGCTTTGCTATTTGAAAGGAAGGAGTAACAACTGATAATGTTGGAGTATACTTTTATGATGCTCTACTTTTTAGGTGTAGCTTCTGAGTGAAAAAAGTATTCCACAGTACTCAGGATTTGGTTTCATCTCTATTATGCCACATTTCTCACTGTTAAAATTTATATCCTGTGTATATTTTAAAGCATACCTTAGCATATTCACAAAATTACAAACTGTAAACTTAACATCACAAATATTTTTGTGCCTGAAGCAGTTACTATGCTTCAGATAATAACTATTTCTTTGGGTATTCAAGAATTAATCTTAAATATGTTTGAAGGTTTCTTTTATTGCTATGCTTAGCAAATTCTTTGTTAGCTCTAAGATACTAAAAACCTGTTTTTTTGAATCTGAATATGTGCCCCATTATCTTTAAGTATATAATAAAATTTAAAAATATTAAGAACAGTTAATTTAGTTTACCTACACTTAAAAGTAATATATGACATATGCTGTGTTCTTTTTTGGAGAAGGACACAGATGCCACAAATGCAATAAAAGGAGGAGAATTATTTGCCTCTGAAATGGTAGAAAATCAGTTTAACCCTTCATAGATCAAGAGCAAAATTGATAAGGATCTTTCTTTTTACTATTATCCCAACAGTTTTACTTACTGAACTATAAAGTACTCTGAAACTACAAAGGTTTTATCTTACTCCACCAAGATTCGAATGAGACTGTGTCCATAGATCAGATTCAAAGCAGTTTCCCTTAAAATCTGGGCAGTGGGATTTCTTTTCAGCCTTTCTTTTTTGTTATTATTTCGACATATGTAGTATTTACCCTTAAATCTCCTCTGGGAGGCAGAGACCAGCTTCAGTCATTTCTTTGACATGACACTAGAAGAATATTTTTATAAAAGTATTAGTTTTTACTGAGAGGAAATATTAGTTTTCACGCTCCTCAACCCATTATACTCAGTCTTCTGTCTCCACCCGTCCACTGAAATTGCTCTGTCACAGGTTCCCAAAGTTTTGACTAATTGAATTTACAGTTTTCTGACCTTACCTTACTTGACCTTGCTGTGGCATTTGACAGCTGTTGACTGCTCCGGTGACTCCTTTCTGTTGACTTCAGTGATGCATTAATTCATTCAACATCCAGCTAATATTTATTGAGCACCTACTCAGTGCCAGGCAGAATAGACGTATTGATGATATAACAGTGAGCAAGACATGCATCTTCCCCCCATGCAGATGTTTAGTCTTTTGATACTGTGCTTATTACACAAGATTTAGTATTAGATTTCATTTCAAGACCTGCCTGTGCTACCTACAGTTGTGTGAACATGGGCAAATTTCTTAACACTCCTCACCTGTAAAATGAGGACAGTTAAAAATATCTACTTGATAGGAATTTTTAAAAGTATTAAATGAAGTAATCTTTGGCACACTACTTGGCACTCTTGTTTCCGTTCTTACCAGGACCGCCTAATTCAGTCGATATAATCTTCTTTTAAAGACATCACAGCATCTTTCAGGCTGGTATCTTTGACTCTGGTCTTGGCACCCTTAGTCCACCTTCTACACTGCTGATTAAATAATAGCTTACCCACCACCACTACTCCCCAGCTGTTATACATTTATTACTTGCCGTTGCCTGACCACGCCAGGCTCTTCCACCTTCCTCTTCATCCGTACTTCATTACTGTCCATCTGCTGAGTGCTCGTTCCTTCCTAATTGGCCTTTTGAACACTTACTTTTTCTTAAAATCTCTTTTCAAACATTATCACTCTGAGGAGAGAGTCAGATATTCTATTTTCCATACCTCCATGGTACTCTTGTATGCCTCTGTTATAGCTGTCACCTTGTAATTTAATTATCTGTAGGGGTCCATGCGAGAAAAGAAGGTGTCTAATTGTCTGGGCATCCTTAGATGTGGCACAACTGTAGCTTTAAAAGCTTGATTGTATTTATCAAACAAATACTTAAATGAATGTTTAGTTTCTATGAATGAATGCTTAGTCTCCATGTGCCAGGCATTATGCTAGTGACTGGTATGCAGACATAAATAGGATAAAGTCCTTGTCCTCAAGAAGTGCACAGTGTGAAGTGGATAGATAGCAGATGAGAGACAAAAGATCCATGTCATGAATGAACAGACTATTTCATTTACACCTAAAGGATGTCAGCATTTAGGCCAGTCTTTTTTTTTTTTCTTAAGAGGTGAATTAATAGTACTTTAAAATTCTAACTTTTAACTTACCTGTTAATGAGAGCAGTTTTGCCTCTTGAGGAAATGTATTCTTATAGACCCAAATGTCAAGCTGTCATAGCGTCTGGTGATATGAGGAAATGAACATTGTCTATATGTTTCAAGTGATTTGCTGTACGTAGGGAGTTTGCATCAATCGTAGGTGGAACCTTGGGAGTGAGAATTGCACCAATTGTCTAAGCTGAACTACTTTCTCAATTTTGAGATAAAGTTTAAGGTGGAAGTCTTGGCTATTGATTCATAGCCTTTTGCAAAAGTTGAAGTGATCTTTCCTTGGTTTTAATCTTTCAAACTCTAAGAATTTTTCTTCTTTTCTGATCTTATACAGTTTAACAATTGTGAGAACAAAAAAATCTATATTAGTTAATTGAATGTTGTGGTTTATGTAGACTTACCATGCATAGTATTTGAGTATAATATTCAAAATAATTCAGTTTTTCTTTATTGATATAAGTCACTTTAGTATGCTGGTAGGCCTTAGTGTTATCAATTGAGAATTAACAATCATTGTACCTTAAGAAGAGAAGTGCTTTTTAAAGCAGCAAGGGTTTCTAGATAGGATGCTGTACTCACAGAATAGTTTTTATTTTGTCACCTCTGGTGAATTTACTTATTTGTTATTTTCTGGATAATTATTTGGGATTCTGGCGTTGGAAATTGAACATAAGCTTACTGTATTATATTAATATCTGTGTTCTTAATAACTGAGTGCATTCTTAATTTTATTAAAAATGCAAGTTAGAAGATTCTAAATTTAGATTTTAATAAGCATTTCACAATTAAAAAATTTAATAGCCACAAAGAACATTGTCTTTGAGGGGACATAAATTTAATCTGTATGTATTAGAACTTTTACATTACAATATAGTGACGATAATGTAAGGATTTGGCATAGAAAG
This sequence comes from Tapirus indicus, assembly GCA_031878705.1. Lineage (NCBI taxonomy): Eukaryota > Metazoa > Chordata > Mammalia > Perissodactyla > Tapiridae > Tapirus > Tapirus indicus. Next base: position 56,191,353 of record CM062924.1, on the reverse strand, counting down.
TTTTAGTGAAGGAATTTTCAGACAGATGGTAATCAAACCAGGAAAATATGCTTTACAAGCTAAGAGAGAAGAGAGATTTAGGAGGGAGAGATGATCAATAGTGTGAAATTAAGGGACTCTTTTTCACTTAGATTTTCTACTTTTTTTCATTTCATGTTGATTTTAAGGACTTTGTCAAACTGACCTCTTAACTTAGCTACTACAATGTTTAGACTCTATAGTTAGCTTTCAAAAAAATATTTGATGTGTTTGGACTCTGTTTTTTAAATAATGTTGTTGACTCTGTTTTATTTCCTCACTCTGGATGGAGAGAACCCTTAGGGAATAATAAAGGTAGGAACAGCAAACTAAGCCCTAAACAGCCTAGACTGCTTTGCAGTCTAACAGGACACTAGCGAAGTCACCTGTCTTTTCCCAGTCTTGCCTGATTTCCAGGACCTCCTTATAAGATGGAACAGACAAAACAAGAAAATATGAATATGTAAACTACATGTGTTGATTTCAGTCAAAGTCAAAGTCAAAGGAGAAGCAATAGAGTGACTCTGTGTAGAAGCTTTCTTTAGCATACAGACTCAACTCTTTTATTGTGTTGTATTCTTCTTTGGACAGTAAGTTCCCTCCATATTTTTCCTCAGAAAGGGTGAATCTAACTAGGTTACATGTGACTCTGCTTCTAATTACTATAGAATGCATTGTGCACGTGTGCGTGTGTATGTATGTATGTGTTTATCATTATAATTCCATTACTATAAGGTAGAATTCCTTGGGCTATGGCATCTGGAAATGAATATGAACTAGAAAACTTAACACAGACCTTTAACTCTGTCTGGTCAGATTCCTTTCCATTTTTTGCTGCTCTCGTTTTTTGGGTAAAAGAAAGAATGCAAATCATTCCACAGTTTTCATTCCTTATTTTGTCTTTCTCTCCCTGGGGTCTAGCTGACCTGCATGACTGCCTCTGAGGTTACTAAATTAAGTTCTTCTGTTTACACTAGATAACCTGATACCTTTCCCCACTCATGTACCATAGATTCCCTCTGGTTGATATTTCCCACTTAATAAATGAATTTTTGTCCCCTCTAATGTTGAGGAAAATCATTAAGAAAAAGATATTATTTGTGATGATTACAGCAAATGGAGTAGGGTATTGGAAAGAAAAGTGAACAGCTAGATCAGCAGCATTTAAAAAGTTCATGCTTCAAGGGTTGGGGGGAGGGAGGAATGAGTAGGTGGAGCACAGAGGATTTTTAGGGCAGTGAAACTACTCTGTATGATATTATAATGGTGGACACTTGTCATTATACATTTGTCAAAACCCAAAGATGTACACCAAGAGTGAACCCTAATGTAAACTAAGAACTTTGGGTGATAATGTTGTGTCAACGTAGGTTCATTGAGTATAACAAATGTACCACTGTAGTGCACGATGTCCATAGTGGAGGGGGGTTGTGTGTATGGGGACAGGGGGCATATGGAAAATATCATTACATTCTGCTCAATTTTGCTGTGAATCTAAAACTGCTCTAAAAAATAAAATCTATTTAGGGGCCGGCCAGGTGGCGCAGTGGTTTAGTTCATGCTTGGCAGCCCGGGGTTCGCCGGTTTGGATCCCAGGCGCCTGCCGACGCACTTCTTGTCAGCTATGCCCTGGCGGCATCCCATATAAAGTAGAGGAAGATGGGCACAGATGTTAGCCCAGGGCCAGTCTTCCTCAGCAAAAAGAGGAGGACTGGCAATGGATGTTAGCTCAGGGCTGGTCTTCCTCACACACACACACACACAAAATCTATTTAAAAATAAACAAACCAATGAAAAAGTTCATGCTCATTGACATCCAGAGATGAACTGAAATTTACTTTCCCTGACTCAAAATGAATGAATTAACTGATATGGGAAATTTGTGGACCCAAGGGAAATACCTCTCTTGCTTCACTCACTAGCCATCTCATTTGATAAGCATTAAAAATGCTATAAATTCAATTACTTATATTACACTTTACTAACATTTGCTTCCCATTTACTTCTAGGTTTGAAGTTTGGGGAAATTCAAGAAAGATTTGGTGAGGAGTTCTTTAATATATGCTTTGATGAGAATGAGAGAGTCCTTCGAGCTGTAGGTGGCACGTTACAGGACTTTTTTAATGGCTTTGATGCTTTGTTGGAACACATTAGAACTTCTTTTGGAAAACAGGCCACTCTGGAGTCACCATCATTCCTATGCAAAGAGCTCCCTGAAGGTACTCTTATGCTCCACTACTTCCACCCTCATCATATTGTGGGGTTTGCAATGCTGGGGATGATTAAGGCTGCAGGAAAGAAGATCTATCGGCTGGATGTGGAAGTGGAACAGATTGCAAATGAGAAACTGTGCTCTGATGGTTCAAACCCAGGCAATTGTAGCTGTCTTACTTTCCTTATCAAAGAATGTGAAAATACTAATATCACGAAGAACCTTCCACAGGGAACCTCCCAAGTTCCTGCGGACCTCAGAATTAGCATCAACACCTTCTGCAGAGCCTTCCCTTTCCACTTGATGTTTGACCCCCACATGTCAGTTCTACAGCTGGGGGAAGGCCTAAGGAAGCAACTCCGATGCGACACTCACAAAGTGCTCAAGTTTGGGGACTGCTTCGAGATCGTTTCTCCAAAAGTTAATGCCACCTTCGAAAGGGTCCTGCTGAGACTGTCCACCCCATTTGTGATTAGGACCAAGCCTGAGGCTTCTAGCACTGAAAATAAAGACAAGGTAAGTGGCCATGGACTTGAGATGGGTGATGGGAACTAGAAGAGTGTGTAATTATTTCAGTAAATTACATGCTGGCTGTACTTGTAATTATTTAGGCAAGAGAGCTTAAAGTGCCATTTAGAAAATTACTGGTCCCTGGATGTATGTAAAAAGATTTGGCCCTATTCCCAGCCATTTTGCATAGTGTCTGCCTCTTCCATTAATTTATTTCAGCATATAAAAAAGAAGACATTTATTAATACTAGCCATAGTAATTACAAAAATGATAGGACTCACTAAAAACCTGATACTGTAAACCCATGAGTATTTCCACCAGTTGAAGTCAAACTGGGAGAGAAATGCTAAGACTAATTTCAATATTGGGGGATTTGCTTGTCTTATCCTTAAATAAATATAGGTAAGAAGCAGCTAAACTTTGAATATGTTCTGGTCTAAATTTCATAATCTAGGAACATCTGGTTTACATTCTATTTTTATCTTTATATGCAGAATAATGTATTTTCTAAAAGTTGGAAATTAAGTGACTATCTCAAGACTTCTCTTCTAATTAAGTTTTAATATTGAAATAGAGACTCATTTCTTTAGAACATGTTCATTTCTTGAGAGACTACAGTGAACACTCGAAACCTTTATTGTGAATTTCTTTGAATCCCTTTGGGGAAAATCTGGGTTATAAATTGTAAATAAATGATGAAAAGACAACAGAAATAAATGTTAAAGTAGTTGAGTTTAAACAAACATATTCCCTCAGGTAAAATATTTTTTAGAAAAAAAAACATTAAAATAAATAATACAATGTAAAGAAAAACCAGCCATGGCTATTTTAAATTTGACAATATACTTTCAGTGATGAAAGGGAAAAATAATGTTAATTTCCAGAGTAGACATTTGAATGTACCTTCAGTTTCCAGTAGAGCTTCTTTTCAATATTTTGTATCAAGATAAATAAAGTTCTTTTAGGCTATTCAGTTTGTTCTCAAGCATTTTGGGAAAGCTGTCAGCTTTAGAAATGAACAGGTTGCTCTGGGCTAAAGGAAGGAAGAGTTGCAGAAACAAAAACTCAGTGAATGAATAATCTACACATATTCTAGAGTGCCTACAATAATAAATTAAATAAATGAGGAAATAGCCTCCTGAAAGCAGAGCCAAAGACTTTTTTGAGAATTTCATACAGCATTAGTTTCATAATTGATTAATTTTTATAATTTTGAAATTAAATGGAAAAAATTTAAACAAAATATTTGAGAAAGATGGAATGATGCACATTTATTCAGTATGATTGAATCAGGTGATTTAGGAAAATCATTCAATAATGTTTTCATTGTGTAAATTCAGTGACTTGAAAACATTTAAGGATAAACCTGAAGATTCCAATTTGACACATTTGGATATTTTAGTCTGAATGAATTATTATTCCTGTTTGATTATACATGATATTTTAAATAATATTTTTCAAATGTGCATATTTTATTTATATATGTATATATGTTCATATATATACACATTCAATAATTGCTACCCATTTTGAAGCTCTTTAGAATGGAAGAAAGTTGTTAAATGTGTATTTCTGTCCATATCTGTAGTTGCTTTAAAACTGGAATTATTCTATCTTTTTAATTTAGGGAATATTAAAACTGTCAGTTCTGTTTTATGGAAGTACAATATTTGGCTCAGAGGGTTTGAAGCATTTTTGGCCTTTAGAATTGAAGTTAATATTTGTGAAAATGTGCCTGAAGTAGAATATATTATTATCAATGTTAATTACTTTATATATCTTGTATATTTGAGAAAATTAATTTAATTTAAAGTTACTGCTTCAGATTTTTTACCCTATATTTCATCTGGCTTGTATTTCTATTTAACTTGTATACCAGGGTAAGAAATAGACATAATGAAATGATGACTCAAATGTCAAGGCCCCCTGCCAATTCCAATAATAAGGAACTGTGCTCATTGAGAAGATGCAATTATAATTTAAACATGTTAGTGGCAGTTTAAAAATAAAGCAATAGGCAGGATTTTTAGTTAGAATAAGGATAGCAATCTTCTCATCCTTATGTTTACATTTCTTCTTATTCACCAGGGTTTGCCAGAATGGGACATTTGGGAGGCAACAGTTGGCCCAAATTGAAACTATAGTCAATAAAGTTGTGGCATGGAGTATTAACCAGATAAACAACATTTTTGAATTATTATGTTGCCAAATTCCAAATCTGTAGTTTTTTTTTTTTTTTTTTTTTTGTGAGGAAGACCAGCCCTGAGCTAACATCCGTTGCTAATCCTCCTCTTTTTGCTGAAGAAGACTGGCCCTGGGCTAACATCCGTGCCCATCTTCCTCCACTTTATATGGGACGCCACCACGGCATGGCTGACAAGCAGTGCGTCGGCGGGCGCCTGGGATCCGAACCGGCAAACCCTGGGCTGCCAAGCGCGGACGAAACCGCTACGCCACCTGGCGGCCCCCCAAATCTGTAGTTTTTTAAAACATGGAAAGAAGAAAAAAAGTCAGGATTAAAAATTATGATTCTGTTGATAAATTTGACCTCGATATTCATTATTTTCCCCATCATAGCTGTTCTTGGTAATAAATAACTCCATGTTGTCTGAAGTTTCTAATTTTTTAGTGGGCTTTGGTAAGAAACTTCTATTTTTAAATAATTTAGAATATTTATTCCTTAGTCAAACAGTGAAGGCTTTCATGATAATTTAACTAATTTGGCTATGTACTTAATACTAATGAACCACCACTCCCGTGGTCAAAAAAAGATAAAAAACAACAAAAAACAAGAGCTAATCATACAGCTGAATGACAGTAAATCATTTGCAGGATGAACTGTGGTGCTTTTGCTAAACCATGATCTTTGTCATTTTGTGTTGTCAGTCAGTAGTTAGCTGCGTGACTAGAGGTAGAACATGCTTGTGAGCAATTTGGTGAGACAGTAGTGAAACAGAAAGCCATCATCATAGTTTCAGAGAATTAGCATCTTGATTTGCAGTAATGACTTATAAAGACATAAGGGATGGTTACCTGAAGCAAGAATGTCACAGAGAGGCATCTGAGGAAGTAATTGGTGGCAGGCTTCAATTCAACAGAGTTTTGAGGTCTGAAGGCACTCTTCCAGATGGCTTGACCAAGTTTTAATTCCCATTATTTGGTTCTCTCTACATCTTCCCTAAGTGATCATCCATGTCTCACATAGTCTTCTCTATTTTCTTTTTTCCCCATATGGCATTCCTATGTTTTCATCTTTCCTTAAGCTCAACTTCCTTTCCATCATCTTCTTTCCTCATAAGATGTCAAGCATTAAATATGAATGAATTATTTAAAAAAAAGGATTCAGCATCAGGAATTAAGACTGAATTGGGAATCCATATTGATTTGTGTTGTGTATCTTTGAGGTAATTCAAATCTAATATTGTTCTGAGAATTTGTAAGTTTATCACATAGATCTTTTGAGGCATTTTGGTGAGTTCAAGAAGAAATTTATTGCAGTCTAATATGCAGTTTAGGGGTTAACATTTAGTCATATAAACCTAACTCATTGACTTAGATTTCAAAGCTTCTTTGTATGGAGGGAACCATGCTTGTAGATAGGGCTGTTAGAAATGAGAGTAATGGCACATATCTTCCTTCTCTGCATTGTAAGGTCATGATGTGGGGGGGAGGTGGCAACAGACTGGGAGAGAGGTGTCTCTGACAATCATAATCTTAGTGAATCTCTATAGTTTCTGAGCCTCAGATTGATTCATTTGGAAATTAAGGAATCTAGACTAATATTAGTCTTTTTACTTCTTTAAAAGTCATCCTTAACATATATAAATTTATATGAGGTCAGCTGATCATGAAGCTTGCTATCATCTCTATGATTCAATGAATTCAGATGCATTTTTATTTATTTATTTTGTGAGGAAGACCAGCCCTGAGCTAACATCCATTGCCAATCCTCCTCATTTTTTGCTGAGGAAGACTGGCCCTGGGCTAACATCCGTGCCCATCTTCCTCTACTTTATATGGGACACCGCCACAGCATGGTTGACAAGCAGTGCGTTGGTGGGCGCCAGGATCCGAACCCACGAACCTCTGGGCTGCCAAAGCATAAACTAAACTGCTGCGCCACCGGGCCAGCTCCCCAAGTTGCATTTTTAAACAGAGGCAGAGGGGAATCTGACTTTTCAACTATAAAGAGCTCATCCTATTATCAAGACTAAGTTAAAATAATTCTCTGACAGCTTAGGCTGCCTACCTCAGAAAGTTATTTGTGAAGATTAAATGACATAATCCATGTAAAATTCTTATTATTTCTTCAACCCCAGGGTTAAGTGTTGAATAAATGTTCATTATTATTACTTCTACCACTAATATTAGTGTTGTTCTTTTCCACTTTAACATTCTTCCTATCCATTCTCCCCCTCACTTCTTCCCTTATAGAAGCAAGTACTGGAGTTCAGCAGGTTTAATAATTTTAGAGAAATCAAGCCCACTTTACATCTTCACAAAATATGACTTGGGCCCTGCTTCTTGTCTCCTTAATAAAGACTAGAAGACCACCAGTCACATATTCTATAGGAGCTCTGTTTGGATCTTTTTATTTATAGACTATCATTGTTTTAAAATCCGTAGTCTCCTTTTCAGATTCACTAAGGTTTGGAACCAAGTTTCTGTTACCTGTGTCTACTAATATCTTTTGTGTTCACTTGTTATAGCACTTTGCTGTGCCAGTGGCTTCCAAAATAAAACAACTGGTTAACTTAGGCACAGCCTGAAACAGCAATGGATTTTGAGAAACAATAAATGAGTTCTTTTGACATTTTTTCTTAGTAGCAACGCTTCAAAGAACTTTAATAACATTGTGGAAGGAGTCCATCATTTGAAATACATCATCCCTATGACAGAGCAATAGCATTGTTATTCATCTTCACTTTTGTTCTCAGGTTGGAACTGAGGAAAAGCATAACAACACCACATTTCTTTTTCAATCCCGAGAAACATCCTCACATTTGTCTTATTAATTAGAAGCTGCAAAACAAATGCTGGGAAACAATTTTCAAAGAATAAAGGAAGAATGAACCTCTGATTTTCTGTGGTCAAATCAGTTTCCAAAATGTTCTTTTCTCTTTTTAGACACATGCCCATTTTTTTCTGACATGATGATTGAAAAGTTTAAAATATGTTTATTGATCTTACCATACCATAATGACACTGTTGAAAGACAAGTTTTCTCTGGCTGTCAAAAATACGTTATTTGACTTCAACTTAAATTTAATTTAATTTGGGAAAATGTGAGCATTCCTTCTCTGTTCAGATCATAATATTCTACTAGAGAATTTCAAATACTGAATAATAATTTTAGTGATGGACAAAATGACATTAAAGCTTTCTCTATAAATCAGCATTATAGAACACGCACATAACTTTGTTCAGAATTATCTGGAGTTTTCTTTACTCTTGTAATTGTAAATGAAATCTTTAATTTTATTTTTTGTGCTGTTCATTTTTCTCTAGGACTGCTCCCTGACCGTAAATTGCCTTTTAAAGTAGGTTAGATAAATTGAGATTCTGATGCAGATATTATTGAGGTTCATCGTGGCGCTCTCTCTCTCTCAATTTTTTTTAATGCTCTAATGTTAAAACTACTGTACAGTGAGTGCTGTGTTGCTGTATAGTTACTTTATTCTGGATAGTCAGAGGACACAGTAGGTGATTACATGGTGAAGGATACAGTCACGGCTTCTCCATATTCGCGGTTTCTGCAAGCGTGGATTCAACAAACTGCGCTGATGGAGAGGCCTATGATGGTTGCCTCTGGGCTGAACACGTAAGACTTTTCCCCTTGTCATTAGTCCCTAAACAATACAGTATAACAACCATTGACATAGTGTTAGGTATTATAAGTAATCTATTGATGATTTAAAGTATACAGAAGGATGTGCATAGTAGGTTTTACGCAAAAACTGTGCCATTTTATGTAAGGGGCTTGAGCATCCAGGGATTTCGGTATTTGCCGAGGCGGGGAGGGGGGGCCTGGAACCAATCCCCTGTGGATACTGAGGGATGACTGTATATTCCTTACAGTGATCCTCGTGCTTAAAGTGCACATTTTGCCATGTTTTTATTTTTGTTAGCAGGAAAAATTGCAGCCGGAAAGGAGGTGCCTCCTACTGGAGATCAGCCATTATACTTCTAGTGTTGTTGGTTGTAAGAGGGGGGAGGGAATTAGACTTTTTAATTAAAAATTTCTCAGAATCTTTCTTTAATTTCTCCTTTTGTTTTTAACTTAGAATCATAGCTTTTAGACTCAGTAAATTAAAAGCTGAAGAGATGTTTTGAACCCATTGTCTACCTCCCAATTTTTATTGGTGCTCTTTATTCACATTAACATTTTTTTGTAAGGATACAGTGCAATGATTTTTGGTAAATGTATATAATTGTGAAACTATCACAATACAGTTTTAGAAAACTTTGTCACCCCCAAAATTTCCTGTGCCCATTTGCAGTCAATACCTGCTCTACTCCCAATGCCAGGCACCCACTGGCTTACTTTCATCTCTATAGAATTGTCTTTTCTAGACATTTCTTGTAAATGTAATCATACAAATATGTACCATTTTTTTTTGTCTGGCATAGTGTTTTTGAGATTTATCCATGTTGTAGAATGTATGAGCAATTTGTTCATTTTTAGTATTGAACAGTATTTCATTACATAGATATACCACAGCTTGTTCACCCATTCATCAGTTGATGGACACTGGACTATTTTCAGATTTGGGCTATTATGAGTAAGTTGCAATGAACATTTGCATATACGAGTTTGTGTTGGATACATTTCCATTTCTTTTGGACAAATTCCTAGGTGAATAAGTGCTGTGTTATATGGTGAGTATATGTTTAACTTTTTAAAGAAATCGCCTCACTGTTTAACAAACAGGCTATGCCCTTTCATGTTTGACCAGCAAAGTATGAGGGTTCAAGTTTCTTTACATCCTTACCAACACTTTGTATCGTCGCTCTTTTTTGAACATAACCATCCTTGTGCATGCAGAGTAGTATCTTGTGTTTTAATGTACATTTTCCCAATGACTAATGATATTAAGCATCTTTTTTTGTGCTTATTAGCCATTGGTATAATTTCTTTGGTTAAATGACTAGTCAAATGTTTTGCCCATATTTATTGTGTTGTCTTCCTATTATTGAATTGTATTTTTTAAAAATATATACATTCTGGATATTATATTGACTTCAAAAGATACTGTCTTTTGAAGCACAAAAGCTTTAATTTTGATGGCACCATTATTTTCTTTTATGGATCATGCTTTCAGTATGATATCTAACAAATCTTTGTATAACTCAAGACCACAGAGATTTTCTCCTTTGTTTTCTTCTAGATGTTTTACAATTTTAGCTCTTACATTTAGATTTGTGATCCATTTTTATTTGATCCATCACTGTATCAAAATAAGTTTTGCCATTGGGTATTTTAAGTCTTCCAACTTTGTTCTTTTTCGAAATTGTTCGGTCCTTTGTATCCACAGAAATTTTAGGATCTGCTTGTCAGTTTCTAAAAAAGCTTCTGGAATTTTGATAGGGATTGCACTGAATCTATAGATCAATTTAAAAAGAATAGCCATCTTAACAATATTGAATCTTCCATTCCATCAAGATATTGCTCTCAATTCATTTAGATCTTCTTTAATTTTTGTCAAGAAATGTTTTATAGTTTTCAATGTATAGGTCTTATGCTTTTTTGTTAAGTTTATTTTTATTTTTTTCTTGATGTTATGAATGGATTTTTTTTTTTTTTTTTTTGCTGAGGAAGATTCGCCCTGAGCTGACGTCTGTGCCAATCTTTCCTCTGTTTTATATGTGGCTCGCTGCCACAGCATGGTTGCTGACAAGTAGTGTCAGTCTGTGCCTGGGAACCAAACCCAGGCCGTCAAAGCAGAGCTCACTGAACTAGGCCGTGGAGCGGGCCCCATGAATGGAATGTTTTTAAATTTTATTTTTGTTAATATATAGAAATAAAAATTATTTTTGTATATTGATCTTGAGTACTATGACCTTGCTAAACTCAGATTAGGATAGCTTAATATTATAGAATTGGAAAAAATTCTATTGTTGAGGGGAGTAGATTCTTTAGGATTTTTTACATATGTAGTCCTGCAGTCTGGGGGTTGAGATAGTTTTTCTTCTTCCTTTTCAATCTATCATTCCTTCTTTCTCTCTCTTTTTCTTTTTCTTTTCTTACCTTCTTACCTTTCTTACTGGCTAGAACCTTAAGTACATTGTCAAATAGTGGACACCCTTGCCTTTTTCTGAACTTAGAAAAAAGCATTAGTCTTTTACCCTAGGTATGATGTTAGCTGTAGGTTGTTTGTGTATGTTCTTAGACTGAGAAAGTTCTTTTCAATTCCTAGTTTGTTGAGACATTTTATCATGTAGGTGTTGGATTGTATCAAGTATATTTTCTGCATCTATTGAGATGACCATGTGGCTTTGCCCTTTATTCTGTTAATATGACATATTACATTAACTGATTTCCAGTTGTTGAGCTAAACTTAAAATCTTGGGATCACTCCCACTTGGTCATGTATATAAACATTTTTATATGTTGCTGAATTTGTTTTGCTAATATTTTGTTAAGGATTTTTGCATCTATGTTCATGAGAGATATTGGTCTGTAGAATTTTTTGTTTCTTTTTAAATTTTTTTCTTGTGATGTCTTTGGCCTCAGAGAATGAGTTGCTAAATGTTTATTCTTATTCTTTTTCTGAAAGACTTTGGGTGGGATTGATACCACGTCTTCTCTAAATATTTGATAAGTAGTTACCATTTGCGTGCTATATCTTTTTCTATCCTTTTCCTTTCAAACTATGTTTGTGTTTGAATCTAAAGGGTGTCTTTTTGTGTGTGTGAGGAAGATTAGCCCTGAGCTAACATCCATTGCCAATCCTCCTCTTTTTGCTGAGGGAGATTGGCCCTGGGCTAACACATGTGCCCATCTTCCTCTACTTTATATGGGACGCAGCCACAGCATGGCTGACGAGCAGTGTGTCAGTCCCCACCTGGAATCCAAACCTATGAACCCTGGGTCGCTGAAGTGGAGTGTGTGAACTTAATTAATTGCTGTGCCGCCAGGCGGGCCACCTAAAGTGTATCTTTTATAGACAGCCATAGTTGGCTTTCACTTTCTTATACAGTCTGATAATTTCTGCCTATTGATTGGATTGTAGTATATTCACATTTAGTGTAATTATTGATTTGGTTGAATTTTTTCCTACCATTTTGCTATTTATTTTCTCTATGTTTCATGTCTTTTTGCTCCTATGTTCTTTCTTTAATAATTCTTTTGTATTAAACAAATATTTTTTAGTATACCATTTTAATTCCTTATTGATTTTACAAATATATTTTTTTATTAGTGGTTGCCCTAGAGATTACAATGTATAACAATTTATCACAATCTCCTTCAAATTAATACTGACACAATGTTGGTAGACTATAACAGTTTTGTTATATAGCTCCATTCCTCACCCCCCTTTTGTGGTATTATTTTACATGTTATAAATTCAATTATATATAATAATTTTTGTGATATTATATATAATTTAATAATTGTTTATATAATAATTGTAATTATATATATCATATATATGTGTTTTTAAAAGGAATTAGGAAAATAAAGGAAAAATATATTTAAGTGTATTCATATACTCTCTTATATTTATCCACATATTTACCATCACCAGTGCTCTTTATTCCTTTCATGTTTCACATATTTTCTTTCAACTTGAAGGAGTTCATTTAGTATACTTTTTACAGTATATCTACTAGGAACAAGTTCCGTCACTCTTTGTTCATCCTGGAATGTCTTTATTTCACCTTCATTTTTGATAGTTTTTTCAGATATAGAATTCTTGGTCGACAGTATTTTTTTCCCCCAGCAATTTGAATATGCAATTCATTGCCTTTTGGCCTCTGTTGTTTCCAATGAGAAGTTAGTTGTTAATTGTATTGTTGTTCCTCTCTATTTCTGTGAAGGACAGAGAACATGGTGATGTAATAGAGAATGACTGGTCTTAGGGGTTAAAGAGATTGATCAGGCAAAGAAGACCTCACTGAGAAGGTGACATGTGATCTTTTTAAAAGGAATATATAAGGCTCATGCATTTCTCTCATATCTTGGTACTGATCACATTCCTAAAGTGGTTACTTCATTGCATCATTTGACAAGATTTTTGTCCTTGCTGAACATTCTTTCCTGGGGCTTCTTTTTTTTTTTTTTAAATAGAGCTGTATTTTTTTTTTTTTTTTGGCTATTGCAGATTTTTAATCATATATCTTTTTCAATCTGTTATTGGATTCTTTTTATTATGAGATAATTTATACTTTGTACAAAATTTGGAAAATGTAGAACATTAAGAAATAAACGTCTTTTTTTTTTTTTTTTTTTTTTTGTGGGGAAGACCAGCCCTGAGCTAACATCCGTCGCCGATCCTCCTCTTTTTGCTGAGGAAGACTGGCCCTGTGCTAACATCCGTGCCCATCTTCCTCCACTTTATATGGGACACCGCCACGGCGTGGCTGACAGGCAGTGCGTCGGCGGGCGCCCGGGATCCGAACTCGCGAACCCCGGGCTGCCAAGCGCGGACTACACCGCTGCGCCACCGGGCGGCCCCTAAACGTCTTTTTTTTATTGTTAATACACTGAAATATCCACTGATAACATGTTGGTGTACCCATTTTTACTTTTTCCTGTAAATATCATTAGTTATATAGTTGCAGATAATTGGATTTTAAAAATATCTCTGTTTTCTGATAAAAAAAGTAGTAGGTGCCAATTTAGTCTTTACAGTTTTTTTTAGATTATCTTTAGTAGTGCCATTAGCTATTTTGGGGGAGTCATATTTTCTCTGATTACTCAATAGCAGTCTAACATATTTTGGTACATCTACTACCCCCATCCTTATTACTTCTCATGGAGTTGTTTTGTATAATCTTCAATTTATTCTCCTGTAAAAAGTTTCTATGGAGAAACTTCTGTTCAGAAATTACTGTTCTGTAGAAATGGATGTCTAAGTTAAGCCTTTATCAGTCAACACTATTTACATATTTCAGTGTCTCCTTCTCTTATACTCAGCTTTTTGCTTTCTATTCATAGCTTAGGTTGAAATGACAGATATATCTCTGGGAATATTCTTTCTATGTGCCCATATGGTAACCCAGCAGCTGTAGTTGAACCGCAAGGCCAGTATATACCTTTAGATTTCCTTTTTTCTCTGAGCAACAACTGAATCCTATGGGCCAATCCAGCACTCCAAGATGATTAGAAAAACATTATTGACATGTCAGTGTTGTTATGACACCACAGGATGCATCACCTAAGAGAACACACAGCAGTTATCTTCGCAACCTTCATCCATATTCATCAAAGGAGGACTCCATAGTCTGATTGTTATTCTATTATCATTGTGTTAGGAAGATAGCTTAGGTGGTCATGGTAACTGTCTTCTGTATTCCTGAAGTATAGTCAGGACAGAAAAAGATATCAGAAGCATGGCAACATAATACACTAGATTTTCTTTTCTCCTTTAGTCATATTATGTTTTTACTCTTCAAGGATTCTGAGATTTGGTATAGTTGGGTTCCAGAACTCATATCACAACTTAATTCCTCATTGCTATAGCAACTTTTAAATCATGACTTAAGCTATATCATCTTTCTTTTTTCAAGTGGATTTTATGATAGTATCTAATTATTATGATTCTGATTGAAACAATTAGCTTTACACGTGTCTTGTTTGGGAATCTTCCTTGAACAAGCACAGAAGTGGTATTGAGAGGCAATACTGTCTGTGATTAGAAATAGAGTCTCTGCAGCAGAACTTCCCAAACTTCCCAAGTTCAAACTCTGTCTCTGTCATTTACTAGTTGGATGACCTCGAGCAATTTAATTTTTAAAAACTTGTTTTTCTTGCCAACTCAGGGCCAGTGGGCCTCTCTTGTCCTCTCCCATTTTCCTTGCACAACTATCACGTTCTTCTGACTTCCACAAATATGTTTACTACTTGTTTCAGTTTTACCACCAAACTTATTTAACATTCCCTTGCTTGTTTTCCTTATCTTTAAATCTTAGTTTTGATTAAGCCCTACTCCCTTTGTTAACTTTTAGTATCATTCATTCTTAATGTGGTTTAATATTTAAAAAGCACATATATATTTTCATGTAAGGCATTTGAAACAGTGCCTGGAATATTGAATGATATTAAGTGCCTTCCATGAAAATATTCACAAGAAAGAAGTGGAAACTGCCTTCAAATATTTGAGTAGTTATCAAATAGAAGAGTGATGCTGTTTATTCTGTTTTGTCTCAGAAGGCAAAACCAGGATCAGAGAGTAGATTTATAAGGAAGTAGATTTAGTTTAGGATTAAGAGGAACTTTCTGACAATTAGAGATATTAAGAATAGAGTCAGTTGCCTTGTGAGTTAGTGAGCTACACAATACTTTGGGGAGTTCAAAAAGATATTGAATGACAACCTTTTAGAGATATTTTATTGAAGATTCATAGAGGGAACCCCCAAATCTTCAAACGTAAATAATATGAGCACATTTCTGCAATGCTCTTTTCAGGGAATAAGAGTAGTACCCATTTTACAGACTTTTGGTGCATTATGAGGAAAAACTTCTATACCGTTTTATTTTCATCACAGATATGGTTTAATATGAAAAACTAATGAATTTGTGGAATAGACAGATTTGTAAAAGCTGTAATTCTATTTAGCAATCCCTATTCTTCCAAAACTTAGTACATAGTGCCATTCAAAATTCAACTCAATAAGGTAACTTTGAAATGCTGCCAACATTTGAGTTCCAAGTTTAGCAGCCAATTTTCACTCCCCCAACTGCAATGAAAACTTGATTTCTATGACCTATAATGAACAGTTAGACATAGTAAAAGCTGTCTTGAAAACATTTTCAACATACAGGAGTACTTTATAAGAAAGCTATTTATTTATGCTTCTCAAGATCTATGAAATTGAACCTTTAGGAAATCCTGAAATAATAAACAAGTCATTAGGATATGAGTTTTTAATAAGTTTTATTCAGGCCTATTTAGTTACTAGAAAATATAGAGTCATTTTTCACATTTCTAGTATATTGGTGGTTAAAGAGTTTAATTTCTTATTGGATAGACCTGTTTCTATGGTACTTGAAAAACATGACCCAGAACTCTGGGCCATGTTTAACAGTATTTCCTTATTTTATGAGAGAATGAGTAGTATACCACATTTTGTTTTTCTGAAAAGAATCAAAATATTTATGTTTGAATCACATGGTGGTTTTGGTTTGTTTTCACTTTTTCCTTCACTTAAGACAGGGTGTGTGTTTTTCATGGAAATTCAGGGGAATAAAAATCTGATCTTATTGCAGGAGACAAGCAGAGGAAGAATGTTGATCCCCAAACTCTTTTCCCGTGAAGGAGAGGTCAGGAACTATATTACAGACTTATCTGTGATGTTGTTGATGGTTAATATTAGTAATGCTTATGATAACATGTACAACTCTTTAAAAGGATTGAGATTTCAAGTTTATGTGTCTCAAAATGATGGGTGAATGAATGGCTCTCTGTTGACCATTCAACATTAACTTCAGAAATCCTTCCTTCTACTTCAGAAGGTGTGAGAGAATCTATCTCCTTCTACATAGATGGAGAATTTATGCTATGATCTATAGTACCTTGAATTTCTATATTTTCTTATTTAAATGTTATTAGAAATACAATAACAAATGTACCTCTAATACTAGAATTTCAGTAAACAAGAGTTAGAAAGAAATTCTTATAAACATTTTACATTAAAAGAGTTCTGTGCTACTCTGATACATTTCCTAGATAGATTATAAATTCTTCTAAAGGTAAGATCTTTATGAGACTAATTATGACAGCTATTTTCAGTGGTTTAATTACCATTAAGTTTTAGAGACTTCTTCCATACTATGAGTTTATTATTCTGTGAAATAATATACATGTTATTTTATGCATAATATTTACATTCTTTATAAACTCAAAAGGAAATAAAATTTTGTGAAGTTAGAGTCCTTACTTATCTTCCCCAATTTACTGAAAGAAATAATATTTAATAAATTATTTACAGGTTCTGTTTTCTGTCTCTCTATAATTCTTTTGATTTTACAGGACTATGTATTTCATAGATTTTACATTTCAGTCTGTCAGTTTCTCCATTTGTAAGTAGATACTTTTTTAAATTTTATTTTATTGTGGTAAGAGCACTTAAGGTTTACCCTCTAACAATTTTTTTGTGTGTGTGAGGAAGACTAGCCCTGAGCTAACATCCCTTGCCAATCCTCCTCTTTTTGCTGAGGAAGACTGGCCCTGGGCTAACATCCATGCCTAACTTCCTCTACTTTATATGGGACTCCTGCCACAGATGGCGTGACAAGTGGTGCGTTAGTCCTCACCCAGGATCCTGGGCCACTGAAGTGGAGCACACGAACATAACCGCTATGCCACTGGGCTGGCCCCCCTCTAACAAATTTTTAAGTGTACAATACAATATTGTTAATCATAAGGCATGGTTGTACAGCAGATCTCTAGAACTTGTACATCTTGCATTACTGAAACTTTATTCCTGTATATATGACTTTTTAAACTTGAATCCGCACTACTAAATTACAGAAGCGAATGAATAATTTTGTCCCTATGTGGGAAAAAGGATTCCAATTTTCTATCCCTGATAGGGATCATTGGACACTATAAAACGTTCTTAAAGAACGCTGTCTTGGAAACTTTACATATAGTTTGGTCTCTTTAAGCTTTCCCCAGACATTTTTTTGAACAGAACCACTGTTCTACTGTGTGACCTTCTGAGTGCTGCCAACATTCAATTTATAAGACTGCTTCTCACCACTATCATATGACAATTTAAAGTAATTTAATTTAAAAAATATGTTGGAGAGTCTTCTTAAAGTCTAAATATAGAGTATATGTACATCTGCTTTGTTTCCCTTAACCACTAATTTGATAATTCCAAGGGGAAGAAATGATTAAGTGGGTCTGGTATGAAATGTTCTTTATAATCTGAACAAGGGTCTGATCTCATGTTTCCTGGAGGAAAAAAATCTCTCATAAATTTCTAAATGCTTTTGTTATGTGTATAAAAATTGACTCGAGTACTTTATTATTTTCCTATCTTTACCCATAATAATTCTTGACTCATTATACCTAAATTATATTTACTTTACCTATCATACTATCGTAGGTGTGAGGATTTCCTGGATTAACTTTTGATTATATGTATTTCCTTCATTCCCTACCCCAATCAGTAATTGCTATCACCAAAATTTATTGTTTATTTCAAGCTTTTAAATTTATTTTATTTGAGATACTCTAGTCCCTTATTTTGTCTGACGCCTTTATCATTGTTTGCATTTAATGTTGGGATGGTTTTCTTGGATTGACTAAGACACTATTTTTAGCATATTGTAAGTTTCAGTATATTTTTCAAAAGCATGCTTTATGATTGAGAAGTCTTCTAGTGTTAATAGCATGCATTTTAAAGGTTGCTTATCAGACCAACCATTGACTTGTTTATAAACTATTATGTATTATAATATAGAAGATATTTTTATTTTTAGTATAAAATGTCAAAAATTATTTTGTTCATCTTGTCAAAAATTAGAGTAGAAAATTATCATCTAATCATGTATTTCATTTATTTTTCCACCAGAATCAATCAACACATTAAAAAGTCCATTTTTATTTAACTTAAAGTGAGGCCCAGAATCCCTAACACCATTTACTTTTTTAGAACTAAAGATAATTTAAAATAGGTTTCATCACTCTTGGTATAGAATTGGCTAGCAGTAGGAGAGAAGAGAATGTGTTCTAAAATTCTACCAGTGATACTACAGATGTAAAATGCGTTTTGTATGGCAGTTATTGTGAAGGATTAATAAAGTTAATTGCAGTTTAAAACGAACATGAATTTCTTTAAAATTATTAACTTCCAGTTGCTGGTGAAAATCTTAGTATATTAAAAAGAAAGATGATCTTTGGGACTGAAGCTTTTGAAAACTTTCTCAAGATTTTAATGTACTTTGGGAAAATAGCTGGTCAATTGCCTGACAGGTTACATAATAGTTTCTTGCTGCCCTTTCAAAGATGATGATTATGATGACAACAATGATGTGTACTTATTGAGTGCTTAGTATCCGGCCCTCTTCTAAACATTTTACATATATGATCCCATTTAATTCCCACAGCAGCTCTGTGAGGTAGGTACTGTTACTAAGGACCACTTTATAGATAAGGAAACTGAAGTACAAAGATGTTAAGAAAACTTTTCCAAGGTTATATAGCTAGTCATGGCAAAGGTGATATTTGAACCCAGTCAGGTTCCAGAGCCTGTGCTACAATATACGGCCTGAAATAAACTTCATTAGCATATTCTGCTGAAGGGATATAAAACAGCATATATTTTTTGAGCATTTATTGTAAAAGGGACTGTTATACGCACTGTATAAAATTTTTATTCTTACAGAGTCCAAGATCATTTGGGAAATAAGATATAATTATCTGTAAAGGTCATATTAATACGGAGGTATAAAGAAATTCTCCTTTGACTCAATGTCAGTTTGAGCTTATAATGCTCTTTCTTTGAGAAAAGCTAAATTTCTTTTTAAATACCACATTTAGATAATTCTCTCAATTGTCCTATGAGCACAAATGTAAATGGTGACAAACTATACTATTGAGAACTATATTCTTTTTTTTTTGTGGTGTGAGGAAAGCTATGTATGCTAATTCTGGAAACTTGAAATAATTTAAGTTTCTTTCTCACTTGTTATAAAATCGTATAGGAAACTGTAGTGCTATCTTGATTGCTTTATATAATATTCTTAGTCTGAAATCTATCATTCTCCTCCCTGTTTTATTCAATAGAATTTTGATATATTGCTACCATCCCCATTTCATATATCAATATTTGCTAAAATCAACATTTTAAAAAGTGTTGCTTTCAATGCATCTTTTGGTCATATGTTTCTTTAAAAGTTTCCACAATATTGCATTTAACTTGTCCATAAAGTCCTATTGGCAATGGCTTATTTAGGGGGATGTGGCTCTGGGCCTTCAAAAGAACTCCTGAGAATTCATCTGCGCCAGTCACATGCATGACCCAGCATTCATGTCTTGTTCTTTCCGTTCATTCATGAGTCAAACATGTCCAGTTTTGTTCATTATTCTACTCCTAACATTTAAGTATTGTCTGGCATACAACAGGTGCTCTGAAATGTTTGCTGAGGGAGTGACTGAATTGTAATTTGTAATTCATTCTGTTTTGTTGTTAGGGCCAAAGTGTGAGAATCCATGTGACAGCATTTTGTAAAATACTGTTCAATTGTGAGGAATTATTAAATAAAATAAATTAATTCATTAATTAGTGGTCATATTTAAACTTCCACTGTTAATGTAAAATAATTTGATTCCTTAAACAATATTTCTCTAATTTACTTGTCATTACAATCTGCCTGGCATAAAATGAAAAGACAAAAGAATTACAAATAAAATCTGAATGAAGTAATTTTCTGATAATGGGTCCCCATTTATGATTATTAGTACAAGTTCAGTTATTGCCTATAACATAAGTAATTCAATCTTATAATCCTCTTTTATTTTCTAATGTGTTTCTACAATGGATATTCCAAATTTTGACAAGTCCCTAGTCATCTCTATTTCCCTTCTTCCTTTGCCAGTACTGCCTGCATATATTCAGTCATGGTTCAGTTCGAGACCATTTATTGAACACTTATTTCATTACAAGCATATTGGGAGTACACATATGAATATGACACATTTCCAGCTCTCAAAGAATCTCTTATCACTCACTACCCATATTGTGTGTGATTTTTGTTTCTGTGTCTATCTCTCTCATTAAATTGTGAGTTCATTAAGAACACAAACTGTATCTTATCCACCTGTATTTCTTTAGCACCCCATACAGTGCCTGGCATCAAGTAGGCATACAATCATTGATTAAATGGCTAAACTTACAGAGATTTCATCCTTCATTGTGAAGGCACATATAGAACTATTTCACGCATAAACCTCAACTCAAATTCTCCTTTCAACTTAACATTTTAAAGTAAGAGGGCAAGTATTTGTTATCATTATGTTATAGTTGAGGAAACAGAGGGGCAAATGATAGAAAGGACTTACCATATGCTATGTTGCTAGCACCCTTTCTGCTCATACATATTCCAGAATCATTTTCATGAGGAAAGCAACCTATGCAAAAAGCTATTTGTAGGAGTGTTAAGAGTTCAGCAATTTTCCAACTTTTATAGAATAAATACTATTTTGGGGTTGAATTGATGTGCACCTGATGACAAGATTCTATTTGGAAAAAGAAATAGGCATCTTCCTTAATAAATTCAGTAACTTCATTAATTCTTGAGAACCTACTTTGTACTAGTCACTGTGTTATGCTAGACGTTAAGGATACAGTGATGAATAGGTCATCTATTGTTAATGAGCTTCTACCCTGGTGAAGGAGAAGACCAAATCCATTTTGGGAAACACCCAACACATTGTGGTAACTGCTAAAATGGAAGAGTTTTGTTTGGTTTTTGCTTGTTTGCTTAGTTACTGTTTATCAAGAACTTACAATGAGCAAGGCCTTGAACTAAACGCTTTAAATACAGTCTCAGTTAATTGTTTCAACAGCCTTATAAGGCCAAATTACAAATCAATTCCCATTTTATGCATAACAAAATTGAGATATAAATATTGTGTTGTGGGACCATCAACAAGTGAATAATTGGTTCTTTGTATCGAAATTGAAGAAGGAAATAGGGTCTAGGAGAATGACATGACCATATTGGTCAAGGAAGAGATTTAAAAGACTTATGTAAAGCATATTCTTAATAAAAGAGTGGCAGTTTTTCACCAGAATTGTTTCAGTCCTTTAATCATCTTTGAAGCCTTTATTGGATTACATTTTGTCTAGAGGATCACATTTCTGGCATGGATCCCTGGGAATATGAGGAAAGAACATCTTAGAATGTTCCAGTTGGCTGGAAGTATGGAAACATCTGAGGGATTTTTCTGGTCAGGTCCAGTAGGAGCAGAAATCATGCTGCAAGTTCTGATCTTGGAGCATTTCAGGATATGGGAAATTGAATTCAGTGAACATGGAAATAATGATGAGAAATCCATAAACAAGATTTAAAAATAGGTGACTTCCATGCCCTGTTCCTGGCTTTTCCCATGGTGTCACATAATTACATTCCATGGTACATGGACTGAGTAAGGCAGAGTGTATAACACTTGACCTTATAACCTGATACCTTTCACTGGCTTTAAGGCATATTACATGTATTGAATTGATTATAAAATGTGAAAGGAAAAACAAAAGTAGGTTTATCATAGGATTCTGAATATGATAACAAACAGAAAGCAGAGGCTCCATTGCTTTTCATTACTAGTATGTTATTGCTTCAGTAGTTAATGAAGCACTGAAGCATCATTATTTGGGAGTAATTGCAATAAGGACAGTCTGAATAAGGGGAACTCTTGAAACAGATATTTTAAAAGAAATACAGTTTTGTTACAGTCGACTTTATTCAGCATTGTGAAAGAAACCAGCAACTTAATGTTCTACTACTCATGTGAACTGCTAAAGAGTGTTGACAAGAAGCAGTTTACTGGACTTGCTTTAATGGCTAAGTGTCATATGTAATTATATGATCCAAATGGCAAACAATTGGAAATGTTCAAACCATTAAACATGGTTCAGTTTCTTTTAATAGATTAATATTGCCCCCAAATAGTAATCTTATTTACACTTTTAATGAGATTTAATATATTTACACTTCACAGCCTGACTTGTTCTCAAGTTATCGGTTGAAAGATCACGAAAGCAGCTGTTTGTAACTTTAAATCATTTCCTTTTGAGACTGAGAGTTGTTAGCTTCGTAAGCTCCCGCTCATGTGATATGTTTTTCAGAGATTGCATCATCCAGCTGTCCCTCCAATGGGCAGGCTCTCATTTTGTCACTAGGTCCTGAACTGAATGCTATAATCTAGATGTGGTCTGCCCAGGAAGGATTGGGAGTGCTTGATGTGGAAACCAGCCTTCCGTTATTGCAAGTGGTGATTTTTTTTTCTTTTTTTAGGAAATATTGTGCTTTGGGCTTATGTTGAATTAGTAGTCAATTAGCATGCCCAGATCATTTTGATGTAAACTGTTTTAAATCAATTCTTCTGTTTGCCTTTGAATTTTGTCTTTGTGTAAATTATTTATCACTGTTAAATCTCATCTTCTTAGTTTTAGCTTGCTGCTCTAGATACTAAAATATTTTTGAAGACTGATTCTGTTATCAGTGTATTAGATGTTCCTTCTGGAAGGCTGTGTTTTAGCATGTCTTCAAGAATGGAAGGGAAAGATAGGAAAATACAACAGGGAAATCCTATCAAAAAACACATTATGTGATGCTATCGTAAATGTTTTAACAATAATTGTTGGTATTTTTATAGTAGTTACTCCCATTTTCACTATGGTAAAAATCTTTACTCATATTTACATGCGTTCTCAGAGATAATTGCTAACAATGCATTATAATTACGATACTTCTGTTCAAAGCATATGCAACATCATCACTAAATATTTTTTTTCTACTGGGATAACCTATTTTCCCTATTACAATTATTTATAAACATTTTAAAATGAATTTAGTAAATGCATTTATGTGACTGTTGCCATGATTGACAGTTTAGAGCTCTTTTCTATAATTATATTAGTGATAGATTTCATGGTGTTTTTAGTTCTCATCGAGAAACACCCACAAAATTGTCAGTACTGAATAATAAATCAACTTTTTCTTTCTCTATATTCTCTGGTTACATACTCTCTGATTATTATTATTTTTAAATCTCCTAGAATTTAGTCCCTAGGGCTTTTATGTCTATTTCTGTAGTCTCTGGAGTTTCAAGAAAAGATGTAAGCAAAGAAACTGCATTGAATTACGCTGTACTGCCCCCACCCATATAATGATGAATTGCTAGCTATTTTTCAATATTCGATAGTATCAACCCTCTATGAAGCTTTTCCTGACTCTCTCAAGTTAAACTGAACAACCACTCCATCTTTAAATTCCCTCAGTGTTCTGCCCATATTTCTAACAGAGTACCTCTAATACTTGATTATACGCCTTAAATTTTCTTGTTATACAGCAGAGTGTTAACATTATTGCATCTATTTTTGTAAAATGTGTCCAGTGTCGCTTCACGAGTGATGAGCCACATCATAGCCCCCCTTTTATGTCAGTACAAAGCTCAGTATCAGATGTGGTATAAACCCCCAATAAATGTCATCAAATGAAAACTAATGAGTGAGTCAAATCTGCCTCTAGGCCTTCCTCTGCTCTCCGGTCACTGGTCTAGAGCCCTGATGACATTGACTCGCTCCTGGTCTACAATTTCCCTGCTTTTTACTTCCTTTTAATTTAATTTATCTGGTTTTCCAATAGGAGAAAAGTTTATTCCTTGCCTTTTCTTGATAAATGTGATTGAAAAGGAATAAATGGCTAAAATAATTCTTGGGCTACTACAATTTTTTGGTCAAGAAAAAAGATTTCTCTTGAAAGGTTTACTTTTGTTTTAAAACACTATTGGGCCAAGAAAGCAGTCTAAGACATATTTGTGCACTAGTGTCTAGTCTATTAAGTTATTCTTATGAGCCATTACCCTAAATAAACAAATGCATAGCTAGCTAGGAGGGACATTCCTACTACTTTGTCTCACCTTTAGTAAATTGTTTTTTTAATATCAAAGTATTTTTCACCTCTAAAATAACTATTTAAACTTCTTAAACTTTAAAAAATAAACTACCTGCATATTTACTGTTTTAAGGAAGGTTTTTATGATTTTCAAGAGAAAATGGAAACTTTTAAGTTAGGAGTCAATACAATAGGAGCCTAGCCAGCTGGTACAGAAGTGATGAGGAACAGTGTGAGTGACTTTCTAAGATGTACATTTGCCTAAGTTGGCTGAACTGGCACCAGGCCGGGAGCAATGATCCATAACATGTAGCAGATTTTAGCATGTAGGAGCAGTGAGCCTGGTATAAAGCTGGTGTTTACACAAATTTAGCCACCTTATGGTGATCAGGTGCAGCAAACTGGCAATTTTCAGAGAGCCATAAAGATTGAATTCAGCCTGAGGCATCGGAATGGTCATCAAGGGAGGTTTATGGGTGACCGGCCAATTACTTCCTGCCCAAGACAACCACAAGCCACGTGTTAGATTCATCTTTGGAACAAGAGGTAGGTAAGTGGAAGGATGTGGCATAAATTAAAAGGCAAAGGATGGAAGGAATGAAATCCTGTTAAAGGACTGCTCCCTGCCAGGCTCTTAATTCATTCAACATGTACTAAGTATATCCTATGGGTCAAGAAAGGTAGCTGTACAAACTGTGGCTAATTTAATTCTTATGACAATGCTATGAGGTTTAAATTTTTTTTCTTTACTTTACAAATGAGGAGTGGAGCTCAATGAACTAAAGTAATTTCCCTAGGCCTCTTCATCCAGTAAACTGTAGAATCATGTCTTATGGCCCTAGTACTGGCTGCCCTAACTCACAGAATCATAAAAGGATTTATGAGCTCTAACATTTGTAAGGAGTCCTTTTCCCAACCCTAGAAGGAAGAGGTACTAACAATGGTGTATGATTTCTTTTTGAGAGCCGTGGAGGCACCCAAATAAAGCCCCAGCTTGGAAGACTGAGAAGTGCATGCTCTTCCTAAGATTCATCGACACCACTGACTACTGATCATTTCTAATAATTCAAGGGAACCAAATGGTAGTTATAGAGAAAAGGACCCCAAGTATGTTGAGAGCTACTTTCATTCTTGTGCCAGTCAAAGGAGAAGGAAGAAATGTGAGAAGAAAAGTCAGGTATATTGATGGTGCTGAAGACCAGGATTGTGTTCTACACTGTGCCTCCTGATATCAGGGGATGCTATTCTAGGAAGGAATAGAGTATAACTGACAAGACTCCAAGGAGTGTGTTTAGTAGGCTACTCAATGACCTAACCAAGAGACCTTTTAATTGAAATTTAAGGTGGCAATTAAAAATGAAGCTTAGAGAAGTTTGGAAAACCAGATGTCAGAAGGCATAGAAAGAAAATGGCTTTGTATAATAACTGACAGGAAAAAGCAGCATGGAGGAGTAGTCAAGAACTATTGTCGTGGCCTCTGATAAATACATACTGATATACATTTTATGGGTAATAAATTGAAAAGGAAATTTAATATATTACAGTTCCATGAGTAGCATCACTAATACTTAGCAGTATTGTGATTCAATGGAAAAGTAAACTTTGTTTTAGAAAACAGATCTGAGAAACAAAAGATTAGCAAAGAAGAAGATCTCTAGGTAAACCAATCAATGAAAACATGAAAGCATTACGGGTATAGTTAAAAAGAGAGATAAATTAAAGTGATGATTTCATGGGAGTATACCCTACACAGAAAATGGCCAGAAGATGTAATGAAAGCTTTCCTAACTGAAAATGTTAAACTAACACAAAACTAAGACATACGTAGGCACCTCAACTTTCCAGATGCCACTTGACAGTCTACTGGCAGTTTGGCTGGAAGCAGAGCACATGATATACATTTTTTTTTCGCTTTGATGAAAATTCTATCTTTTAGAACACATGTAAAAAATTACGGAAATTGGTGGACCAATTATCTGGACATATTTCTTTCTAGCGAGGATGGTTGGTTGTGGAAATGAAAATGATAGGAATCTCAGGAGAACATGATCATATCATCCTAGAGTTCATAATAGCCAGGAAAAAGAACACTGGTAGAGTTAGATAAGCATCCTGAACTTTAGAAAAGTAGAAACCAGAAGTTTTAGAAAAGATTAAGTATAATTTCATAGAATAAGATTCTAAAATACTTTAAATGGAAGACAGTATCTCTCTCTCTCTCTCTCTCTCACTCGCACACGCACATGATCACACAAACACACACACCCCACTCTTAGCATTTAGGAAGACTTCACCTAAAGGAAACACTAAATAGTGAATAAAAAGAAACAGTGATCAAAAATCATTTGAAAAGTCCTTAAACACTCTCTTAACAGTAACTGAATTTTCATTCATTAATTTCCCGTATTTATTTATTCATTTATAAATTATAGAGCACCTATTATATGCCAGAAGTATAAAAATTTAGATGTTGGTCTTTTAAAAGTATTTGTAAAATAATGGATTATAAATTGCTTTTAATCTATTCCTTTCAGTTTCCCCAAACTGTTGTTAATTTGGAATTCAAAGAATCAGTCTAATTTTAAAACATGTTAAAATTTAGTAAATCTTAACAATTATTGACATATTGTCTTTAAATTGAAGAATTATTTTAGAACTTTCATTTGCATTTCCTTTATTTATGTGAGGATTTGCCCTTTGTCTAGGAGTGGGAATCACTGGGTTAATTTTGTAAGATTCCCCCAACCTTTAAAATACTTTGTATGTTTTCGGTGTTAAGTTTGGGCCAGACTGACCAAAATCTTCAATGTGAGGAATAGATTTTCTCTGAACACAGTTAAACACCAGTAGAAGTTTTCTTTTAATCTTTTTATTAAGTAATCTTTTATTACATAATATTTTATACAGACAAAAGGATATAATCTATGTACAATATAAATGCAAGTTATGAAGCATAAAAATAAAATAATAACTTGTGAATTCATTCCCTAATGTAACAATTAAACATTCTCAATTTACTACTGGGCAGCTCTCTGAATCCACTCTCTTTGCCTCGCCCTCTGATCCCATACTACTCTACGCACTAAGAAATAATCATCTTGGGTTTGGTGTTATCACTACTGTGTTTTTTTATTTTGTTTTTAATGGCCTTCTAATGATGCATATATCCCTAAATGTATATTGTTTACTTTTAATTATTTCTGAGCTTTATAAAAAATGTAATCATATGAGGGATTGTTGAGTTTAGGAATGAACTAGTTTGTCTAGGATTCTCTAAGAAGGAGCATAGATAATATCTCAAAATCACTTCCCTAAAAATAACTGCTGATGATTGAGAGCCTACGCTATGATCCAGGCCCAGGGCTACCCGCTTTGATATATTACTCACATATAATACAACAGTAGAATGAGATAGGTATTATCATCTCCATTTTACCAATGGAGGATTAGAAAGAGTCAGTAAATTATAATATTTATTTTACATATATAGACTGATAATTTTGCAACAATGAAATTTTTAACATATAGTTTTTGCTAAACAAACATTTTTCTTGCATAATTAAAATGGAAAATAAACAAGATTGATGTAAGAGCTGCTGTCATTTATCATTTGCAAAGTAGTCTAAATTTAATATTTAACCTAAAAAACACTTTTTGCTTTTGACTGACCTGTCGAATCTTTTGTCTTTTAAGCTTTAATCAAAGCAGTGCTTCTTGTGACCAGTGTTTAGAAAGCTGTGTTCATAAACATAATCACAACTTAGCATCTTGATCTTAGCACATTTTGATCATGTCCTTAGTACATTTCGTCATGTTATGTATCTTATTCCCCTGAATGCTCTCATTCCCCTTAGGTATTTTTGCAGTGAGAATGGTGTTAACCATGATAGACAGCAAATACTGTGTGTGTAGAAGCTCCTCTATTTCAGGTTAGGTTCCAGAAGGCTTCTTTTCAGTTGTTGATAAGTCCAAAGTGGCTGAAGGGATTTCAGCTTGTAATGCCCAAATGCATTTCCAATAAATAGATATGAGATTTAAAACATCAATTAGTATTAAATCTTAAAATCAAGTGTAACCCTTTTTTCACTTGGTTTACCTGGTTCATCTATATCAAAATTGGGTTGAAGCAAGAAGCCTCCTTTTTTGATGCTTTCCAGAAGTGACTTAGGAGTGCTTCAGTGGCTACTGAATCGCCAGCAAGACAGTCAGCATGTTTCCTTCATGTTCTTGAATAAGCTTTTATTTTACCCAGGATTAATATTAAGCCCACAAATATGCAACGTTCTAGCCACACTTTCAAAAGTTTTTTCATCTCTCATTGATAAATTGTCAATTGCATAAACATGGCACTTTTCACATGTATTATGACTTAATCTTAATGGTTGCCTTAGATTTTGCAATGTATATTTACAACTAATTCAAGTCCACTTTCAAATGACACTGCACTGCTTCACAGGTAGTGCAGATACTTATAGCGGAGTGTGCCAAATTCCTTCCTCCCTATTCCTTATAACATTGTTATCACTTATTTCACTTATCTATGTGCTATAATCACATAATACCTTGTTACTATTATTACCTTGAACTAAGTTATCTATTAGATCAATTAAGAATAAGAGAAATAAAAGATTTTATTTTACGTTTATTTATTCTTTCTCTAACGCTCTTACTTTCTTCATATACCCAAGTTTCTGACCTATATCATTTCTTTCTCCCTGAAGAACTTCTTTTAACATTTTCTTGCAGGGCAGGCTTGCTGGCAATGAATTCCCTGTTTTTCGTTTCCTGAAAAGTCTTCATTTCTCCTTTACTTTTGAAAGATTGCTGGATATAGAATTCTAGGTTGATCTAAAAAATTTTTTCAACAATAAATATTTCGCTCTACTCTCTTCTTGTTTGCATTATTTGATCCAAGAACAATTGTTGATTTTCAGATTGCTCAGCTTTTTTCTTGTTGGAAGATGGAGCAACAACACCTGTGCTCTTTACATTCAGTGCTGAAACTGGCATCCCCTTGTGACTCAGTCTTTATCCTTCAACATACTTTCTACCGTTGGAAAATTCCACACATTGTACAACATTCTTAGTTTTCTTAGATTTTCAATTTTTAAAATGTTATTATCAACTTACCTTGTGCTTATTTCTCTTTTTATTAGCACTTTTGGTATTGTCACTGTATTTGTACTTACTAGACATGGCATGGCTAGTAATATTCTTGAAATGCCTCAAAATCAAACACAGAAATGACACACCAACTGAAGACTATTTACTACATGATAAGGCAACTAAAATGAGCCCAGTTGGGTGTCATCGCCATTTGCTTATGGCACCAGAGTAATTCTGCAGCTGAATTTTTTTATTTTTATGAAAATTTTAAGTAGAGTCCTTTTCCCATGATTTATGTTGATCATAGTGGAGCTGTGGATAGATATTTAATGCGAATAGATAAGAGGTTTTGTGATCTAGTAAGTTCAAGGGCATGTCACTGGATAAAAACCTGTGTGGACACTGGTGCCTCCCCAGGGTTAGTTCAGATCCCTTACTCTATGCTCCCATAGCATTTGGTCTATCATGCTTCACTACACTGTAATTGCTTGTTTTACCTGCCTGTCTCCCCTACTAATGGCTTTTTTGCCCTTTACTTTTATCTGATACAAATCAACAATTTGACAGACATTAACATTCTTCTAGTCTTTATTCAAGTTATACATGATGGGCAGTACTGAATCAGGTTTAGTACTCTTTTTGCTTTGGGGTTGAGGAATATTTTGGCCCTCAAGTATAGAGTATTTTACCCTATAGGAAATCTATTTGGAATTTAAGAATAATTTAGTGGGATAAACTTCAGTATTTTAATTTAGATAATTTTGAGATGAAGCAAGTCATACTACAGGCATAGCACATTAGGTCTACACCTGTCTGGCCTCACTGGGCTACTGGATTTGTATTTTGAAGAGCTGTACTTTGATGTATGTGTGTGTGTGTGTTGTGTCTTTCATAGATTAGACAAATTGTGTTAAAACATTTGGCTGCTTTTACATATGTTTCCATTAAAAAACTATCCCATGGCATAAGGGATACATCAATTTACATTTGTAGCTGTGTGTAGAATACTGTCTAAAGTCAACATGGTTCCCTAGGTTGGCAAATGTCTCCGGAGGGTGTTTGCGGAATACAAATAGATTGTATCTATACGATGCAAAAATATTTGGTTGTCATGAGAAATTCAGCGGTAGAAGTCAGTGTATGTTGTTTAGAAGCAGGCAGATCATACTTCTAGTTGGTTTGAACAACTGCTCAGTTGGTTGTTCTAACGCTGTGTAGGCATAACTTTAGTCAGACAGAGAAACAACAGGTATCATTAAAGGGCACAGTTAACAATTTTCTTTTTGTATAGTGCTGTGCTTTTCCTTTTGATAGGTTGATATTTCATCTATGTTATTTTAGCATCCAAGTGCTGTTAGGGCCTAGAGAAATCATTTAATCTATCCACTGACAGGATCGTGTGGAGTTACTTCCCAAGCCTTTATTATGATTGAATGTAGAGAATTGCAGAGTCAAACCTCACCCCACTGCAGTTATCTCAAATTGAAGAGGAAAATTTAGTTCATGAGTGTCTGTAGGTGAAAATATCTTAGAATAGAGATTTGCACTGTTCCCTCTCCATCTTGGCTGTTTATGTGATTCGGGAGAGAATATTCTTTTAAACCCAGAGAATATCTGGGTCAAAGGGAAAGGCTTGGATTTAAATGAAATTTTGGCCTTTCTTCCACAGATTTGTTTTCAAAATGGTGAGAAGATTCATGAGCCAGTGAATGGCTCAAAAAGTACTTTAAAATATTTTTAAAGTGGAAGGCAGTACAGTCATACATCACATAACGATACTTCAGTCAACGATGGACGGCATATACAATGGCAGTCCCGTAAGATTATAGTGGAGCTAAAAAATTCCTATTGCCTAGTGACATTGTAGCTGTCATAACATCATAGCACAATGCACAACTCACGTGTTAGTGGTGATGCTGGTGTAAACAAGCCTACTGTGCTGCTAGTCGTATAAAACTATAGCACATGTACAATACATAATACTTGATAATGACAATAAACGACTGTGTTTGTGTACTTACTATACTATACTTTTTATTGTTATTTTAGAGAGCATTCTTTCTACTTATAAAAAAAGTTTACTGTAAAACAGTATGCTGTGTTAACACCAGCAGCAGTCTGATACATGTTGTGTTTACTAAGTATCTTGATTGCGTCATTTTCTCTTGTGCTTGATTTTATCTCATTGTTTTGTTCATCATGGCCCCAAGTGTACAAAATCCACTGCTAATGTTGCCAGTAAGTAATGTTGCACATTGAATGACTGACCTGAAAACAAAATTAAAAGTGATTAAGGACTACAAAGGTGGAAAATCAGTGATGGTTATTGCTCGCCAGTCAGGCATGTCCCATTCCACCATAGCTACGATCTTGAAGGACAAGAACAAAGTGTCGGAAGCTGTTAAAGAATCTGTTTTATTGAAGGCAATGAGACTAATGAAAATTTGAGAATGCCCTCTATCAGACATGAAGAAACTTCTGATGACCTGGATTGAGGACCAGACACAGAAGCGTGTGCATCTCAGCACCATGACAGTCATGGCTAAAGCAAAACGTTTGTTTGTGATGTTGAAAGAAAAGTCTAGACCTAACTGCAATGTTGAATTTACTGCTAGCTCTGGGTGGTTTAAATGATTCAAGAATCGTTATTCATTACATAATGTGACAGTGAGTGGTGAGTCTGTGAGTGTTGATTTGAAGGCAGCTGAAGAATTTTTGGAAACTGTGGATAAGCTGATTGTGGAGGAAAATTACTTACCAGAGCAAATATTCAATATTCACCACCCTATTCTAGAAATGGATACCTGAAAGGACTTTCATCCATAAGGAGGCCAAGTCAATGCCAGGTTTCAAGGCTTTTAAGGACAGGATAAAAGTCTTACTTGGGGGCAATATTGTAGGCTACAAATTGAAACCTTCATGATCTGGTTTGGTGAGAACCCCAGGGCCTTCAAGCATATCAGTAAGCACACCCTGCCAGTGTACTACAGCAGCAGTAAGAAGTCATGGATGATCCAGCTTCTCTTCTAAGATGCTCTCCTGAATTGCTATGCTAGCAAAATGGAGAAGTACTGCTTGGAGAATAACATACCTTTCAAGATTTTGCTTATTTTTGATAATGCTCCTGGACACCATCCTATTATTGGTGATCTTCATCCCAATAACAAAGCAGTGTTTCTCCCTCCAAACACCACCTCTTTGATCCAACCAATGGGTTACAGCAGCTTTTAAGGCCTACTACCCGAGGAGGACCTTTCCTCAGGCTTTGGCTGCAACTGAGGGAGAAAATGAGGCAATTCTGGAAGGATTACAACATCCTTGACTGTATCAAGAAATTTGCTTGGGCTTAGGGTGATGTCATCAGGGAGTGCATGAATGGTATCTCAAAGAAGACATTCATAGAGGTTCGTCCATGACTTCAAAGGATTTTCCAAGCATTGAGGACGTTGCAAAAATCAACAAGGCTCTGGTTGAGATAGCAAACAACTTTAACCTGGGTATGGATGAGAATGACATTGAGGAGTTTTTTTTACAGTATAAAACTCATATTCATTTAAATTCTTTCCAGCAGCTAGTTTGCTGGAGGAATAAAGAAACAAGAATAGTTGACTATGGAATACAAATTTTCTGTGGTTTTGGATTTCTATTCAGACTAATTCTTAAGAAAAAAATATATAAGTTCTTTTAAATACTTCATGTGGATTCAATAATTAGAGCAACCAATTCGATGCAAATGATTAATTGAAGTACCAGAAATGTTAGAATATTTGGTTATTTTGTCATCCAAAACATAATCTAAATGATTATGTAGTAAATTTAAAATTTTGTTTTAGAAATCTCTAACTTCTTAAGCTAATTTTATATATTTAATTATGCGTAGCTTTGAGTAGTTTGCTTTAAAATGAACATTTTTTAATATTTTCAACGCATAGTTCATGTTTGAACAAAAAAACAAGGTCTTTTCTTCTTGATGATAAGCAAAAATATTAGATGCTGTGCACACAACTTGGTATCATTTTGTGAAACCCTTAGGCCATATAGCCCTTGGGATTTCAAATTGTCATTTACATGCAAAACCAATGTTTGGGCATTTAAAGGATGATTATCAAATCTAAAGATTATCTAAATCCTGTACTTTACCATCTGCTGCTTCTGTTTATTGTTCATTTCATTGCTAATTGGTATCTTCTCAGAGGAGGAAGAGGGAGAAGAAAAAGAACCTGCAATACAAATTTGTTAATTTTGTGACTGATGGTTAGTTTTTGGAGAAAGAGTTTAAATAAAGTGGCTAAAATAGGGTTTAACATGATCTGTGGATGTCTGATAGGTTATTTCCAATTTTTCTGGATGGTAAAGAATTTGCTCTTGCTGGGCTTAGTTTCCTAGTGGTCTTCAGTAGAAGTGGCCATTATGAGAAATTAAAACATTTTTAATGTATTTTTATCTTTAGTATATATATTGAGGTTAGCCCTGGGTAAAAATTTTTTAAATTATGTAGTTTGTATTCAATATGTTATCCACGTTTCCTGAGTGTTTGTTTTCCTTCTTCAAGTGCCTTTTCCTCCCTTTACTTCCTCCCTCCCTCTTGCTTCTTTCTTCCCTCCCTTCTTTCCCTCTTTCCTTCAACAAATACTAAACTTCACCTATGTGCCAGGTGTATATGTCTGCATCTTAACAGTGGACCGCCTGGAGGAAATTTCAGTTTTCGTGACCAAGGGCACAATCAGATATCTGTCTCTGTATTCGTATATACAGCTGACTGACTCTCGTGCAAGTAAAGTTCTCTTCTCTCACTGTCATTATATTAGCTAGGGTAGGCTACATTGCCGGGGCAAATATCACCAATATGGAATAGTTCAAGCAAAGTTGAAGTCTTTCTCAAGTCAGAGTTCCAGGCAAACATTCCAAATCAGGAGGAGGGGGCTCTGTTCTATATAGTCACTGAGAGACCCAGGCTGGTGCATGGCTTATTGAGTCTTCGCTTTCAGCTCATTTCAGCCCATGTAAGGGGGAAAAAGCGTAGAATAAAGTGCATGAGAGGTTTATGGACCAGAACTAGGAACAGTATACATAATTTTCATTCACAATTTGTAGTCACATATTCACACTAACTGCAAGGGAAACTGAGAAATGGAATCTGGTTCTGTGCTTAGAAAGAAGTAGGGGATGGATTTTGATCTACAATGAATAGTCATGGATCCATACTCATGGGTGACCATCCTGAGCCAGAACTAACCAGTAGCTTTCACAAGGATATCCTCTATTATAACTTGTTTTCAATTTAAAAACCTTAAAAATAATTTCTGGCCTTTTTTGTTCCTGTTTACAAAAAGTGCTCCTTGTTCTTTGTAGGAGACTTATTATATATATAAACTATTTAGAAGAATACTAAATCTGCCCCTAACCACACAGCCCAGAGAAAGTGATCATAATGCTGTTGTATTTTGTTCTAGCCTTTTACATACATTTTAAGATATAATTGGGATTATACTACATTTAGTTTTGGATTATAGTCTTTTTAATTTGAAATTAATAGTTTGAGTTTTTTCTCATGCCAGTAAGAATACTTGAAAACACTATTTATTAGGGCTTTATTGATTTTTATTATAAGAACACACAATAATTTATTTAATTATTCTCTTATTGATGGAGTTGAAGATTTTCCATTTTTTATTATAAGTATGTCTTTGGTCAATAACTTTTATACATAAATCCATGCCTGTCTTTCTATATTACCTTAGTAGACTTGGTGACTCAAGGGTGTGAATATATTTAAGGTTCTTAATACATACTGTTAATTCAATTTACCTTCCCAACAGCAGGAATAAATGTGCCTATATGATGCATGCAATTACCAGATGACCCAGCAATTGCACTTTTGGGTATTATCCCAGGGAAATAAGAAGTTATGTTCATACAAAAACCTATATAGGAATTTTCACAGAAGGTTTATTCATAGTAGCTAAAAACTAGAAACAACACAGATGTCCTTTAATGGGCAAAAGGTTAAACAACCTGTATTCTATCCATGTCATGGAATACTATTCAGAAATAAAAAGGATGGAGCTATTGATACATGCAAAACTTGGATGAATCTCCAGAGAATTATGCTGAGTGAAAAAAGACAACCCCAAAAGGTAAAATGCTGTGTGATTCCATTTATATACATTTTTGAAATGAGGAAAAAAAAAATGGACACATTAGTAGTTGCCATGGGTAAAGGATGGGGGAGGGGCAAGCAGGGAACTGAGTGTGGTTATAAAGGGGCAACACAAGGAATCCTTGTGGGGATGGACCTATTCGACATCTTGACTGGTGGTGGATGCAGAAACCTACACATGTGATAAAATTGCATGGAACTAAATACACACACACACACAATTGAGCACATGTGGTGAAATCAGAGCAAGATCGGTGGTGGATTGCGTCAATGTCAATATTCAGTTTGTGATATTGTACTATAGTTTTGCAAGATGTTATCTTTGGGGAAACTGAGTAAAGGGCATATGAGATCTCTATGATTTCTTACAATTGCATGTTAATCTGCAATCATCTCAAAATAAAAAGTTTTCTTAAAGACAATAATGCATGAAATTTATCGTGTGGCTTTAGTACTTTCCATGTAATAAAAATTCTGTTGTTTGATGGCTGTAAGCTTTTCTGTAATTGTAATCAGGAAATTGTCCCTTTCTTACTCATTCTCTACTATTCCTAGCTGGTAGTTACACATTCAAGATACAACTTAGACCTATTCTTGCTTCCTGCTCCCATTTTCTTCTTTTACCTTTTAGTAATTTTTACAATATAATAGCTATTCCAAAAGATATTTCTTTATCCTTTAGTCCTATTGTTTGGACATATGATCACAAATCTTTCACTGACCTATCTTTGAGGTAACTCTGACCTAAGCCTGATTTTTAAATTTTTATTTTTGTTTTCTTTAGAAATAGAGTGATTGCCCAAGGACTTCTGGGACAGCACTGGTTGTCTTAGTGTATAATGAACTGATTGTTCCTGTTTATATGCTCTAGGTCAATAAGTAATGCTGCTAAAGTATTCTTTTATTTTATAAAAAGAAAGACTGATTTTATTCACTTTTTTATTTTTAAAATTCCTCTAAGTAGGAGAACTGAGTTAATGATATTCCTTACATCTTCAGTTTATACCACATTATCATCATCACTCTGTGCTAAGCCTTTCTTACCATTCTTGATTCATTTTGTTATCATTTCTTCCTTGTTGCTGATCCCACTCCTGTACTCCGCATCCCACGGTCAGTTCTCTGTTTTGTTTATGGGTGTCTCCTTGGAAGACGTGGAGTGTTTTGTGTGTGTTTCACAATTATGTAAATATGATTGTGCTATGTATAACTTACCTCTGTTTAAATGATATAATTATTTGTGGATCTCTATTATTCCATATAAACTTGAGAATGAGTTTGTTGAGTTCTTTAAAATATTTAAGTAGAATTATGGTTAGGATTACACTGAATTTTTAGATAAATTTGAGAAAAAATTGAGCTCTTTACCGTGTTTAGTGCGTGCTTCATAAAGAAACGTCTAAGTGAGAGAGAATACACTTGATAGTGTCTATGTTTCTTTCTTCTCTTGAGATTTTAACAAGGGAGCCCTAGTGTCATTTGCCTAATGTCTCTTTGATGATGCTTTTAACATCCATGCTTGAATCATTTTTATTGCATTTTTGGTGGATATTGCTGTACATGAATTAATACTTAGGTGGTTGTTATAATACTAACATGTAGGTTTCTCTTATAATGCTTGTAAATGTTCCCTTATTGTGTAATTTTCAATTACAGCAGTCTGTCAAAAGAATTTGAAACCCAATTTACACCTTCTTGAAATTGTGTGGATAAACTTATCTGTATAAAGATAATCGTTGCTGTGACTTTGCTGTAGCTAGAACAGTCCCAGGCAAATGGGACTTGGCTTATT
Organism: Tapirus indicus; assembly: GCA_031878705.1. Taxonomy (NCBI): domain Eukaryota; kingdom Metazoa; phylum Chordata; class Mammalia; order Perissodactyla; family Tapiridae; genus Tapirus; species Tapirus indicus. The sequence continues at coordinate 56,153,758 of CM062924.1, read as the reverse complement.
TGGACTCAAGCTAAGTCTTGGCTTATTTGGACTTCCTTTTTTTCAGTGATGTGTGCTTGATCTCAGTTCTCTAAGTGCTGTGGACTGAATTATGTCCCCTCAAAATTCATGCTGAAAACCTACCCCCCCCATATGACTGTATTGGACATAAGACCTTTAAGGAGGTGATTAAGGTTAAATGAAGTCATAACGGTGGAGTCCTGATCCTGTAGAACTGGTGCACTTACACAAACCAGATCCAGAAACAAGAGTTCTTTCTCAACCACATGAGCACAGAGCGAGAAGGCAGCTGTCTGCAAGACAGAAACAGAGCCCTCATCAGCATCTGACCATGCTGGCACCCTGATCTTGGACTTCTAACCTCCAGAACTATAAGAAAATAAATTTCAGTTGTTTAAGCCACCCAGTCTATGGTATTTTGTTATGGCAGCTTGAGCTAAGATGCTGGGTCTGACATCAGAGTGACTGCCGTATTAATTAATGTTCTGGTAGATAGAGTTATGAGTCAGCTTTCCATTAGAAATCATTTTATAATAGTCTATTTTTGTTCTAGGGTGTTTAGGCATTAAATAAAATAAATGAGCCATTGGTTGTATCTTTCCATGTTTGGTGACTCCTAATGAACTACATGAAATGGCAATTTCTTTTTCTAGCCATCTCAGTGCCTTATATCATGGTTAGGCTTTATGCATCATTTTCTGTCTTTTCTGACATTCAGCATATGAAATTATTTTGCTGTCCAATTCAATTAGGTCATCTGAGAAACTTAGTAAGCTAGGCTTTAAATACTATTGCTTATACATCTTAATATTTTCTTTTTCTCAGAGTAGAGGCCATTTCAGGAGTCAGAACCACCTGGAAAATTAGACAATTGCACTTATATTATTTTCTGTATCCATTGGCATCACATTTTTTTTCCTCAAGAGGAAGTCATAACAATCTAATGTTTTCTCGTACTTATTTTTGAGACCTCATTCTCAGATTGAATGTATTAAATTTGTAGTAGATTTTGGACTTATGTAAAACATGGGCTTGGTTATAAATTTGGAAAAGAAATTTTATCTTTATTTGGCTTTAACACCTCCCTAGTGCTTGAACCATATTAGGACAATGGATGGGTAGATATTTGTTATACATTATAAAACAGCTAAAAAACCCCGTCATATCAAAATCAGTCCATGTAAGAATTTGAAACATTCTGAGATTGATTTTTAAAGCTCTTCTCAAAGAATAGTTATGACAAGCTTCTTAAAAGGGGTTTGTGAAAACTTCTGAATTACTGGGATAGAGATGTTTACTAACAAAATAATTGGTGATTATGTATTCTAAACATTTAGTCAACATAATGGAATATTGAGGCAACATTATAGGAATTTAAACACTGGCATTGTCTTTGGAGGTAAGGAAAGCAGTGAAAATGTCTTGTGGTAAACACTTTCAGGAGGTTACTCATCTCCATTTTGGATGAGATGCAGGTCAAGTCCTGCAGAGCTCCACCATGTGTCGTGGAAAAGTGGCTACTGCTTTGATCTGAGGACGGTGTAGGTCAAGTGCAGAATAGCTTGTTTAGCTTTTTTTTAAGCCTAATAAGATCAGTAGTTCTGGCTTTGTGTTCACTGTCAAATAAGTTTGTTTGCTTAGAAAGAATCTTTGGTTAAACTATGATAGCTATAAGTGACTTGGTAGTTTTCTGTCTAGTGAAGAAGAAAATGATTCTGGTTACTTCAATTTTATTTATTTAGCCAGTTTGTCATAAAAAAAGAGCTTAGAAGCTGGATTAGAAAAATGCTTCTTATCCTCTAAGAAATATTCTACATTTGCTGTGTCATCTTTATATTGTTACCTGGGAATGGGGTACTATGTTGTGAGTATTTTTACAAGAAGTCTTGCAAGCAGTTATAGACATTTTTACCCAACTGTGACCATGCTATGTTTGATGGTATAGTAGAAGAGAGGTAATACACTTCACAGAAAGCCCTTTGTCACTTTCTAGCACCTTCCTTGACCTTGGCAATTTCCTTGTCTCCTTTGCTATTTAGATGACAATAGATACCCAGGATTTTTATTTTTTAAAAATCTTCTCTCTTTCATTGCCAGTGGGAATGCAAAATGTACAGCCTCTTTGAAGACTGTTTGGTGATTTTTTACAAAATTAAACCTAATCTTTCCATACGATTGATCGAGCCATCATACTCCTTGGTATTTACTCAAAGGAGCTAAAAACTTATGTCCACACAAAAGCCTGCACATGGATGTTTATAGCAGCTTTATTCATAATTGGCAGAATTTGGAAGCAACCAAGATGTCCTTCAGTAGGTGAATGGATAAATAAACAGTGGTACATCCAGACAATGGAATATTATTCAGCACTAAAAAGAAATGAGCAATCAAACCATGACAAGACATGGAGGAAACTTAAAGGCGTATTACTAAGTGAAGAAGCCAATCTGAAAAGGCTACACATTGTGTTATTTCAACTATATAATATTCTGGAAAAGGCAAACCTATGGAGACAATAAAAAGATCGGTGGTTGCCAGGGGTTAGGGAAGAGGGAGAAATTAATAGGTGGAACATAGAGGAATTTTAGGGCAGTGAAACTGCTGTGTATGATACTATAATGGTGGATAATGTTATTATGCATTTGTCAAAACCTATAGAATGTACAACACCAAGAGTGAATGGTAATATATACTATGGACTTTGGGTAATTATGATGTGTCAATGCAGCTTCATCAGTTTTAGCAAATGTACCACTCTGGTGGGGGATGTCAAGAATGGGAGAGGCGGGGCCGCCCGGTGGCGCAGCAGTTTAGTCCGCGCTTTGGCTGCCTGGGGTCAGAGAGTTCGGAGCCCGGGCGCCCGCCGACGCACTGCTTGTCAGTCATGCCCTGGCGGCGTCCCACATAAAGTAGAGGAAGATGGGCACGGATGTTAGCCCAGGGCCAGTCTTCCTCAGCAAAATGAGGAGGATTGGCAACGGATGTTAGCTCAGGGCTGATCTTCCTCACACACACACAAAAAAAGAATGGGGGAGGCTATGCATATGTGGGGGCAGGAGGTACATGGAAAATCTCTATCCTTTCCACTCAATTTTGCTGCGAATCTAAAACTGCTCTAAAAAAATGTCTTAAGAAGAATCATGAATCTTCATCTGAGTGGTGTCTAGCAATTCAAACTAGGTAGCAAATTCATAAAAAATCTGGCTTGCCTTTGGGTGATTAGCTACAGGTTCCACCAGGACTTGAGAACTATGATGGTTTAAAATGAACTCTGACCAAAGGTTCATGGTTCTGTCTGAAAAGGAAGTTTGGTTCTGGTTAAATCCAAATTGACTGTGGGAAAGTTGTAGAAACAAATACTTTTTTAGTGTAGCAAATTGAAATTTACTGACCTCCAAGGGAAATCCTATAGGGTTACTGGTGGCCTTGCTTTTATGTTTTGGGGCGATATAATGCCAGAATAGGTCATGTAAGCTGAAATGCAATACAAAGAAATTCCACATCATTGTTTTTCTAGAGACAGTTCACTAAGAGTCAAAGTTAGATTGAATCAAGACAGGGAGGCAAAGAAACTGAACTGAGAAAATTGGATATGGCCAGACAGCATTAGAGAAGAGTAGAATGAAATTGACTCTGGCTGTGAAAAGCTTCAGAAATTGGTAATGAAAATATTTTATACTTTCAATGAATGTTAATAATTCTTAAATAATATTAATGTAGCACTATCCTGTGTTTGGGACTTTGGTCACATCTATTTTAAATTATACAGATTTATTTTTTTATCCTTTGGAATTTTCTCTCTAAAGAATGAAATCAGCGTTTTAGGACAGAATAAGTCATTGGACACATGTGTGAAGTTGGGTTACAGTTTTTATATCTGAACAGTCTTTGTGGGACATGGCTTCGTAATGAAGATACATGTAGATGCTTTCACAATTATAGTGGAAAACTGGCACTCCTGGACATCTGGTACAGTTTGGGGCCACTGCTTTGGTTTGTATTAAGGTGCCAGCAGTTTTATCCACCACTGCTTTTGCACTATCCATGAAAATGTCAACACAGTGCGAAAGGCAAATAATGTTTTGGTATTATTTTGAAAACAGTTTTGACCTTATGAATTCTCTGACATTATTTCTGAAACTTCTGGAGGTCTGAGGACCCCATGTTAAGTAGCAAAGTTCTAGATCCAGGATATGCAAGGACAAGAGAGGGAATGCTATTTCTTTTTAGCTATTCCTTCTGTTTGGATGTGAAAGGCAACTCTCTTATTTGAAAACTCCCTAAATTCCATAGTACTGGGAATATTGATTTTCTTTAATGCTGACATTTCCAGTTTTCTCCTTCAGAAGAATTACAATATCTTTTTGGAAAAATATTACTTGCACAGTGTTTCAATTAACGGTAAGAATAAACAATGATTTTTTTTTATTGATGATGAAAAAAGTTTCATACATTTTCTTAAAATATACTGGCATTTATATAGAAATCTTGTGGGATAATACAGAGAAATCAGAGATAGAGAAGATGTTTTCAGATTATTCAAATAAAGGAGCTTATCTTTAGAAACACTGAAGAATTTTCTTCAGATTTACTATAGATATTATGTGTTTATTTGAGTATAAATATTTCATTATTAGTTTCTTTGCTAAATTGAGCCATGCAATTATGGATAATAGATTAGTAATTATGCTTGACTTTTGTTCAACCATTATAGCAGTTACCAGATATAATACACTGATTGACTACATATAGCATAGGTTCTTAATCTATAACATATGGGTGCTATTTCAGGGGCTTCTTGAAACCCCTGAATTACTAATATGCAAAATCTAGTACATGATTACTTTTTATGGGGTGAAGGTCCATTAGATTATCAAAAGGTTTCCTTAGAAATACTCCCAGTTATTCTGTATTTATGGAAATGGCTACAAATACTTTATTTCTACTCTATGGAGAGGAAAATATGATTTTTTAATGCAGGATAGATCAAACAACTGGTTGCCTGAATTTTTCTCTGTAACTGTTATTTTGGGGTTATGTAGACGCAGCCCAAGTCCTTTAATTATGTCTGAATTAATTTACAATACATGAAATTCACCCACACTTGTTCTATTTATCGCTCCATGGAAACAGCTTGCTTTGAGCTGCTACTAAATTTTCCATGTGCAGGACATTTCCACTTTTATATTTAACAATGTATTCTTCTAGATTATATTGTTTCATTTTAAACTCTTTCTGGAAATGCAGTAAAGTTTAATGATCTTTTAAAAAATGCATTTTGAAGAAGTCAGCTTTTCATTGTATAGATTGATTTCATTGTCATCATGTATTCCATGGTTGGTTTTTTTTTTTTTTTTTTTGGATGTTTGCTATTTATTTTATTGGTTTCTTCTTCTTTAAAAAAATTTTTGTTTTGAGGGCTTCGTTACAAAGTGTTTTCTCTGTACATATTTCATGATATATTTTTATTTTATTTTTTATTGAGGTATAACTTACATATAGCAAAGTGCCCAAATCTTAAATATATGACTTGATGTATTTCTTTCATAGATAATTTTTTTAGAGCAGTTTTAGGTTCACAGCAAAATTGAGTGGAAGGTACAGAGGCTACACATGCATAGCCTTCCCTGTTATCGACATAACTCACCAAGGTGGTACATTTGTTATATCTGATGAAAATGCAAAATGCCTAGAATAGCCAAGGTAGTCTTGAAGAAAAAGAACAAAGTTGGAGAACATGCCAGATTCAAGACTTTTGTAAAGAGGCAGTAGTTAATACAGTGTGGTATTGACATTATAATAGATAAATAGATCAATGGGATACAATTGAGAGTTCAGAAATAGACCCAAACATATATTTGATTTTTGACAAAGGCACCAAAGTAACTCAATAAGGAGCTGAAGAACTTTAAATAAAATGGTGTTGCAGTAACTGGATGTTTATATGGAAAAAAAAGTGAACCTTGATACCTATCTCATATATAAACAAAAATTAATTAAAGGTGGATCATAAACATAAATGTAAAAGCTAAAATGATGAATCTAGAACAGACCACAAAATATCTTTATGATCCTAGGGAGGGTAAAGATTTCTTGAACAGAGCATAGTAAGCACTAACAATAACAAGAAGCAGTTTAAGTTGGATTTCATCAAAATTAAAAACTTTTTTCATCAAAAGACAAAGTGAAAAGGCCATTCATAGACTGAGAATAAATACATCTGACAAAGGACTTGTATCTAGAATATATAAGGAATTCCTATATCTCAATAAAAAGAGAACTCAATTAAAATATGGGCAAAAATGTTGCTCAAACATTTTTGTAAATGGACAAAAAGTATGGGAGAAGATACTTAGTATTTTTGTCTTCAGGGAAATGTAAATTATGTTCCTAGTCTCATGGTTCCTATTTTAAATTTCTGGTCTGATAATTCCCAAATCCCTGCCATATCTGAATCTGGTTGTGATGCCTGCTTTGTATCTTTAAACTCTGTTTTTTGGCTTTTAGTATGCCTTGTCATTTTTTCTTGATAGCCGGACATGATGTACTGGGTAAAAGGAATGCTGTAAATAGGCCTTTAGTAATGTGGTATTCAAGTGTAGGGGAGAGGAAGCTTTCTACCTTCCTATGATTAGGTCTCAGTCTTTTGGTGAGCCTGTGCCTCTGGTCTGTAAACTTCACAAGTCTCAGTTTCCATCTCCCTCTCTCCCCACTTAGGTGAGACAGGTAGCTCAAGTAGGCCGGAGCTGAGTAGTCTCTTCCTCCGCGTGGAAGGCTGGAGCTGTCTGAGTTGGGTATTTCCTTTCCCCCAGGTGAGTTAGGCTCTGATAAACTGTCTCCCGTGGACAGGCCTTGTTAAGAAGAACAGCATGTTTTGGTATATCGCAAAATGATTCCTTTTTCTTTTCCTCACTGGTAGCACCAGGGGATTTTTCTTCAGTATTCACTGTGAGAACCTGGTAAAGCTTCAGGAGGTAAAACTCACAAAAGTATGGGAGGCCCCCCATGACTGGACCTCCATGTAATTTTTGTGTGTGTGTAAGACCAGCCCTGAGCTAACATCTGTTGCCAATCCTCCTCTTTCTGCTGCGGAAGACTGGCCCTGGGCTAACATCCGTGCCCATCTTCCTCTATTTTATGTGGGATGCCTGCCACAGCATGGCCTGATAAGTGGTGTGCCTCCCTGTAATTTTTAATCTCTCAGACTTGTACACATTGAGTCTCCAGCAATTCGTCAATTACAGTTCAGATTTTCCTACCCTGGCTCTGTTCTTGTGGAGGTTTCTGCTTGTGGGTTTCTGCTCTGGTTTGTTGTTATTCCCTGTATTCACCTGTCTGTCTTTCAAATTTTGGGAGCAGCAGTTTGCTCTGTGACTTTACTTCTCTTATGGATCTGAGAAGAGTTATTGATTTTTCAGTTTGTTCAGCATTTTGTTGTCAGGGCAGAGTGGCAACTTCCAAGCACCTTATGTTTTCGACCAGAAACCACAAGTCACCACTGAAGGGGAGAAAGAGCATTCTCCACCCACTCTGGATCCTTTCTGGCTGGGCTACAAATTAAATTGACATGAGGCCGAATAGTAGGAGAAAATCAAACAAAGCTTTATGACGTGTATACATGGGGGAGACCCAGGGAAACTGAGTATCTCTTGACAAAATGGCTGAGATTCTCCTCTTAAATAGACAAACAAGGTTGGATCAGTTATGGGAGATTACCGGAAAAGCACAGTAAGGTTATTATGCAGATTTAAGGCCTTGCCTTCCACATTGACAAGTTTCTAGAGATGAGGTCATCCCCCCTTCTTCCCAGTACAGAGAAGGAGAGACCTTTACAAATAGAGATTTTCCTTACAAATGTCAATGTCTGGTAAACAGAACTTTGATGACAGTGGGCATAGCAAAGACCCTCCCAGTCTATCTATACCCAGAGTTATCTGTGGTGATGGCCTGTCCCAGGGACAGGCCTTTCATCCCAAATCCCTTTAGACAGTTGCGGGGAGTGAAGGTCAAGGCCTCTTTCAGAGCAAGGTGAAGAGATACATCTTGAGGTGGCCAATTCTGATCCCTCACACCACCATACATTTTGAAAGTGTATATCTCATGTTGTAATTTACAATTTTATATTTCATTATAGATGCCACTTACATTTGGCTTAGAGCTTAGGGATATTATGGGACACAAATAATAAGTAAAACAGAGAATTAGTTGGAATATTTCTTCCCCCAAATATCGAAGAAGGTATTTTTGTTTTTTCAAACACCAAATACATTTTCTTTTATTCTGTGAGAGTTCGTACATTTTGAGTTCAGTGAAACGCCTTTAGCCAACATACTTTTGATTCAACAATTACAAATAAATATGTAGTACTTGCCACTGTCAAATCCCTTCCTGGCTTTGTCCAAAATGATGTCATATATGTGATGCTAGTTTCCTGGGGCTACAGAGAACTTCAGGAATGATCTTTAAAGATTATTTATCTGGTTTTGGTTTGTATACTTGAGACGTCAAAAAGAACAAATCATCTTAAAGTGCCCCTTAAATATTTTTTATGATATTATCTGGAAAGAAATATTTGATAATTGAGGTTGGGAAAGCAAACTCATATCAATTAAAAAAGAAAAATAACAACTCTGCTATAATTTTAGTGTTTAGTTGGCAATTCTGAAACCAAGAAATGATTATAAAAGTTCCATTATAATTTGGCTAGGATTATGACTGCAAATACTTTACCAGCCCAGAATATGGGAAACAGATTTGAAAATGAGAGAGCATTAGTCATAGGGAAATATCCCTAAATTTGTAGTTATTATTACTGTCACCATGGAGAAGTCTATGTTCCATCAGCAAACCATTGGAAAATGAAATAAATAACAATAAATAAATTTTTTTAAATGGACCATTTTCAATAGCATCAAATAATATCCAGGAAAGACCTACTAAACCTAGATATCTAGGATATGCTAGGATACAAATGCCTAGGAAAGAATTTAATAGATGTTCAAGTCCTCTATACACAAAACTACAAAATTTTGCTAAGAGAAATTAAGGAAGACTTAAATAAATGGTGAAATATACCATGTTCATGGACTTGAAAACTCTCTATTATTGGGTTCAATTCTGTAGGTTCAATACATCTCAATCAAAATACAGCTACTTTTTTGTAGAAGCAGATGATTCTAAAATTTATATTAAATGCAAAATGCCTAGAGTAGCAAAGATAGTCTTGAAGACAAAGAACAAATTTGGAGAACATGCCAGATTCAAGACTTAAAGTGGCTGTAATTAACACAGTGTGGTATTGGCATTATAATAGGGTAAATAGGTAAATAGATCAATGGGATAGAATTGAGAGTTCAGAAATAGACCCAAACATATATTTGATTTTTGACAAAGGCACCAAAGCAATTCAATAAGGAGTTGAAGGGGGTGGCCTGGTGGTGTAGCGGTGAAGTTCCTGTGTTCCGCTTTGGTGATCCAGAGTTCGCCAGTTCGAATCCTGGGTGCGGACCGATGCACCGCTTGTTAAACCGTGCTGAGACAGTGTCCCACATACAGCTACTAGAACGATGCACAATTATGACATATAGCTATCTACTGGGCCTTTGGGGAGAAAAAAAGCAAAATAAATAAATAAAAAATAATAATTTTAAAAAAATGGGCTGAAACTTCCTTAAAAAAAGGAGTTGAGGAACTTTAAATAAAATGGTATTGCAGGAAGTGGATGTTTATATGGGAAAAAAGTGAACCTTGACACCTATCTCACATATAAACAAAAATTAATTCAAGGTGGATCGTAAACATAACCCTAAAAGCTAAAATGAAAAAACTTCTAGAGCAAACCACAGAATATCTTTATGATCTTAGGGAGGGCAAAGATTTCTTGAACAGGGCATGGTAAGCACTAACAATAACAAAAAACAATTTAAATTGGATTTCATCAAAATTAAAAACTTTTCTCATCAAAAGATGGAAAGTGAAATGACCATTCATGGACTGAGAATAAATACATCTGACACAGGACTTGTATCTAGAATATATGAAGAATTTCTATATCTCAATAAAAAGAGAACTCAATTAAAATATGGGCAAAAGTGTTGCTCAAACATTTTTGTAAATGGACAAAAAGTATGGGAGAAGATGCTTAACCTTGTTGTCACCAGGGAAATGTTAATTTAAACACAATGACACACCACGACAGAATGAGTCGTATTAGAAAGACCAACAGTACCGAAAGTTTGCGAGGATAAGGAGCAAACAGAACTCTCATACATTGCTGCTGGAAATGCATAACCACTTCACAGAACCATTTGGCAATTGCTAATAATGTTAAACATACTCCTACCATATGACCAAACAATTTTATTGCTGGGAATATACCCAAGGGAAATAAGTGCAAAGTTCATAAAAGTATTTGCGTAGGAATGTTTCTAGTAGCTTTATTAAGAACTGCCCAAACCTGGAAACCACCCAAATATTCTTTAATAGGTTATGACATTATAACATTCTCTTTTTATATTTTGTCTAACACTGCTATATGATGGAACTTCAGTGGTTTGTCTAGGCTTAAACTTAAAGAACCGTCCTGATCAGAAGTCTAATGTTCTTCAAATGGTGTTTTATACAATGTTAATGTGGTACATAGAGCTATGAAGACTGCAGGTATCTGTTAGCTGGTGTTGCAGGTGACTTGACTAGATGAAATTTTGTGTAAAAATGATCAGATGGCATAATATCCAAGAGGTACTATTCATTGAAAGCAAGAAATATAGTGCTGAAGTGTGGGAGGTTAAGGTCATGAACCATTACTGATAGAGAAAATTAGAATCTTGAACTTCCTAAAGAGTGAGGAAGCAATGTAATAATGACCATGCACTCAGCCTTTGAAAGAACTCAAGCTTTCGGTGGAAGGAGTGAAGAGGAGTTAGTCAAAGCGCTAGAATCAGCATTCTGCAGAGTATCAGCAGAACAAGAGAGGGTTGTATTACTGGTGGCCTCTTGGTGTTGTTGGGTAGTAAGATTGAGAAGCACAATAAAAGAGAAGCTACTGGATTTAGCTAGGATAGGTTGCTGGTTATACAGTCAGAAATGCATTTAAGACTAGCAAAATGTTCAATGGGGAGTTGGGTTTTAACGGAGCACATTCGTTGGGCATAGAAAATAAGTCCATAGATTTTGGTGTTAAAGACAGGATAAAATATGCAATGGTAGATTTAATGGCAATGGAGTTCAGGTGACAATTTATTATTAAAACTGGGATGATTAAAATTAGAAGAAGAGGAAGCCTGGGGCAGGTCAAATTGATGAATTAGGTGATGATATTAGAGTATACTATTTAATGGAAACAATATTGGCATATAATTAGAGGTGTATCATTTTAGTAGTGAAGTTCTGAGGTTAAGAGATTTTTATTTATATAAGATGTGCTCTTAGTATGAAAGTTTCTGCGAGCTTGCATTTTTTGCTACCTGCTTTTCTATTATAAATTTTAAAAATCCTCATTAAAGAACCCTCCAAAGACAATGAATTGCATAATTTCAAAAATTAATATGCTCTGTCACACTGAGGAAGCTTTAGTTGTAATACAGGCTTCTGGTTTTTTTTTTGACTTTTTTTTAGCAGATATGTAAAACCACATGTGTAAGATGTCATTGACTGATACTGGGAAATGACTGGAATTTTATTGGGCAGCAGGAGGTGAAGTAGTTAAGACATATAATAGTTTTACAGAAATTTCAAAGAGATTTCCAAATTAAATTAGCACTTAGGTAAAATAAAATCATGTGTTTCATCTTTGCTGTAAAATTTCTTCAGGTTTCAAAGGTCCTGTAATAAATGTATTAGTACTGGACTTTTTCTTGCTAGGAAAGTGAGCTATGAGACAGTAGAAATAGGTTTTGAAATGCTTTAGACTTGAGAGATTAGAGCTTGGCATATGGGTTGGATTTAGGCAGATTTGAGATTAGGACGCCAAGATTCTATGCCTCTTCAGATGTTTTTGAGAATCTGTTACATGACCAAGTCATTTATTTTCTGTCATTTAAATTTCTGACTGATCTGTCCTTCTTTAAGCTTATTTCTGGGCCTTTTTAAACACATGGCAGCTCAACTTGGAGATAATAAAATAAAAAAAATAAAGGTACTAAAAATACTAAGTCTAACAGTCCATGAAATGTATAATGTAAATTATCTTCTGAGAGGCAGAAGTTAAAGTACATTTTATCCTGGGGATGTTGTTAATTAACTTTAAGTTATCAATAAGAATAAGGGATAGAAAACACAAACCCAAAGATATGGCAATGAAAAGGCATTCACAGAACACAGTTTTCATTTAATTTACGTGTTATGTGAAGAAGAGATACAGTACTTTGCAAATAATTTCTTTTTCTCTGATGGACAGTTTTGGAGTTTTTTTTTTTTTTTTTAATGAAGAGTACTGGATTAAAATGTCACCTTATAAGTCATACCTTTGAAGAGAGCTTTTCTTGCTCTCTTGAATAACCATTTTTGTACTATCTATAGCTTACCCTGATCTTCCTGTCCTCAATAAATCTTAAAAGAATTGGTTGTTCTCAAGTAGGGAATGGGCCAAAGAAGGGGGATATATCAACATGCCAAATTGGAAAGGAAATCAATTGCTTTTCCAATGGTCAAAGAGAATATAGCATCAAGGATATGAACTTTTCCTACTGTTCTTATGGGAGAAGCAAACAATTGCCATAACCACGCTATCCAGCAACCAGAAATGACGAATTAGATATTTACTAAATCATTATACTTATTGTGGTACAAACACCTGTTGGCTATAAAAGAAAAATACAGCCCTTAAAAGCAAGCAAAAGGCAAGGGAAATAAAAACAACTGTGCTACTTTCCCAACAGCGTGTGATGATGAATTTCTCATTCACTGCCTGTGAAATAAAAATAGGTTGCTCATTCAGAGTCACTTTTAGTTCTCAGCATCTTTAAAAGACTTTTTCAGGCAACTTACCCTCAGAACATAGTAGCTAGGCTCAGGTGATTATTCTTTCTTTTCCTTTCAAAGAGGGGCATTCTCGGGCAACGTTTAAAGTGATTTATCTGGAATCACTGTGGTAATAACCATCAGAGACTGATAAAGAACTAGGTAGGACTCTGGCCCTACTGGCTAAAGATGAAGATGACATTCTAAATTGCAGCAGTTGACAATGTCTAGTGGAATAATGGGAAGGCTGGACTTACTTCTGACTTGAGACCTAATTCTATGGCTTTTACTCAATGTAAATATCTTAGAATATCTTAGAGAGAAGTGACGTACTTTAGTTTCGATGCTTGCCGCTTAACCTAAAAGTCTTCATCTCTCTCACAGGCTACCTTTTCTTCTCCCATAGCACCCAGCATTATAAACAATTAATTTGAACCAGGTGCAATGATCGGGTATATGTGACACAACATAAGGATGAGAGGAATGAGGGAATTAATAATGCAAGTGAGAGTAACTGAAATGATTGGCTTGAGGTCCAAGCTGGGTAGGAAAGGAAGTGAAGCAGGTGGAGATTTGGTAGCTGGAGAAAAGCATGAAGTCAAGGGACTGGACACTTAAGTAGGTTTAGTGGCTGAGAGAGAGTGGGAGAAGTTTTGTGGATGAGTACAGATTTTGAGATTTAAGATATCTTTGTCTCTGAGTGATACTGTCTAAATTCAGGCCATGTAAGTGGAGAAAGTAAGGTCAATAAAATAAATGAAGTCAAGGAACTATGACAAGAGGGTGCTGGATGGGTCATCCAGGTGAAGAGTGAGTACAGCAGACTCCCAATTATTAATGAATCGATTACTGACCATCTGTACAGGGCATTAAGGATGAAAGAAATTGGAAAACATACTATCTATGTTCTCTAGTACTGCGGGTAACAGATTAAAAAATCAATTACATTATACTTGATGGTTATAATATGGGTAGATAGTGCCTGCCACTCAGTAGATATTTAAATTTTTGTCAAAAGTATAAATACATGCATGAAATCCTAAGGGAATATGAAGGAATTAGTGAGCAAGGGCAACAGGGGAATGAGTATGGAAGAGTGTCATGGAAAGACACCCAGAGGAGATAAGATTTGAGCTGAATTCTGAAGGATAGTTACCCATCAGCAAGGTAGATTTTAGGGTCTGGGGTGAGACATTCCAAGCAGAAAAGAAAGATGCCTCTCTGTGCAAAGGCAGAGAGGCAAAGTGAGGCTGGAGTACAGGATGTATGCAGGAGAGGACTAAAGAAGCTCCCTTAGGAAGGAACTGAATGCCTTGCTTTGTTATTTGGACTTTATCTTGAAGGAAATAGAGAGCTGTTAGAGGATTTTAAGATGGAATATGATAAGATCAGATTAGATTTAGAATTTCTAATGACTATTTTATCTGCAGTGTGGAGATTATATTGGATAGGAGGCCTTTTGGGGCATTCCACGTTTGAAGTGTCTATTCTATTAGACAATTGAATAGTCAGTGTCTTGTTTCGCATCAAATTAAGTGTGTACAAATATATGTGTGCATATATGTATAAATATTTGCATATATTTATGCTTGTGTTTATAAATAGTTGTACATATAAATATAGATAACATCCCCCCCCACACACACACTATATATATATGTGTATAGTATGCAGATAAGACGAGGTTTGTCTGTAACTGAAAACCCAAAATAACAAAAGTTCACTTCTGTGTCAGGAACCCAGACACCTTTTATCTCTGCTTCATCTCCCTCAGCATCTGGGCTCTTCTTCATGGCCCAGGAGATCTGCTTGAGTTCCAGTTTCATATACACGTTCCAACTAACACGAAGGAGAAAGGGATGGAAGAAATAGACACCCTTTAAGAACTTTTTTACACTAAGGATACATTCAACATGATGTGTCAACATATAGCTCATTGACCAGAATTTAGCCTAAAAGCCTCACTTGGCTGCAAGAGAGGCTGTAAAATATTATCTGTTCTGGATGGCAATATGCCCAGTTAACAGTGATGGTTCTCTTAGGAGGAAAAAGGGGAAGGAATACAGTGTGAGAACTAGCAGTGCCTGCCACATACAAAGTGGTTAGTATTCCCCCCTCCAGTAGTTCTATCTAGAGAATGTGTGAGTGTGTGTGTGTGTGAAGTTGTCACATTCTTAGAAGTTCTTCCATTTGGAGGAACCTAATCAGCACACATTTTGTAGGCAATAATGACGATAAGTACAAGCATTTTTCAAAATGATTGGCTTAGTCTACACTACATGTGATGATTGCAATAGGTAGCATTTGTATAGAGATTTAAAAATTTTTATAAAGTACATCACACCTCCACCTCCTATAGTCTATATAGCGTTTCTAAAGCAAATAGTATGATGGTACTATCCCCATTTTGTTACTGGAGAAATGGAATTATGTGGTTTGATGGTGAAACTGGAATTCATGTTCGTTGATTCCTACTCTTGGGCTATTAACAGAAGGGAATAATAGCATTTTTGAGAACAAAGGATAATTTATATTTTAGTTTGAATGAATATATACTAGTGGACATGACATTCTTGTCATTTGAAAACCTAACATTCAAGAATCCATTTTTTTCTCTCACTTACCTGAGCAGTGATATCTTGGCCATGGTCAGAGCATCCCATTTTCCCATAGGTGTGACTGTTTCCTTTTCCCAACAGAACACATCAATTGTTTGGGTTGCTCAGTTAACATAAGAATGACAGCTAAATTTACTCATCGGTCATTTCCCTGCAACTACAATACACAAACCTTATCTACATATTGTTTTTTGACATATTCATTGTAGAACATAATCAGAGAATCCAACTATCTTTATTTTACTGCAACATTACTTTGTAAAAACAGTACTCTGGTAAATGTTACCACCATAAATGCAAAATGAAGCAAACGCTTTCAACAGCTGACTTCAATCACGCCATATATTGCTGGTGGACATAGTTTGTAATTTCTTCTCCAGTGGTCTTTCCAATTAATACAAAGTATTTTCAGCCCGTTATCTGTGGGAATAAACTTTCTGAAGATACCTTTTTGTTAAAAATAACAAAGGAGGAAGAAAGCTGTTGAGTCACTGACTGGGCCAGGAGTTGAGCCACATCTTTTGAAAAGATTGAATTTTTAGTTAAAAATTCAAGTGACATTGTTTAAATTTTAAACTTTTATTTGATAAGAACCAAATTGACTGTTATTCAAGGGCTAAAACAAGATAATCTGGCATGAAGTTTCTTTATTAGTTTATAATAAGGTTATATATTGTAGAAACTAATACTACAGCTTTTCACTAATTGTTAATAATCTAATAGTTAGTAATATCCATGGATATTTTTCAGTCTTCATTACACTTCTCTGTTCAGTAACATTAATTACTATTAAGTACTCTCTCTGTCTTGAAACATTTTCTTCCTTTGGTTTCTGTAACTTTACTCTCCTTTTTCTCTTTCCCAAGACTTGTCTGCTCTTCTTGGTTCCCTTTGCAGGCTCATCCTTGTCCCCCCAGCCATTGGATGAGGTTTGTTCCCAGCCTTTCCTCTTCTTCCCAACTTCCTTTGCTTCTCTCTTCTTTTTCTCACTTCAAAGCTATTGTATATGCCATTCTCTCTACCTGAAAAATTCTCTCAAATCTTCTGGTTAGCTCGAATTAGTCATTTAGATCTAAATCTAGTCATCACTTGTTCGGGGAAGCCTTCCTGTTATAGCCGTCATAGCATCATTCAGCTCTTCTAAACACGTAACGCAGTGACAAGTCCGTGGAGACAGAACTCATGTTGTTTTACTCACAATTTAATCCCCAGTGTCTAGTACAATCTTTGTGACACACTAGGTGCACAATAAATATTTGTGAGTGAATGAATGAGTGCACTTTCATGGATATACATAACACATTATGAAAATACCCTTTGTTAAGTTACACACGTGAAGATAAATATATCCAGAAGTTTCCTTACTTGTTGGCTGAGTTGAGATTGAAGCACAAAAAATGGGAGGTGAATGTCAAATCATCAGGTTTCCAGGGTGAGACATGGGCTTTGTTCTAAGTGTTGTGGAACTTAAAAGATGCTACTGCAGGGACAGAACAGAATGAATATAAATCGTTAGATAGTATCACTTTAATCCCTTTTAATAACAGTTTGCTTTCTCTGGATACCTTCAATATGTAATATCAAAGGCAAATATCATTTTTCTTTATCCAAACACAGGCTTGGATACACAGAAAAGATGACATAGAGATACTGAAAAGTTTGCCAGTTAGTTTAATGATGACTCTCAAATAGTCAGTATTCACGTGTTTCTATGATGAAAATCTGAATGATTGAATGAGGAGTTGTGAGACTTCTAGCATGGGTCAGTTTTATAGTGTGGGGGTCAGAACTAATAAAATCTTAACATTACATCTCTAATCAACATGTAAGTTGATTACATTCTTATAGTCTTTCATTAACAAGCATATGTTTGTTCCTGTAGGGGCAAATTTTATTCTTTTGAGGGTATATTTCAATGGCAAAAATGCATATTTTTGACATATGTAATTTTCTGTGAAATGATAGTGGGGAAATTGCAGATACCGTCAAATGACAATAAGCATCGATGCTTAGCCCTGGGTCCAGATAGTTTCTTCTGTGGATTAGATTGATAAAGTCCTAGGGGTATACTTTGTGTCTGTGTTCACTAGATATTTTAAATCTTATAACACATTTTATGGTAACCCAGCTGTTGGAAAACAGTAATTTAGTGATTGTTCAAACAATTATTTCTTTTCCTCCCCACCACTCCCACCTCATTTTAAACTGCTTGTTATAAATCGTGACTTGTTAAACTCTTAGAAAAACATTTTGGAAACTAGAGCTATTAGGGAAAAGTAAAGTGCACAGTTGGCAATCATCTGAATAATCTGAGTCATGTAAAATTCCATTTTGAACAACGCATGTCCTATCCCACTCACTGTGGGCCACTTAGTTGATGGTGATGCATCTATAAACCTCCTATCTCCAGGTATTATGTACTGAAATGGAGTGTGAAAAGCTGAGTCAATTTTTATTTTCTCTTGCGAAAAAAAATGAGAAAGAAAGAAGAAGGAAGGAAGGAAGGAAGAAAAAGAAAAGGAGAGAGAAAAAAGAAAGACAAGAAGAGAGAAAAAAAGAAAGGACAGAGAAAAGTGTTTGGCAAAAATTTCCAGAAAGAGGAAAATGACTCATCATGCTAGCGGCCTTGACATTGATAGATCAGGGCAAAATCTAGGATGTTATGAAGGAGCTTCTGAGGGATGGTCTTCTCATATGTTGTGATGACATTTATGTCATTCCTTACTCATTTTCACATAAATTATATAACATACCCCTTATTAGTGATTAACATTTCAAAAATCTTATAAAACAAAATATGTGTTCATGCAGAGAATGTTTAAATCAATAAAACTGATATGTCAGAAATTATTTTGGACAATTCTGTAGGGTTGTTTGCAATTGTATTTACTTTAGAGCTTTCCTTGTTTATTTCTTTATTTACTACTGAAAGTACTGTGGATTACCCATGAGGAGAAGAGGAAGGATGTAGCCTGGGAGGGGAGATCTAAGGGGCTTCAATCATATTGGCAACGTTTTATTTCTTTAGATGAATGATGAGTTAAATGAGTATTTGTAGTCTTATTCTATTTTATATGTAATACTTTTAAAATAAGAATACTACATTATCAGGCAAACTTAATAGTCCTTAGTTTTGTGAATTTGAGCAAGCAAGTTGTACGATCATTCTGGATCCTAATGGACTTCACGTTAAAAAACAAAAGCAATAAACATGATAATTTGTAAAGTCAGAGATTGATAAAGGTGTGGCCGTCTTTTGAAGACTATTCCACTTTTATGACCAACAATTAGATCATTTGCAATTCAATCATCCTTTGAACCTTTGTGGTGTGGCTAACATTTACATGCGGTTGACCCCATATGTAACTCTGCTTTATGTATATAAAGTTAAGGTTATTATAAGACTTCCAACATTTAAAAGGGAGGTGGGTTTTCTAGAGTCAAGTGTAATTGGAAGTGAAAATATTAGGTGCTCATGGTCTGAACACAATCCAAACCACTGCACAATTAGATTAATTCAGGGAAAATAGAATCATAGAAGGTTACAGCTGGAAGGAATCTCAGAGATGATCTAATTTGCCCCTTCAATTATAAATGGGGAAATGATTTCAATCCATAGAAGCTTTAGTCACACAGCTAGTTAATGGAAGAGCTAGTACTAAAACTAAGATTTCAGAGCTTTCCTCACTGTTTCTTTACCACTGTATTGGTATTTCCCAAACTGTCATTTCCAAAATTGTTCATATGAGTGTAACCAAACAAACGAACAAAACTAACAAACAACAACAATAAAGCCAGGATTTTGTGGTAAAATAACTTTTTTGAATTATCCATCCTACAACCACCTTATGGATTCACAATGCACTCTAGTGCTCTGACAAGCCCTATAGTAAAGGAATCTATAACTGTTTAATCCACTCTTTCCAAAATTTTTAACAACTGAACCCCTATTGTATGAAACACTCAGTACATTTTGAGGAAGAAAGGTTGAATAATGCTATAAAATTAGTCAAACCCCCTTTTATTATCATGTAGTCTAATTGAATAATAGATCAATTTTTTAAAATTAGGTTAACCGATATGGCAGCACATAGATTCACCTTAATGTACTTAACTTCACTTAATGAAAAGGGTGTTGACCCTTTTTCTCAATAAAGATGTCAGTGTTCCATAAATGCTTTGAAAACTTTTCATTCATGGCTCAGTGAAGGGACTGAGGAGAGAGAAGTTTCTCTCTAATGAAAACTGACAGGGCAACATGCTCATGACAATGGTAGTTAGTAATTATAATGTAAATATAGACGTTAGGCTGTGGCATGGAAACAGAGAGAATAAAGAGAAAGAGGGAGAGAAGAATCAGAGCCATTTCAGAGTGATAGACTGTTTTAGCTCTTTTCTCACTGGGGCAATCCTCAAACCAAATAAAAATACCAGAAAGTGTCATGAGGAAGATAGTTAGCCTGAGGGAAGTAGAAAGGAGGGAAGGACATCAAATACAAACATGCTGAAGATAAGTAGGGCAATATACTACCTCCTCCATGAGATTGTTTTTGAATCTCCCAGCAAAATGAACTCTTCCAGTCTAAACTCCTAAAACTTTTCCTTCTTGACTCTGTAATTTTACTTAGCCTGTTCTGGATTTTCCTTGGGTTAGCTGAGTATATATTTTATCACGCCCAAGATATTGTTCTAGAGGACAAGGACAGTAGTTGTCTTCTTACTAAGTTCCACAGGTAATGGTAGATTACTTTGTATGAATTGCCCTCTCAATGAATGTTTGCCAAGTGAATACAAACATGACAAAACCAACAAGCATGCATTGTACACATAGGGCATAACTACAGTTGAGTATGTGAAGCATTAGCTCTGATGATCCCTTCTCTCAAGAGGTTTAGAGTTTACTCAAGACAATGCACTAAAAAAGAAAGAACATTCTTGTATAAAACCCTTGATATAGGACATGTACATAAAAGGGAAAGGTCAGAGAAGGCTTTGGAGAGAAAATAGTGTTGAAAATTATCATTTATTGATGGCAGTGTTGGTGGCTGTACTAGTTTCTGACTGCTGTTGTAACAAATTATCACAAACTTTGTGTCTTAAAACAACACAAATTTATTACCTTATAGTTCTGGCAGTCAGAAGTCTGAAATGAGTCTTATGGGGCTAAAATTAAGGTGTTGGCAGGGCAGCATTCATTCTGGAGGCTCCAGGACAGAATCCGTTTCCTTGCCTTTTCTAGCTTCTAGAGACTGCTTACATTCCTTGGCCTGTGGCCTTTTACTGTATCTTCAACCTCACATCGCTACAACTTCTGCTTCCATCTTGAGACCCTTCTGATTCCTTCTTATAAGGACTCTGTGATTACATTGGGCCCAATTTAGTGATCCCAAGTAATCTCCCCATTTTAAGATCTTTAACTTAATTATATCTGCAAAGTCCCTTTTGCAACATAAGGTAACATGTTCACAGGTTCTGGGGATTAGGACATGGAAATCTTTTCAGGGCCGTTATTCTTTTTACCATAGTGAGGAATCAGCATGAGCAAAGTTCTGGAGGTAGAAATAAGCATAGAGTGTATAGCTGAACAACAAAAAATCAAAACAAAATATAGAGTACATGTTAAGGATGTGGCAAGTAGAATTGCTA
Source organism: Tapirus indicus (assembly GCA_031878705.1). Lineage (NCBI taxonomy): Eukaryota > Metazoa > Chordata > Mammalia > Perissodactyla > Tapiridae > Tapirus > Tapirus indicus. The sequence goes on along the minus strand of CM062924.1, from coordinate 56,132,534 downwards.
GTAGGCAGGCATGAGTTACAAAGGGCTTTAAAATTTAGGAAAGAAGATTTAGGTTTAATGAAGTTAATACCAGGGAGCCATTCCTGGTTTTTGAGAAGTGGGTAGTGTTATGAAAATGGTATTTATAAGAGATTAATCAGGTAGGATTTGTAAGAGAGCCTGGTGGAGAGAAGACTTGAAGGCAGTGAGACTGGCAAATGCACAATTGCACGTTACCTTGCATAGTTCTTTACATATGTGGACACAGTATACTTCTAGAGATTATTTGTTTTATTAAAGGCTTGAATTAGAGTGGCATTTATTAAACTTTTCACAAATCAGTAATTTTAGATCCTATCTATATTTGGACCATAATCTTGGTTGTCTTTCATGGTGGTCTCTGAAGCAAGGCTGTAACTCAGTTGTCAGTCAATGTTTTTTCCTTGCTTCCTCATCATCTTTTGTTCTGCTTTAACATCTATTTTACAATGGCTCTTCTAAAGGGGCTCTTCTTTTTCTCATTTGGAGAAGTCTCTCTTGTTCCTGTGAAAGTAACTTTATGTAAGGAATGATAAATTACTTCTTTTGACGTTGTTATAAATTTTCTTCATTAATTCTTATCTTTGTGATATTAATGAATTCTTCCTAGGAGGAAGGTACTTAGATTAAATATTTACTTTAAATGCATCTTAACTAGAGCTTTTATTGCTTTTACCTGGAAAGGATCAATAGTTAATTGGATGAGAAAGATTCACCTTTCTAATTGTAATAGAATATACTCTATGATATGGTTTTGGGGGTTGTCACAAAGCCATGGAGTCCTAATTATATTTAATGTCAGTGTGAAGACCCACATGTGCTCTGGTACCAGAAGGGAAAGGATTGCATGTAAAATAGGTATTTGTTTATTTTGCTTACCTTAGCATCCATCCTTTTTTTCTGCTGGCAATAGGCCCTCCCATCCTTTCCCTATCAAAATCCATGAGTTTTGCACTTCCTGTAACCCCACTCTTGATGGCCATTTAGTGTCAGCATAATGAGTTCTGTAGTTGGCTTTTACCCTAACTTGAATTAATGAAGGGTTAGGCCTGGAACTTTTGCTAGAACTATTGGGAATGAGGTTCCCACTCTCTACTGGGGTGGGTAAGTTGGTAGGATCTAAGTCTGAGACTGTAGAAAGTTGCCGTTAGAGAGAGCTTCCCTTATAATGAAGTCAGTGCAGAAGAAAGCAAAGCCAGTGAATACAAGAGCCTTAGTCCTAGTGAGATTACTTGAGTCCTAGATCCAACTATGACTGAAGCTGAAATTTTTCCTTGCATTTTTGGTTTATAAGCCAGTATATTTTCTTCATTATTTAAGCTGATTTTAGTTGTACATTTATTAATTTCAATTGAGTCCACACTAGTATCATACGCATACAATACCCAGAATCTCACTTGGGCTCTGTGGTCTTTTCAAGGTCTTTCTCTGGAATGTTGACCAAGGTCTTCAGAATGTTTGCTGTCAGTTTCCTTACTTTGTACTCTCAGTAGGAGTGAGCTGGTCTTTCTCACTACCTCCTGATAATTTGCAGCCATAAAGCTCTATGCAAATATGATACTATTATTAGTAGCACCAATAAAAATGCAACAAAAATATTTTGCAGAATAGAATTTCATTGTCTTAATGAGAGCAGGAACCTGGTTGATGAATCCTCTTCTTATACTTTTCCTGTTTACAGAATTAGAGGAAAAGCACATGGCTGGCTCCAATTTATTTATTACCATTATGGATCACCCCCATATTTTAGTAGTGATATATTTTTTAGAAACCTTGGGTTGGTTATAAAGAATACAGAGTAAGTTTTGCTAGGAGAATCTTAAAAGATTTTATTGAGATTATGGTATCCATAAATGACAGGAATCAGTAATGATTCTTATCCATTCTCTATTTAGAGAAAAACTTTAATAATAAAAATTTTTTGCAGATTAAATATTTCAACATTTTGTTAAGTCTTCTTTCTTTTAATAGCTTTCCATTCTCATCACCCCGTATAATGAAGGAGGCGGAGGGAATAATTCTGTTGCTAACTCTTTTTTTTTTTTTTTTTTTCTTTTTGTGGGGAAGACCAGCCCTGAGCTAACATCTGTTGCCAATTGTCCCCTTTTTGCTGAGGAAGACTGGCCCTGGGCTGACATCCGTGCCCATCTTCCTCCACTTTATATGGGACGCCGTCACGGCATGGCTGACAGGCGGTGCGTCGGCGGGCGCCCGGGATCTGAGCTCGCGAACCCCGGGCTCCCAAGCGCGGACTAAACCGCTGCGCCACCGGGCGGCCCCTCTGTTGCTAACTCTTAACAAGAGACATGCTTCTTTTGGTTTGCTGAGATTTTTATGCCAATAGTAGGTTCAGTCTTCTTTTCTGAAAAATCAGATTACCTAAATTTTAAACATAGGTGACACTACAGAAATATTTGGGAATTAATATTTAGAAAAACCAAAAGCACAAAGCAAAGTCACTATACAGTGTATGACCATTTAGAACCACCCTGCTTTGAGGCTTTTTGACAATAGGATAGGCAGAGGGAGGGAAGATTCAAAAATTTTCTTTTTAGATAGATAATTAGACTACCTTTTAATTAATATCAGGCCTCTGCATGTTTGCTGATTTTATTCCTCAGTACTTATACCTGCTATTTCTGTATTAATCAATTTCTAGACTATGTGGTTTCTGTATTCAATACTATTGTATGTACAAAGGCTACAGTATAGTGTTTTCAAAGAGGCTTAAAGGTTATCTAATGCAATGTGTATCCTACTCAGTAGGGGAATGTACTCTACAACATTTATTCAGCAAATATATTTGGATTACCTATTAATTAGCAGATATTCTGCTGTACATCAGGGATGTAAGATCAAGACACCCCTTCCCCCTCCCTGGAAGCTCACAATCTAATGGGAGAGAATGAAAAGTGAAGTGAGCAGACTACTACAATATGCTGTAATAAAGGATAAAATAGATGTATATATTCGAGGTATGGGAACACTGGAGAAGGATACTTAACATGTGTGACAGAAGCTGGAAAAGTCATTTTGAGGAGTAATGTTTGAACCAGGCTTTGAACATGAAGCTTAGACAATGAAGAACATGCCAGGCAGATGAGACAATATGCGAAGACATAGAGACATGGAGAGATCACGGACAATTTGGAGAATTATGAACAGATTACCATGAGGTGAAATGCACCATTGGTAAAGATTGTACTAAGAAAGGCCTTATAGAGAGCATGGCCCTGTCAACACCTTGATTTAGGGTTTCTAGTTTCCAGAACTGTGAGGAGTTGAGGCTTAAATTGGTCATCCAGACAGCAGGATCGAATCCAGAGTTCACAAAGTAGCAATTACACTTTCGAATAGTGCTTATTGCAGGATATTTTTGCCTATATATTTTGTTGAGATCTGCTTTCAATTTTTGTCCACTGATCACATTCTCAACTGCATTACTTAAAATTAGTCCAATTGGTCTTTTATGTGACTATCTTTCAGATATTTAAAGGTGTCTCTTCCTTACCTTCTATTCTTCAAATTTTAAGTTCCAGTCATTTCACCTATTCATAGTGTTCTTCATGGAACATACCAGCCTTAAAATGTGGCTAGTCCAATTAATAAGTAGCCTAGCCTGTGTGTAGCAAAGTTCTGACCATTTTCTGGATTCTGTGAGTAGGTCTATGAGTGCCACTTATGATTGTATTAGTATTTTTTATTTTTGTCATGGTTGATTACATTATATATTGGCATATATTGACTTTAAAATCCATAGATTACTTTTATATGACCTAATACTGAGTTGATTCTGCCCAATCTTGTGATTGTACAGGTAGCTTTTTGTACCTATGAACAAGATTTCACATATATCTTTGTTCAATTCAATTAATTTAAGTTTAATATTGGTCTAGCATAATTGTCTGTAGAGGTGCTTAAATTTTCATTCTGCTTTTCTACGTTATCAACTCCTTATGTTTTTGAATGATGTGCAGGTTAGATAAATATACTTTGGTATAAATTTTTGATAAAAATATAGAATTTCAAAAGGTATGTTACAGCATCCTGCAGCAGAGCACTATAGACCACCATCAAGGTTGACAATATGCAAAATTTGGGGGATTTGGCTAATCAGTTCTGAATTCACCTAAACCAGCTATTATTTCCCTATCTAGTCTCCTAATTCATAATGACCATGTTAAATGCCTTTTTAAATAAAAGTACACTATGTTTTTAACATTATGCAGATCAAGCAGGTAACAACCTTAAAGCAAATGGAAATAGTGTTAATTTGGCATTCTTTTTTCTTAATGAACATTTGTTGAGTCTCAGAAGTTTCCATTTCATTTTTAATGTGAATGTGACCTTATTTGGAAATAGAGTCTTTGCAGATGTAATCGAGTTTAGATGAGGTCGTTAGGGTGAGCCCTAACTGCTCTTCTTGTGAGAGAAGAGACACAGAGACCAACACACAAGAAGAATGCCATGTGATGATGCAGGCGGAGATTTTGTGTTGTGTCTACAAATAGAGGAATGCCAAAGATTGCCAGCAATACCAGAAGCTAAGAGAAGGACATGGGGAACAGATACTCCCCTAAGGCCTTATAGAGAGCATGGCCCTGTCAACACCTTGATTTAGGGTTTCTAGTTTCCAGAACTGTAAGAGAATAAATTTCTGTTGTTTTAAATCACCCAGTTTGTGGTACTTTGTTACAGCAGCCCTAGAAAACTAATACATCTAGGCATGAATGTAAGTGTCCAGAATTCACTTGTACCCCATTTTTGAAATTAGGCCAACATATACTCATCTTAATTCTTCTGGCAACGTTTGGTTCTCTATGATTCTCCAAATATTATTGGAGGTGGATTAATAATGACATTTTCAAGATATTTTAATGCCCTAGAATATAATTCCTCTGGGTTTACACAAATCTCAAGTAATTAAATGCTTGTTATTCCACTATTCACTAATTTAAAACTATTAATTGATTGCTAACCATGTATTTGGGACTAACCTAGGCCCTAGAAATACAGACATAATCCTGGGACTCCAAGAGTTTATGAATAAATTAGGGTGATAGGCCGGTTAAAATATCAGTGCAATATAGAGTATTGAAAGAGGAATACCCATAGTCCTAGGAGAAAGCAAGAATAGGTTTACCTGGGAAAGCTTACCATAACATTGAATTTAAATCTGCATACAATATGATGTGTGGCAATAGCCTAAGCCAAAAAAATAATAAAAAAATAAATCAATTTATTAATTAAATATAAACTAAAAGAATGAAAGAGCATTATACAGCATGCAGATGCAAGAAAACAAGAAGCTTTCTGGGAATTTAGGTAAGTAGATCTGTTTGGAATGCAGTGTCAGTGGCAGGAAAGAGAGAGAGCTGGAGAAGTTGGCCAGAGCTAGTTTGTGATAGATCTTGGATTTCTTCCTGAAGGTCATAGGCAGCCATTAAAGTGACTGTCAATCCCTCCAAACTTGAGTGATAAATCAAACTCTTTCAAAGGAAAGTAAACAAACAAATAACAGTAAAACAACAACAACAACAAATAAGTTCTTGTTGATCCCCAGAGTTGACTTAAATTATTTTTTAACCTTAATTTGTTATGTACAAACATAAAATTGTCTAGAATTCTTGTGCATATAATTCATATACAGTGATATGTACTTATAAATGAAATACCAAAAAACTCACAAAACTAATTAAATTCAATCTTAAAATATTAAGTTTTATGAAAATAAATGTTTTTGTGAAAGTAAATTGCATCTGCTATACCATAGTTTTTTTTTTTTTTTTAATTTTTGAATTAGTGCTTTATTTTATTTTAGTAATATCTCATCCTGTCTATGCAACATGGATAAAAACAGCATGCTCTTTTCAGCCTTCAAATGAAAATATGCAACTTCTTCTCTGAGATTTTCCATCTACGAAAAGCCATTAGCATATTTAGTAATTTAGTAAACTTTCATAAAAATCTATGACAGAAATACACTTCTTTGGCATTAAAACATTTGTAACCAGACAAGAAGGAATAAGAAGTAACACTATCAAAGGCAAAGCTTGACTATTTAACAAGATGATTTAGAAAAAAATCTAATAATTCAACAAAAGTCATAGTTTTTTTTCCAATTAAATGCTTTAAAAACTGTGGCCAAACTAATATTTTAGGATTATTAGCTGTCTTATAGGTTTTACTACCATTTCCCGGGTAATAACTCAATTCTGGTGCCAATTTTTCTGTTTGAACCACTGTGAAACCTTCACCATCACATCCTTTCCTGATATTCTTTCACTTTCACTTAGCACCAATGCAACCTATTTTTTTCTCATTAACCTATGACAATAAAAACTGTGCTATTTAGAGCTCAAGATAACAGAAATTCAAATAGAAAAGCACTTAAATTGTATAGTAATTCTTAGTTCTAACCCAAAACATGTTTATACTAAATGTATTCTATAACATAACATTAAAATTTTGTTTAAAATATTTGTGGATCAACCCCAATTGAAAAAATATTATACTACAGCATTTTAAAGCAAGAGATTTTAGAGCAGCATTTCAAACTGATCTTGCCTGTTTCCTACCGGGTTTGTTTGTCTTCTCTCCAGTTTGAAGATTATCCATGTGGATAGGAAAGACTTAGTAAAATAACAGTGAAGTAAGAATACTTTGCTTTTTTCTTTTATCTTTTAGCATTATTTATTTTTTCACTTATACAGTAATTACTCAGGCATTCTGACCATACTGAGGATATAGTGGTGGGTTAAAAATACCAGATTCTTTTTTCCTGGAATTGAAGTCTTTATAGGTAATGAGTCAATCATTTCCAAGGCTGAGTTTGACTATTATATTTGGAGAGCAGAGATAACACGTTATAAATTATAAAAGTTTTTAATGTATAGAACTGCACTGCCCTATGTAGTAACTACTAGCCACATGGGGCTATGTAATCTTAAATTAATTAAAATTAAATAAAATTTGGTTCCTCAGTTACACAAGCCACATTTCAAGTGCTCAATAGTCACATGTGGCTAGTGGCTACCATACTGGACAGCACTGATTATCATAGACTTGATAAAATATTGTGAAGTTGTAACTGGATAAATACTTATTGAACAGTTTAATTCTTACAATTTATTTATTTTAGTTGACACTACAGATCGATTCTACTTGAAATTAAACTATACCATGTACTTGTGTAATTCTAAATTGTGCTACGTGTACTCAATACTTTGGTTAGTGATGACTCCTGCTTATTTTTGTTTTTCGAGACTCTGAACAATTTTGTAGTTTTGATAAGATAAATTGGATTTCAGATTTCTTTTGAAGAGAAGCATTTCAAAAATATAGTCTTTGTAAATAGCAGTGGCCATCCAGATACCAAATCAGAAAAGATTCACATTTAAAAGCATTTATTTGAATACAATCTTTCTTGAACAACAATATTAATATAATAAAGTTATTACAGTATGGTAGCCATATTAGAAAACTCCTATTTAGAAATTGGTTACTTGGTTAATACTACTCTAAAATTCTTCCATAACAAATCAGTGACCTAGACTTTTTAATAACAGAGAATGGAACTGTGGCAATATTGGAATTGTTGAATTTATAAAAAGTTCTTTTTAATATATAAAAAAAATCTTTTGCTTTAGCCCCCTTGATCTTCACAGAGTTGGATACTTCTCGATAAGTTTTATGTGTCTATAATTAAATATTTACAAGTATAAAGATATTCTAAAAGCCACCTGTCAACATTACTCTATGTTCACGTGGAATTTTAAGGACTGTATTTATGGTCATCACATTTATCTTTCAGTTCATTGTATTCCTATGGGACCTCTGCTTACTCTCAAGTAAGCAGTATTTATGATCAAAACTGCATTGCTTGTTAGGTTACATATGTGAGGTATAATTTTCCTTAATTGTAAATTATCATTCAATGTGATCACTATGAATCACTTTACCTACTCAATGTTGCCTTTTCCAAGTATAGGCATGGCTTTGTAGCTACCAGATTCCAGATTATGTCCCCTGACCCAGATTTTATCCAGTATTTTATTATGGACCTCATGAGATCAAAAAGTCTACATTTGTGTCTCTCCTGAGGGACAGAACTTCCAGGATTTCCTTTTAATTGTTGAGGAGTGATGGTGGGGGAAGGCAATTCTTATAGATTCAAGAATAAATTTGGAATTCATGTTATTCCATATGCAGAGTAGTTTATAAATAATCCTGTGTTTGCCAGCACTGAGCTACCATAGGATGGGCAGTAAAAACATTTTAATTCCCTCTCATTCTTCTCCTTTTTCTTGTGACTGAATGCTTCAAAAATTAAAACAGGTGTTATATAGATTTAGTAGTTAAATCAATATCCTAGTCTTTGACATAAAATCAACTTTATAACGGTCTACGTTAAAAATTCATTTGGTCTAACTCTGTTTTGGAATTTTTAGCTTATTCTGAGAAATCAATTAAACTTGAATTTTGCTTGTAAAGTGTTATGAGGGCCGTTAACATTCTTGTTGAGACCTTGAACTGGGATTTAATTTGTTCTAGCTTATGTTAAATGTGTTATAAGATGCTGGTTAGGTGTTTTGGATCTTGGATGAGACAGTACTAAAAATTAGGCAATCTGAATAAATGTTACTTCTACGGGATTCTGTACAAACAGAAATTAAAATGACTCCACAACTAATCTTAACTAGCAAATGATTATGTTTTAAGTGTGTGTTCTGCTTTCTCTTCCTAACTGGGGAGCCTCTCTTGCTCATAGTTTATGTTGGTGTCCGATATGTGTGTCTATCTCCCAGATTCTGTAGTGTCTTCACACTGCAAGATGGTAGAAAACAAGATTGAGATTGTGACAGCAGGGTAATAAATATATTTATGTTTCTTTTATTTCCCTGTATAGTGTTTATCACATAGTATCCTTTGGATGATGTTTCAAAAATAAATCATGTTACTAGAGAAAATCAACTATAGTAAACATAGATAATTGCTTCCTTCTGAGAACGGTTAGATATTTTTGCTTCCTAAAGGAGTGAGCCCAGTAGCACTTTGTTTGTAATTAATTAATCAACCAATTAATTAATATGGGGAAACTCAGTATTAGGTCTGTGTTGAAGTGCATAAGAAGTAGTCTAAAGAAAGATTGGTTAACATTTAAACTTAAGGGAAAGCGGTATTTAGGGCGTGTGGAAATTTAGTGAACAGATAATAATCTGTGCTGTCTTTTAAAATGAATTTCATGTATTGAAAAAAGTTTTACTACTATCAACTAGTAGCAACATAATTGATTGCTGGAGGTTGTTACTGCAAGATAAGATTCTTGTTATCTGCTCTTCAGAAAAGACTCTTCTGACTTATTCCGTGGAGCAGTAGATAGCAATTCTAAACCATTGAAGTACACACCACTGATACCCTGCATTTTAATTGACTGATTTGGCTCTTTACCTTACGAATTACAAAGATTAGGAGCTGGATGGGTGCTTAGGCGTTAGCAAACGAAGAGGGAAATTTTGTTATCACCACAGGCCAAATAAAAGAAAAGGTACAGATGTGCGAACTCAACATAGCAAGCCCACCTTGCAGAATGACAGTGAGAATTGGTAATTTTCAATGGCTCATCCACATTCTCTTTCTTGCATCTAGCTGGGGAGAGAAAATTTCATTCTTTCTCCAAATCTTTTTCAATTCACCAGAATTTGCCTTTACTTAAACAGTAACGGTGACTTCCACATTCTCTGAAGCCCTATATTGAAGTCATTAAATGATGAGTATGCTTCCTTAGGGAATTTTCTGTGATTTATTAGTCTGATAGAAGCCGCACCCTTTCTCTCCTTCCTTCTTTCCTTCCCTCCATCCTTGTCTCCTTCCTACCCTCCTTCCTTCCTTCCTTTCTTCCTTTCTCTCTTTCTCATTTTAGATCTCAAAGTTGAATTACAGATAATCCAATTCAACTTTTTAATTTAAGGCAACTAAGGCCCATATAAATTCAACAGTGAGAGAGCCAGAACTAGACCTTAGATTTTCCTGACCCAGATCTTTTTGTACTACACATATTGCCTCCTTATAATATAAAGACTGTAATAAGAATACTAACAAATGCTATAAGCCCTAACACATATATACTGAGCATTTACTATGTGTGAAGTGCTATAATTGATGTTGTGGAGGAAACCAAGGTGAATGAGACAAGGATTATTTTCTCAGTTAGTTTGCATTCAACCAGGGGAAATAAGTCACATATTCGTGATAATTGCCTTAAGAGTTTTAAAAAATATTCTAGGGAGAAAGGATTTAAGTCTAGTGTCATCTTTTACTTCCCTCTGTTTTCATCTTATTATATATCTCTTTAATTACAAGTTTATCTTTGAAGCCAGGCAGGAAGTCTGGGTGGGTGTAGTCAGGATCAGGCACATCCACCTTGGTCCCCAGTCACAGATGATTCACAACGCCCCAAAGTTGGAAAAATCCCTCTTCCCCTTAGTTTACAAAGTATAGCATTTTTCAAAAGAAGTCTTCTCTAGGAATCTAAATAAAAGACAGAAAATATAAAAGCATAGAAACAAAGAAAAGTTTACCCTGACCAAGTTTCTTGTTCTAATGTGTCTTGAGGTCTAGCCGGAGATCTGTTTGATCAGGGTAATTTACATAGCCCCTTCCATGTCTCCCTTCTCTTCAGCCCAAACCCTCAGAAAGGAACCCAGAGAAGTTCCCAGCCCAATTCCCTCCTTATCCCAATTTGTGGTCGAGGAAAAGAATGGAACAGAATCTACCTACAGTCACTCTCGCAAAGCTGTATACTAGAGCGTTAACTGCCTAATGGAGAGAGCAATTATCTTTCTCTGGGTATTCCCAGGATGCAAACAAAGGTTTTCAGATGTTTCTTCACTCCTTCAGTGAGGCACTGCTTCCTTCAGTTTTCACAATAGGAGAGGCTATTTCTGGCTGGAATGATGAGGATGGCTAAATAATAATAATTACAATAATAATAATAATAGTAGTATCAGCTATCATTAATCTCCTTGCTTGTACCAGAGACTATTCTATTGTCTTTATTTTCTATATCTTGTTTCATCCTTATAAGAATTATATGAAAGCAGTAGTGTTGTCTCCATTTTACAAAGGAGATGCCAAGTAACTTGTTGAGATCAGTAAGTAATAGGTCTTTGTTTTGAACACAGATCTTCTCTGACCTCAAATTCCATTCATACACACTCTTTCCACTGTTAACAAGCCTTCTCTTGAAAAAGGCAGTATTCTAAATCTATTGATGGGATGGGTGGGGCAACTGATGCCCTGCTTGCTTTCTTAGCGCACGTGAGGACATCTGTGTACATTATTACAACAGCTTGCTTTCTTTTAGGAGGAAGATAGGGGCCAACTTCATAATATCTCATTTTTAGTTTATTGTGCCTTTAAGCATGAATTTTTCTACAGTGCTTACTTAGGAGGAAAACCAAAAAACATACTTAACACTTGCTTTTAGAAATTTTCCTCTTTCTACTATTTGTTTGTCAGAGTTTTATTTTACAGAAAATTTGGTATAAAGATGCTTTTTGTACCCTACAAATGGTGATTTTTACTAAATGCAAATTATGCATCAATTTTAAAAAATGGAATAAAAGCTAATTTTAGATAATGATAAGCATTGTTAAGAGAATAAAACAGGGAAATGAGACAGAGCAAACAAAAAATTTTTTAAAACTTGAGTGATTTCCCCACATTTGATTTTGAACATTTCATTTTTTAATATCTTGTTTGTTCAAGAAAAAATTTGCAATTACCATATTTTAGGCTTGAATATACAATATATGAAAGGAAATCCCAATTTTAGATGTATTCTTTCACACACATCTCTGCCTTCAGAATTAGGGATGTATTATCCTAAAAACATGGCTGCAACTTGCTATCAATGATGTAGCCCAAACTTGTATCTGCAGCTTGGTGCTTGGAGAGTGGAATTATTTCAGAATTGAGAGTTGATGGGGATATGGCTCACAAATGGCAAGTGTATAGGCAAGCAAAAAGTCCTACCAACAAAGAGAGACCTATCCACATCAATGTGGAAAAAAACCCACTAATTTATTATTGATTAAACACGACAGTGTACATGAATGTAGGTGGCCCACAAAAACCAGGGAGTCAGGATGACATTTCACACAAGTTAAAGAGCAAAGCAGAAGAAAATATGATAAAACTTCTCTTATTTCCTCTGTTACATATCAGGATAGGCTCCTAGATTAACTCTGGAGGTATATATTTACATTTCAAGGGGTTAGGAGACCTGCAACCTTGGAGACATCTTTGCACTTGTAAAACTAGAGACTGGGCTGGTTTAGTCCCTGGAGAGATCCGTTTTCATTCCAATAGGTTAGAGCAAGGACTCAAATCCATTTTGTTTTCAAGGAGACTCTTTCAAGAAGGGAAGAGAAGGCAGCTTTTTAAGCAAAGGAAATTCTTTTTCATCTTCCTCCTTCTCCTCTTCCCCCTTCTCTTCCTCCTGTCTTCCCCCTCTCCTGTCATGTCCCAGCCTCCTCCTTTTGCTTCTCCTCCTCTTCCTTTTCCTCCTCCTCCTCCTTTTTGTTCTTTAAAGTTTGTCTTTGCAATAGGAAGAGTGGAGCTTTCTCTTTCTGGTCTGTGACCCATCCCTTAGACTGAAGTCAAGCTGAAATAAGGGTTGGGGTGGGCATTTTTAAGCTGTTTATGATGGCATTATACATCCAGTGGCAGCAACAGAAGATGCACCCTTTTAATTTTTGTGGGTTAATTCAGCCATTATAACAATAAATGAAAATATAGAAATTAACACCTTCTTTATATGGAGTTGCAATGTCTAACAACCTCAAGTTTTCTGAACTTAGCTAAGTATGAGAAAGGGCAAAAAGCTCCGAGGAGTCAAAACATAGCCCACAAAATCCATGTCTCACATGCACTTTAATAGAGTCCATTAAGCCCTTATTCAGTCTTTTTATACGTAGTTTAATATGTTTGGTTGTCTGATTTCTCAATCCACAACAGATTAGATACAGTATGCTAAAATGTACAATGGATGGGGAGAGTTGTTTCTAATAACAGCGAGTATGACAGTGGAAAGCCTGATGTCAATGAAGCTATAAAGGAAATGACCTATAATTTGGAAGACAGGAACTCTAATGGCATGGACATTAAAATATGTACTTTATATAGATATAGTATATAAAGTGTTGGGTAAATGCTAGATACTTAATTCATGTTAGTTCTCTTCTTTTTATGTATGTGAAAGCATTATTGTGTTACACTGCAGCACAAAAATCAATGTTTATATTACCCTGAGTTCTGAGAAAAGTTTTATGATTAGGATACTCTATATAAAAGAGCAGAGCAGTCGATGTGTATATAATAAGCTCATTTTAACTCAAAATGTTAAAATTGAAACATCTTTTGGTATTTAAACATATAAACTTAAGTATTTCATAAAATTCAAACATGTCGAATAGCAATAATATCTACTTGTATTAGGAACTATTTTAAGCAGTTTACAGGTATTAGCATATGTTATTTATCTTATTTATGCTGAATCAGATAAAACTCTTCTTTTCCCATCAGAGCTAGATAATATTACTCTCTACCTAGTATTATTATTAATATCATTATTTTTCATGTAATCTTATTTCACTTTTTAAAATGCAAGTTCCTTGAGGACAGGATTCTGTCTGCTTATAGCTGAGTTTTTTTATCATGCCTTTTGCATAATAGACGCATAATGGATAATATATGTATGAGATTCAGCAGAACAAAGATATAAATTAAGCATGGATGGCCAGCTCAAGTTAAATATCAGACAATATCTATTATCCTCTGTTGGTTAAAAATTAGTATTCTTTAGGGAGGTTTAAATATTCATTTAAAAAAACACAAGAAGCCTTAAAGCAAGACTTAATTCAGATTTAAAGTTGTCAATTCAGAAGAACCTTGGTTCACAATTAGGTGTCTGATAATCTAATTTTAGATGTAAGCACATTTACAATTACTGCAATCTTACCTTTCTTTTTCTTTCTTTCTTTTTTTTTTTGGTGAGGAAGAGTGGCCCTGAGCTAACATCTGTTGCCAACCTTCCTCTTTTGCTTGAGGAAGATTGTCCCTAAGCTAACATCTGTGCCAATTTTTCTCTATTTTGTGTGTGGGATGCCTCCACAGCACAGCTTGATGAGTGGTGTGTAGGTCCGCACCCAGGATCTGAACCCATGAAACTCAGGCCTCCAAAGCGGAACATGTGAACTTAACCACTATTCCACCAGGCCAGCCCCTTACCTTTCATTTTAATCTGAATTTATTAATTAATTTTATATAATGTCAGTAATAGGTCAAATTATTATAACAATAAACTGCAGTCCCTGAAAACAATGACAAAAGGAAGCCAGAGATAGTTTTAATTTAGACATTTTAGATTTCATAACCTGCTTATGTTTATATGTGATCAAGGAATACTCACCTGTTGAGTGGCTGTTGGTCCAGAAGATCAGTTTTAAATCAGCTATTTGCAATTTAGATAGCAATTGTCTACTCAGACGAAATGATAATTTATTAAGTCCCCAGATTAATTTACAAAAACCTATTATCTAAGTAAGGTGGCCTGGGATTGTATTCATCTAAAATTTTGACCTCAAGAAGTGGGGGATTTGGGGGCTTGCCAGCATAATGATTTTGTTAGCTGTTTCCTAGATCTAAGACTAGACCAACATTTCATACCGATGAAGCTTGTCTGAGGAATGATCCCACCCATTTGCACTTCATCTTTATCTATTTTATAAGCCGTAGTACTTCTGGTCTTCAGCCTTTAGGTGGCCAGTCATCACAGAGGTTTAGAACTCTGATTCTGAGTTCAGATAGACCTAAGTTACATCCTGGCTCTACCTTTTGATGATGTGTCCTTAGACAAGTTTCTTAATCTCCTTTAGTCTCAATTTTCTCATCTATAAAACAAAGATAATAATGGCACCTATTTCATAGGGTTGCCAAGAGGATTAAATGGAATAACTCCTTTGGAATTGTGCCTAGAACATACTAAGTATGTGATAAGTGTTACCATTATAGTGCCCTAAGCTCTTTACTATGGTATCCTGCCAAATCTTTTCAACTTTACAAATTGCTACTCATTCAAGATGATCTTAATCTCCTTTCTATTTCCTGCCAAATACAATTATTCATTCCTTTAAGATAACCAATAGAATTCAGGTAGCTCTTACAAGGAAAGCAATCTAAATATATTAATTTTTACTAAGATGTGAATCACTGGTAACCATAATCCTTCAAAAATTATTTTTGTTTTAATAAAAGGTTTCTTATTTTCTTCAATCTAATCTCTGACTATTGAAGATTTAGGAAAGGCAATAAATTGAAGCAAAGGCTATAGAAACTATAGAGAAAAGGTACTTTTGTGGTACATTGCCATTCGGGTTGATGGGCATTGCTCAGAGGCTTTTCTCAGCCTCAGCAACCAGAAATTTAACCGTTCTGTCATTTTTTTTCTGTCTTTCTCTTCTTAAAGTATATATTCTACAGAAATTATGAACCGAGCCAAATATGGCTGAGCCCATGAGATCTACAACAGACGGAAGTGTTAGGGAAAGGATGTGGTGGGTTGGAGTTGGGGAGAGTAGGATTTGAGAAGCAATGGTGGCTGATTATATGTAGTTATGTTTAAGTAGGGGACTAAATTTATTCTCAAGGACAGAGAAATAAATACATTAATTCACTTAATGCTAGGTTTGGAGATATAGGTAGATATTAGCAGCTCATTGAGGTAATTCTCTAGGTAGGAAATAGTCCATTTTAGGAAAAACACACCAGTTATTTGGAGATTGGCTTTGTTTTCTTAAGAGTGAAAAGCACTATAGGGACTAGTCTTCAGTGTTCAGTTTAAGTGAAAAGAATGTCTAGGTGGTGGCTGATTTTCTCATAAACACTATTTAATCGCAAGTAAGAAAATTGGCAGAGGTCTGACTTCCACTTTTGACAGTATGGGATTTAGAAGAAAGAGTAATGGGAAGAAAGAAAAAGGAACTGGGTAACACATTGCCTCAGGTACTCCTTTGAGTATAGTGTACACTGAGGTTGCCATGATACTTGCCCCAGGGGCATAGAGTAAGGTGCTAGGCTTGCTTCTCAGATACTTAATGGAAATTTTGACTGCCTGCAGACAGAATTTTCTGTAGTATAGCCAAGAAATAATAAACATAATAGGGTATAGTGGAATGGCACTTTCTGGCTACAGAAAGCTTTTACATCCATCATTTTACTTAATCTTCAAAAGTAATCTTTGAAAATCAACAAAATGGATGGTTTTACCTCTCAATTACAGACACAGAAAATGAGATTGCCAAAAGTCATATAGCTTCTTCTTAATAGAAGAATCAAGAGAAAAAAAAAGAACCAAAACATAGGTCTTCTCTATTCTTTGTGGTTCTTTATATTATCATATTACTTAAAAAAAAAAAAGACAACAAAACAAAGCAATACGCAGACTCCACTGCTGAATTCTACCAAACATTTAAAGAAGAATTAATACCCACCCTCACAAGCTCTTCTGAAAAATAGAGGAGGAAGGAAAACTTCTGAAATATCCTATGAGGCTAGTAGTATTACCCTGATACCCAAACCAGACAAAGACATCACAAGAAAAGAAAACCACAAACTAATATCCCTTATGAATATAGATGCAAAATCCTCAACAAAATACTAGTAAACCAAATGCAACAACCTATAAAAATGATTATACACCATGACCAAGTAAATTTCATCCCAGAAATGCAAGGTTTATTTAACATTGGAAAATAGATCAACGTAATATACCATATTATTAATGGAATAAAAGACAAAAACCTCATGATCATCTCCATAGATACAGAAAAAACATTTGACAAACCAACATCTTTTTATGATGAAAACATTCAGTAAGCCCGCAATAGTAAGGCAATTTCTTCAACCTGCTAAAAGGAATCTTCAAAAACCCACAGCTAACATCATAACTAATGGTGCAAGAGTGCGTGCTTTCCCCCTAATTTCAGACACAATACAAGCATGTCTGCTCTCACTTTTATTCAACATTATACTGGAGGTTCTAGCCAAGGCAATTTTTAAGAAAAAGATACAAAAGGAATTCAAATTGGAAAAGAAAAAGTATAACTATCTGTATTCTCAGATGATATGATCTTTTCTATAGAAAAACCCAAAAGCATCACAAAAAATATTACAACTAATAAAACTTTATCAAGGTTGCAAGATATAAGATCACTACACAAAAATTAATTGCATTCCTATACATTATCAATGAACAATCCAAAACAGAAATTAAGAAAATAGATTCACTTACAGTAGCACCAAAATAAATAAAATACTTAAGAAAATATATAACCAAAGAAGTGCAAGACTTGCACACAGAAAACTACAAAACATTGTTGAAAGAAATAAAATACCTAAATAATAGAAAGACATCCATGTTCATAGATTGCAAAACTTAATATTGTTAAGGTGGCAATTCTATCCAAAGTGATCTACAAATTCAATGTAATCCCTATCAAAATTCCAGCTGCTTTTTTTGAAGAAATTGGCAAGCTGATCCTAAAATTTACATAGAAATGCAAGAGACCCAAAGAGCCAAAACACTCTTGAAGTTTGAAGGACTCACACTTCCTGATTTCAAAACTTATTATGGAGCGACAGTAATCAAGAGAGTATAGTTCTGGCATGAGGATAGACATATAGACCAATGGAATAAAATTGAGAGTCAAGAAATAACCCTTACATTTGTGGTCAGTAGTTTTTTGACAAAGGTGCTGATATAATTCAATAAGGAAAGAATAGTCTTTTTTCAACAAATAGTGTGGAACAACTGAATATCTGCATGCAAAAGAATGAGTTTGAACCCCTACCTCACACCATATAAACAAATTACCTCAAAATGGATCTTGGACCTAAATGTAAGAGCTAAAATAATACAACTCTTGAAGAAAACATGGCATATGATTCCATTTTATGAAATATCCAGAAGAGGCAAATCTATGAAGACAAGACGTAGATTAGTAGTTGCCTAGAGCTGAGGAGGAGGAGAGTGAGAGGGATAGGGTTGACTGTTAATGAGTACGAGGTTTCTTTTTGGAGTGATGAAATGTTCTAAAGTTAGTTTGTGGTGATGATTGACAACTGTGAAATCCACTGTAAAATCTACTAATTGTATACTTTAAATGGTGAATTTTATGATATGTGAATAATAGCTCAATACAACTGTTAAAAATAAATACAGTGGAGTTTCCTCACCTGTATATATAAATATATATCCTGTATATTCAACTAAATTTGTAAATTATAAGTCTCTAGAAGACAGAACTTTTTAAAGTTTCTTAAAGACCTAACACAATTCCCTACATATATGAGCTAATCAATAAGTGTTTCTAGTTGGATATGCCAGTCTCTACACTCTGGAATAGGGGTCGAGTATTAACCCTGTGGGTGGCCTTTATCAATAATTCAGAAAATTATATGACATATTAAGATTAAGGATGCTCTGTACCCTCTTACAAGACTCATCATTTAGTAGCTAGCTAAAGGAATGGTAGCTCTTTGTAAAATACATTTGGCATAGAAGACTTTGATTTCCTAGAATTCTAAATAAAGTTCAAAATATAATTTTTCCCTCCTATAAATTTTTAAAATTGAAAAACAAACGCAGAAAATACTTCATATTGCACAAGTATATAGTGTATGCAAGGTTTAATATAGCAATAAGATGAAATTTTTCAATTAACAACCATTCAAATAAACATCTTTCAAAGGAGGTTCTTAGAAGGCAACACACTTTTTTCACTACTGGTGATATAAAAGCATTTTTGAGTTCTTTTGGAATTTAGATCAAAACCAGCATACAAATTACATGAGTAAACAATCTTGGTAGTTTTTAATCATATCTGGTTTGTAACCAAATTTTATTAACTAAGTTAGTCAATCACTTTATTCTAGGCTTAGCTCAGAATCACTTTAGAGTGCTTCCAAAATTAT
Source organism: Tapirus indicus (assembly GCA_031878705.1). Lineage (NCBI taxonomy): Eukaryota > Metazoa > Chordata > Mammalia > Perissodactyla > Tapiridae > Tapirus > Tapirus indicus. The sequence goes on along the minus strand of CM062924.1, from coordinate 56,113,481 downwards.
ATCCACTCTCAAAACAGAAAGACATGCTACCGTTACAAACAGTCTAAAAATGGATTTTGAGCTTTGTAATATAACAGATGTGCATCTTGATTCACTCCCAGGCACATGTTGAGCATTCAATTAAATGTTGCTTGAATGAATGAGTGAATGAATGAATGGATATCCTGTTCATATTACTTTGTGCTACTTTGAAGAGAATAATATTCATTTAACAAAATCTGTATATGTTTCTCAAAAATAAGTTATTTTATTTTCACAGTATGCATATACTGATTCTTTGCTTGCTGTTTGAATTCTTTCTTTTTCCTGTTCATGGAATGGCTTTTAACCTATTTGTATTGGCATACATTCTATTCCTTTATCTACCTCTGCCTAATCATAAAAACAAAATCTAAGCAATAGCTAAAAGGAAACTTGTTTCAGAGTTCTTACCAGCCTTCCATGCCTTCTCTGTTAGGACTGGGAGAGCTTTGTGATGCCTTCAGCCCATTTTTAAATGTCTGCGTAATAAACACCATTGGGCCTACAGATCTGAAGGTATTTAATTAGTTTAAGTAATCAGCATCCAAATCCTTCCCTATTTTGTTGTAGTTTCCTGCACTCATTGCAGTGACTGCTGTTCTGGTAATTAGACTAGAGTTGACCTTCATAGAGACAGAGTTAAAAGATATTGCCAAAAGACCACAGTTTTCTAGAGTCATTTATCCTGTTTTTGCCCTCCCCATTTAATAAATCAGTGGCATTTCTCCTTTTCAAAAATGATTTATTTCTTTCAGTCTTTCAAAACTTATTTATTGTTTTCCCTGTCCTTCCTTCAGCCTCTTATTCCATGAAAAATAGGCACATTTGCTGAAAAAGAAGAAAATACATTGGATTTATACATCTTTCAAAATTCTCTAGGGCTCTTGCTCCATAGGCTCAAATTTTAATTAACTGTTCATCTTTCTTTGTCCTACTGAAATTTCCTAAGGGCCTTTGGAATAAAACATCACCTCTTCAAGAGGTCTTCACTGATAGGGCTCAGCTTAAATAATTTCTCCCTCCTCTGGGTCCCCAGAGCTCTCTTGGCTTTGTTTATTTTTCTTTGTTTTGCAGTTATGTGTGTGCAGGTCTTAGATGTCCCAAGTAATAAAAATATTAACAATGACTACTACTGATTAAGCATTTCCTTTGGGCCAGACACTTCATATATAAGATCCTATTTCTTTCTCACAACTACTTTGTGGTGAAGGCATTATGATCATCTTCATTTCATCTCATACATATATATGATTATATATGCATATGATTATGTATATGTGTGTGCATACATATGTACATATAAAAACCACATTGTGGTTTTTATAAAGATTATTTCTGTTTATAATGAAAAGTCAAGCAAATTATTCTGGGCAAAATAACCTTGGGTTACATTTTTTTTCCCTAAAAATTTTTTTTTCCTGGCATCTAATGCTCTCGTAGGGATGTTTGAAACTAGCCTGATTTGATGCCTTTTAAAGGGACTTGCTTTTTTTACTACTTGAGTACCTGAAGAATTTTTTATTTAATCTTGAAGTTTAATAACCTTTTACCCTGATACACTGTGTGCCATTTTTTTTCTGAAGATTTCTCTCCTTATTTCACAGGAAGTGTCTTGTATTATATCTTTGAATAGTTTTGTATTTCATTTGTTTAGTTGTCTATTTCAGGAAAATAAGAGCAAAATACAAAATGATTAGATGCCGAATAGGTATTGGATGGTACAAGGAGCAAAGAGTAAGGACAGATGTCATGTAGAGAGTTCAAGATAATTGCTGTTGAAGAAGTCAGAATGTCCAGGAAGCCCATCCAAGACCCTTCTCCTAAAGATCTCCTTAACGTGCATCAGCCATTGTAGAACCCTTGCAACAATACAGTTAGAGAGCACTACTCCCTTTAACTATTTCATTAAATTAGTATTTAAGCATCATTTAGTGTGAATTTACTATGTACAAAATTCTGTAAAGACATTAATACACTGATTCAAAATCTGAAATTTTTTTACAGCAAACTTTTATTTATAAAAGGTTTAAGCCTCCAAAAAAATTGGAAACTGGCAAAATGGATTTTTAGTGTCTAGGTTTACTGATTGTTAACATTTTACTATTTGAAATTAAATTTCACTACCGTATCCCTAAAAAATCAGCATGTATCTCCTAAGAACAAGATTCATCTACATGGTCACAATACCATTATCAAACCCCCAAAATTTAACTTTGAAAGTATATTACGTAAAATGTAATTTATGTTCAGATTTCCCCAACTGTCTCAAAACTTTTGAAATTTGTTTATAGCTTATCCCCCCTAGGATCTAACTGAATATTACACATTACATTTAGTTTTCATGTTTCTTTAGTCACCTTTATTCTAAACAGCCTTCCATTGTTGTTTTTATGACTTTAACATATTTTTAGGAGTTCTGTGATCTGAATTTTTCTGATTGTTTCCTCATGAATGGGATTAGGTTACAGTTTTTGGCAAGAATACTGGATAGGTGATGTTGTTTACTTTCTATTGTAGCACATCGAGAGACACATAGTATCAGTTTATCCTATTTTTTGTAAGGCTAACTTAGATCATTTGGTTAAGGTGTTGGCTGCTGGATCTCTCCATTGAAAGGTAACTTTCATTGGGTAAATAACAGGTTATCTGTGGAGTGTCACTCTGGACCATGTGAACATATCCTGTTCTCCAACAACCTTTCACTCAATGGATTTAGTATTCATTAATGATACTTGCCTGAATCAATTATTACATTGGCACAATGGCACTTTTCTAATTCTATCCCTGATCTTTTTAAGCACCATTGTGACCTCATTAAGAAGGATCTCTAGCTACCCAAAATATGCTGGGCTTTTTTTCTGTCCAGTGAGTTAGAGTGAGGTCTCTTTAATAGAAAAAACATAGGTATTGATAGATGTCTGATGAACATTAGGAACACATAAAATGTACCTACATTCATCAGCTCTTTGACTCCCTCCAGTGTGGGAGGGGAATTCAACCAGCATGTGCATAATCTTTAAGGAAAACAAAGACAATCCATATAAGATATTTTTCTCCAGTACTAAGCCTTGGATATGTTTCTCTTCCTTCAAGTAAAAAGTAAAGAAACACCTAACTGCAAGTATTAAAGCAATTCCAAAAGATAAGGAGGAGCAGGACTTTAAGGACTCAGAAATTGATTTATTGCAGGAAAATGGAGAGTATTTTAGAAAATATCTGCCTCAAGTTTTTTTGTTTTTGTTTGTTTGTTTGTTTTGCTTTGCTCTTTTAAATAAGAAGAGAGCATTGCTTCTATGAAAGATGAGCCAGCTGCTTTCTAATTTACTTGGTCCGGGATGGACCCTGGACATAGATATTTTAAAGTCTCTCCAGGTGATTTTAATGTGGAGCCAGGAGTAAGGACCTTTAGCGGAAGAAGAAGTAACTCCAGCTTGAAGACCGGTGGAATTTAGCCATGTGGAGATTGAAGGCGGTAACTGCAAGTGGAAGGAAAAGCATGAACAAAGGTTAACCTACCGATGACAGGGGTTTGCTGTTCTTTTCCCCATATGAGACCTTTTTTCCTGGCATGTTTACCTGAAAGGTAACTTGAAAGATGACATAATAAAGTTCACTCATTTCTAAGACTCACGGACAGAAGAATTCCTGTGATTTTGTTATTTAGAGAAGAGGAAGATACTATTCTTGATAATGTCCTGCGGCTTGTCATTTGTAGCACAACAAGCCCATTCACTCCAATCCTGTTAGACAGGTCCATTTGCATAAGGAAATTACACCCTTCGCTGGGTGGCAAGATATTAAGCAAAACATGGTTTATTGAAACATATTCTGATATAGCAAGGATACTGGAAAATAGCAAAAATGTCCAAGCTTGGTTTTCATGTTTCTGCTTTAACTGCAGGCTTAAAAAGAGAATTTCAAGCCTGTAAGTATTGGTTATAAGGCACAAGAAACATCATGCAAATATTTTGAAGGAATAGTAATCAAGAGCAGTGAGTCACAGATATCTACCGAATGAGAAGCATAAAACCAACCGTGTTAGGGCTTCAGATCAGAGTAAGGTTTCAATTTTGATATCCACTGGGAATAGCCAAATTGAAGATGAGTATGAGTAAATACTGACAAGTCAAACAATTGAATTTGTCAAGTAATTAATGTTTCTTGGGTTTTGCACATATTCCTAATCTAAAAATACATACGCTATGTGAAAAGATGGAAAGAAATCCTTTGGAAATGTTTTCTATTCCTGTATGACATTTTCAGAAAAGTATAAGTTTTAGAAAATCGGATAAGCAGAATGGCAGACAGTATGGGCTCCTGAGGCTAAAAATATTTATGTCCACAGATTCCAGAATATAGAGGACAAGTAATATCAGCCAAATTTTACTATATTTTCTTTGCATTTGAAAATGTTGCTTAGGAGTTCTTTATAAGAAGATAGTTACTTTAAGAGTGCCCTCCATCAGGATTACAAAATGATGACCCAATGTTCTACCTCATTTCCTGAAAAGTTCTAGATATCCTGAGGTGGGTCCTATAGTGCTGGGACTCAACAACCCATGTAAAAATAAATATGTTTTTCTCATAATTTTCAAAGCGATGTGACATTTCAAAATAGAAATAGGAAGAAGAGAAGGAAAAAAAATCAGAGGCAATAAAGTGGAAAGAATAACTGGCTATGGTTTTAGGAGACCTAGATTGAACTTGTGTCTCAGTCACCAACTAGCTAATGACTTTGGGTAAATCATCTTACCTATTGACTTCACTTGCAAAGTGAGCATTAGGCTCATATTTTAGTAAGTTATAAATGTTTACAAAATAGATTCTTCCCACCCCTTAAATGAAATCTTACTTGAAATCATAATATGTAAAAGAGATGAAAGTAAAGATGCAGGGGAGAAGTCATTGAGGCCTACCCTCTCAGCCTTCCCCGTGCTTCTGAGACCCACTTGGAGGCACTGCCACAGACATCCAAGGACCTTGATACTCAAAGTGTGGTCTAGAACCAGCAGTGTTAGCTGGTTGGAGAAGTAGAGTCTCAGAATCCAGTTAGGAAAGGAGAATCTGAAACCCCAGTGTGACCTACTGAATCAGAATCTGTATTCTAATAGATGCCCAGTGATCTATTTCACAGGAAAGTTTGAGAAGCCCTGCTCTAGAGATTCATGAAACTCTATTTGAAAACTAACTACTGGACTAGTTAACTCACAGGGATTAATTTTGCCCTTTGACACACCACACTGACTGATTCTCAGCTGGAAGCCCAGTGGGCAAGAAGAACAAGAAGTAGTGACAGCAATGCCATTTTTAGAGTCTTGGAATCTAGAATGCAGGGTTTTATTTTATTTCACAGACCGTCCATTGTTCTGTCTATTCCACAACATTATCTCAAAGAGGGGGGCTGTACAATGGTCTTTATGTACATTAGTGTATCAGTCAAGGAGCCAACAGGAACTTGATGGCATACTCAACGGAGATAATTAAGAGACTTTTTAATAGATGGGGTATTAACAGAGTTCTGGGCAGGGTTAAGAGAACCAATAAGTAATGGTGAAGTGCCCAGCAACTAGCAATGATGAGAACCATTAACACTCCTAATCTTGATGGAGCAAGGAAAGAGATGGTACTTTGGGAGAGCTTTAACTGGAAAGGGCTCACTACAGGAACTCTTGCCTTAGGTGGAAGGACACAACTCCTGCCAAACCACAGGTGAGCATGGAGCAAACCAGGAGAATAAATAATCAATACTTTCTCTCCTCTCCTACTCTGATCACCTGCCAGTGGCTACCATTGGCCAAACCCAACTGGAAACCAGAATGCAAGGGAGCCAGTTGATGTAGTCCATAGAATCCATCCTCCTGAGGCCCAGAGCAGGATACAGAAAGTTGGAATGTGATTCTGGAGAACAAATTCAGAATATCTAACACAGTAAATAAGATGGTTGGATTTGTAACTAGGATAACAATAGGGTAACAGGTAAATAAAGTAAAATTTTAATAGGAAGGTTTGTTTGCATATATGTTTATATACCTGTGTGTGTGTGTATATGTGTGTGTGTGTATATATATATATATGAATGTATGTTAAACATCAAGAAGAATTTTCTAAGAAACAGTGAGATGTAGCAGAATGTGTGCTTCAAGAAGATATTTTTATGCTTGCTTCTGCTGTGAAAAGTTTTAGACAAAAGAATGATGGCAATCTGTATTTATTTGGCACATACTATTTGGTAGATACTATTAAGGACATTTAATAAAATACATCTGCAATAGAATGATTTATTCAGTTGCATTCATTCAGCCAATACTTATTAAGCACCTGCTATATACCAGTCAATGTCAAGAATGATGTGGTTCCTGTCCACATAGAATTTATAATCCTGTTGGGAAGATAGACATTAATTATAGTTCAAGTGTGATGAGTGGGCTTTTTTTTTGTGACGAAGATTGACCTTGAGCTAACACCTGTTGCCAATCTCCCTCTTTTTGCTTGAGGAAGATTGGCCCTGAGCCAAGATCTGTGCCCATCTTCCTCTGTTTTTGTATGTGGGATGCTGCCACAGCATGGCCTGATGAGTGGTGTAGGTCTGTGCCCAGGATCCAAACCTGTGAACTCTGGGCTACCGAAGCAGAGTGCACCAAACTTAACCACTGTGCCACTGGGCTGACCCCTGTGATGAAGAGAAATATAGAGTTCTTTGGGAATTTATAGCTGATACACCTAACTTAGATTGGGAAGCCAAAAGAAGTTTCCTTGAGGCACTGAGATCTGCAGTATAAGAAAGAAATCAGCCAGGTAATAGAGGGTAGTAATGGTGAAGCTAGTTGAGGGGAGCAGTGGAGGTGAAGATGTGTATGTGTATGTATGTGGAGTGCTCCAGCCAGAGCAGGTCATATGATCAAAAGACCCAGAGAGGAAAGAGATCATGCTATATTTAACAAGCAGAAAGAAATCTATTATAACTGGAGCAGAAAGCAAAGGGAGTGTGGTGTTTGGTCTTCATTTGAAAGCCAGGTGAAACTATTGAAATATTTTAAGTTACGAATTACTTGATTGAATAGAATAATTATGAATATAAAATATTGGACTTCCTATTATTATCATTTAAGCTAACACTTTATTATCAGCTTCTGAAGTTTTTCTGAGAAATAAGCACACAAAGGCATTTTTCTCAAAACTTTCCCAAATTTTAGTTAAATTTTTTTCTCTAATGTGAGAGAATAGCTGAATTGTTCTGAATTTTCTGTCAGGTTTTGCTATACATTAAACATCTTTTTAAAGGAAATTCATAACCATGTTCTTTATTAACAGTCTTGTAAAGATGAAACCATGTTTAATTGATTGTTGACAAAAGTAGGATTGTTGAAAAAAGTATCATAGAGTCATGTTGACAATTAGGAAGTAAATTTCAGGCCTGTCTGTGTGTGTGTGTTTATGTGAGTGTGTGTGTAGTATGCTTATTGCCGAAAACTCTTGTCTATCAGTAATGGCACTTACCATCAGGTTCCTTCATTCGGTACCTCCATCAATTGATACTTCTGTGACAATGCAGTCATTTTGCCTTTCTGGAGAAGGAAACTCATGACCAGTATGTGTTTCTCTGAATGTTAGCCGACTGAAAAGGACATGCACAGTCTCTCTTGAGCTAGAACCATCTCTGCAGACACGATCATTTCATATAAACATTTATTTTTACATCCATCATAAGAACACTATCAGAAACGTTGGCGATCTTGCCAATTGTCTGTTTCTCCATATGTTCTCCAAGTGTCTTCTTTCACCACTACAGTAGCCCTCATGGATACTAAGACCGAAAAATGAATAGTGCAATCAACAACACTTTATTTCTTCCAGTACCAATACTGTCATTGTTGGTGCAGATGAGAGTTAATTCCTTACTCTCAGACATGTGAATCTATACATGGGTGGACACTTTTGAAGAAATGATTTCTTAGCCCGCTTACAATGTCCTATTTTCAAGCTTTATGGATTCAGTGGCTTATTTTAAATGATTTTAAAGAAGATATTTTTCAAATCATGAAGAGACAGGAAAATTTGTGTATAATAGGCTCTGATCTTGCCAAATGTGAGATACAGTAATATGTAGTTTATGATAGATATAGAGTAATTTTTCATGATTTGGGTTGTTCGTAGGATTGGAGAAAAGCACATTTCTGTCTGTGAATAAAATAGTAACATAGGATACATGCTTGAAACAGAGTGGTTTGGTTCTGACAGGAACCATAATGTCAGATAGTGTGACATAATGCATAGTGTGAATATGGATGCAAAGTATGGAATGAGATTGGATCTTTAAAAGGCTTGGAATGGTGACTAGACTGCAAGTTCTAAAACAGGCAAATAATCAAAAACTATTATTTCACAGACATAAAAAAGGTACATTTCTCAGGAAGAAACTAATTATGCCCTGGGGATTATTTATTATATAGCCACAAGGGAAGAATTGCAATATAGCAGTGACTTTAAATTTACATGTACTAACTTTTCACTATACTTTTCTCATTCATAATGATAATTTATCTTCCTTTATATCATATGGTTTATAAAACTTTTTCAATTACATCATTCTTTCTTGAACTCATCCAGTAAAAAAAAAAAAGTCATCTGGGATGCTTATGAAAAAGTAGCACACTACAATTGCTCTTAATATTATGTTATATTTCATAGACAATTTTTTTTGACATTTACCTACACTTTTCCAATTTCTTTTTTCCCATCTCTTTTTCCTTCCTTTTCCTAGACTATCCTCCTGGGTTCATTTTCTTTTTTTTCAATAACACTTTTTTTGTAAGTTTTTTTTGTGCTAGTTTATTGGTAGTAAACTCTCCTGGTCTGTGTTTATCTCATTAGCATTTTTAAAATATAGCTTTTCTGAGTGCACTGTTCTAGGATGACAGTTATTATTTCTCACCCCTTTGAAAACACTGTTTCATTGTCTCTGGCTTCTGTTATTGCTGTCTGCTGGCAGTCTATCATTTGCAGGTGATCTTTTCTCTCTGTGTACTTTTAGGATCTTTGTCAAAGCTGGGTATTCTGCAAATCCACTACAAGTATCTAGTTCTGGATTTCCTCTTATTTATATTTCTTGGTGGATATTGTGCTTGATGTCATGGGTTTATATGTTCTATTAGTTCAGGAAGATTCACAATAATTAGTGCTTTAAATATTACCTTTCCTTCATTTTCCCTATTCTCTCCCTCAGTTACTCTGGTTAGACTTTGGTTAGATTTCCACATTCTTTCTTCTATAACACTTGATCTCTTTTCCATATTTTCCACCTTTTTATCTCTCTGTGCAACATTTTACAGTGATTTCAAATCTATCTTCCAGTTCTAGTTCACTGCTTTTCTTTGGTGACATCTAATGCTCTGTTTAACCCATCTGCTCTTTCATTTTGTTTAAATTTCAACCATTACATTTACAAAACTTCTATTTTCTTCTTTTTTAAACATCCCTAGTCAGTTTTGATTGTCTCCCATTGTTTGCATTTTTGCAATGCCAGCTTTTATTTCTGTAAACATCCCATACATATTTTGTACGCTAAATCTGAGACTTCGGTCGCTGATGTTCTTGGTGGTTTAAATCTATTGTTTTTTTGTTTGTTTCTTCTGACTCTCATTCCAGGTGGTTAGTTTGCCCATAAATTTTGTGATTGTTGATTGTTATCTTATATTTGACATTATTTTATTCTGAGGAAAATCTTGGAGCCTAAATTAAGCGTGTATTCTACATGAGAGAAGGTTCATGTGTTTCCACAGAGATCCTGGGGGTATTGCAGACCTGGGACCACTTTAACCCCTTCCAGGGTCTCAGGGATAATCCAAGCATCTCAGGTTCAGCTCCCCCTCCTTGCTGCTGATGTAAAAGCTAAGTCTCCAGACCTTGGTGCTGATATTGGCATTTATTCTCAAACTACACCATCTTAAGTTTGCACGTACAGCTCACAGTTAGGATTTTAGCTCAAGATTTTTGCTTAGGCCCCTTGGGGGTTTGCTTCACCTATTTCAAGCCCATCAATGCTATAAATACTATGTTTTATTCAGGATCTTTTTTTTCCTTTTTAACTTTTCAAGAGGCTCTTTTAGAGTCTCTAAACTGGCCTACTGCTAGACGCTGAATGATAGATCATTGTCTAGAGCACAGCAGCAATCTGGAAATTATCAAAATAGTTTGATCAATATAGATAAAACAAACTGGAATATTTTAGAACAAACAAACAAAAACTAATTTGGCATGTGATTTGTCCAGTTTAGTTATCTATACTTTTTCTTGCTACTTTGTGCTCTTTGGATACAACCTAAATTACTGTATTAAAAAATGTTTAAAGTATTACTGGTTTACAGAGGAAGTAACTGAGCCACTAGGAGATACACTGTATAGCTCTTCGTAAAATCTATTTTCTTTATTCTAATATGTTTTAGAATATTCAAAGGAAGGGAGAAGGGAGAGTTGGTCCATTGAGAAAGCAAAGACCTGAAGTAAGACAAAAGATGTCATTTGTCAATTCTTCCATTAGCTAATAGTCTTTAAGCATTTACACATGGTTATTTTCATATAGATTTGTTTGATCATTCCATTAATATTTATAGAGTGCCTACAATATGGCATGTACTATTCCACATGGTAGAAAATACAGGAAGGAACAAATAGAAATCTCTACACTTATAGATCTTGCACCCTATCATCAAGACAGACATAAACAAGGAAAAGTAGCAAAATAAATAGTATGGTAGATGGTAAGTGCTAGGGAGAAAAATAAACCTTGGAAGAGGAATAAAGTGTGGTGGGGGTTACAGTATTAGGTGGGTAGATGGATTTACATAATTCTTCTCATAAAATGTAGTAGTGCCAATGAAAAAATGTAAGGGGCCCCTTCACATCTTTCATGTTTCCACAGATATGGAGGAAAGTCATTCATAAAGTGGTTAAAACAAATACTGTCCAGAGTATTTATTGAAACAGTTTTGTGATTCCCCTTTGATTAATATATTTATAGGCTATTTGATGGACTTGTTCATGTTCTGGCTCTGAGCCATCACTGAACTCCACGTGCTACTTTTTATTTTATTCAAAATATATTTTATGACAGAGAACCATTTACAGTGAGGCTGTGTAAGTCAAGAGATCTGGCTTCAAGTCCTTGCCTTTGTGATCCCATGCAAGTTGTCCCTCCTCCCCATTCCTCATTCTCTTCATTTACATTTCTAGGTGGGTGGATTGGACAAGATGATATTTGAGACAATAGTTCCCAAGTCTAGCCAATTTTCAGACTTGCATGTAGGTCTCGTAAAAAAAAAAAAAATCCATTTCTGAGCCCAACATGGGGTTCTGATTCAGGAGATTTGAAGTAGGTTTAGAATCCACAATGAGGTTAGCTGACAGTTCTTGAAGACTAATTTGTGCCAGGTATTGTGCTCAACATGGTATACAGGCCTGTTTGTACTTATTTCATTATAGCTGTTTGAAGTAAATACTACTTTCATTCCCATTATGATATATTCCAAGTTTTTAATTGCCTGCTCATTCCTTTACAGTCTCTTGGTACTTGTTTATCTTGATGATTGTATCCTTACTTGTAAATGTGTAGCTGCTTTATATTCTGAATCTGACAATTCCAGTATCTGCAGTTTTTGGAGATCTAAATCTAGCATTCATTGTTTCTTTGCTTTCATTCATTGCTTGAACGTAATCATATTGAGAGTCTTGAGAGCCTCATCTGGGGAAATTTTAGATGCTAGCGACCGAGAACCACTCCAGCCTTCCTTGAGGGTGGTGCTTCAGCTCAGGAATCTCTGACTAGGCTCGCTAACCTTACACCTGTCCCACGTCTCAGAATCCCAATAGTGGTGTTCTTTCCACATGGCTCTCAGGGAAGCCTGGCTTCTCTCTGCCCCTGTCAGGGCTCCAGATTAAGGTTTCACTTTTTGTTTGCTTATTTGTTTGCTTTGTTTTGATTTGGTTATTCCTTTTCTGGTGTGTGTGTGTGGGGGGCGGTGTCCTTGGAAACCTCTCCTACCTTTTAAGATTGCCAGTGCCACAAAAGTATGTTTTATCAGGATGTATTTATTATGCAGCTGGAGGGTCCCTCAGCTCTCCATAACTTATCCTTTTCCTTTTAAAAAATAATATATATATCCTCTGTCTGAATAGCTTAATGAGGGCAGAGACTATGACTGTCTTAAACTCAATTCTATCTCTAGTACTGAGTAAAGTTCTTACACATATTTTCTCAAATCTCCTATGTGACATTGTTAAAAGCAAAAAACATCTGTGTGAACTAAATATTAATTCATTTCTTACCCACAAACAAATGAAAAATAATACCTAGACCAAATTATGGATTGAATATTGGAGCCACAAATTTTACTTCAGAGCTATGCTGTCCAATACATTAGCCAGTAGCCACATGTGGCTATATGCATTTTAATTTAAATTATTAAAAATCAAATGAGATTTAAAATTTAGTTCTTCAGTTACACTAACTATATTTTCATCATTACAGAAAGATCTATTGAATAACAGCCCTCTCTGTAAAAATTCAATCCTCTGCATAAAAACTAGATTCTGCAGATCCCCTTATTTCTTTAGCTGTGGTGTATGCCCTAGACTAAGGAGCTGCCTTATTCCATTAGAAAATTCCTTCTGTACTCTAATATCCTTAATTCTGATTACCCAACAGCCAAGATTCTCAGTATGTAACAATGGGTTTTGCCAACCTGGGTTTAAGCACAAACTCTAGTTACTTCTTTTAAATATGTAATGCAATTGAGTCAAAATGCAAAAACACTATTTTTATTACTAAGCAATATATTAAATAGCCACCCCTGATCTACCCCCTCCCCTTGATTCACAGGAATGAAATGAGGTGTGGGAGAACAAATATTTTAACATAAATGCACACACACACAACACACACATAAATATAATATATAATTGGATGATTGGAAATTAGTTTTTCATTTTTAGACCTTATCAGAATGTCCTCATGTTAAATTGGCTGGGTCAGAATGGCCAATATTTTTTACACATCCAAATGGCTCTCTGTTACTAGAAAGAGGCTTCATTCATCCTTATGTAACAAGGTGTAAGTGCTTTGTGCAAAATCATTTTTGTAGTATTTCCTTGAGGAGACGGTAGAATTTCCTTTCTTTGCAGAATATTTTAGTGGTGGTCCCCAAAATTTATTATAGCTTTTTGAAGTGTAGTTTTGTAAACTAGATATGTAGAAATATAACCAAAATCCTCTGTGGGATATGTGAGTGACAGTGTGGTCACAAAGACAACCCGGTGGTGCAGCTAACTGCGGGAGTTAAAGCAAGGAAGATTTTCAGTGCTGTTCCTTTAATGTGTGATTTACTACTTGTGTGAATGTGATGAAAAATAAAATCATTTGTACCCTTTGGGAAAAAAGGCAGTTTGTGTATGCAAGATATTAAAAACTGCATGTCAATTTTATACTCCCCACATAGTGTGAAATTTAGTGCTTGTTAAATAAAAAATGAACAAAGAATCTAAAATCACATTTGGAAAATTTGCACAACAGAATGCCAAAACATTTGCTGATATACTTCTTTCAACTATAAAGCATAAACCTATTTCCTTTAAATACTATGTGAATCCTGCTGTGATTTAAAAAGAAAAGTCACATCTAAAACACAGAACATTAAATCGACTTGGTTACGTGGCTGACTGACTTATCTATCAAAACAGAATTCAAATCCATTTTTAGAATGCATTTCTGAGATTTGAAGAATAGCAATAAAACTAAATATAAACACATGGAAAAATAAAGCAAGACAGAAAGATAAAATGTCTGCTTTTTGGCCGGCTTCATCAATAAACAATATGAACTTTATTGTATCTCAGCTCAATAAAGGCAACATTTCAATCTATATAATAAATAATAGCATAATTAACCCCAGATGTTAATATTCCTCCAGATATATATATGCACTTTACTATTGAATTTACTGTTCAATTCAGTAAAAAAGCAAAGTTCTGCTTAAATTCCTGCATATTTAAAGTGCTTAACATAGTGCCAGCAGGTTGTAGATATTAAGTAAGTATTTGTAAAACAGATGAGTAAATAAATGAATGAATGCTTTTAATTTCTTTTAAATTATATTTAGTGTATTTAAGAATTTTTAAATTGCCTCTTTAAATAAGAATATTTACTGAAGGATTCTTGTCAGAAGGAAAACACTTTTTACAAATTTTTAGAAACTGTAGCTATAAATGCAGAAATTAGGTTGAAATTTTAAAAAATTAATAGCCCTCTGGGGGAATATTGGTTTTGTTTCAAAACACCTTATTTCTTAGGATAATTATATTCTAAGAATCAAAACACAATTGAATGATAAAAATAAATAAGCAAGCAAGGGAAACAAAAACCCTTCTATTTTATTAACTGAGCATTTTTTCACTCAGCATAATTCCCTGCAGATGCATTCAAAATTTTGCCTATATCAATAGAATATGTCTTTATACTGCTAAGTAGTATTCCCCATTTGGTTTAACCATACACCCATTGAAATACATCTGGATTGTTTCCAGTTTTGACTATTATGAATATGTCTTATGGTTATTGATTTCTAGTTTTATTCCATGTAGTCAGAGAACATATTCTGTATAATTTCAGTTTTTAAAACTTGTTGTGGTATTTTTTATGTGGCCCAGGATATAGTGTATCTTAGTGTATGTTCCATGGGCTCTTGTAAAAATGTGTATTCTGCTGTTGTTGGGTGGATTGTGATCTCCCACTGCTTCTCTCTTATAAGGACTCTCATGATGAGTATCAGATGGTGCTGTAACTTTTGTTTCACTCATCACATGTGATTTAGACAACTCATGAGGAGAAGGATAATATATTGATATATTTCTAGTCTTTGTGTTCTTTTTTCCTTTCTGATGCTCTAAAATTCCTTATTTCTCTCTGTTTGAAGATCTTTGTTTAACCATTGTTTAAGGGTAGGTCTGCTAGGTCAGAGACTTTTAGTTTTCATTTGTTGCAAATGTCTTTATTTCCCCTTCAGTCTTGACAGATAGTTACCCCAGATATGGAATTCACAGTTGACGGTTCTTTTCTTTTGATATTTAAAAAAAAAGTGCTACTTTCTTGTGGCCTCCCTAGTTTCAGATGAGAAATCTACTGTCATTTGTATGTTCCCTATAAGTAATGTGTCATTTCTCTCTGGCTGCTTTCAAGATATTTTCTTTGAATTTAGTTTTCAGAAGTCTAATTATGACATGTCTTGAAGTGGATTTCTTTGAGTTTATCCTATTTGAGGGTCACATAGCTTGTTAAATCTGTGGGTTTATATCTTTCATCAAATTTGAGACATTTTCAGCTATTATTTCTTCAAATATTTTTTCAACCCTATTCTTTCTCCTCTCCTAGGACTTCCATGATATGAATGTTGGATTGTTTGTTATTGTCCTACAGGTCTCTGAGACTCTCTTTATTTATTTTTTTCAGTCTATTTTCTCTCTGTGTTCAGATTGAGTAAATTCTATTGAACTAGCCTTAAATTCACTGATTATCTACTTTGTCATCTCCACTCCATTGTTGAGCCCACCCAGCAAGTTTTCTATATTTGTTGTATTTTTCAGTTCTATGATTTCCATTTGGTTATTTTTATATCTTCTATTGCTTTACTAAGATTTTCTAATTTTTTGTTCTTTTCAAAAAGAATTTGTAATTACTTGTGGAAATGTTTTATGATGGCTTCTTTAAAATTCTTGACAGACAATTCCAATATTTGATTCATTTTAGTGTTGGCATCAATTAGTTGCCTTTTCTTATTCAAGATGTGATTTTCCTGGTTCTTATTATGATGGTTGGTTTTGTATTCTATCTGGAGACTTTAGCTATTATGTTAGAAGACACTTGATGCTATTTAAATTTTTTTATTTTAATAGGCAATTACTCTGTTTAGGTTTGGCATGCGAGTCCTGGCCCACTTTTGTAGGCTGTAGTTGCAATGACAATGTAATTTTCAGAGCTTATATGGTGCTATTTTCATCTGCTTGGTTTATTTCATGCCTCTGGAGCCCCCACCTGTCCTTCTTAATGGTGCTTGTGGTGGCAGAACAAGCTCCCTGAGGCTAGGTTTCATGCAAAGTCGGAGGTTTTTTCACCCATGTAGATAAAGTGTACTTTCTGGCTGGGCATTTATTGGGGAAGGATCCCTCTTGCTGGTGACTCCAGCCATGTAATGCTTTGGCTGGGGGTTTGTGAGAGGGAGAATCTCAGGATTGTGAAGACATAAGAATTTCTTGGGCTGGGCACTTGTTGTCTCCTACTTTTTTTGCTAGAGCTAATTCTTCAAAAGTGAATGTATTCTGTGAGAGCAAAGGTCCTTCTGGACACCCAGGACATATCATTCTGTTTGTACTTTCATAAATTATATCCCAGAGATCTGAAAGATCTGAAATCACATCTAGAAGTGAGTGACCTTCTTGCTGAACTGATTTTAAGTACATAGGCTTGCAAGTAGTTATTTTATCTACATCAATAGCAACGACTTCTCTCTTTTCAACTGCCTATTGGGACTATCTCATTAAGGTTATTTTGCCACCACATTGATTCATATTTAGGATTGTTATTGCTCCCTCACACATACCCCTATGGATCATGCTTCCTCAGTGGTTAAGATCATGTCCTCTGAAGCCAATCCAACTTGGGTTAGAATGCTAACTCTGCTATTTATTAGTTGTGTATTCTTAGAAAGTCTCTTAACCTCCCTAAATCTCATCTAAAAAATGAGGATAGTTATAGCTAACATTAAGTAAAATTCAATAACAAAATATAAATTTAGTACTCAAATAGTACTTACCCTAGAGCAAGTACTCAGTTGATGTGTTGAGTTAGCTACAGGCATCATCCCCATCCCCATCATTATCATTATCATCTCCATTTTATAGTTAAAGAAAGTGAGGCTTTGAAAGGACAAGTATAAGGTCAGTTTGCACACTTAAATGTCAGAAGAGCTGGAATTTAAACCCAGGTCTGACTTCTTCCAAGTCTTTCTTATCTGACCATTATATAACACTGCTACAAATGGTTATCTAATAAAACTTGAATCTCCATGAGAACATGGGTTAGTCCATGTTCAGGATATGCAAAAATATAAGAATAGGTAGTATACAGTTATATGACCTGGACATACTTAAATATTTTCATAGAGATATCTATGCATAGAAATAGAAGTGACACAGGTAGTTTAACAGAACCTGACAACCAAGGTTTGTGACAGGATGATTTTTAACCCTTTTGCCAAGAGTCGAATGCTTCCCTTTATTATGCTTAACTAGTTTCTGAAATCTAATAGATTTAAAGACAGTTTATTTTTCTTATGCCTTATGCTATTTCATTAAAATTTTAATATAATTTATGATGCAATAAAAACTTAGAGAGATGCTTGAATTTAATGCAGTTTTCCACAAATCTGTTTCCTGTACATAAAAATATGTAGTTCCTATAACAGTTTTGCACATTGCTAAATTAATAAATGCAGACCATGATGAATTTCTGAATTTATAATTATAATAAAACAAAAATAATCCAAGAAGAATAATTTGTGTTATTTTCCAATTAAAATAAAACTAAATTTATGACAGAGACACAAATGCTCCAATTGAATTTGCCCATTATTAAATAAAATTCACTGATGAAAAATATAAAAAAGGGAAGTTATTTATTGTTTATGTTGGGGCTTCTTTTTCATGAGTTGTTTTTATGTAATGTAAGAGGTAAACAATTATTTTTTTTTTTCTCTCAAGCTCTACTGATTCAGAGATTTCAAAAAACCAACTAATGGCCACATAAGAATCAAGAATATATTTATGTTTTATATTTTTGAGATAGGAATATAACATATTCAATTCAGCTTCTTTGTAAGTTAAAGAAAAACATTCTTATTTATTACATATAGCAAATAAATATAATATTATTTATGTATATACACACATACTGATTCTATATTTAAAACAAAGAGAGAGATGGAGGCAAAGGCAAAAAAGAAAAAGGTCCATTTGTGGTGGGAAATGTGGAACTTGATACATAGGAAAAAAAGAGAAAGAAAAAGAAAAAGGAAGAACCAATGAGGAAAACCAGTGATGAGAAAGAGAGACAGGCATCAGGAAAGAAAAAGATGAAATGAAGAGAGGATGTTGAAAAAAACAGTTCAAAGAACAAAGGGGAAAAGGGAGAAGGAAGCAAGATGGAGAAGAAAAAGAAAACCATTAGAATGTGAGGGGAGAGAGAGACGCTAGATAGAAGTCTAAATCTAAGAGCATCAGAGGTTTGCTTTTACCTTAAATCTTAGGAAAAAATTGACCTAATTTTTAACTATGGGTTTGTATTTTGTGTGTATCTTCCTTATTATACCTTTAATAATCTAACAGTGGGAAGGAATATATCTCTAACATCCCTCCCCCAAAAAACATATCAGGCATAAATAAAACAATCTGGAAATACCTTTCAGAGCACTTATTTTCTTTGTATTCAAACCATAGCCTGCAGGCTTTTGAGAGCCCACCTTGAATGGGGAATTAAAGTATCTTCTTCACTCTATTCTGTGAACTGTATAGATTTGGCTCCCCCCATACTGTGATATCTTTGAAAAGGGAACCTTATTCTTTCTGTGTTTATCACCCAGAGCAGTACTAGTAAATAGAAAACAATAAATACATCAATGAATAAAGGAGAGTATTACATCTAAAAGGATGTAATACTAGCAGAAACTTTACATAAAATAAAGTGAACATTTCATTTCATAAAAATTATAACATCAAGCAAGGAATTAATTTTATTTCCTTATATAGATTAGATCTTGGTGAATGGTACAGAGGAAACAAAAGATATTTGCAGGCTTAAAAATTCTAATCTCTGTAGTTTTACCCCATTTTTGTTCTATGCCTCTAGTTTCATCAACTAGCCTAACTACTTCATGCCATGAAGAACAAAAGGAAATACATTTTTTAAATATATATGAGCACATTCCATGTAGTAGTGGAAAATGACACAGATGAAACTGATGCGCCGTCTCACTTGGTCAACTCTTAGGCTGTTCTTTCCAGGTAATTACAACCAGCTTCCTCTCCAGGTGTGCTGAAATACCTCATTCTAACCCAAATAACTATACTTGGATAGCCATATCCTAAGTCCACCTTCCTCTCCTACTAGTACTCATCCGCTCTGAGTGTTCCTTAGGGCACCAACCTAAGATGGCATAAGCCTGTGTTCACTAAGTTTTCCATTAAACATCAATTCCCCAGATTCTACAGTGAAAGAGCACAAAAAGGAGTGATAGACTTAAATTACTATATCTTCAGATTCTTTATCTTATTAACTGAATCCCTTTAGAGCTATTTTGATTTGGGGGGTTTGTTTTTAGCTTATATTGAACATGCTAGTTATTTTCTGGTAGTACTGACTTAATGATATCTAGTTTAGATTTTATTTTTAAGACTAAGTGAATTGTCCGCTAACCTAGTCAGTGCAAAGACTACTATATTTTCAAAGGACTACAACTAGTGGAAAAATGACTTACATAAAGCCAAACAATTATTTTGATTCATTTTAATCTCCTGAACTTATTTTATGATTGTTATTTTAATGACAGTTAAACGTGGTTATTTTGAGAAATGGATTTATTATAATTCTATTATTAAGCAGGTTGAAATTTTTTGAACTGTCTTGTGAACCAATTTCATGATGTATCTGGGTATAATTTCATTTTGAATGAAAATGTTTTCCTGTTTCAATTCTCATTGATCTCACTTTCCATTCCATCATTGTCTTTAGAAAGTGGCCAAGTTGGGAGACGATAACAAATGTTTCTATTTAGAACCATAAATTTTACACTGGCTGTAAATCATATTTAAATTTGCTTATATGAAAGCAGAAAGTCAGTAGAGCTGATAAAACACTTCTTGTTCTTTCTCTTCATCAGATAATAAATTAATTTTTGTAAACCTAACTATGTGAAGAACACTGATCAAAATTCCATGTTAATTTTGCAGGTGATGGAAGTCAAAGGACAAATGATCCACGTCCCAGAATCAAATTCCATTTTATTCTTGGGGTCTCCATGTGTGGACAAGTTGGATGAACTCATGGGCCGAGGGCTGCATCTCTCAGACATCCCTATCCATGATGCCACCCGAGATGTCATTTTGGTTGGCGAGCAGGCAAAGGCCCAAGATGGCTTGAAGAAGAGGATGGATAAATTAAAGGCAACTTTAGAAAGAACTCACCAGGCCCTGGAAGAAGAGAAAAAGAAAACAGTGGATCTTCTATATTCTATTTTCCCTGGCGATGTAGCCCAGCAACTGTGGCAAGGGCAACAAGTACAAGCCAGAAAGTTTGATGATGTCACCATGCTCTTTTCGGACATTGTTGGCTTCACAGCCATATGTGCCCAGTGTACTCCCATGCAAGTGATCAGCATGCTGAATGAACTGTACACCAGATTCGACCACCAGTGTGGATTTTTGGATATTTATAAGGTAATGGGGTTTAGTTACTTATATATAAATATTTTTAATAGTACATTTTCATCTTAATTAAATTGCAAAGATACAATTTTCTTTTTCTATTTAAACTTGATAGCAAATAATGGATATCTCTTTAATTTAGAAATATTTATGTAGAATACAAGTACTTCTGCTTTATGAGTAAACATTCATTATGAGTTGATTTATACTATTGACATAGGTAATTGTGAATCTTGATATTGCTCAGTAAGGAAAAGTTCTGTACAGCTAGTCCTCCAAATTCGTTATCATTAAAACATTAAACTTGCTGATTTCTTAGAGAGCAGGATTCCAATGTAAACTCAGAATTTTATGTTGGCAGTTAAAAAGAAACAAGTTGTGTTAAAATATGCATTGCATTGTCAGTTAAATCATAGTTAATCAGAATTCTGCACTTCATTGTCAGTTAAGTGAGGTCCCTCTAATTCTGAAAGAATACATGTAAATATTCTAGGTATTGCCCAAATTACCAATGGTTTTTAGTGGAAGCACCTTAATTTTCCAAGCTAATTAATGGAGCTTTGAAAATGGGTACCATTTGTCAGTCTGAGTTGGTGAACTCCCTATTAATTTCTTATTGACAGCAATTACTTTTAGTATAAATATACAGTAGTGGACTTTAGGTTTTTATTTTCTTCTTTATGAATCCATCTAGACCACTACTTCTCTTTATAGTATGATCTGAACATAAGCAGATTCAGATAGAACCTGTCTGCTTCACATTGTAGTTTGATATTATGATCCAGAGAGTATTTTCATTAAGGTATATCCCCTTTAGGGAAAGGTGTTCACTAGTTCCATTATGTATGATATACAGCCAATGTTAGATATTTTAGCCAGTCTCTTCTAAGTGGTAACCATTCAGTCTGAAGTATGTATGAGGGATTTGCTTTGTTATACAAAATAAGAGTTCTTATTAATTATCTTTAACTTCCTTATAATCTATTGTTATATAATTTATGGTAGAGATAGCCAAATGTCTGATCCTAAACCAGAGAGATAGTACAATGAGTCTGTCACTGTTATACCCAGTCATTTTCAAAAGAGAGAGCAGATTGGCCTGAATTTGCCAGCACTTTCCTTCCTCCAGAATTCAAGCACTATTGCATTAGTCTCCGCAAGCACCAATCTCCTCCTTCTAAACCACTGATTTGCTGTGTTAGTATCCTCCAGCTAAAGCAGTCATGTTTTTTTGTCCGTAAGTTCATGCACCTAAATGAGAATGATAGATAAATAGATTCTCCTCTGTTAGAACATGGGAATCCCTGATTTAAATACATGTGTCAGTTAGGTTTTAAGAAGAGAAGAAATGTGGTATCTTCTGAGGCTATGAAAACAATTTCAAGGTTTAAAAATATAATTAGATTTCACAGACAACAAAGTCTCCCTTCTCTTGAGATAAGGTAGGACACCTCAGAAAAAGAAAATGTGCAGGAATATCCTGTATGACCCTCAAAGTTTCCTCTATGTGATTAGACTGGACAATTTCATATAGTCATAAATTATTATCAACAAGTTTTAACTTACAGAATGGACCTGCTCTTTCTCCGATACTCAAGACTGTACTTTCCGTCTTTCATATGTGTATTGAAAAATAAAACAATTCTGGTTCACAAATTCTCTTAAACTGAGCTTGAAATTTCAGCAATAAATTATAAAGTAATATGGTTCCAGAGCCAGGTGTTTTTAACATATCTTCGATGCCAGTATGTATATGTACTGGGACTAGGTGTATAGAGCAGCTTGATGTTTACTCGGGGTTATGGGGGTTGAGCTTAGGGGATCCAGACTAGGAAACACAATGTGTCCTGAAGCCAGAGTGGTGATGGTACGGCCAGAGAGAGGGAAAGACAAATTAAGGGAGAAAAGTACCCTTGTGTAGGATAAAATGAAGTACATTATGAGAAATATGCCAGGAGGGGTACAAATTAGAAATCCTCTATCTGACGACCCACCTAATTTAAGATTTCTAATCATTGTATTCATCCCAGATTATTTTCTAGAAAATTTACACAGTGCTATTTTATACCATGAACTATTTGCTAAATTTTTAATTGCTATTGAAAAAAAAAATCTCGAAGGCAATAGAATTTTTTTAAGGACCGAAATCTGCTGATTTTATAAAATGAAAAAAACTTTTGCTGGATTTAAAGTATGTGTAGAATTTTTGGTGGAATAATCATATCACAGAGAAAAGTAAGATATAGTCCACTTTTGTTTTACGTTAGAAATGTGAAAGGAAACCAGGTAAAGCTGAATTCCAAGAAAGAAACAACTAGAGAACGAGAGGGAGTGCCCCACAGGGGACAGTCAAGGTCTGCTACTGCACAGTAAGACTCCACTCTCTCAATTTATAGTTGTTCCTCTTTTGTCATCTTATTATTCTATGTGTTCCTATCATTAGGGAGATGATGCAGTGATGAATTATAATGCCAGTGGTAGAATTCAGCTAAATTAGGCCATAATAAGAAAGTTCTGCTAAAATAATCAAACCTTCTATAAAGTAGGAGGTTTGGGAAGAAGCTATAGGTTTTACTGTGCATATTTCAAGCATTGAGAAAATTAAAGCCTTTACAGTGCTTGACTGACCAGATGTTATAGGTGTATGCATATTAAGTAAGAGCTAGATAAGTTGAAGGAAGCACAGATTATAATTTTGATCCTCTTATAATTAGAAAAGCAAATATTCAGTAAAAAGTCAACATAAATAATGCACTACATAGTATTTTGCTCCTCAGATTTTATAGGGTATAGAAAATGAACAAAATAAAGAACGAATAACTCTAACTTTTTAAATCAGTGGCATATAGATAATAAATAATAATCATAATAATGATTATATATATATAATGATTATAATGGTTATTGAAGCAACATAATGTGTGTTTTGCCTCATTTTGTATTTTTCTCTTGGGTAGGCCACTTAGTTGGAAATAAAGGAGAAGCAAGGAGAAGGATGAGTCTTCCTCCAAGCTCTTCTTATTGCATTCAGCCAAAGCTGCAGTATCCCAGTGCTATATTCCATAGCACTCCACAGGGCTTTCATCTTTTCACCTTTAATCACTTTCTTAACCTCACTTTCCTCCAGTTCTATAACCTATAAAGATACTAAATGTATCTACCTCATAGTTATATTGTGAGGGTTTCAATGAAAAAGAGTTCATGCAAAGTGCTTAGAACAGCACCTGATGGATAGTAGTAAGTGTACATGTTAGCTGCCATTATTATTTCTCAGACAGGTGTATCTGAACACATGGGGTTTTGTATTATATGATTATTTTGCATGTATATTACTATAGTGCACCCAGTACTTTTTAGAAAAGAATAAAATATGATCTCATTTAATTCCCCATGGCTAACATGTGGAGTTGTTACATTATCTCCATTTTCAGATAAAGAAACTGAGTTTCAGAAAGGTTAAATAATCCAGGTAATAGAGTTAACAAATCAGAATTCGAACCAAGACATGTCTGATTCTAAAGCCTACACTTTTTTCACAAGTCCCGGCTGTGGTCTAGACAAAGATCAATAATAAAAACAAAAGGTGGAAACTGTTTCAAAACTATGTTACATGATCAATAACTATAGTTATACTGTCAACTGATGAGAAAAACTCTATGACCATCTTACCCAAATCTACCTCCATCCCTTCCAGTTGCAAATAGTTCAGAGTTCAGAGAAGCTGCATCTTTAAAAGTTCGGGACTCTTTCATCTGCCATCCTCCCTTTTTGTCAGAAACTAGCTAGCATCTTCTCCCTTAATCCCTCTTATGGAGAAGTGGCATACCAAGAAGGGGACAGTGGGATCAATGATCCCAAGTGCAGGCAATAAGGGGTATGATTTAAAATAATGAAACTGAATAAGAGTTGATGTTTTTAAAATCACCTTGCCCAGGCAACTTGGAAAAATAGTAGTAGTAAAATGCATTGCTTTGTTGGAGTGGGGGTGAAGGGGCATTCCCAACACAAACCCCAAACGTGGTTTGCAAATGTTGGTAGAGTATCAGTGTCAGGATTGAGTTGGGGAGAAGGGGTGGAAAGACAAGATGGGGCAGTCGGGAAAGAGGACCAGGAGCAGTATTCTGTTAGATCAGGGAATCTAATGTTGAGAATCTGAAAAACAACAACACAAAGTTTATATTGACAAGGGAATGCAAGTATTCTAAGTCCAGGTGGAAAAGCTGCATCCAGCAAAGTAGTAAGGAATAGGAATCTAGGTTCACTCTTAGGGGACACAGGGCCTTGGGACTGGGCACAAGGGGACTGGATTACAGGAACTGAAAACCAAGCAGCAAGTATGGAGATAGGCACCAGAAGAAACTTTGATACAGAACCAGAGTCATTTCCCTGGCCAGCACCAAACTTAGAGCCAGAGAATGCATACCCCCCTCTAGAGAGTCAAGGGGAACCAAATACAGCAATTGCATCAAAGGATACAGAGATGTCCACTGAGTTTTTAAATGCTAAAACAAGAATTAGATCCACAGAGATGCTACAGTTAGCAGGTTTGTTCTATCCATTCTTGAAAATGAATAGAATACATTTGGAGACACTCTTGGCATTAATACAATTTGCAAATTGTTAAGATACCTTGAGTTCTTCTGAAAATCTCCGAAGACAAATGGAAACACTGTGTTGACTCTATAAGCTTCAAACCTCCATAAATACAGTACCAATAAAAAGGGCTATAAAAAGCATTAAGCTAGTGTACATTTTACTTAATTTATATGAGTAGATTATTCTGCTTTAGTCTCCTGTTAACTATAGACTCTTATTAACTATAACTCCTTAACTACTTTGTGGAAAAAAGTCTATACATTCTAAAAATAAGTACAGAATGCAGAAGTAAACAGTGATAAATATCCATGGTAGCAAGGTTTATATATCAGGTGATCAGAGCTCAGTTTTGAGTGGGAATGTTAATATTCCAGAGAAACAGAGTCAGACAAGCTCTTCAGGTTCAGAGGTCTTGGTGAAGACCACCTACGCTTTGCACTGATAGGCTAGCAGTTTGTAAATTGGATAAGGAGCTGTATCAGACTTGAATCCCCTTCTTTCACCTCCTTGGTAAGAGCTGAAAGCAGACATTTCTCATAAAGTTGCAAAGCTACAGAACCCTGTGACTCAAGAATTTTGATTTGTCTTGACATTTGACGATATGGAGCTACTAAAACCAGCTGTTCACTGGACCTTCAGCCAGACTTCAGAAAATGAAGTACAATATTAAGGAATATCACTTCAGTGTGAATTGGATTTTTCAGAAAAAAATAAAATGCTTCCTTTCCCTCTTGTTTTGTTTTAGGATAAAATAGCCTTTTAGAGTACTTAGATACTCAGGTTATTCTTGGAATCTTATATATATGTATATATTATTTTGCTCCATTTCTTGGCACTAAATGCCATTTCCATTTAATAAAGAGTGACTGGTTCATTTTTTCCCCAAGATTACATATTTTCTGCTTTAATGATCAGTGCACACACTTTTGAAATTGAAAGCTACTAAAGGTTTATACTAGTTCTTCTTACTGGTTTCCATCAACATCAATGGCATTTACTTCTGCTGTTATTTTATAGGAAATGAAGTAACAGTGTCTTCTAGTAAGTCTAGAAACAAAGGAATTTCTGAAGTCAAAGTAATTATTCAATTCATTTCTTCACTCATTCAATAAACATTTTTGACTCACTCACTTGATAACAGGGCATGACTCCCATGGAAGCCTTCAAAATGTTATGGAAATTAGTATGTATTTTTAGCACAGTTTTAATGAGTATAAAAGAACTGATTTATATGCTTTAGAACGTAAAGTGAAAGTCATAGATAAGCATTCTGTTCTGATATCTTTTCCACTGGGGGGATTATATTGTCAGTTTCAAAATACCATGAT
Source organism: Tapirus indicus (assembly GCA_031878705.1). Taxonomy (NCBI): domain Eukaryota; kingdom Metazoa; phylum Chordata; class Mammalia; order Perissodactyla; family Tapiridae; genus Tapirus; species Tapirus indicus. Next base: position 56,087,016 of record CM062924.1, on the reverse strand, counting down.
GCTCTAAAAATTAACTGATGAGGGCTTTGCCTTATTTATGCTTTTGCCTTTGGCAAACACTTGGGCTGGACTCAACGGAGAAACAAAGAGAAGGATGGGTCCTTTTCCACGTTCCTCTCATTCCATTCAGCTAAAGCTGCTGAATCCCAGTGCTGCCTTAAGTATGCTACTTGTTCTCATCTTTCCACTTTTAAGCACTTATGTAACCTCTCTGCTTCAGTTTCACCATCTGTAAATAAATAAACTAATTTTATCTACCTCATAGTTATGTTTTATGAGATTTTAAATGAAACACATGTAAAATGCTTATTATGGTGTCTGGTATATGATAGTAAATATAGATGTTAACTGTCATTTCTCAAATAGATGTTTCTGGGCATATATGGTGAATGGGTGTGTGTTTTATATGCATATGCTTGCATGTGCATGTGTTTGTATTTTGTAGCCAGTGCTTATTAGAAATAGATGAAATGCTTGCTTGCTTGGGTTCATTCCTTCAGGTTATTAGAATTACATTGCATTCCTGTGAAGGAAGGGCAGGGAGAGAGGGGGAAAAGAAGGGGGCAAGAAAGATAACTCCCTGAAATGCATTATTTGTATCATCTTCACTGGGTCCTCATGGATTCTCATTCTGGAAGATGGGTCCATAGTCTGTCATCATGGATCATTTTTATCTGAATAGCCTGAGTTACAACATGGAATTTGCAAAGATGCTAGTGTTTTCTAAGCAATATTGACTCGTGCAATGTCTATGACCAACACTGTGAAACCAAACCTAAAGTATTTATTTATTTTTTATATTCTAATATGACATGGTGAGTTATTTTCCTTCTATATTCAGAGAACATTTTCTTTTAGTGTTGTGGCAAATTCTAACACAGTTAGAAGGCTAAGATAATTTGGATTGCCAAGCAGAAATCAAAATTGATGAAGTGTCTTATTGAATTTATCAAACGAAGTGTTCTAGGGTTGTTCTTTTTATCCCTATTGATTTTTAATTTTCTAAAGAGTGGTGGCAATTGCTACGGGATTGATGTTTTTGATTTTCATAATACCAAGTATTGTGGGCTCAATGTTTGTGTCCTCCCCGAACCCATCTGTTGAAGCCCTAGCTCCCAGTGTGATGGTATTTGGTGGTGGGGCCTTTGGAAGGGTACTTACATTTAGATGAGATTATGAGGAAGGGGCCCTGTCATGGGGTCAGTATCTTTATAAGAAGAGGAAGAGACCAGAGTTCTGTCTTTATGCCATGTGAGGACACAGGGAGAAGGCAGTCATTTGCAAGTCAGGAAGGGAGTCTTCACTGGTAAACCCAATTGCCCGGCACTTTGATCTTGGATTTCTCAGCCTCCAAAACTGTGAGAAAGAAATTCCTGTTTTTTAAGCCACCTGGCCTATGGTATTTTCTTATAGCAGCTTGAATGGAATAAGACACCAAGGAAATGTATTTCAATTCTAAAAACAGTCTGGAAATTTACGATTTAAGTTTCTAGCAAGGTTTCTTAGTATAGGGCCATGTTGCTAGAATTTCCTATATCTCTAAGGATAAATGTTACCCCATGATGCAAGTGAAAGATTTTTCACTAGCCTTATGGAGTTTATCTCATTACACAATGTCTCTCAATAAACTGTAAAGAAGTTAAGTTCTGAGCTCTAACTGCATGATTGCCTTGTCACTAGCACCTGTATCAGAACAGTATGAGAAACTAGCTTTTTAGTTTGTGTACATTTTGCAATTTTAAGTTTTACTACATAGTTAATTACTTCCTCCAATATGTTTATCAAAAAAATTCACTTAAAAGTATCAACTTTTCTGCATAAAGAATTATTGTCAGTAGGTAGTCATTTCTGTTACCCTGAGGTCATTTAGCAGAGGATTTCTGGCAAGCTTTAAAATGTGAATATATCAGGTATGCTCCCATCAAGGTGCATAATACCTGGGGATTGGATGAGTTTACCAAAATGGAAATTAATCTTCTAAACAAGACAGCTACCTTTCACTTGACTGACAGAATAGCCTCAATGCAATTTGCAAATCTTATTGAATTGGATTATTTCTATTACCTTTTCCACCAAACCTTTAATTAATGCTGTTATGTAGCAGAAATGCTGTACATAATTCTCCCACTATTTACCACTTAAAGTGCAAATTCTTTAAAGCAAAATGGAACTAAAGGAATGAAATTCACATTTACTAAATACAAACTGTGCTCCGGACACATTGCTAGATGCCTTAACTGTGATATCTTACTTATTTTCTAGAAGAACCCTGTGGGGTAGGTGCCATTATGTCCCTTTTGAAGATGAGTTTAGTTAAGTGACACAGATGTTATTTGAATTTAGTTCTGATTCAGCTAAAAGCTCATATTTTAAAAACAATGGTTGAAATCATGTATCAGATAGCTAGTGTTCCTAATTAGTTAAATGCAGGACTAGGACCAAAGATTATTCTAGCATTTATATATGGACATTTCATAAATTGGTATCCTCTATCCAGTAACTTTGACATTCACCAGGCAAATTTCATGCCTTTAAAATGTGACAACGGTATGTCACAGGACTGTGCAGACAGTGAAAAGAGCTAATAGCTAAAGACTTTTTATTATAAACACGAGGCCCTTGACATAATAGTTGGAGAATGAGTTTGAATTTTTAAATTGCAATTTGAATTTTAGCCTAGAGTTAAGAATGTAACTAGATCTCTTTTTGTAAGGCATTCAACAAATCTGCACTGTTTTTTAATACTTGTTGGACTCCATAAAGACTTGTTCTCTTTGGCTCCAAGAAGCTAGAGAAGATATTTAGTAAGAAGTTAAAAGAATAATTTCAGCCCAGTAAAAGATCCTTATGAAAGTCAGTGTTCCCAACAATGAAATAGATTGGCTGAAGCCGTATGCTCTGGTCACCGGAGCGATTCAAACACTAGCTACAAGCTTTTGATGGGACAGGTAGAAGAAATTCTCAAAAGGTCCCTTGATTTTATGAGAGCCTAAGATTCTAAATACTCAATGTTGAAACTATATGTAGCTGGCTAGGAAAATATTCCTAAAGTGCAAATCAACCTGGCTGACTCCCTAGAAATGGGTTATTCATATATGGCAAGTTTAAAATGATTTGGCTTTATTTATTTTTGTAAACATCTTTTAAAGTAGAAAAGTGAGAATTTAATTTTATCTTTAATTCAAGTTAAAATGGTTGTAAATGTTTATACATTTTGATGCATTTTTCAACCTTTGAAACAGTTAACATGACTTTGAATAAGCTGAAAAACTAAGAAATCAGCTGAAGAAAAACTCTTGTTGGACTACTGATCCAGTTCTGTGTGTGTGTGTGTGTGCGCACGCACGCGTGCTCGTGTGCCCATGTGTAGGAATTTATGAAAGCTGCATATTAAGATAGTCCAAAGCAATATTTTTTAATTTCATATTTTCCTTTTTAGTCAAAGTTTGATATTGTATAGATTTTTTCTGCTGTCATAAGAGAAAATTTTTTGCATATCCCTTTCCACTTACCAAATTCCATTACTAATGTCATTGCCTCATAAACACTAGAGCATATTTTGGCCCTCTGATAAAAGGTCCTTTGACTGTCAGCGAAGGGCCAGATGAGGGCTGTTGAAGTTGCTTATGACAGTTAAATGTAGGGGAAATGATATTGGATATCAAGCCTGAAAACCTGATTTTAATTGTCTTTGTCACTTAATTGAGTAAGTCACATAACCTTTCTGTGCTTCTGCTTCTATAAAATGGGAACAATAGTATTGATCTCGCATTTTTGTTGTAGTTTACACATAAAATATGCTCAGCAAATTATTGTTGGGAAATTGTGAATTTCTATTCATAATTCTGAATAACAACAATATCTGTGGAAAATAGACTGTGAATTAATGAACAGTACAAGCGGTTAGCTCCATCTGGAGTCATTCATATGAAAGAAGACCAAGGCCAAAGAGAGTGTCTTGGGGAATTTGCAATGAAGGGACCGAGGGAGATTGTCTTAGTCCATTCAGGCTGCTATAACAAAAATACCATAGATTGGGTGGCGTGCAAACAACAAAAATTAATTTCTCACAGTTCTAGAGGCTGGGAAACCCAAAATCAAGATATCGGCAGATTTAGTATCCGGTGAAGGCCCACTTCCTGGTTCACAGACGGGTGTCTTCTTGCTGTGTCCTCACATAGTAGAAGGGACAAAGGAGCTCTCTGGGGTCTCTTTTATAAGGGCGTTAATCTCATTCATGAGAGTTCTGCTCTTATGACTTATTCACCTCCCCAAGGTCCCACATCCAAATACCGTCACATTGGGAATTAAGTTTCTGCATATGAATTCAATTTATAATGGGGACTGATATTTGATGAGTACCCAATATGTGCCAGGTACCATGCTAAATTCTTTATGTATGTTTATTCGTTTATTTTGTCTTCAACACATAATTATTGATCACCTACTGTATTCTAAGTACTAAGCTGGGCATTGGGGCATAATGGTAAATAAGGCAGGTAGGGTTCATATTCTTAGGTGCTTGTAACTGAGCATTGGGAATATACATTAAACAAATAATTACATAGTCAGTTAATCAGTAGTTAATTAAAATTATCATTATAACTGGAAAGGTATAAAGTTATTTAATATTTTCAGCAACCTTGTAAAATAGATGTTATCTCCCTTTCACAGAAGAAGAAAATGAGACTTAAAATGGTTAAACAATTTCTTTGAGGTCCCTGAGCTAAAAGGTGGTGGACTTTGCATCGCTCAGACTTTTTCCATCCCAGAAGGTTGCTCTGGGAGGTCTCAAGACTGCATTTTAAGAAGGTCCACAACTTGACTGACGGCTTTCACCCATTCATTCTTTTAAGAAATGTTTCTTGAGCGCTTACCATGTGGCAGGTACCACACCAAATAGTGAGCAAAGTAGACAAGACGTCTGACTTCATGGAGTTTATGGTCTAATGAGGAAGATAACGATTAATCAACATTCACAAAAATCAGTAATTATAAATTGCAGTAAGAATGACTAAGAAAAATTACATGGTGTTATGAGAGCATGTAATAGAGACATTTGATTTATTCTAGGAGTCCAGGCGGGAACTCCTGAGGAGGTGACCTTTAATTTGAGATCAAAAGGTTGAGTAGGAGTTAACCAGGTAGAGGTGATGTTGAGAGGATTCTAAGCAGTGGTATCAGGAAATGTAAGGCTCTGAGTCAGAAAGGAACATGAAGAAATTGGAACAACTAAGTGAACATCAGTGTGGTGAAACTTAAAGAATGGAGAAAAGTAACACAAGATAAAGATACAGAGATAGGTAGGAGCTAGAAGCTTTAGGTATTTTAGCCATTTCAAGGGTTTTGGTTTTAATCATAGGAGCAAATTGAAGAATTTTGAATGGAGGAGTGACGCAAGTAGATTTGCTTTACAAAAATCACTTTAACGGTAGTGTGAGGTACAGATTTGAGGGGGGTAGTTAGTGGACAAAAGTAGAACATAAGGATATTATTGCCATAATTCAGGCAAGAGATGGTGGTAGAATTACCGGGGCTGGCAAGTTTTGTAAAAGAGGCTTGACTCACTTTTGGAACCCTGAAGGAAGTGGTCAATATTGTCTACTTAATGGAAATACTTCCAATCCATCATTCATGCAAATCACCTGATCACCTGAATATATTCTTGTTTTGGCATTATATAGACTCAACCTGAGTTGAGACGTATTTTGGAGTCATATAGCAATGACTTTCATTTTGAAAGGTAATTTACACATTATCTATATTGACCTAGCTCTTGATAGAGATGTTTATAATACAACTTGACCCAGTCATAATTCTCTAAGTGTCTATGGTGCTAGCACTGCTACTCCTACAATACTTAAAAAGATAAGTAAGACATTGTCCTTGCCTTCAAAGTTAAATGACAGCAGTATAGAAAGGATGATAGTGGAGAAAGTATGAATACATATGACTGCAGTATAAGAGATGTAGAAGCCAAGTTTTATTGGTGGTGCTAAAAGAAGCAAAGATGACATACTACTGAAGGATTGGGGATACTTTCAGAAAAGATATAGCATGAAAAATGGATCTGGAAACATGTGACAAATTTGACTCACGAAAGAGGAGTTTGGGAAGGCATATTTTCTAAAACTATACTTAATCTGGGGGGATAAAAGGTAGTAATTCCATAGATATCTAAGGCTAGTAGGCTTTATGGAGGTTAGATTACCTTCCTTTAAAAAACAAATTCTTTTTTATAAAATTATTTTATTGAGGTCATATTGGTTTGTAACATTGTGTAAATGTCAGGTGTACATTGTTATGTATCAGTTTCTGTATAGACTGTACCATGTGCACCACCAATAGTCTAGTTTTTGTGTGTGTGTGTGAGGAAGACCAGCCCTGGGCTAACATCCATTGCCAATCCTCCTCTTTTTGCTGAGGAAGACTGGCCCTGGGCTAACATCCGTGCCCATCTTCCTCCACTTTATATGGGATGCAGCCACGGCATGGCTGACAAGCAGCACATCCGCGGGCGCCCAGGATCTAAGCTCGCGAACTCCGGGCTGCCAAGTGTGAACTAAACTGCTGCGCCACCCAGCCGGCCCCCCAATAGTCTAGTTTTTATCAGTCACCATACATAGGTGCCCCTTTACCCCTAAAAGCAAATTCATAATGAAATATTTCTACTCGATTTGCTACTTGAGCTGCACAATTCACTTTTTTTAAAAGACTTTATTTTTTTAGAGTAGTTTTAGGTTTACAATAAAATTGAGAGGAAGGTACAGAGATTTCCCATATACCCCCTGTCCCCAGAGCCTTCCCCATTATTAACATCAGTCATCAATGGTACATTTTTACCAAAGATGAACCTACATGACACATCATAATCACCCGAAGTCCATAGTTTACCTTAGGGTTCACTGTTGTATTGTGCAAATGTTTAGGCAAATGCATAACGACATATATCATCATTATAATATCATACAGAGTATTTTAACTGCCCTAAAAATCTACTGTGCTCCACTTTTTCATCCCCTTCCTCCACTAATCACTAGCAACCACTGTCTTTTTATTGTGTCTATAGTGTTGTCTTTTCCAGAATGTCATGTAGTGGAAATCATACAGTATGTAGCCTTTTCATATTGGTTTCTTTCACTTAGTAATAAGCATTTAAGTCTCCAAATTTTGTTGTGGCTTGATAGCTTATTTGTTTTTATTGCTAAATAATATTCTATTGTCTGGATATACCACAATTTATTTATCCATTCACCTACTGAAGGACGTCTTGGTTGCTTCCAAGTTTGGGCAATTATGAATAAAGCTGCTATAAACATCTGTGTGTAGGTTTTGTGTGGACATAACTTTTCAACTCCAAGAAGCTCAGTTGCTGGATTGATTGTGTGGTAAGAGTATGTTTAGTTGCGTAAGAAACCACCTAAATGTCTTCCAAAGAGCCTGTATCGTTTTGTATTCCCACCATCAGTGAATGAGAGTTCCTGGTGTGCAACGTCCACACCAGCATTTAGTGTTCAATTTTGGTCATTCTAGTAGAGGTGTAGTGGTATCTCGGTGTTATTTTAATTTGCATTTCCCTGATGACATGTGATGTGAAAAATATTTTCATTTGCTTATTTGCCATCTGTATATCTTCTTTGGTGAGGTGTCTCTTAAGGTCTTTGGCCCACTTTTTAATCTGATTTTTTGTTTTCTTATTGCTGAGTTTTAAGAGTTCTTTAAACATTTCGGATAACACTCCTTTAACAGATGTGTCTTTTTAAAATATTTTCTCCCAGTCTGTGCCTTGTCTTCTAATTCTCTTAATATTGTCTTTCACAGAGCAAAAGTTTTTAATTTTAATGAAGTCCAGCTTATCAATTATTTCTTTCATGAATTATGTCTTTGGTATTGTATCTGAAAAAGGCATCCCCATACTCAAGGTCATCTAGGTTTTCTCCTATGTTATCTTCTAGGAGTTTTATAGTTTTCTATTTTACATTTACATGTGTGATCCATTTAAGAGTTAATTTTTGTGAAGGGGGTAAGGTCTATGTTTAGATCCATTTGTTTTGCATGTGGATGTCCTGTTGTTCCAGCACCATTTGTTGATGAGATTATCTTTGCCCCATTGTGTTGCCTTTACTTCTTTGTGAAAGATCAGTTGACTATATTTATGGGGGTCTATTTCTGGGATCTCTATTCTGTTCCACTGATCTATTTGTCTATTCTTTTGCCAATACCACACCATATTGATTACTGTAGCTTTATAGTAAGTTTTGAAACTATTCACTTTTGTGACATCAACTAACATTATTGGACACTCATTATGTGTTTTCTGACAATTTATCAGACATTCACCATTACTGGGGACATGTTTAAAGTTCTGGTAAATCAGGAATCCCTGGAAAACTTTTCTTGAAAATAATAGACTCAATAATTATTTTATAAACAATGAATGGATGGATGTAGAGCAATAACTCTGAGTATAAACACTGTGGTAGGAGGTACAAAAAGTTTGAAGTAAAGGTAAAGAAGATTGACTTATTCATTTTGATTGGAACGTGGAGTAAATTAGAGTGATACTGATGGATGAGAGTGAGAAACTGGAGCCCTATTATTGAAGATCTTGCAGGACAGACTACTGTACAGCAGAAACTTTCAGTTGCCCACATCTAACTTGAGGATCTGGAAAGAAATTTTGACTATTTTAATATATTTTTCTTTGCTATCATGCCTCAGTATTCAATAAGTGTTATGACAAACAACCTTGGGCCTGGCAACAGTATTTTCCACATGATTGAAATTCCTGAGCAGGAACTGGAATTTACATTGATAGATCTACTGAGAGTTTTATCAGGAGAAGAGCTTTCTTTGATCGGCATTCATTTGGAATCCATTTTCCCTCATTTGGGAGTGGTTCCCAGGCCAAATCACTATTTATATCCATGACCTCCTTTCCAATGCTGTATCAGCTGAACACTGTAGAGACATCCTTAAAAGAAGTAGTGTTTGGGTCAGAAACGTCGACCAAAATGAGTGTAATTAGATTTTTTTAAATGAAGGGATTTTTTTTGAAGTAGCTTTATCAGTAAATCCTTGGTTAAACTTGTTCCCATTTGAATTGTTCACCATTATGCACAATGCACTTGGATGTATTTAATTGAACTCAACAAACTTTCTTTGGATCATTGAATACCTACTGTGCCAGATGATTCTTAGTATTTGGGGTCTGGAGTTTATTGCCCCTATGGATAGGGTGGAAGACAGAGAAGGAGTATATGGGAATATTCGGCTGGGGTTCAGGGTATGAGTGCTTTTCTCCTTTCTGAAAGTTCTTTGGCTCTTAAAAAAAGGTGAGTATCTGGGTGGATATTGTAGTATTTTTAACTCACATCATATACCAGAAGTCTTCAAACTTTGTGAATCATGAAATACACCTGGAAACATGTGAAAATGCAGATAACTGGGCCTTATATCTAGATTTTGATTTACTAGATCTAGGTGGGACCTGGGGATCTAATTTTTAGCAAGTACCTTCTGGGTGATTCTGATGCAGGTGGCCCTGAGTTTTGCATTTGAAAAACTTGCGTAGGGAACAGTTCTAACTCGTAAATTTAGAAATTGCATGCAATTTAAAGCATTTAATAAAACCCTTGTTGAGCATCTCGATACTGTGCTACAGTCCAGGCATATAAAGTTAAATAAATATCTAGTAGGAGGAGAGTGTAAACACACACACACACACACACACGCACATACACCCCCCCCAACATGGTGCATACTGTGATAGAGAGAGATAGAAATTTGTTGACTGCATATGTATGTAAGACAGTTATAGACCCAGAAGTAGGGAAACAAAACTTGAAAAAAGTAAGGACTCAGTCCTGAGATAGACTTTGCCTAGTTTGCAGTTTTGTTTGGAATGTTCCTTAAAAGCTATGTGCTCAGTGAGGTGAAAATAGTTTTTCTTCTGCTCTTTTTGAGACTTCTCTTTTCGAGACTTCTCTTTTCAAAACAATGAGTGCATCCATGTGGTTTTCAGGGCCTTTAGAAAAAGTAAATAAGCCTGGTTTCAATCCAACCTCTGAATCCAGGTCTCTGAGAATGATCAGGCTGTGAATTTAAAGCTACACTGGGGAAAATAGATGTCCACATGAAAAATGACAGTGGGCTTTGACAGTAGGTGACCTTTTATTTTCCTGAGACTGTGCAAGGAGTGGCTGCCTGTGTACAGACTCCTCTCTCTGAAGTGCCAGTCCAGGTTACCGACAATGCCGATGGAGGACTTACAGTTCCTTGTATGACAAGGGGTAACACCCATAGAAAGTTAGAAGTATTATTAGGTCACTTTAATGACTCATCACACCTTATTCTTATTGCTCATGACTTCACAAGGAGGACAAGTATAGAGCTCTAGCCTTTGCAACATTAACCTCATTAATATATCAAAATTATTTCCAGACTATCAACCTTTAGCATCATAAATTAGGACCCAATAATGAAGATGCTAATATTGAATGACTACAAGATTATTTACAAAAGCTAAAAGGAACAGCTTAATAATAATTTTGCTTTTTGTTAATCACATTTTCTATGAGGAGAATAAAAATATTGAGGCGATTCCCAATATAGTGTCTGATTAAAATCAATATGCATATGCCAGCTGCCAAGGAGGTAGAGGCTGCTTCTTGGCCCCCAGTGGGAGGCAGAGCTTCTTCTTGCTCAGTTTCAGTTACAATTCTGTCTAGTCCCAGCAACTGGGACCAGGCGTGCCCCCTCCTTTAGAGTTAGGGTGGCAGAGATGTGGTGATATCCAGGCTACCCCATCCTGCCAGCTGTCATCTGTGATGCCTCAATTTTCTCTGGCACCTCTGGTACTACTTTCAGAAAGGAGGCCTCCCACCACACCTTGTTAGTGTTGCATTGAATGCCCTACAGAGATCTGGTTCACAGTGGGGTGGAGGTCTCAGGCAATAGCTGATTTGGGGGATTTGGCTAAAAAAGTGATGACCGAAGAGTATGCCATCTTCTCAACAGCAGCAGAAGAGATGAGGAAAGTAAAGGAATTGGTGGATGAAAAGCAGGTGGAGAGACAGAAATGTTGGAGAAGGAAAAAGTGAAGGAGAAGAATGTAGAGGAAGAGATGATGAAGTGATTTCCATAGGAAGAGAAGTGGAGGTGGTGAAGGAAGATGAAGTGTTAGAGGTGAAAGAGGCAGCAAGGGCTTGATTCCTGCATGTGATCTCTTCAAAGATTTCCTTGAGTCTGGAGTTAGAGACAGTGAATGCTCAGGCTCACAGGGGCTTCCTCCAATTGGAGTCAAGTTTGGGCAAATGCAGTAGTTCTTGGTTGAGGGCACAAGATTCATCAACCAAAATACACCCAACTTCTGGGACACCACTTTTTGGAACAACCCCACCGAACAGCCATGCCTAAGGACTACAATGCAGACTCGCTGAGGAGGAGTGAAAGAGTTCAGATATCCCAGGACAGGCTACAAGTTCAAGGTCTTCTTTTGAACAAACTCCTACTATAGAAACAGGTGATCATTAAAGAATATGAGGTCAGATATTCTGGACAAGTGACCTTTCTTTCCAGTCTCAAAATATGACCAGGATCCCATGCCCCAAGTCCTTTATCTGCAGGAGCAGGACATCACCTATAGCTTCTTCACCTTTTCCTCAGAATACAGCCTCCCAGAATCTGACAAGATTACTGTTATTAAAGGGGATCTGTGGCCCAACTCCTACCATCCTACTTGCTATGTGAAAGGAAATCAAACTACTTCAGCAGGGCAGCCCATGGAGATACTCAAGTCATTTGGGTACTAGTGTGGTTAACTCCTACCTTTGGAAATTGTCCCCGCTCTAGATTACCTGCCATCGATTATTGGACCTGTGCTTGGCCAACAGTGATGTGTATGCACTGACTTCTGCACCTTGGCTCCTCTGGACCATCAGTGCTCTCACCTTCAAGAACGTAGCTTTTGTGGTCATAGCCATCACTTTGTCTAAGCCAAGAAAATGATGCTGAAGACTGTACTGCCTTCATCTACATAGCTTGAACGTGTGTCTGTGTCAGGGCCTTTCTACCTGCTTTTGATGTAGGAACTTATAAGTGGTATTTGAAGAGGATCAGTGTATTTTCAAGACCTGCAACCTCAAGAACAATGTAATGCTAGTTGCTTTCCATGCTTGCTGTCTGTATCAAGCTGCTCATCTTAAAGTATGTCTAGTGGACATCCCATGGCCCTAAGACCTCTGCTTGACTACCACCACCTGGATTTTCGTCTTTGCCCAGGAGCCCGTTTCACCCACTCTGCTGAGTATCTGGAAAAACTGGGATATAAACAGTGAAGAGCTGCTGAGCATGTATGAGGTGAAGGACAAAAAGTAAGGGGCCTCTAAATCTACCCAAGTCCACAGTTTTTCCTTCTTCTGCTACTGATAAGTCTTCCTGAAGGCCTATGCCATGCTCTACCTTTTCTGGCCAGCCTTTTGGATAATCCGTGTCTAGACCACCATCAACCCCATTGTGTAGTTCCTAGTCAACAAGGACCTCCAGAACTGCTTATGGACTCAGGCTCTCTGCCAGCCACTGGAAAATCTCTCTATCTCAGCCCCTCTCCCTGTCTCTCAGGAACAATATGGAATGTCAGACAGGTGATTGGTCTGGCAGGTGTGGCCTAGTCCTCTCAGCAAGGGTGAATATGGTATCCTGTCTGAGAATCAAGTGCTCTTAGCCACAGCCAATGAGTCCACGAAGAATGTGGCACATTTGCCAGCCCCTTTTCACCCACTCGAACATGACCAGGTGACCAAGTACTCTGAGAGATGCTGGGAGTAAAAGAAGACATTTTTCATCTTTAGGCTTCATCTGTCTGCCAACATCTCATTCCAACACCTTTCTTCTCTCTCTTTCCTCTCTCTCTCTCTCTCCTTTCTCTTTCTGTTTTTAAGAAACTAGAGGCCAAAAACAGAAAGAAAAACAACTAGAAAAGCAGACTTTCTAATTTGCTTTTCTTGATTATATCCCGAGGGAGAGAGGAAGGCTGTCCAATAAAATAGATTGCCGGAGTTCTCTGACCCTCTGCACTTACGCCACCTCCTCAAACTCTCTTTCACAAGTCCTAGAAAGTTCAAAGGCAGACAGACTCAGGACTGTGGGATTGAAGGACTGAGATGGGCATGAGTCCCATGGCACAGGAGTTATTAATCGCCCAATTGTATACAGGGTTCTTTTAGGCTAATCGTAGCCCCAGTATCACCACTACCCTTCTCCACAACACACACATCTCTTCCTCCCCACTGTGCCCAAATCTCCAAGAAACTTCCCAGATATTTCTTGAGCATTAGCCTGGAGACGAGGGAGAAGAATGTTATGGGAATGAGATTCTACTAGGAGCTAAAATAAATTCTTTCATATGATTAATCTAAAACTAAAATAAAGTAAATAAAAAGGGTGAATGCATAGCTCTAAGAAGTTTATTTACACCACATCTATTTCTGGAATAATGTGAAAATTTGGATTATAAAGTGTTGAAAAGACCATATACCAAGAAAGGTGAATTCTTTAAAGTTTGATAAAAGCAGCTATAATACTATGTGGGACAGCAGTTGTACATAATATTTTTAGTACTTAAGCCTCCTCTTCTATGTTCAGAAAAAGATGTAAGGTTTTTCAGACATTTGCATAAGCACTATCCTTTCCATCTCCATGCTTACTTTAGCCATCTTTATTCTTGTCTAATGTTATTCAACAACAGGTTGGAAATGCTGAAAATAAATGAGGTGCACTGTTTTAGAGGGTGTCTATTAAAAAAACACAGAGGCAATAATAAAGGAATTCAGAATATCGTCAACTTTTGTAGTTTTTTTTTGTAGTATGTTTACAATGTCCACTTGCTTAACTTTTGTTTAACTCAAGGAAACAACCTCAGGAGCAATTGTAATTGATATATAATGCTTTCACTTTCTCTGCTTCCCATGAAGCAAAGCTGAAATTTTTGAAGGGAATCTGCTAAACTTTTCACATATGTTTAATTCTGCTAAACTTGTATAGACCTGACTTAGATGAAGGGAGAAGGAAGAATGGACCTTTAATGGAAAGCTGCGTTACTAAGATGGTAGTGTTTCTGCCAAGATTTTCATGTTAAGATGCTGAATTTATCTGCAAGGAAAGAAAAGCATCACGTAGATTTATTACCTGCACTTTACATCTGGATATTTGAAAATTTCTAAGCAATTATCTATTCATTCATGTACCCATTAATGCCATTCACCATATATTTCTGGCTCTTATCTGGGCACAAGATTGGTTGCATTGTCCTATCCCCTTTACATTAAGCATGGCCATGTGACTTACTTTGGTGAATGAATCTTAGGAAGAAGCTATATATGTCACATCTGGGAGAAAGCTTTGATAGCGTACAGTTGGTCGGAACTTCTTTTCCTCTGCCATGACACTCAGCATCAAGAGAGAAGATTCCATTAGCCTTGTTCCTAGAGTGAAGAGATGTGGCACAGTGTTTCTCCCCCCACCTCAGTTCCTTAACCCACATGAATATATAGCATGAATGAGAAATGATCCTTTGTTATTTTAGGGGATTAAGATTTGGAGGCTATATTGTTACTACAGCATAATCTAGCCTAGCATGGTGCAAACATCTTTTAAATTTTTTCTGTATATTGTGTGTTAATGAATAATTATGTGAATTCCACATCTTACTATAGGCCATTGTTTTTTGATGTTTATTTCTTGCATAGTTCTTGATTCTGTTGTTTCTGATAGCTAACCTGACTTCAAATATTTGGAAACAAAACATTATAAAATTCTTACATGATCATGTAGGGATTTTAATGTGAATTTATTATATTTGTGCACACGTCTGCCTCGCAGTTCACTAGATCTATGTGTTATATCAATTGGTAACATATTAGTCCATCTTCACCATGCTGTTACATTACACGCTCCTAAGGAGAAAGTGCAACATACAATATCTTTATATATTCTTGTGGTACAAATTTTAGAAATACACATTTAGTGGGACCAAATAAATTTTTGCTGAAAAGATATTGGAGATAATGCTGATGATGAGGAGGAGGATGATAGACATTTCAAGAAGAGATCATGCTCCTAGAACATGCTTGTTCAGAGTGACTGTAAAACAATTCAGTGTATGCAAATAATTTACTGCCTATGTGTTCTGGTATCTGAAAGTCAGAGGTTAGTTTCAAAGTACATAGCTAATAGCATTCTAGATTTTAAAAATATGTAGAAATACAAAAGGATGGGATAAATATGAGGATTAACAAAGGGCATTGTGTTTTTAGGGGGGAAATGGTAAATGGCCACATTTTAGACATTTGTTATTTGCTGGATGTCTTCCTCAGTGGGAATTCTTTGGGGGAAATATATTTTAGTCTTTGGAATAAAACCTTTGCCAACTCACATTGCACTGTCTGTTTTTATTGTGTGGTTTTATTTCCACTTTTCTGGCATCAGAAAACAGGTCTTGAAGTGAAAATTTTGAACTTCAAGATAGATCTGAGGGTATTTGAATCATTTTTGATGCATATTTCCTGATAAGATTCTGATAATCAAGTGACAATTTTGGCATTCCTAGCCCCATGAGCTTCTTAAGTGTTCTCATCATATTCCCTAGATTAGTTCTCACAGAATTTAATACATTACATCTTTTTAATACTATAGTATTAAAATGTATCCACATGACATTTAATTATTGCTATTAAATCAACTGATTTAAGTAATTATAATTCTTGGTATATTTATGATAGAAGCATCTTCAGTCATTTAGGGGCAATTTTTTCCTACACAGTTCTACATAGCACACAAATCTACTGATGCTCATAAAATGAATGGTGAAAATGAGCAAATGATTAGAATGACTGTTGTAATCATGGTTAATTAATTTATTTATTCATTTGTAAATATTTATTAAATAGGTATATTTTTAGACACTATGATAAGCACTATGAATACAGAAATGAAAAAGACATGGTACCATTCTTAAAGAGCTCATATCGTAACTGGGGATACATATTGATTATACATAGATATGTATTGATTATATCCTATGATGAAAGCTATAGCAGAAAAGTGTAGAAAGTATTAGTTCTAAAACTAATGGAAGGACTATGGGGGGTTTCACAGAAAAGGTGATATTAGAATTGGGCATTTAATACAATATTTCATCACTTTGCTCTAATTAAAATATTAGAACTATTGAGGATTTTACCACCATATCTACTTTGGACAATTAGAGAATGTTCCTTTTAAAATAAATTGTGCCTAACCTTTATGCCGTGTTCTATGCTTTGAAAATTTGGGGATTTTAACCTAGAGTAAATATTTAACAAAAACAATGGCCATTCAGAATGGTTGCTGACAATAGAATTAGAACAGGGTCTGGAAAGACTCCAACAGTGCATGTTAACTCTTTAATTGTAGAATTATGGATGTGTTTCTGCACATCAACTTCTCATCTCTCAAAATAATCAATACTAGTTTCTTTCGTTTAGGATACTTGTGAAGATTAAATGAGATAATGCATGTAAAGTGGTTGACACAATTAATGGTATGGAGTATGAATTCAAGAAATGTTAGGTCTTATAATTATTACGTGTAAGTAAGAGTAGACTTGGCAACAAATTACAGATACTTCAAAAAGTGTGGAGTAATGGGAAGGTGGAAAAATTACTTTCCAGTGAAGGTCTACTTGAAAGTTTGAAGGAAACGAGATGGTGGCTTTGTAAAGGTCATTATTTGGATATTTTCCAGCAAAATACTGACAATTCTATTTTTGTGAGGGATAACTATTTTATATTCCAGTTGTTCCCGATCGCAATGATCATCTACGGTGATAATGTTGATGAACAGCCCTGGAGTGAGATGTCAGTATTTGACTGTGGCTGTTTGCAAACTCTGCTGTGATTACACTCAGTAGTCCAATTGCTTAATTTATCGATGTTTTGCTGACATGTTTTTCAGCAACATTTGTGATTGCAGATAACTAATCATTTCTATCCTGGCTCATTATCATATGTTTGCATTTGATTTGTCTGATTGCTGCAGGTGGAAACAATAGGTGATGCATACTGTGTTGCTGCAGGACTCCACAGAAAAAGCCTCTGCCATGCTAAACCCATTGCGCTGATGGCCCTGAAGATGATGGAACTTGCAGAAGAGGTGCTGACACCTGACGGAAGACCAATTCAGGTAACCGTCTCAAAAATCTGGCTTGAGTAGTAATGCACCTTTAACTGAATGGAGCAAGAAATTCCCTTCTGAATCCTATTTACTGTAACTCGTTGATCTAGACAAGTTGGGTGCTCAAGGGGGATGAAGAATAACTAGAAATGACTCATAGTTACAGGAAAAGAACAAATGGAATGTGGTCTAAAATAAGAAAAGATGTGTGGAAGGAAAATTACCATAGAGAAAAGAAAGAGCTAAAAACCCAGGGGAAGAACTTGCTGTCAGTGACGAAGTCACCAAATCCAAGCAAGGATGATGGTGAAAATCAGAGTCTGAGAAATAATCCAAAAAGGAAGAAACAAAGAAGCAAAAAAACGGAGGACCCGAATAACTTCCTGTGTGTGGCGCCCAGGTGTTGCCTCAGGCCTCAGGGTTACGTCTGCAATTTTTTATGTGGTAGAGCTTCTAGTAGCTCCTGGTGTGTTTTACTCTTATTGGTACTGATGGCTCTCTGCAATCGGGATTTACCTCTGGTAATGGATTAGGTTACTTACCTAGCTGTGGTTTTGTCAGAACCCAATGGATCCCAGATGTGTTGTTACTATGAATCCTTATAAATCTGAAATCTTGTATTTGGAGAAGTAATCTTGAATTTAAGGCAGGCTTCTTACAACAGTTCACCAACTATGGGTTTAAAAAATACAGAAAAAAAAAAAACCCTCAAAATATGAGTACTTTCCTAGTTCTGACATTACGGCAAATTAGATACCCTGAGTGACCCTCCTGATTAAAATTATTAAAATACAGTGTTAAATATTTTTTTAAATGATTAAGCATGCCACTGAACTCATAGGAAAAGGAGAAATGTCCCAACTACATTATGTATGTAGATCGAACAAAATTTAAGTGGTGAATTGAACTTAAGTGGTCTGTCTTTACACTTAGTAGAAATCTAGGAAACATGTTCCTCCCTGGAGGAAATCAACTTCAATCCCATCATCAAAGAATTTCCACAGATAAAGTACACTGGAAAGTGAGAGGCTAATACTAAAAGCAAAACAAAAAACAGGGGCCAGCCCAGTGGCGTAGTGGTTAAGTTCGAGCGCTCTACTTCAGCAGCCTGGGGTTCGTGGGTTGGGATCTTCAAGCCATGCTGTGGTGGCATCCCACATACAAAATAGAGGATGATTAGCACAGATGTTAGCTCAGGGCCAATCTTCCTCAAGCAAAAAGAGGAAGATTGACAAGAGATGTTAGCTCAGGGCCAGTCTTCCTCACACACACAAAATAAATAAAAAACCACACACTCACACAGGGAAACAAAGTACTATGAGTAAGAACCAGTAGAAACAATAGATGAGAAAAACAGATCTGGAGTGTTGTCAGATATCAGAATTTTCAGACAGAATCAAATGACAATGTTTAATATAATTAAAGAAATAAAAGAGAAGCTTAAAACTGTGAGGTGGGAACAGTAGATTTGACAAAAAAACAGAGAACTTGTAGGCAATCAACATAATACTTAAAAAAAAAAGCCAGCTCAGTGGATGAGTTTAAAAGCAGATTATACACAACTGAAGCAAAAATTAGTGCACTGAAAGTTACAATTGAAGAAATTATCCATAATTAAGTCCAGATAATTAAAAATGCAGAAATATGAATAAAAGAATGTAAAATCTAAAATATGGAGGAGACATGGAGGAGAGAGTGGGAAGATGTAATATGTGTTCAATTAGGGCTCCGAATGGAGAAAATAGAGGAAATGCAAAAAACAGAATGTTTTTCTGGAACTCTTAAAGGACATTAGTCAGTTGTCAGACACATTAATCCTAAAGAATTCTACAAAAAAATAAATCATTGGAATCCAAAACTAAGTGTATCTTAATGAGACTGCAGTACATCAGAGAAGAAGAGGACTTGATAAATGACAAAGGTGACATTGGTCAGTGGGGGAAAGGATGGGCTGTTTATAAATGGTTTGGGGACAACTGGTTATCTACATGGGGAAAAAAATTAAAATTGGATCTCTATTTCATGAATCTGTCCATAAATAAATTCCAGGTGGGTTAAATGTGAAAGGCCATACTGTAAAATTATAGATTTATAATTAGAAATTTTCAACTTAGAGTAGGGAAGAATTTTTTTGTGAACTAGTCAGGTCAAAAAATTTCAAATCATCAAGGAAAATATGTATAAATTTTATTCCTTGCAGGACATTTGCTCCTGTCCAAAACATCCTTAAGACATTTGGTCCATAAGACATTTGGTCCATGCCAAAAGGTCCTTGATGTCTAGTCACATTTGGTCCTATCCAGAACATCCATGGAGACATTGGGTCTGTGCCAAAAGGCCCTTGGTATCTGCAGGACCATTTGGTCTTGTTCAAAATGTCCATCAGACATTTGGTTCACTCTAAAAGTTCCTTGATATCTGGTCATATTTGGTTTTGTCCAAAATGTCCATGAAGACATTGGGTCCACGCCAAAAGATCTTTGTTATTTGGTCTTATGCAAAACCATCTGGCATGGGCCAAATATGCTCATGGATGTTTTGGACATGACCAAATATCAAAGATCTTTTGGTGTGGACCCAGTGTTTTATGGACATTTTGGACAGGACCAAATGTCCACTAATCATTTTATTACATTAAAATTAAAACCTTCCTGTTTATCAAAGAACACCTAAAGAGAATAAAAAGACAACCCAACCTAGGAGAATTTTTGCAACACATTTAACCAATAAAAGTATCTTTGTTAACCTCATCAATAACCAGATTAATATATGTTAATAACTCTATGATATAGCATTCCCACCTAATCGTTCCCACAGTTTTGGAAGTCTGACAGTGCTACTGTTGGTGAGGATCTGGAGCAGCAGGAAATCTCACACACAGCTAGTGGGAGTATAAATGTGAGTGGGAGTACAGTTTACTTGGCCTTAACTAGTAAAGTTTAGTTTGTGCCTTTCCTCTGAGCCAGCAATCCCTCTCCTAGATGTTTGCCCCAGGGAAATACTTGTGCACGCGTAGCAGAAGTCACACACAAGATTACTCACAGTAATACTTGCATAATAGCTTCAAAGTGGAAATAACTCAAATCTCCATCTAATAGAATGGATGAACTGTGATATATGTATATCTTGGTATACCATGCAGTTGGGAAAATGAATGACTTCAGCTGCTGACATCAACATGGATGAATATCAGAGAACATGATATTTGGATACGAAGCAAGTCATAGAAGAATACTGCAGTATTGTTCCATTTAATTAAATTTTAAAACTGGGAAAATTGAAAGCATATGCTATTTAAAAATACCTGCATTGATGGAAAAAGTGTAAAAGAAGAAAGGGAATGGTTAATACAAATTCAAGGTAGTGCTTAACTCCAAGGGAAAGGAAGGAGATGATGTGACAGGGAAGGATGCAATAGTGAAAGTGAACATAGGGGTTATAGTGCAAAATTATTCATTTTGTTACTATTCTTTAATGTGCACACGTATGGTTTATATTTGAGATTTAAAAAAGTGGAAAGAGAAAGTGTTGTCTAACCGCTCCCACCAGAGGTGAAAATAGGAAAGCAGGAGCATTAGAAAAACTCCAGTTTAAGTCCCCTCAGGACATAATTATCGAGTTATTCAAACATATGAATGACACTTCTACCATTGCCAGAAAAAACAAATAAAGGAATAAAAAAGGAATACTGTCTCAGATCTGCAGCAAACTGCAAATATACACATTCCAGACTGAATGCATATCAGTTCTTAAATTTTCAAGACTACCAGCTGGGCAGTCTTATCATTTGGGATTGTTTTCTATGTTGGATTTTCTTTTATAGGAGATATATTGTCTGTATTGATTCAGCACTGTCAAAGCAAACTTAAACCACCATAGAACAAAACCAGGGAATTGTGTTTTACAGTGTGCTCATCCATATTTTCATTTGTGGGATATAACATTAGCTCTGTTTTATGAATCAGATAGTTTTATTAAATTAGAAGAGGAAATGTCCATAAAGATTTAATAAGAATGCAGAAAAAGAATTCAAAATAATAAAACCACCTTAACAATTTTAGCTTCATTACTATTTTATATTATTTTCATGGTTTGGGATTGTTTTTTGGCATATTAATTTGATTTTGAATAGGCTTCTAACTTGGTGCCATGGAAACATTTCTAAACATATTGAAAGAACTTTTTATTAAAAATGCTTGGGTGTTGCAGTAGACTTGATATGTGATCTGTTGATTGTTTCCTTCAAACTAAGTTTTTAGACAATTTAAAATTTAAGCTATTTGAGTTGCAATAATTGCTCAAAATGATTAGCAGACATTTGGTCATCCAAAACATCCATAAGACATTTGGTCCATGCCAAAATATCCTTGATATTTGATCCTGTCCAAAATGTCTAAGACATTTGCTTCAGAAGACATTTGGTCCATAAGACGTTTGGTCCATCAGACATTTGGTCCACACCAAGATGTCGTTGATATTTGGTCCTGTCTAAAACATCCATAAGACATTTGGTCCACACTAAAAATCCCTGATATCTGATCCTATTTAGACCTGTCCAAAATATCCAGGGAAACATTGAGTCCATGCTGAAAGGTTCTTGATATTTGCAGTACCACTTGGTCCTGTCCAAAATGTCCATCAGACAGTTGGCCCACACCAAAAGGTTCTTGATATTTGGTCCTGTCCAAACAATTTGTCATGGACCAAATATGCTCATGGATATTTTGGACAGGCCCAAAATATCAAAGACCTTTGGGCATGGACCAAACATCTGATGAGCCAAATGTATTATGGACCAACTTCTTATGGTCATTTTGGACAGGACCAAATTTCAAGGACATTTTGGCATGGACCAAATGTATTATGGATGACTTGGACAGGACCAAGTGTCCTGCATGGGCTCAAAACAAAACTCCGCATACCTCTCAAATTTTGAAAAGTAAATTGATGATTTTAATATGACTTATAAACCTTTGAGGCACCTGTCATGATGGGAAATAGGGACCTGAATTATCAATTATAATTGCTTGCAAATGATTGGTAGTGTCCCTGAATCATTAACTGTAAAATTGACTGGATTAATTTTTTAAATTTTAAAAATAACTGGAGAATATAGCATTTCACTTATTCAGTGTATAATGCTCAAAAAAATTATTTTCCTATAAGTACTCTAATGAAACTCAGAAGCTGGTTCTAGAGTGTATCTACAAAGCATACACAAATATGGTCTATTTATACAATAAATTCTGAAAAAATCAGCCTAAAGTGACTTTAATTAAAACTTCTTTTAAAAATAGCAATTAGAATTTTTTTATACTTTATCAATATGGTGTTTATTCTACTGGCCGAATATATGAAAATGCCAGCATTATGCCTAATCCATTTATTTTTCCTCCATAGAGGAAATCTGATTTTCTTATATTTTAAACAATGGACAATTGAAGAAAAGTAAAATGAGTTTTATATTCACTCTCCTTTGTTTGAGCTAGCTGTATTGTGATTTCACTAGAAAACTTTATAATTTTTTGCTGTTCTTTAATCTTATGAATCTAATCTTACCAAAGTATTTTGAACAGAGTTTTTAGTGCTGAAAGGCTAACTTTTATTAATAGTTTAACCACTCTTTGATTAAAATAATAAAATGTTTATTACTGCCTTTGCTTTATTCTTTAAAAAATAAGTGTTGGTAGGGAAAGAGAAGCTGGGCTACGAACTGATTAGAGAATGAGATTAAATGTATATCAGAAAGACAAGTAGCAGTTTCATGATTTCAGGCTTTCAAAGAAGATTCAGTTAGCATGTCCAAATATCTAAGTTTTACTTCTGGACTTCAGTTTTTAAAAAATATTTTCATTGAATTTCATTACATAGGCATACAATTTAAATTCTCTTCATCAGTTCAGAGAACAGTACATTTTATTCTATATAATGAGGCAATTATAGGGAGATTGTGAAATTGAGTAAAAAAAACAGTGTGTACTCATGTTTTAATACTAATGTGTTTAGCAATCTCAGTTGCAAATCAAGGAAATGCTATGAATTTCTTCTAACTGCCTAGACCAAAGGCAAGAATATTAATGTGTACAATTTACATGGACTGTGATACACTAAATTCTAGCTCCTTAAGCTTCATCTTAGTCTTCTAATGAGCTTACAGGATTTTTTGAGATTATGAAATAATTATTCTTCAATTAATTTTTAAATAGTTGTTGTAACTTGTTATTTAATATTTAGAGGGATTTGCTCTTTGCAAATATTGAGATATTTAATTAACCCCATGAGATTATAGCCCAAGATTGTATTTAGAAAAAAGAAAAACTAATTATTTGCTAACTTGATTAATTCTCTGTGATTCTTTGATAATTGTTTACTTATAAAATTCTAATTAGTACTTTTCATCCTGAAGTGTGTGTATTTATTTGAAATGTTCTCTCTAGAATCTATATCTAAGGAGAAAGACCTAAGGGGTCAGAAAGAGCTACATAGGCAGTCTCCGAACTCACTGTGAAGATACAGAGCCCAGTTATCTTCGCTTCTCATGTTTATCCAATAGACACATTTGATTTGAATTTACTTTTACACATTTGAATGTACTGTTAATCTTCTAGATCATGCACATGTGGCAGTTTTAGTAAATTATTGGTTTATTGTAGCAGTAATATACAAAAATATTATATAATATTACTGGTAAAATTCATGGCTGAATAGATTTTCAAATAGATCTATTCTGTATAGTGAATTTATTTGGTACTAGAAATGTGTTTATGTGTTTTAAAAAGAATATGTTTAAAGTATTCTTTCACTGAGAGCTTACCAGTAGATAAGGTTATAACCCATTCTCTTCTGTATTTTGTTTTTGTTTATCAGAGCTTGAGTCTATATACTTTCTTCGGATCTGTCTTCTAACTCACTCAACCCCCCCCCCCCCCAATTGGTTACGAATATCATTTGTAAAACCCATCCACTTAATGCTTAATGTTGATTATAGCCCTTTATAGTTTTTTAGGTTTCCACTTTTCTGACAAAATTTTTCATACTGTTTCTATTTATTTCCTTGAATATATCAGCCATAATTAATTTCAGCTCTTTGCTTGATAAATCCATTCTCTAGAGCCCCAGTGGTCTATTACATTGTCTGTTCTTTCAATTAATTTTTAGTCAAGTTACTTGTCTCCTGTGTGCCTAATTATTATTTTTTGTTTGATTGCTGGAGATTGTGTATAAAAAATTATAGAAATAATTTGAGACCTAGAATGATATCACCCTCCTGTAGGGAAATTTTATGTGTGCTTCTGGTGGGAAGAATTGCTGGGAGCTCTAGCCATCAGGGATCAGATGATTTCATGCTGGGTTTCAGTCTCTGTGAGAGCCAACTTACTTATTCACCCTTATGGATTTGGCATTGCCCTTATACCTGTGGTGTTGCCTGTCAGGATCTCATCTCAGAGTATGGAGGGTTTACTAAGGTCTCCTCCTTGACAATCCTTGGACTCCAGTTTTTGTCCCTGTAAGGTTGTCAAAAGTACTGCTCGGTTTCTCAACCTTTCAGTCATTTCTGAAGTCAGAAGATGCCCATAGTGGAAAAGCACCCTCAAATATAGTGATCCCCTCCCCTCAGGTTCATCTTCCTTCACATCTTGATGCAATACTTTTTCATTGCCTTCTGAGCTGATCTGCAGAGGGTTGTTTAAATTATATAATCCGCTCTTACTAGAAATGGAAGTTCAAAGTGATGTATATTTTTATGAGTTTTATCTTACTAATCCTGATTCATCCCCACTAATCTACATAAATGCCTATTTTCAGCCCAAGTCACAGACAAAATTATCTTTAAATAGGAAAAAGAAAAGCATCTAGCTGTATTTAAACTAGCTACTGCAGAATAACAATAGTAACATCTACTGAATCACTTAACAGTATGCCAGGCACTCACTGTTCTAAGTGCTTTCCATGTAATAACTCTTTTAAGTCTCATAATAATTCTTTGAGGGAAGTATTGCTATTATTTCCATTTTATAAGTGAAGAAAAGAAGAATAAAAAAATAGTTAGCCAGAGCTCCTAATTACTACACTCTATAGACTTATTAAATAAATTTCATATTGTCAAATTTTTCCTAGTGCTTTGAGTATCCCATTATCTAGTAAGTGAGACTTTTCATCGCTTTAGTCTCCAAGAAATTTGTGTGTGTGTGTGTGTGTGTGTGTGTGTGTGTGTGTGTGTGAGGAAGACCAACCCTGAGCTAACATCCGTTGCTAATCCTCCTCTTTTGGCTGAGGAAGACTGGCCCTGGGCTAACATCCGTGCCCATCTTCCTCTACTTTATATAGGACGCCGCCACAGCATGGCTGACAGGCAGTGCGCCGGCGGGCGCCCGGGATCCGAACCGGCGAACCCCAGGCTGCCAAGTGCGAACTAAACCGCTGCCCCACTGGGCCGGCCCCCAAGAAAATTTAATTTATATTAGATGTCCTCTTTAAGAGAATGGAATTAAATCATCTATTTTAGAGATATTCCATTCAAAATGATTAATTTTTTAAATTAGAAAGTGAGAGAGAGAGATTCAGTTATGTGTGTGTGGAAGGGGAATGAGTGTTATTCCATCATTATTTTGAAAGTTGCGATCATCAGCCGGATTGAGTGGGGGCATCCATTAGCCATCTTACTCCATTGTTTTTTATTTATTTTCCCTTTGCTTATTGTTTATATGGATTGTAATGCATAAGCTACGTATTTAAAGATGTTATATCTACATTTTTTCATAGGGGAGTCTTTGAATTTAAAGATTGTGTCATATTCTAATTAATTGTTTTTATGTTGAACAAAATATTTTGTTTTAATCATGAAATTATTCTTCTGGCATTATACTGTAGTGCTGAACTTTAATAGAGCACTCTTAATGCATTACAATCCCTCTGTAAGATGTTGGGATGATTTAGTATACAGTATTACATATGCAATGTGTATGTCAATGAAATAGAATTCCATTGCTAGTTTATTTTAGCTTTTATCTTTAATTGTGACTGATTCAAATATAATATAGTCACAGGCTTTTAATCATATGTTCAGTCTGTGAAAAAATAGTTTATCAGGCACATATTTCTAAAAGTGCTGGCCTTGCAGAAGAGTTTTATTATGATATTTGTTGAACAGATTTTCCAATCAGTCCTTTTGTGAAGATATCTGCGTATTTTTGCTCTATGACAAAAATAGTAATAATAAGTTGGTGAAAGGAAAAAGCAAAACTAAGCAATGAGGAAAATAAGTTGAATTGATTTGCATGAAACTGTGCGTATAAAATGCAAAATTGCTCGGTTTGATTTTGTGCAGCAATCTTCTCATTTCCGCATTTTCAGGAGAGAAATGCATTCTTTCCTGGAGACATAGTTTAAATATTTTATAAAGTTACTCTGTTAAACAATATCACTATGAAGTAAATACTCCTAGAGAAGTTATAATTTATTTCATTTATTTTAGCCTGCCTCCAGAGAGTGTCCCCCCCAGGAGTATTTCTACAACATTCTAAGAAGAGGCTAAAAAATTGTATTAGTAGAGGCATTCGTTTTTATTTGATTCTTGTGTGGTGAGCTTTAGAAGTGTGAAGCCTCCAAACAGTTAGGTAGCTTATGTTTTTATTTATCTGAGTTTTATGTAAAGAATAAGGATCTGTGTGCCAATTCTTGCTCCTAAAGAGATTTTTACCAACCCATTTGGGGGTAGTTTAGCACATTATCTTTTAGAATATGTTCTGTTTCTTTGACATTATTGGACAAGAAAGTTGTATTTTTTACAGCCACTTTAACTTAATCTCTTTTAAGGCTAATTGTTATATGCACATATGCCAGCATTAGCAGCTTGCATCTTATAATACCAAAAAGTGACCTGAAAATAGCCTGATAGATTATGTAAGACAGTAATGTGCTATCTGCATGCTAACCACACTGTTAGTTAGGTTTTATGTTTGTGGTTTGTTATTCTGTCTTGAAATCTCATATCTAGCTCCAAATAAAAGTTTTAAAATTATTTCAAAGTAACTTGGTTAGTTTTCTGAAGTTTCAAAAAGTAAAATGACCCCTGAAAACTGGCACACAGAAAATAGTCAAAATCACCTATAATTTACCAACCAACCACAACCACATTTTACATTTTGTTGTATATTCTTGAAGGCTTTTTTTTCCTATGAATATACAAACACAAAGAATATACAGACTTGAAAAGGAGATTCTTTTGAAAATTGAATGGACTTCATTAAATTAAGTGGAGTTAGGAGACACCATGTACCAATGATGTACATGTATCCTAAATATACAGGAGACTCTTGGTAAGCCCTAGGAAACATCTTCCATTGTTATTAACTCACTTTGATTTTGTACTTTCCTGTTCCTACAATTGAATTTTAAGTCGTTTAAAAGTAACTTTTTAATCACCCAAGTTGCAAATGTGTCACAAACAATTCAGTGTCACAAGTGCTTTTAAAAATTCGTTAAGCTTTGTGTTGATGTCATGTCAGGCATATGGTAGTTGTCTGGGTCACCACTATAATATTCCTTATTTAGCATGTGGTTTCCTAGCAACTCTTGCTTTTTCCTAATGGCTGAATTGATTTCTGCACATTTGCAATGCTTCCTGCTGCATCAGAAATTGTCACCTTGTGTGGAAATGTTACAAGATCAAATTTACATGTAGATTCAATTCTAAGAAATTATTCTGCTTTATCACTAGCCTTTAATATGTTCTTTCAAAGCTTCAACCAACCATAAAAAACTAAATTTAGTAAAACCTCATTAATTCAGACCTCACTCTTTGGGGAAATATGGTAATTTTGACAACACTGTCCGAAATACATGCAAATAGTTCCTAGTAGGAGACCGGTTGAAGTTGAAGAAACAGAGTAATTCTGATGGTCAAATGACCATGTAATCAGCAGGTTGATAGGAACATAGGGTATGCGCTGATGTCCTAGTAGATGAAAGGCTTTTATTTCTGGAAGCAGTCCGCTGTTTTAACTCAGATGAAGCCTGATTTTGCGTGATCCTGGCTGGAGCCGTGCTAGGAGTGACTTGGACTCATTTGTTCAACAAATGTTTATGAATACTTACTATTTTCTAGACAACTGGTTAGGCACTGAGGATGTAAGGGTAAGCAAACCAGACATAGCCCTGACCCTTCCAGAAATTATGGTCTACAGAACCAACACCTATAAATGACTGACTTGGTTAGCAAGTGGAAATAGACACTTGGATTTCTCTCAGTAATGTTTCCGTCTTAATGTTGAGAAATTTTTGTTAGGTTTTTGTACAAATTTGGCAAAGACTTTAAATTCTTCTTAGAGAGAATATTCAATATATTGTTGTCATACATTCTGATCTACATTATTTTGTTGTCTTTGTAGATTTTGTACACATCTGGGTAAGAGGAGTTGAAAGACATTGAAAACCAACTATGTGCTGGGGGTTGGTTTGATAGTTTATGTATCATCTCATTTAATCTACACAACAATTTGATTTTCCCTTATACCAAACTGACCAGTACCTCACCAGAATGCCCAGAGTAGAAGTCTGTTACCTGAATACTTAACAAAAGTTGCCTCTCACCAAGTACTTACTATGTACCAGGTATTGTGCTAAGCTAGAGTGTGTGCACACTTTCTCTCTTTTACGTATTCTTTCTCAATATAGATGTATGTATTTACACACATACATATATATATATATATACATACACACATATATGTGTGTAGTTTATTTTCTTTTATATATGTGTGTATTTTAAGCATATGTTCATATTTGTGAAATATATATGCATTGCATATTATCATATAAGTCTTACAACAATCATGGACCATGAATCAAATGTTATTATCCTTATTTACAAATGAGAAAACCAAGACTCATAGAGGTTAAGGGATTTATTGTCAAATAACTAGGTAAATAAGACTAATTGTAGATTCAGAATTGGAATTTAAATCTGTTTGACTTCAAAGCCCATGCTCTTAACCATTACCCTACACTGCCTCCCACAATATAATTAGAACATATGATTTCTAATCTTATGACTAAGCTAATAACTTTAATCTTCCTTGAAAAAATTATTACTCTTCTCTCTTCCTTAAGAAAGAAATGTTCAGATGTAATAGCAATGACTTGAAGGCATTCTAATTTGAGGCAAACTCCATTGACTATAACTGTACATGGAGATGTTGAAATAATGAGGATAATTATGTCTGCATTTAATATAAGGAGCCCAAAATTGGTAGTTCTATAAAATTTCAAAATCTCTGAAGAAAAAATTAAGTTGGGAATAATATTGAAATATAAACTTCTGTAATATTAGCTTCTCAAAAAAATAGAATATGTGATCTCCTCTTTGTGGCAATATAATAATCCAAACCAGGAAAACAGAGATTTAAAACTGTAACAGAGAATCCAAAAGAAATATTGCTCTTTAGGACATATTATTTTCCAGATGGTATCAGTTGATCGTTTTGTCTATTAAGTTATCCAAATTCACTTTTATATTTACAATAACCAAAGCACTGACTGGAAGTGAAAAATGTAGTAAAATGGTTTGATCACTCAGCCAGCAAGCATTTACTGAATTTCTCTCATGTGCAAAACTACATAATTGAGTTGCAGACTGAACTGCAGGAGTGCCAAATACTAATCTGCTTTTTTCTTGGCTCTCATTAAGTCAAAATTCTGTCGACACAATACCAAAACATCTGGTCACTTAAACCCATTCAGTCAAAAATTCAATCAGCTGCCCAGATTTTCAGACTCCAGGATTCCATTCAACTTTGTTTACTTTAATTATTAGCTTAACTGAAAGCTATGTCAAGTAGTCAATACTCTGTGTTTAGTTATTTCAATGTGCTTGGCAGGCATCTTACCTAAGGAAAGGCACAGACATGGAAGAGAGAAAGCACAAGGCCCATTTCTCGCAAGGCCTCAGTCGTGTTTCCACAGACCTGCGTGTTGTTCTCTGCCTCCTGTTCTGTTGACCTTCCTTTCTGAATTTGTTTCCCCCATCCCTAGCCTATGCTGCCCCTAAGACCCCCTCAGGCTCCCTTATCTTTCAGTTTCATAAAAGTGCTTGTCATTTTTCCATGGGCTACCTAAGAATTACACAAAATAATATTATTATGAATAATGTGTATAAAACTGTTGATACTGGTTAACTTAGGAGCAGGAGCTTTTTCTACTTTTAACCTTGAAGTTTTATATTTGTTCAAATTTTCCTAAAATGTGCATGAATTACTGTACATATTCATTTTTAATATCAATAAGAGTTATACAGGTGGTGCCACCATGGACTACTTTTCTTTCCCTCTTTCTAGGTATCTATAATTTTAAGAACTCATAAATATAGTTTAAAAATGAAGTAAGCACAAGATCTCACCTATATATTCAACTCATAAGAAATTATCAGCACATAATGCCTAAAACTAAACAGGGTAAAATTTTTTATTGGCTAAAAATTGATGGGAGCGTCAAATCTTTTTGAGAAAATTGTGCTGTAAAGCATTTGGCCAGGAAAATTAGGGTTGGTAGAAATAGTGGTCGTAAAAGAAAACTATACTGGCAGAAATTAATATGAGCAAATTCCTGATTAATGAGTCACAAATCATCACTGTAAAATTTAAATAGGAAAGAATTGATGCCAATTAAAATATTTTCAGAGGAATACAACTAGAAATGTAAAATATTAGAATGACTTTAACTGCATTATATAGAAAATACATCAAAGAATTAAAGTTACTTAATGCCATTTAGTCCAAAGAGTAATTTCTTCATGATAATTCTTCAGCATTGGTAAATTTCTGCATTCAATCTTTGTATTCCTTTGCCGGGGCCCAAATGTCTCAAACTATAACTGTTTTATTAGTCAAGGGAATTATTTGATGTTTTAGACATGCATGCTCCGTAAATTGAATTAAATTTTACCAAGTGGTAGGAGAAACTAAAGAATTTTATTTAGTTGTTATGGAATTGATAGTTATTATATCTTTGTATGTATATATTTTCTTCTCTCTGATCCTTTGCTATGCAAGCCAATACAGTTTTATATTTGCAAATGTTTTTCCATGTCATTTACTTGTTGTGCAAGTAGATACATTGACTTCTGGTGTTTGTATAAATTTATGGTAGTCTACATTCCTTTTCTCATGTTCCCCTTTTTCTAAATTTGCGTATTCAGAATCACGTCCTTTTGAAAATTACTAAACATATCCCATGCTCATATTTCACCTTTACTGCTCAAGACAGAAATCAGTAATTTTGCTACCAAAAATATAATGAAATAAAGTGCAACTGGTTCATTATGCCAGTACTGAGAATATATAATTATGAGGTTATGATTTAGTTTGTTGTCTGTACTCTATGCAGTGGAGCATCCTGTGCTATGTTGAAATCACTTTACAATTTGACTATGTTATTATAGCAAGCTATATCTTAACATTATCTATAGTTTTTCTTTCTTTTTAAACTCCAGTTTGTGAAAATGCTTACCTTATGATTAAGAAAGCATGGCCAGGGAAGCAAGAGTCATACCATACTTTTAAAATACACATTCTATCAGAAGTTTAAACATAACATATCAGCCATAAACAATCATGGCAAAGCTTCCTCCCCCCACTTTTTTTGTTTTTTGGTGAGGAAGATTAGCCCTGAGCTAACACCTGTTGCCAATCTTCCTCTTTTTGCTGAGGAAGATCAGCCCTGAGCTAACATGTGTGCCCATCTTCCTCTATTCTGTATATGGGATGCCACCACAGCATGGCTTGATGAGTGGTGTGTAGGCCTGTGCCCAGGATCCGGGCCTGCAAACCCCAGGCCACCAAAGTGGAGCACGGAAACTTAATCACTACTCCACTGGGCCAGCCCCAAAGCTTCCCTTTTAAAGTTAGTGTTTCAAGGGTTGTTTATGCCTTCAAACATTAGCTCCAAAGTGACTAATCCTTATTTTAAGTTGGAAAAGTTATTAACATGTTCAAGTAGGTTTGTTTTTTGGTTTTGCTTTTTTTTTTTTTTTTGCTGGGGAAGATTTGCCCTGAGCTAACATCTGTTGCCGATCTTCCTCTTTTTTTTTTTTTTTTTTTGCTTAAGGAAGATTAGCACTGAGATAACATCTGTGCCAATTTTCCTCTACTTTATCTATGGAACACCACCACAGCATGGCTGGTGAGTGGAGTAGGTCCACGCTTGGGATCCAAACCTGCAAATCCTTGCCACCCAACCAAAGTATGTAGAACTTTAACCACTCCACCATGGGCTGGGCCCTAGATTGATATTTAGATTTGGAAAATTTTCTCAGGCAAACATGTTTCTATCCAGCTCTATGGCATTGTTTGGATGGCCAATTAATGCCAGATTCTAGAGCCAAATGTATTTGTCTAAAGACTCCAGATGTTTTCTGATTGGCTACTGTTGTCTGGTAAAGCAATACAACTATGACTTTAAATTTAACTTTTTGGTGTTACTGAACTGGCACTAAAATGCCCTTCCTTTTTTTTCTTGTAGTCTAGTTTAGCCAGAACTAACCAGAGATAATTTACAAATGAATAATTATATAAGAGCTTAGGAAATTCAGTTGTGAATAACTAACAATTGGTGATTTTAAGATTTTAAAAGTTAGAAAATTTAGAGGATAACTTTCTCATTCCACATGCAATAAAATGTGTATAAAAATTATATAATAGTTAGCAATGGAATCTCAACATTTGAAATTTACAAAGGAAGCTAATGAAAAAGATCAGGCCAGCCAGGAGAAGGAGATATAATTTTGAAGTTTTTGTTTTTTCCATCAACTGGTCACTGTGATAGAAGAAATGTCATTTGGAAAGGGTGTTTTTGAGGTTATTATATAAAAGAAGTAGAAAACATTACACAAATTTGTGGCAGAAGGTCCAATTATTTTGACCTCTTGAGTGTCATTTCTCTATTAACAGAATATTACCATTTTTACTGTTTCACTTTAATTCTTTTAAAATCAATTAATTATTTTCTCCCAGTCCCCGAGTTTTCCTTCTGCTAGAGCCTCTCATTATGACTTGGGGGCAACTATTTACACAGAATTTGGTCAAAGTTGGCAAGTAGATTTCTTCTTTTAACCTTCAGTATTTCCTACTTTTATGCTGAGTCAGTTGTTAGCTTGTAAAAGGGAAAAACATCAATAAATGAGTACCCTTTTGAATCCCCATGCCTCTTCCACCTCATCTCTAACAATACATTTATTTTTGAAAATAGTCGAGTGCAGTGATGTGTCTTCAGGTATGACCATTTTTCATTATTTCTTACATTTGTTGCCATCTTTAAATATGTCAATGAAATTAATTAGAGTAGGATTATTTTTACATGCTTTGCCCTAATATTAAGTTATAAATATTATTAACTTATTTGGAAATTGTTCCAGGGAAAAATTATGACCATTATAAAAATGTATGCTTACATAAATGATAGTTCTATGTTAGCATGTTGTTACAACCCACTTCAGAAATTCACACACAGCCATGCCTCAGAACTCATCATAGCTTAGAACTGCTTCAACTCCAGGATCTCAACTCCAAATGTCCTTCCCTAATCACAACCTCCTGTTCTTCTGCCGTTTCCTATTCTGCAATTTCCACTGACACTGTGCCTTCCAAGCTTTATCCATTCTTAAATTTTCAGTCTAGTATTTATCTTTTGGCTATGTTTGTCTTCTGTGTTCTTAGTTTGCTATCGCCACTGTAGCAAAGTACCACAAACTGGGTAGCTCAAGACAACAGAAATTTATTGTCTCACAGTTCTGGAGGCTGGAAGTGTGCGATCAAGGTGTTGGCAGGGCCATGAAGTCCCTCTGAAGGCACTAGGGAAGGATCTATTCTAGGTCTCTCTCCTAGGTTCTGGCAGTTCCTTGGCTTGTAGCAACCTAACTCTAATCTTCACATGGCATTTTCCCTGCGTGCATGTCTGTCTCTGTGTCCAAATTTCTCCTTTTCCTAAGGATACCGGTCATATTGGATTAGAGGTTTACCCTACTCCAGTGTGACCTCATCTTAACCAGTTCTACCTGCAATGACTCTATTTCCAAGTAAGGTTATATGCTGAGGTACTGGAGATTAGGATTTCAACATATGAATTTGAGAGGGAACACAGTTCGATCCATAATTGCTTATCTAGCCAGGATCCCATTGTGTCTCAGTCAACATTACTCCTAACAACCCTCTACATTTACTCTTATTTATCTTCCATCATACTGGACTACCTAAGTAGAAAATTCTTGGTTTGGAATTAATGAGCATTATTGGGGAAAATGACGTAATCATGGTAATTAAATATCCATGCCTTTTGAACTCCACTGGTCCCTAAATCTTCAGGGATGTCATTTTACTATCTCCTTGCTGTGACTGTTGCAAATATTTTTCACTGTCTTTAAGTTTGTCCCTTAACCTTGCTACTTTTATTCTAACAGACCCTTCCTTTCCTAATTAAAAGAAATGATAAAAGACATCAATACGAACAATCTCAACTTTTCTTCCACACCCCTCTCCAATATGGCCTTTTCTTCAAATGTTTTCTCCTTTGCCTTTTTCATCTCTCCCCTCAACCGGCCCCTATGTGTCAACAAAATTTCCTCTATTATTAACACAAAATTGTCATTTTCTTTGAAAGCTTTCCCCTCTAACTATGCTGTATTCTGCTTCTCTGTTTATGACCAAATAACAAAAAGCCACTCTGTTGGCTCTCCATTGCCTATAAAATAAGGACTAAATCCTAATCAGTACCTTTAATCTGTCCACAAGCTACCTTTTGAAACATACATCCAATTAAATAAATGACATTCCACCATAATATTATGGCATTAAACTCATCAGACTAATTGCTGTTCTGTACATTGCTGCCTCTTTACTTTAGCCACTCTGATATTGTTTTGTTTTGTTTGTTACATTTGCCTTGTGTTTTTACTTTTGTTGTTTTTAGTTTGTTTTTCTATTCTATCCTTCTTGGCTCAGCTCAACTCATGTGCAGTTATCCCCAACACTCACATTCTCTTTAATGGCAATTATTTGCTTCTTCTTTAGGAAATTCATAACTTTCGTCACACTTAACTATTGATATTTGACATATCATATATTGCAAATCAATTGTTTATGTATATTCCTGTGTATTGTGAACTAGACTATAAGAACTTTTATGTCGGGGACCGTGTCTTGTTCATCTTTGTGCATTATAGTGCAAGCAATTTAGGGGCCACCTGGTGGCGCAGCGGTTTAGTCCGCACTTGGCAGCCCGGGGTTCGCAGGTTCGGATCCTGGGCGCCTGCCGACGCACTGCCTGTCAGCCGCGCCGTGGCGGCGTCCCATATAAAGGAGAGGAAGATGGGCATGATGTTAGCCCAGGGCCAGTCTTCCTCAGCAAAAAGAGGAAGATTAGCAACGGATGTTAGCTAAGGGCTGGTCTTCCTCACACACACACACAATATATATATATAGTGCAAGCAATTTATTAATATTTGTTGAATTAAATTAAAACTGATGCACTAATGCAGAATATTCACTCTGACAAATAGGGAAAATGACATCCTGATACAGACTTTTTTATTCTTTATTTTTTCACACATTGTTTTTCCATCTAAAATATTTATCAAGACACTACTATGGATTTGATACTAGATACTCAATAGGTGTAGAAAACTGTAACTTATTGTATAATTTCATTCTATAAATAAGCCCATTATGATAGTGTTTGGGGAACATAATATTGACTTTATATTTTCAATTAAAAAGATAGAATTTTGTTTTTTGAAATAAATCAGAAAATCCTTGTGGGTGTCTGCATGTGGTCTGTTAATAACCATAGCTCAGGACCCTGGATTGTAACCTCGTACTATTCATCATCCGTAGTCAGACACATTGGAAACCAGGTCCTTGTGTCGAGTCCCAGGAATGGAATCCCTAAGGGAATAGAGAAGTGATTTAATCTCATGACTAGATGAATGACACTAACCAAAGGAGAACAAAATTTCAGAAGTGAGTCTTCATAAACTGGGTTTAATTGAACTGATCATGCGAATTCTACTGTACATTTTTGACTGCCTAAGCTGACAAGGCATGACAAGAAATAGAGCAGATTCTTCATTTTGATATGTGTACATTTTAATGTCTTAAATCTAGAGACTAGTTCAAAAATTCACTGAAGTTACCAAAGATTGAATAATTAGCCCTTTCTGTCATTAACTATTATTAGAAATGTCATTATCAACCCTTTGAACTGAAAAGTACAAAATGCACCAATGGTTGGGCTATTCAAACATTTTACATAGCAACATTGTCTTATTAGAATAGTATTCTTAAAGAGGAAACATGTGAATTAATATGCAGTGACACGTGGAGAGAATTAACCAGGCATCATCTTTTCATTTAAGAAGCATTCACATGATTAAATTCCAGAGCTAAAAATTAATCCTTAAAAGTTAAACTTTAGCAGAATAACTAATTTTATTTTATAGCTGTCAACTTGATTGACAAGTAGGACCCATCAAGTATGTTTCTATTCTTGTAATTCAGAGACACCTTGAAAATATTTCTCATGAGAAAAGAAATATATAGAGGAAAAATATTTTCTAATTGCAGCAAGGGCTTATCTTTCCTGTATAAGAATTTAGAATTTTAGCTTTATAATAGCTTGTTGCAATATTCAATATTTTATTATTTCTAGTACGTTTAGTGCTAGATGTTTACATGTGGCTGTGCTATATTGGATGTCATCTAAATCATGTGAGGAAGTGTGGTTTTCATCACCCACTTCCACAGTGAGACTGACATACACACAACTACAGCTTTGGGGCCTGTGTTCCATGTGGCATTTTACTGTTTCATGTTCTGTTATTGTATAAGAAAGACTGGAACTTTAGTGCCATTTTTTTTTTTTTTTTTTTGGTGATGAAGTTTGGCCCTGAGCTAACATCTGTGCCAATCTTCCTCTATTTTATATGTGGGATGCTGCCACAGCATGGTTGATGAGTGGTGCATAGGTCCACGCCCAGGATTTGAACCCGTGAACCCCAGGCTGCTGAAGCAGAGCATGTGACTTAATGACTATGCCACCAGGCTGGCCCCTTTTACCATATATTTTAAAGTGAGATTTAATTAACATACCATAAAATTCACCTTTCTAAAGTACACAATTCAGTGGGTTTTAGTATATTTAATTAATTAGTATACTCAAAGTTATTCAACCATCACTACTATCTAATTCCAGAACATTTTCATCACCTCAAAAAGAAACACCTATTAGTACTCTTTAGCAGTCACTTCCCATTTCCCCTCCCTCTTCCTAGCCTCTGACAACTACTATCTTTCTTTTTCTGTGGATTTGCCTTTTCTGAACATTTTCATGTAAATGGGATCTTACAGTATGTAGCCTTTTGTGTCCAGCTTCTTTCATTTAGCATGTTTTCAAGGTTCATCCATGTTGTAGCATGTATCAGTATGCCATTTTTATGGCTGAATCATATTCCATTATATGGGCATACCACGTTTTGTTTATCCATTCATCAACTGATTCACCTTTTGGTTTCCGTTTTTTTGGCGACTGTAAATACTGCTGCTATGAACATTCACATACAAGCTTTTGTGTGAACACATATTTTCATTTCTCTTGGATATATACGTAGGTGAAATCTGGGTAAAATTGCTGGCTCATATGGTAAGTCTATGTTTAACTTTCTGAGAAATTGCCAAACTGTTTTCCAAAGCAGCTGCACTATTTTACATTCTGATCAGCAATGTTTGCTTGTTCCAATATTTATACATCCTTACCAACACTTGTTATTATTATCTACCTTAAATGCCATATTTTTAAATAAAAATTTCATTTATAGCTTGCATGATATCTTTGCATATCAATTTTGAGGAGTTCTTAACTTTGTGTAGTATACATTTCTTTTAGAGATTTTATTTGGTTGGTAGGTATTTTTTCAATCCTTTTGGAATATAATGTCACTTGATGTGACACTCAATCCCTTCTATAAAAATTTTTGAAGAAACGCGTATTGTGTGTTTTTTAAGATCAATACTTTGATTAGTCTATGGATGAGTATACTTCATGACATCACAGAGATTGCACTTTCCCCACCTGCCCTGTAAATAAGGACAATTGGTTATGTAATTCCAATGTCTCAAGCTTCACTCCTGCAATTATAAAAGTGAACTGAAGGAAATACATCACTTCCAAACAAACAAGCAGAAATCTTTAGGCCTCCTTTATATTTTTCTCATTTCTACTTATTAATGACAATTATAGGTAGAGTTTCCTAGAATATTTCTATGAAAATGAAGCTGCATGATAAATATTTGAATACTGTATGCAGTCCTTTCAGACATTTTAGAAATATTTGCTACTAAATATCAGTGCAACTGTTGGAAGAGTGTATATTAATTGGAAATACAGCTATTCCAAACTTAATTAAAAGACCCTTTGTCAGAAAATTTAACACAAGTTAGATGCTAGAAATAGATGACTTCTAAGGAATCTCCCAAACTTAATACTTGATAATTCTAGCTTTAAATGTAGATATTATGGTGTGAGTTCCTTGAAAGAAGAGCCAGAGATAAGGTCTTGGGTGGAGGTAGTTTATTTGGAAGGTGATACCAGGGGTCAGGCGTGAGAGTGAAGAGTGAGGCAGAGAAGGAGAAAAGGACAATGTAAGTTTACGTTTTCAAGGTTGCACTCCTGTGAGCAATGTGGACTTGATTCTGCTGGGGGTTCCTCCTAGGAGGCATAGAGAATCCCTCTTAAATTCTCTGTCTAGGGAAAGGCAGGCAAGAACATATATCCACTGGCTCTGTCCTGTATGGGTTGAAGGTTGTGCCAAGGGTATTAACTTCCTCTCACTTCCAGGCTATACGAACTCACCCCAGCGGACTACTCAGCATTAGGGAAACTCTAGGGTAAAAAGTGGAAAAACGTGGATGTGCTTGAGGCAAGAGGTTATTAATGCACAATGAGTCTAAGAGCTTCTAGAACTGTCTGCTACAACTATAGCTAAACTCAGAGGTGCAAAGTGGGGCAACAGAAGAATCTGATTGGCATAGGATGTGTGATATGATTGATTCCATAGCACAAATGAAAACTTAATGCTCAGATATCACCTAAAACAATGGATTCCAAATATTTTTTCTTATGAACAATGGCAAGAAAAAAGATTATTTCATGATTCTACTGGACATACAGAGACAAAAATTTATGAGACAATATTTACCCTTACTATGTACAACGCAGTCTGATATTTTCTCTTCTATACTATGCTGTTATTCTGTTCTGTTCTTTTTAATTTAAAAAATACTGTTCATACTCCCTAAATTAATTTCAAAACCCGTAGTTTGGAAAACAGTGGCTGAAAAGATAATTGAACTAATTTACTGAGAAGTTAAAAGATAGCATATTAATATAATTAAAATTATGTGACCTGGAGCCATATAAAATGAAATTTTTAGAAATAAAGGTCATACTATCAAGGTCAGTTAAAAGAGAGTACACTGAACTCTTGAGAAATTAGAAAACAGAGTTGCTTGGGTTCGTGTTCTAGGGTTCTAAATTTCATCTGTCAGTGTTTCAGAAGCTATAAATGGGTAGAGAACATCCAGCTCCCTAAGAGAACGGACAGGGTGGAACACAGAAGGGCTGAATATGAAGTGCTGTGTCTCCTGTTTTTCCCTCAGCTGCTTTGCTTCCTGCTGTCCCAGTTCATGTGTATACAGTGAGGAGACGTAGTGTATACATCCTGCATAGGTACACGCATATATACACAGCCAGCTGTATGTCGCTCTATGGTTAGAGCTGGTTAGTATATTATCTCAGGATCCTTTTGCATTTTATGTTTGTTTCAGGTTTATTGTTTTGACAGTTGTCATTTTTAAGCTTCTTTTCTCCTTTCATAGAGAAAGAGCTTTTAGTCTCCTAAGAGCAGAGCTCTATTATCATAATCACCTTTTAGAAAAGAGAAAATTACCTGTAATTTTTATGCTCTTTAAGGTATATCATAATAATTCAACCACCCACCTTACCCTCAAAATCAAATGGTGTTTTTTTAAAGAAACTACTTTGTTCTTTCCTGTTTCTTCATTTTCTTTGGAGGAAATGAGAGTTTAAGAATCTGGGAAATCCCACTAAGCCTCTCTGAGGTTTGGCTGCCTCTTCATACTGTCAGCTATTGTGTTTCAGGACATCCCTGCCACAGGAACCCACCAGCACTGCTGTTTTAACGCAGTCTAATAAAAGGGCACTGTTAAAGGGTAAGTGAACAAGAAAGGGGACAGTAATCCTCACATCAGCCATAACCTTTCCATAAGGTCTTTCACATGCAGGAACGCCACCTTTACTGGTGTATACAGCCCCTCCTGGGAGCCCCCACTCCTAACCCAGCTCTCCTGAGAATCTGTCTCATGGAAAAGATAGCATGTACACATACGCACACACACCTCGCTAAATTACAGGTTACCTATCAGAATTAAGATCTCACAAAATTCTAACTTTAGTTGATTACCTTCCCAAAACTGGAGGAAAAAACAAAGGGATTGCTAGGGGGAAAAGAAGGAAGTCATGCTTTTTGCCATCTATTGCTGGATGTCCTCTACATTGCGGTTCACAACTGTTTCTAAGAAGCACCTTTAATATGAATCCTTAGGCAGTTGTTGCCTTCTTCACATTACAGTGGGTCTTCTAGTATAGCAGCTGTAAAACTGATCTCACGGATGTCGTATGAAATGAAGGTTTGGTCATGAAGTAACTTTGGGAAGTGCTGTCTACTACTACATGAGGATTCGTAAAGCACATTAGCATTTTAAAGATTCTGAAGTCTCAGTGTTAAGAAATGTATTTATCTTTTTTAACACACTATTTCCCAAATATATTATTTCATAAAACCTCTTTAGATATCTTGAAAGACAGTGGTTATTTGAACAATTCAGTATGGAAAACAGGGTTCTAACCAGAATGCCATTTTGTTTCTTCCTGGGTGCCCTGAACATTTCTTTTTCTTTGATGCTTTTTTATCCTTCTAAGTTCCCTTGGAAAACTCTCTCATCCCTTCAAACAACAAATCTTCCTCTCCTGGGTAATTTCTTTATTGTACTACCATTGTCAATGTCAGTCATATTAGCTAGGAACCACACAATCATGGCTATTTGTATATGCAAATTTAACAAGTCACAATATTGATTCTTGATTCTTGTCCTTTGATTCACTTGGCATTTCAATGTGACTTTTTAAGCCTCAAAGGAGTGAACTCCTTCCTTCCTTTCTCACCTCCATCGAGCAGTTTTTGGATCAGCGTTAAGCTGAATGGAGTTGGATACCGGAAGGATGAGGGGCTTCATTGATAGGGAGAGAGAAAACAGAAATATAGATGTGCATTGTGGTTATTACGTTTCTTCCTTGATTATAATCTTCATTCATTCATTCAAACATCATCATCATCATCATCATCATCATCAGTCAGAGTACTAGTAGTTTGTTCAGTGTCTGCTTCATGTCAAGCATTATGTTAGACATATGTCAATGTCATTTTTTTAGTCCTCACAGCAATCCTATAAAGTATGTCTTGCTTTCCTCACTTTACAAATAAATAGGCTCAGATAAATGAAATGACTTGTCCA
Source organism: Tapirus indicus (assembly GCA_031878705.1). Lineage (NCBI taxonomy): Eukaryota > Metazoa > Chordata > Mammalia > Perissodactyla > Tapiridae > Tapirus > Tapirus indicus. The sequence continues at coordinate 56,045,170 of CM062924.1, read as the reverse complement.
GCCACCTGATACGGCAGAGCCAGAAATCAAACCTAGGTCTTTTTAGCACAAAACTTTTCTTCCCCCACTATGACATGCTGCTCTCCAGTATTGATTATCTCTTAGATGCCAGGCACTGAAGTGCTCTCAGATCTCAGTGGCTTTCACTCATGGCTTCCTCCTTACCAGGCCTGTGCCTGGAAAGTCTTTGGACTTTCAGCCAAAGAGAAGACACTTCTATTCTTGAATCTTAACAGTGGGGCTCCAGATGGAAACTCACAGTGTGTTTCTGTAACAGATACTGACAGTGACTGTGAAACTAATTGGAAATATACAACTTTGAAAACAAAGGCTTAATGAAAAGGGTATAAATTGAAGTTATATTAGATAGTAAATATATTTGCTGGGCTCAAAATATATCCCTTTGACTGTCACTAATGCAGAACCATGATAGGATTTAAGGAATGCTTGAAGAATTTATTGGCAAGAGATAAAATGTGTTATCCAGATGCAAGACATCACAGTGATCTTGAGGGACCAAGCGTGCAAATATAGTTTATTTGGAGAGTAGCTGTGTTGCATATTAGGAGAGTCATTACATATGGGTAGTCAGTATTTGTGAGGTATCTGTTGTGCACAGATGGGTGAGTAGTTGAGAAGGAAGTATCTGTTAGCTCTTGTTGCTATAGAATAAACACTGATTCATGTTTATGTCATGTCATAAAAAGCATTGGAATATTAAAATCTCAATCCATTGAAAAACTGATATGTAGCAACAAATGGTTAATTACAGTAAATATTTGATAGGATTTTATTGTTTAACAGGGGAAGCAATTTAATGAGAGGTATAATACACAGTGATATAATAAAATGACTAATAAATAACTACCTATTTTCTGAAGAAGACAAAAAACCAATTAGACAAAACACTTCTCATTTATTTTTTATGAGTGTGTGTGTATGTGCATATATCATTACATATTCCCCAAGTATTGTTGTGGGAGTTAATAAGACCCTTTTAAGCACAGATGTCATTAAATAAAAATACAAGAGCTAAATAATTTTCAATCTGAATATTGTATTCTGGTAACTGCTAGTTACACTTACTGTGAACTATTTAGAAGGGGTAAATCTATGTCAAATAGTTCAATCCTGCCTTTCCTTTTTTATATACTCTGTTAACTGTGTTAGCTCCTGGTGAGTTTAACTTGCTTTTCTCTCTCCTAAATCTAGCAATTTTTATTCTTTTCCTTCATGATTAACAGTGTTTTAGCATTTTAAATAATTTTATACAAAGCAGTTTACACTCAGGAGCTTAAAAATAACAACAAACTATTTGGTTAGACAACTTTTTTGGAAATGTCAAAGTGGAAGCATAATTTAGAACATGGCAGTTTAAGGACAGAGAGAAGTCAATCATTATCCACTTTTGACAATATAAGTACCCACTGAAATATGATTTTTGATGAAGTATATAATTGGCTGCTTTTCCATGGATCATAAATGAATTCTGCCCCTATTCCTCACCTCATCATTGTATGATGGCAAATTATGATTTTTCTAATGTTAGGGAAGTCCTAGCAGGCTCTGTTTTCACTCAGTAATATGGATTCTCAATTGCTCTTCAAAAAGCTCATAAAACAAGCTCATTATATGACATAACAAGGAAACCTTCCTGCTCATTACCTTTCATAAGCGTGTCTTCCAAAAATGTCTAAGGAAATGTAAGGTCAAAAGGATAAGGGTGGGGAAATATGTACAAGATAAAGTTAAATTCTTCAAGAAGGATAATAGTTCTGATAATGTAAAAACCAAATTTATTTTGATGAACACACAGGAAGACATTTGCTAAGTGGAAGTTTCCAAAGGCTCTCACACACTCCTCAACTTCTTTTTTTTCAGTACCCTTTTCAATTCCAAGTGATAGCAAACTGTATTTCCTTCACTTAATGCAGCAATGGATGGCAGATAGGTATATTCATAATCTAATAATATATATACTGTACATCCATGGTTTTCCTGGTTGTTCATTTCTGACCTAGTTTCTAAATTAGAACGTGATTCATCTAAGATTGGGGTGGATTCTTAAACTAGGGACTTACAAAAAAGGTAACCTTTTAGTTTTTAGGCGTTATATTAAACTGGAATTTTGCATCCAACTCTGGGCATGTTCATAGATTTAATTCATTCTGACAGATATTTACTGAGTGCCTCTTGTGTATGAAGCACTATTCTAGGAATTAGATTCTCGAATGGAGAAGATTCTGGCATATGCTATCTCATGTGAGGAACTAAAGATTAAAAAAAATAATAATGACTTTCCTTAACCTCAATGAGCTACAAACTAGTGGGAGAGACATATAAACACATGATTATATGTAAGTGAAAAATCAGTATATGGATAACATATGAAAGATCATGGAGGACCCAACCTCAACCTTTAGTCATGAAAAACACCAGTTCAGTATTAATGCAGAGTAAATAATGGGTAATCAAGGACATGAAGTGAGATGTACTGGGCAGAAACCACCTCATGGAAGGCTTTGTAGTCAGGCTAAGGACCTTATGAATTTGAAAGGACAAGCTGGGAACAGAAAGATCCATTAGGAGGTTATTGTAGGAGTCCTGTGAGAGATGATGCAAGTCTGAACCAAAGCAGCAGTATTAGAGGAGATGGACAAGGGTTCAAAATTACACATCAGTCTGAACAGACAGAAACTGTTATTTGATTAGATGAGGTACATGAAGGAACAAAAGACTGCTGCCAGGATCCTAGCTTGAGTGGTAGCAATTCAGCAGTGTGATACTATGACGTGAAAGGGAACCTATCAAAGATCAAAAGAATTTTTGATACTTTTATTTACTTTATTTATACTTTTATACTATACTATATCTGTTCTTTTATTTACTTTTTCTTCTTGTTAAAACCTAGAGAAAACTCTTAGATTAACAAATATCAAACAAAACCAAAATTGGATCTTCATAAAAAGAGCAGCCTGAAGTTCAGAAAACCTTAAATTCTCTTTACCTGTTCAAATGGAAGTCATCCATTTGAAATTTGATGTGCTTGTTTTTTTTCTCCACTTGTTATCTGATTTTGTTGAATGCATTTTGGTAACATCATAAACTGTGATAAAATGACTCAAGTGGCACTCAATTGAATGATGGTAATTGCTAAGTAAGTAATACTAAGTAGATGTAGTAGGGTCATTTCTTTTTATCAAATGATCAATCTATTAATCTGAGAGAAGAAAAATGAGGAGGCTTGTTACATATTCAAATGTCATAACTTTATTCAGGCTTGTCTATTTAGCTATATGCACTATATAGAAATGAATATTAGTCAAATTCATGAAGCAATTATCCAGATTAAGAACTAAAAGGATTCAGTGCACTTGATTGTGACATTTTATTTAATGGTAAAATCTATTATGTTCATGGTAACTGCTTGTGTCTACAAGATGAGGAGAGGTTTACATGTATTTGTTGTTTCGACATTATCATCATCATAAATTGTTTTCCAACTACCTACATGTGGGTGGTGCTTAGAAGTACCACACTTTTGTTAAAAGCATTATGTTTCTTTCCGTCAGAATAATTTGGCAATGGTACAAAGTTTATCACCTTTTATTTTGGTCCCTCAAATCCTCCTATATCCAGTAACTTGTCTGTTTCTACTCACGGAACACCATATCTGATTCTTTGAAGCTCAATTTCCATGATTATTTTGTATATTTCCTTCTTCTGTCTCCCATGGTATACCATGCCATCCCACCTTGCTGATCCTTTCATTACACTGCCTTGTTCATTCAGTAAAAATGCGAGATCTCCCTCCTCACGTTCAAACTTCAGTGTGCAACTCTTGAGATGCACTGTCCCATATGGTAGCCCCAAGCCACATGTGGCTAGTGAGCACTTTAGATATGGCTAGTCTGAACTGAGAAGTGCTGTAAATGAAAAAATACGTACCAGATTTCACATACTTTCTATAAAAAAAGGAATATAAAAGTCTCAATAATTTTCAATTTGATTACAGTCATTAAATTAATTTCACCTGTTTTTTATTTTCAATATGGCTACTAGAAGATTTTAATTTCACATGTGGCTTACGTTTGTGGCCTGCATTATATTTCTGTTGGACAGTACTGAATGAAAGATGCTAGAATTACAGAAGACATGCTTTCTGCTCTGAGGTCATGCATCTAGATATGAAGGTAACTATAATGTCATAAGGTGATAACTTCCCCAGAAGGGTGTAAGAGCAGACTGAGTAATCGTTCTGACAGAGCATCTAAGGAAGGATCCATGGAAGAAGTGATAGTGGACCATCACAGGAGCAGGACAAGAGTATTAGCATTTCAAGTAGAGAAAACAACAGAAGTCAGACCTGTCGACAAGACAAAGGAGGCTGAAATAGTCTCCTCAAGTATTATTTAATCTCATCGCTTCCTTATGGCCAACCATGGACACTAAAAATATATCAGGAAAATATTTCAACCCCCTTACCAATTGTCCTCAACAGCATGTTTCCACTTTCATGCCATTTCCAGCAAGAAAGGCCCCTCTCAATGAGGATGTAGAGGGAGTGTTGCTTTATGACAAACTAGAGAGATGCTACTTCAGTTATGCTGATAGGGAACTTTGAGGAGCTGACCTTTGGTTGTGGCTGCTGAAATGGAAAGGTAAGATGTAGCTCACCTGCCACCTGTGGCTAACTCCAAAAGAGAATGGAAAGAGACGAGTAGAATTCCTAATGGTATGTCTCCTGAGAATTAGGATATCTTATTATTCACCATAAAGTATTTGATGAGTGGGGAGCAGTGAATAAAAGAAAAAGAGAAAGGAATGAAGGAAATGTGTGTGGGGGGGGTCAGTTTCCAAAAGGAATAGTTTAAAGATAGAGATAAGCACATAAGGAAAGTAAGAGAGAAGCGAGGGTTATAAATGAGGCAGTGAAGGGTCTTGCAAGGGTTTGAATTAAGACTCTGGCCTATGCCACCTTTTGATTGTGGGCAAGTTCCTTAATCTCTCTCAGTTTCAGTTTCCTGATCTGTAAAATGTATAACAAAGCCTTCCATGCAATGTTGTAAGAATTAGCAATAATGTAAAACATAGTGTCTGGCACCTTGTAGTGTTGAATAAATGTTAGCTATTATGTTTGACCACTCCTGGGTTAATGAATTTTGAATGTTTTTCTTATTTTGGCTGATCCCCTGGAAGGAATTGGGCTGGTTAAGTGTCTTAATACAAATCTCTGACCTATTATTTTTAAAGAGAAAGTGAAAAAGACAATGCAAGGAGAATATTTTATTTAATCAATTCTAAAACACACATTTTTTTCCCCTCCCATTTAACTTCAGTGAACCTAGGATATGTCTTAACAGTTGATGATGTCATACAAAAGTTAGACAGGCTGAAGTAGTTGTTATTGTCTGTACATATGTAAAGTTGTTATTCTATCTGGTGGCATGTGCACGCAAATGCAACCCTAGATGTTTCAATCTACAAACTGTTTAAGGATTATCTGAAGGAAGACTATGAGTCCTAGTGATTGTTTTGCTCATCTTCTGGTAAAATCCAGAAGTTTTAACATCAAAGCTTGCTGAAGAGTGGAACCCCTTAAGATGTCACAGAGGATGACATAGATGGGAAAACATGGACCACAATAACTCCAATTTCAAAGTGATTCAGAAGAGTTAGAGTCTAGAAATGAAGAACTTTTAGGAATAACTTCACTAAATCGTTTTGCTCATATTTTTCTTTTTATGCGTGCACAGAGTGACTGACAAAAAAATCTGTAAACAAGGCTAAAAGAAATATTTTAGTAATTGTTAAAGAAAATTCTGAGAGATATGAAAACATTATGTTATGGTTTAATTGCTTACGTTTTCTTCCTTTCTTAGTGGTACATAAAATAATCATGCATCTTATAATTTATGGAGTCTTAAATTCTATGAAATACAGTGTTTTTTCAGCCTATTGTGAAAGAGAATAAATGAACAAATGAAGTCCAGGATAATACCCTCAGGTTTACGGGATATTCTTAGTATGTCCCAAGGCTATGGCAGGCCAAGGGCAAAACCATGAGGTAAGCAAAGTCTGTGTTTTTGATTTAGGTTCCTTTTGTTCTCTTCCAAATGGAAAAGCAGGCCAGTGTAATCAGAGGGCAAAGGATTTGGAGTGCAAATTCTCAAGTTTTGGTTCTTGCTCCAATAATTGCTGGGTTTGTGAACTTGTGTGGGTCATATCACCTCTGAGTTTTCTCTGGGCATAATAATATACTGCTTTATGTTCTTCAGAAAATGATCAGTTTAAAAGCACATTTGAAAAGTGCTGTATGATATTAGTTACTATTAAATGGTCCTTCTTTTTCTCGTTTTAGAGATAAAAAAGGAACTCAGATTTATTTGTCTAAAGGAAATAGGGTGGAAGGAAATTAATATATTGTTATCTATTCACACTCACTATCATACACTATGTATGACTGACCAGTTAGTCTACAGTCTACATGTGGCCAAATACTTCAGTCTCCAGGAGTTAGAGGAATACTCCTCTGGGAGGATTTGGTAAACGCATTCTCAGGAGAGGACTGGCAATATTTCTAAGAGATATTCCCTGATTTCCTCCAGTATTCAAGTTTGGTCATCCCATTGCCAAGGTTCCTCTGTCTCCCAGCCCACCATCCTCACTCTTTCCTTCTGCCTGTTGAGGACCAGGTTCCCTGCCCAAGCAACTCTTCCTTTCCCAGTTAGGGGCCCTTGCTAGTTCCCCACCACTCCATCAGCTGTCTCATTAGGAAGATGAGGTCCATGTGCTCTGTATCTCTTGTTCCCACAGAGCCAGTTTTTCTGTGGCTTCAGTCTACTAAATAGCTAATATCATAAACTAGACTTAAAATTTTATCTCATTTTAGTAAAAATCATTACTGTAAAAATTATCTTAAAGCAGACTTTTTCTAGTCTTAAAGAAGTACTAATGGAAATGGGGAGATATTGCTCAAAGGGTACAAACTTCCAGTTATAAGATTAACAGGTTTGGAGATCTAATGTACAGCATGGTGATTATAACTAATAATAATTTATCATATACTTGAATGCTGCTAAGAGAAGTAGATCTTAAATTTTCTTACCACAAAAAAAGAAGTGGTAACTATGTGAGGGGATGAAGTTATAGCTGATACTATGGTGCTAATCATTTTGCAATTTATAAATGGATTAAATCAACACATTGTACACTTTAAACTTACACAACATTATGTGTCAATAAACTGATGAATCAATAAAACTGGGGGAAAAAAGAAGTACTAATGGTGAGACTTACGTGGAAAGAGAAGGGTGCCTTGACCAGTGTTTGGGGAGGTAACTTTTTGAGGAAATACTTCTTATAGCCCTCTATCAACATGTTATAAGCATTCATTTAGTTCATTTACACCTTGAGTTAATCTTGCCTAAGAGAATTTAAACATTTCCATTAGACATAGTTAACTTATCCATGTTTCTTAAAATTATGGCTTTCAAATTTTTTGACTGCAACTCATAATAAATGGATTTTCCACCCTAACCAAGAGCACACATATGTGTTTATGTGTGTATGTAAGGTACACATAATTAAAACAAAAGATTAATAAACAACATTTAACATTACAACTCACTAAAAGATTGCAACCAGCGGTTTAAAAAACACTGATTTGGAAAATAAGTCCTTTTGGCAAGCTTGATCAGAAATATGTTTGGTAGCCTATAACTTACTTTGCTGGAAAATATTTCAGAAAGCATTACAGTGTTAAAAGAAAATTTAACAAATAATCCTAGATTATAATTGTCTGTGATTATTCCAAATCTGAATTTTCCATTCCTATGTTATTTTTCTCTCAGGGACTAAATTTCCACACATGATTTTGTAGCAGAGGAATAAGACAGGAAAGTAAGGATATTGTTTTTAAGAAGTCTAGTCTATATTTTCTTCTAGTCTTGTTTCTACTATCTTTTATCCTGTTTGGGGCCTCCTTATTACTTAGTTTTGGTTAAGAAATTATTTCTGTGTACATTTGCCTTGTTCACAAATAAGTCAATTTTCTCTCAATTCTTACTTTCTGTAGTGAAACAAATTGTCCATCCTAAAGACAGAGCTTGAAGAATTTCCTGCTTCCAGTATTGATTTTTCACTAACTCTAATCCCACTAGACATTTCACTGTTAGGGATACCATATTTTTTGTTTTTCTTCAAGGAAATGCTTCATCATTATCCCCACCATCATCGTCATCATCTCTCCCTAAATATGTTGTTAATAATATGGAAAGGCAATGATAATATTTGATATTTAAATATCTTATAATAGGATAAATATTAATTAAATATTTCATCTGGTCATAGTGAACAAATTCAATAAAGGTGGATAATCTTATGAAGCTAACCTTATCTACATAAGATTGAAGAATGTGAATATAAAATATACCATCTTAATTAAAGAAACTTGTTTGGACATTTGAGGGACTTTTCTTATCACTTTAGAATAATGTGCTTTGTCATGCCAATGTAGAAAATAGACTATAATTGTTCATTGTTCCATTCATTCCAGAAAGACAACTTTTGGGGATTAAAGATATACACGGACACAAGAAGATTACAATCTAGAATAGGAAGCCAGGTTTATAAAAAATAGTTAAAGTTGGGACCGGCCTGGTCATGTAGCAGTTAAGTTCTCACACTCCGCTTCGGCAGCCCAGGGTTTGCAGGTTCGGATCCCGGGCGTGGACAGATGCACCGCTTGTCAAACCATGCTGTGGCAGTGTCCCATATAAAGAAAGAGAAGATGGGCATGGATGTTAGCCCAGGACCAGTCTTCCTCAGCAAAAAAAAAAAAAAAAAAAAAGAGGAGGATTAGCAACAGATGTTAGCTCAGGGCTGGTCTTCCTCACACACACACACACAAAAAGTTAAAGTCCAATATGATCAGGGAACTAGTTGAAGTATGTACAGGGTACAGTGGTAACTGAGGAAGGAAGAATTAGATGTCTTGAGAGAAGGGTTCAAAAAAAAGAGCTCACAGAAGATGGATTACCCAAGATGGATCTTGAAGGACATTTAGCAGGGAAATTATTCCAAAGGAGAAAATAGTTGTGAGAAACTATCAAGAATTTTTCGATTTTCCTAGCCTGCCATAATTAATTGTGATGACTCTGGCAGGTATGACATCTTCTAAATTTATAAAAAGAGCTATTTTGCCATTGAAGGAGTCATTTTTCCCTGCTGATTTTACAATAATAGGCTGGCTTTTGTTATTGCAGAAAATGGTCTCTAATTAAATTTTACTGAATTTCTAAAGAGCAGTTTCCACTAAATAGCTTTATATTTTTTCCCTTTATTTTTCTCAGCTAAGACATGGCCCTTATGACAAAAAGCAAGACCTTTTAAAATATACCTTTTAGTTTCCTGGCAAATTTCCTCATTTGCAAAGTCACACACCCAGCCCAGAGAAATGAAAAATTATTTTGGTCATTCGATTGGCAATGCTTTTTATGCAAATAGGTCAGGAACACTACAAGGATTTGAAAAATCTTCAAAATCTGAAATTGTAAAGCTCAGAGTTTGTATTGTGTAGTGGCAGCAATAGAGAGCAGATCATACCAGTTCTTCCTTCCTAATTTCAGCCCCCATATCTAACTCCTTGCCAGGTTTTAAAAAGAACAAAAAGACATTTTTTAAAATACGCATTTGTGGTGGTATGGGATTTTTATTTATTTGCTTATTGTGTGTTTCCATTAGAATGTAAACACTATGAAAGCAGAGACCTCATCTATTGTATTTATTCTTATATCCTCAACACATAGAACAAAGTGTAGCACATATTAAGAACTCAACAAATATTTGGAGTTTGAATGAATAAAAAAGTGGAATAAATCAATACTGAATGAAGTAAATCTTTTTCCTCTAGCAATCATACTTTTATAAATAGAGAGATGTTGTCACACTGTCATTCTTCTCAAAAGCAGAGGAGAAGGGAATGAGCATTTTGTGATTGTTTAAACATTGCAATTGAATTTCAGGTATCTGGTTCATTTATTCACTTAACATTTGTTGAACATCTACTATTTTTCACACAAAGGTAAATAGACATAGTCACTCCTCTCACAGGGTGTAGATTTAGATGGGGTGGCAAATGTGTAAACTAGTAAGTGCCATAATATTGACCCTTAGTATTAATAAAATTTACATTCTCAGTTTCAACTGTTCACAAATGAGCTCAGAGTAGTTATACATAATAAATAATATTTTCTCTTAGACATGTATTTAAATCACCCATGCTGCAAGGCTTGAACAGGGAGCTAGTCAGTGGGCTTAGATTACTGTTCACCATCTGCATGTCCACATGGCTTGTGTTCTGTCTTCTTAGATAAGCATTTTGGGGAGAAATTATTTGATGCTGTGGCATTGTGAATTTAGGGATCTTCAAAAATTTGTTTAGATTTCCAAAGAGATGTCCTCTTCATCTCTTCAATAGAATTTCAAGAGTCTACTATGGTTTATACATGCTAAAAAAGAGGAATGTGCAAGAACCTAAGATAGCAGAGAGGATGGGGTGGTAAGCTGTGGCTGGTGAAGGGTGGGAGCAGGGAGGGAAAGAAGGCAAGGAAGTCTTTATTAAGAGGAACTATGAAATGGGTATTGAAGATTAATACATGGAGTAGGAATTTGCCAGGTAAATAAGGTAGAGAGGACAGTACAAGCAGAAGAAATAGCATGTACAAACCCCCAGAAGTGTGAAATTATTCAGTGAATTTAGAAAACAACAAGGCACATAGTGTTTTAAGAACAAAAATTATAAAGGCAGGAAGAGTATCAGATGAAATGCACCATTGGCAAGGAGCCAGGTCATTAAGAATTATGAATTCTTTGCAAAGCTGTCTGAATATTATTCAGTGGGAAGTTAGGAGCCATTGAGAGATTCTAACTGGGGAGAAACCTATTCAGACGACTGTCTTAGAGTGTTTTGGAAAGTACCATCTAGCAGCTTTGTATTGGAAGATTGAAGAGTAAGTGTGCTAGATACAGGCTGACAAGTTAGGAGATTTGTGTGATAGTCCAGGTAAGAGAATGAGAGCCCCAGCTACAATAAGACCAGTAGAAATGGAAAAGAGAGGCCAATTAGAGGTTTAGGACAGAGAATCGGCAGGACACTTCCTAAGTGATTTCAGGGTACAAAGTCTAATTTCTGAATATAAGTTGTTTTTCTTTATATTTTGAAGAAATCTGTGATGTTTTTTCCATAAGTGTCATGGTTTTTTTTTCTTCTTGTTGAATTCTTTTTAAATGACTGGGGCAAAGGAACAATTCAAAAATGTGACCTTAGTGCTGTGTTTAGGAGATTGAAAATTCTTCAGAGGCTTAAGAAGTTGAGTGTCTGTGGTTTTCTTCCAAGATCAAGAGACCAAGGTCATCTAATGGAGAAGCTCATGTCATCCTTTGTGAGTTCTCATCTTGCTGATGTGGAAAAATGCCAGTGGCTGGATTGTCTGTCAGATTCGATGAGCCTGGTTCAGGGGACTCTGAGCAGGGAAGCTCTCAAGATGGGCTGCCTCTCTCAGGACGTCCCTTGAATTTGGTCTCCCATTGTCAGGATGGTCCCCTGACTCTTTGCTCCCTACAACATGGATGTCCTTCTTACCTGTTTTCTTCTTTCTCCAGACCTTAGGCTGACTCTTGTCCCAACAGATTTGCTTTACTATCAAGGTCTCCTTTTTTTCATGGCCTCAAACTTCATCACTTGGCTTCTCATGCATCTCCTACTTCCTGGTTTTGTCCCTCCATTTTTCTCTGACCTGTAACCCCTAACTGTCTGATCTAAAATTTCAGACTCTTGACCTGGATTCGGATCCTTGGTTTTACTTTGATTGTCAATCTTTTAAATATTCGTGTTCTTTAAAATTATTCACCCAGATCTTTCTTTTTTTCCCACACTACACACTCTGGTAAGTCTGCCATAGCCATGGCTTCTGGAGTCACTTCAAAGCTGATATCTCCCAATTCAAATTTAACTCACATTTAACTCCCTCATTAAAAAATAACTCACAACCTCCCACCATCTTCATCCCACCCAAAGGAACTTATTGTTTCTCTGTTAGCCCTTTTTTCAATCCATGACACCCAACACACTAATCCAGAGTTTGGGGCATTCTCCTTTATAACTCTCTTTCTTTTTTTTTTTTTTTTTTGTGGGGAAGACCAGCCCTGAGCTAACATCTGTTGCCAATCCTCCCCTTTTTGCTGAGGAAGACTGGCCCTGGGCTAACATCATGCCCATCTTCCTCCACTTTATATGGGACGCCGCCACGGCGTGGCTGACAGGCAGTGCGTCAGCGGGCGCCCGGGATCCGAACTCGCGAACCCCGGGCTGCCAAGCGCGGACTAAACCGCTGCGCCACCGGGCGGCCCCTATAACTCTCTTTCTTTTATCCTTCACATCCAGTCAGTCACCAAGTCCTGTCACTTTGCCACCTACCTATCTCTCTTAAGTCTTCCTTTCCATTAACATTACCTCTCAAATTTCACTAAGAACTCTCTGTAGTCTTTCTTGCTCAGCTATAAATCTAAAGTCATTCTCCATCCTGTAGCCCATATTAATATTCTAAATCAGAAATATAATCTGCCAATGTACTATTTAAGTTTTGCTTGTTTACTTAATACATATATGTTTATCAATCACCTATTTACATGCCAGGCACTATAAAAAGATGCAGGTTTATCACAATAAACAAGATAGACATGACTGAGTCTCGTACACTTGATGGCTTTCAGAATTGCATCAAAAGTCTTTATAATGCTTGAAATCCATAGTCTGCCTTTGCTCATCTATCGAAAAAATGGGAATCACACTGCGTGAGATTTGCTTTTATTTGGCTTTTCCCCCCTGAAAGTACTCCACAGTCCATGCATAGCTATATAAAAGGCAGATGGAAACAATCTGGTGTAATAAGCCAGGGTCCACTGCTGTCATGGTGATAGCTGCTGGAGATTCAGGCACTTGATGAAACATGCAAATATCTGTCACTGACTACCTTTTAAGCTCATCAAATACATTGATATCTTACCATTTCTAATATTTGGTTCAAAGTATTCTGAAACATTTCTAAGTCCTTTCATTGAGAATGTACTGATTATTAATATTGTGACAGAAAGTAATTTCATATTGAAATATGTCACTTTATACTAAAAAATGATCTTCTACCATGGCTTGATTTTTGTTTTGATAATACCCTTACTTGATTGAAATAATTTTTTAAAAATATATGTTTAAAACTGAAGTAGTTGGTATAATTTTGTTAATTATAAGATATGCATGTCCTCCTACATACACCATTTAAATGGATATCATAATGAGATATTTTAGTGGGTAGTGTCAATAACAAGATAGGTATTGGCCACATTTAGCTGTGTCCATAGCTCCTGGTGTACAGCTCTCATAGGCAACTCATAGTTCCACGGGGCAAGTGCCATTGCTCGAATATATGCACTAACCTGAATTAGCTTGTTTTGTTTGTTCATGTGGCTGTTTTTAACTTGGTAGAAAAAGTAGAGCGAAAGGGAATGGAGAAACCTTAGGCAAGTTGCAAGTTATTCTTTACTTAAATTCATTTTTTAGGATGTTTCTTAAGGAATAGCTGAAGAAAACAAAGTACATTTCAAATATCTAATTCAAAAACCATATTAATTTATATTCTGAGTTTTTTAAAGAAGTGGTTTAAATTCGTATTTCACTGCAATATTTGTTGAGCCACTACTATGTACAGGAAGGTTCTAGCAGGTGCTGGGAATATAACAGCAAGTAAGACAGACACTATCCTTGTTTTCCCAGAATTTAGCACCAAGCAGGGGAGACAGATAATGAAAAAAATTTAAAATAAAGTGTAGTAACTGTTAGGAGAGGGGATACAGTGAATACCATACATACCACAGATACCTAACTTCCTAATGAAAGGCTACATGGAGGAAGGGACTTCTAAGCTGTGGTCTGAAAGGTGAGAAGCCATCCAGATAGATCAAGAATTGAGGAAAGCAGAGGGGACAACTTGTGCACAGGCAGGGAGAAAAGATGATGGCTAAGATGGGTCTGTGAAGATGATGGGAATTAACCCCAGAGAAGTGGTCAAAGGCAGTCTAAGCAGATAAACAGCAACAACAAAGGCCCAGGGGAGTAAAGCAGCTTGGCATATTTAGGAATCTGCTGGTGACTTGGTACCATAATAAAATATAGCAAAATAACTGTATGTATTTTAATAATCTTTTAAAGTTGTATGTTAATAAACAATGTAACAATCAGACATTTATTTTTTAATAAAGAGATTGGTTTAGTTAAAACTACAAATTTCTTATTCTGAATTCGGGGGAATAGGATCAAAACAAAATAAATCAGTACACACTAAGTGTTCTCCAAGTTCTGTGTGTGAAGAGATTCCTTAAAATTGACGTTGTGTGCATCACACACACACACACACACAGAATTGGTCTTCAACGACTACTTCGTGTAGGTCCTTCATTTACCAAGTTCCCTTTTTGACAAAGAAAGTTTCCTACTCTTTTTTCTTTCATTTGCTTAGATGGGATCAATGGCATGCTAATTACAAATAAATACTACAAAGACTTTCATTTCGAACATCAGAGCTTTTTCTCAAAGCCCAGGTTAAAAGCAGAGCCCTAGTTAAACCAGATGACTTATTCTAGTCCAGGGACTCATTGATTTGTGAGGATCTATTATTCTTTTATTTTGTACTAAAGGACACCATCAAAATAAAAACGTAACCGCTGGACTGAAGCAACACTCAAAGAACATTTTGAGTTTGGAGCAGTGCTTTTAGCCCCAGTTGCTGAGCTTTTTATCTTCTTTTTGCAGCCACTAACTAGTTTCTTCTAATTTTTTAGCCACATTTGGGAGGATCTGAAGATAAAATTTTATAAGGTCTGGGATGATATTACTTTATCAATTGTTGGACTACTGTTACAAGCAGAAGCAGGATTGGGTATAAAACATTTACTCAAGGTCCTTTTTTTAAAGGTGCTTTTCGTTCTTAGTTTGCAAATATTGATGAGGGATACAAAGATGAATGAGTATCTGATGACTTGAGTGGTCATCAGTGCTGCAAGTATTTAGAGGAAGAAAAGGGTGACATTTGTATCCAGCATAGAATTTCCTTTCATTCATTCTTCTCATCAATTCACTTATTTATTCAACAAACGTTTTAAGATTGTGTACTCAAAGCAAAATTCAGTGGTAGATGTTGAAGATATAGGGAAATGATTTGAAACTGAAAGGGATATTAAAGTAATAGTTCTCAAATTTTGGAGAATCCATGGACTCCTTTGAAAAACTCCTTTGATAAACACTATGGATGCAACATACATGCACAACTTCAGGGGATCTGTGGATGCTTTGAAGTCTACTGTTGGGCCCCTTGGGATTTATGAATTCTGCTTAATGATTTCTTAATTGCCAGTTTTGTTCATTGTTTGAATTTTACCACCCAACCCAAGGTTTATTTAAACCTTATTATGGGGTTAACTGTGTTTTCACAATTTACCCCTAAAATTAATATTGGGCCAGATCTTCCAGATATGTCCCCAGTTGAGATAAATTACTGATATTAAGGAGCCAACCTGCTCAGTAAAATGAGCATGAGCACCATCTAATGCCCAAATGGAATAAATGTTGGTAACAACAGTAATCTACAACAGGATTAGGGTATGAATCAAAGGATTTAGGGTTGTTATTGCCATTTGGTTGGTTGGTCGATTAGTTCAATTCTTTCTAAGATTTGTAAATTATTATTTTTTTATATTATCACATTCAATTCTTTTATTCCACATCACAATCCCTTGAGTTAACTGTTACTGTCTAAATTTAAAAATAAGAAATATTTTTAAAGACAAGAAATGTTTGTCAATTTGTCTTTTTATTGGTGGAGGAGTATATGATTTACACTTTTAAATAAAAATTTATTTTATAACAGTTTTATAGTTTCAGAATAATTGCAAAAATAGTACAGAGAGTGTCTGAATACCCCACATCCAGTTTTCCCCAAACAATAGTATGATACTATTGTTGTAATTAACGAACTGGCATGGATACATTATTATTAACTAAAGTCTATACTTTATTCAGATTTCCTCAGTTTCTCCCTAATGTCCTTTTCTGTTCCAAGATCCCATCTAGGATACCACGTTACCTTTAGTAGTTATGTCTCCTTGGGCTTGGTTCTGACAGTTTGATTTACATTTGATGTTTTGTGTGTTTGAATTTTATTATAGCTTTCTGTTATTTTTCAAAATCTTAAAAAAAATTTTCAAAAAAGACTTTCACTTGTTCTGTTTCTTTGATAATGCTATGTAACTATTGAAGCAGATTTTATGGAGGTTTGTATAAACATAAATTTCATTATGCATTTTTCATCTTTAATAATGAAAAAGAAGGGATTAAGAAAGAAAATTGCCAAGATGTTATAATAGAAGGATCAATTCAGTAGAAGCCATAAGAATGATGTTTCCATTTGGACTCTCATCCTCACTGGTTGTGTTGTTTAGGAGGCCTTTTACTCTTTGTGTTTCAGTTCCCACATCTGTGGAATAAGTTCTGTGAATCAGAAAATTTCCCAGCCCTTATACTATGAGAAGATAAATAAAATTGACCACTATTTTCCCGATAAAAGTTAATAATCATAATGTTTCATATTGGATATGAGTGAATGTTTACTATGTACCAGCCCAAGCTGGTATACATTATTATTATCTCTGTATTATGGATGGTGAGTTTTAGAGAAGTAATTTGCCCAAGATCATACAGCAAATAAGTGACAGGTCAGATTCTGAAGCCCATGGCAACTTCCAAAGAGACAATACCCCTTTCAGCCTCCATAAGCCTAAAATGCCCTCCATCCCAGCCATCATGTTGTTGCTAGGGCTCCTCGAATGACCACTACTCCAAGATGAAGAAGTTTCTCTTAGCAGGCCCATTGCCCCTAGGCATGTGAGACTATATAAAATGCTTTAGATGAGCCTGGGTTGCTACCCACCTGAAAACAGATGTGCTGAAGTCTCAAGGAAACTCTGTCTCCAACCATCTGAAATGTATTAAGTCTGAGGAATATTTACAGTTCTACCCTATTTGCTAATATTTTAATTAAACATATATTTTTATTGCTTTTAAAAGTCTTCAAGAGATATACAGGAATATTGTGTCTCCTGGGAGCAGAATGGAATATTATATTTCCTTGTCAAAATTGAAAGGTAGTATATATGTGTGCATACACGTGAAGGAATTTACACAATGCTGGCTAAAACGATTTGCTGGGAAAGAGTAGAACTATGTAAACAACTTGGCTCCTGCAGTATCGATAATTTGTAAATATATCTGTGAAACTTAAATAATGTCCTACCCTTGTGGTTCTCAGTGTTGGAGGCACATTAGAAACCTAGAGAAAGTTAAATGTCCCAATGCCCAAGCCTCATTCCAGACTCGCTAAATCAAAAATCTCTGGAAGTGAGATCTAAAACAGCACTTTTAAAGCTCTCTAGTTTATCCTAATGTGTAACCAAGAGTTCTACATTGTCACTCAGGAGTCTAATTTTGTTACTGCACTTTTATTCTGGAGGGTAAACTTGTCTATGCTATTTATTCTTAAAATATAAACAAAAAAAGCTATGACTTATGAAAGAGGATAATAATTATTAATGTTTAAAATCAAACTAATTTTTAAATTCTTTTTTTTGCTTACATATCTATCAAATGCATTGTTTTCTGTCTGAGATATAGAATTTTTGAGACATCAAATGAACTAAATTTTCCCTAAAGAAATTCAGTTATCAACAGTAAGCATGGGCATCAGTATAATACATGCCATTTTCCCATAGAGGAACTTTTATTTTTTTAAAGTAGTCTTTAAGTGGAAAATCATATATTTGCAAGTTTTATTTTTAATCTTTATAAAATAGTAATTTTAATATCTAAAATTTTGGTGGCAATAGTTGTTGGCCACGTGTATATTTTTTCTTAAGGAATAAGATCTCTGTCTTTAACTGTAAGATTTCAAGATCCTGGAAGGAAGAGAATAAAGTCTTTCTCTCCTTTGTATCATCTACAACGCCTAGCAAGTGTTTAAGACTAAATTGCTATGTAATAACCCTCAGAAGAGAGAGGGGGATATGAAAGGAAAGGATGGGAAGAGAGAAGATAGAAGGGATGGGTTAAAGGCGAACGAGTCCCCACATTTTGTAGTTTACGTTGTCTTTGAGAGATGAAAGACCAGAGGTTATTTTCTGTTCTTTGAAATTGTGCGTCTCCCAGGTTACTATTAAAATTGCTCAAACTTAGAGATATTTTTGTTGAAAGGGAAGTTATGCTGTTGGTTGACTTTGGTCCTTGGTCTTGAGAATAAGATTCAAATAAATAAATTGTGATAGTTTAATGGATTAATTCATAAATTGGTAAATACACACGTCATACTATTAGAATTCTTTCCTAAATCGCTTTATGCCTTTTCAAAGGATTCCATTTCTGCATATTTAAGAGTTTTTTTTAAATTACTTTTTTTGACTCCACGATGTTGTAAATTTCTTTTGTACTAGAAATTTGTTCCAAATTACATGTTAAGGTCTGCATTTTGACAGAAAATGATTTCCATCAGTTAACAGAGATAATGCAGTATTTTCCAGTGGTAGTCTCAAAATAGAAACTTCTAAGAGCTTTGAAGTTTTAGCAATTAGCAGACTTTGTTAAAACTGAAGCCATTAACAAGGAAAGACTTTATTATATTAGTAGGAAGTAGATTTCAATCTGTGCAATTAAACAATAAAGATGTATTTAGGGCCGGCCCCGGTGGCGTAGCGGTTAAGTTTGTGCTTTCTGCTTCGGTGGCCCAGGGTTTCGCAGGTTCGGATCCCGGCACGGACAGATGCACTGCTTGTCAGCCATGCTGTGGCGGCGTCCCATATAAAGTAGAGGAAGATGGACGCGGATGTTAGCACAGGGCCACTCTTCCTCAGAAAAAAAGAGGAGGATTGGCAACGGACGTTAGCTCGGGGCTAGTCTTCCTCACAAAAAAAATAAATAAATAAAATTTAAAAAAAGAAAACAGAAAAAAAATTGTTTTAAAGATGTATTTAATAGACTAAGTGAAATATCACAGAATGATTCAATTGATGTTGTAGATGTGATTAGTAGAATAAGTATTACTTTAGCATCATTGGTTAGGTAGCCAAAGATTGGATGTCGGAAGAGGGATTCTAATTCTTATCTATATGTCAGAAAGAAAACTAAATGCTGATAGGAAGTAGTATCAATCACTTTCTTAAATATCTTTATCATCTTTTAATTCTTCTGTTACTCTTTATTATAATAAGCAGTTCCATATGTGTTTAAAGTATGGCACTATGTTGTTGAATGATATGTCAACTGTCCATATTTCTAGCACAAAATGATATGTGTTTCAATTGCTAAATTATATGCTGGTTATTTCTAAATACATGCATATTTAACTTAAGTATCTCAATTGCTTTAAATCAATTTCTTACTTTGAAAAACAATCCTTAATGCATTTTTTTCTACACAAAGGTAAATTTCAGATTTAGCTTACAGGCCTTCATAATAACACTTCTAACAAGTTGGGTCAAATTTAGATCTTTTATTGGGCATCATATGTATTTAAATAATCACATACACATTGATTGGTGCCCTGTAAGAAGTGATGGTACGGCTGAGCCATGTTGCTGTATCCTCCTTTGCAGTCTCTGATACTGTCTTCAGTGCAGTCTGCCATAGGATTCCAGGCATGCCCTCCCGATCATGTTTTGTAGGGTTCTATTTGTCCCCATCAGAAAATGAAAGAAACATTACAAACTCATTTTCTCCAACTTGAAAGTACCAATCATTTAAAATTTCACCGTGTTTTATTTTGTAAAAGTCACTACATTTCTTACTGTGTCTGAAATTATATGTTACCATACTAGTGATGAGAACCACTTTTTTGTCAAATATTTTCTATAAAGTGAAATTTATCTATGAATGGTACTTCTGTAATGTTCAAAATAAACACTGTAAGACATTTTACCCAAAGTGCTATTTGTCCATGCATATTACTTGAGAATGTGACATTTTGACACCATTAGACAGGAGGCTGAGTCCCCTGATAAAAGGGAAAATGCCATATATCCACAGAGATTATTTCTGTTTTCTTGCACATTGGGGAAACAAGGAGAAATTGTAAAAGCTACATAGATTATGTGAGCTGATTGTGTTCTTCCTAAGAATCTTGAGCTTTTGAAATTAGAATTTAAAACATTAATTGATTATTTCTTGTCAGGGAAATATTGACTATTAATAAAAGAATAACAAAAAATGTGAAAAGAAATTTTATTTATCTAATTTTATTGGTGAAAGGAGTATTTGAGTTAAAACTTTGTATTTCATGTTAACTAATACTGGTAAAAGAGTGAAGTACTTGTTTTCCTCACTCTTGCCTAGCAATGTGAATAATGATTTTAATCGCCTTACTGTTAAAACAGTTAAAGATTTTTCAAAGCTTAAAATCTGAATCATATATATCTAAGAACAATACTTAAATGCAAGCATGAGCAAACAGCTAACTGGCTTTTTCTACTAGAAGTCTTTCTTCTTTTTCTACTATAGACTTTCTATTTTAATTTGGACATTTTGTCTTGCTCAGATATTTCAACTCACTATTTCAACACAAACTGGTATTTGTTTATTAACTTGCTAGCTCATAATGTTAATCATGGTTTCAGTTTGACTTGGACATTCCAGAATTAGTAAACTGTTTACTGAATTATAAATGGTGTGTGGCATTGTCCTTGACACCATTAGCGATGCAATGGCTACCAAGAGGTGTGGGAAGGGAACTGGTATTTTTTTGAGTGCCTACTATGAACCTGTAATTTATCCCATTTGATTCTGCTAGCAGCCCCACCAAGAGGGTATTATAATTATTATTTTACAAATAACTTCAGAGAGGTTAGTTAACCTGACTAAATTCACATAGCTAGTGAAAAAAGAGACTTAAGAGTCTTCCTTTTGCACGTGACAGAATAAGCAAGATGACCTGAATAATTAAAGGAATGCATTGACTTGAATAACTGAAAAGCTTGGAGGTAGGGCTAGCTTCATGTGAGGCTAGAGATAGATGCAAAAATGTTGTTACCGTGAGCTTGGCTTCTGTTTTGTTCTCTTTGGTTTGCCTACAGAGTTGGCTCAGGCTTCACAAGGTGGTTCCCTGCAGCTTCAAGTCCCCCCATTGTGGCATCAAAATGACTCCGGCTGTTCATTGGAACACTGTACACTGTTCACAAACGTATACCGTACCATCTTGGGGAAAAAGAGGATCTCTTTTTGTAGCTCTCACATAATTGCTGAGATTCGCTCTCTCATTGGCTTACATTGGATCACTTTCCTTTCTTAAACTAATTGCTAACACATGGGGACCAGCATACACTTGCCAGTTTTCATCTGCTCCTGGACCTGGACGTGGAGTCAGTCCCACAAAACGTGCAGGGCTAAGAATAGAAGCAAGTGAATTGCCTGAAGAAAATCATGGTGCTATTGGCTGGAGAATGGCTACTATCATGAAAAAGATGGTAGAGCCAGGATTGCATATAAAGTCTGTACCGTTTGGGCTATGCAACAAAACTACCAAAACATAACCTCTGCTTTCAACCTACAAATAGCATTTAATAGACAGAGGCCAGGGACACTAAACATCCCACAATACACAATACAGTTCCCCCCCAAAAGGAATTATCCAACCCAAAATGTCAATAGTGCCAAGATTGAGATAACTTATTCTATAGGATCTGATGGGCAGATCAGCCTCATGTCCTGTCTTTCTCCTCCTTTTTCTTTAAGCAGCGGCCACCTTAACTTGCCTTCCTTCACTACTAAAAGGCACCAAAGCTCTTTAGTCTTAGGATCTTTGCATATTATTTCTATGCTACCTGGATGCTCCCTTCTCACCCCTCTGACTAAAGCTGTGCCACTCCTCCCCACCGGGCCAAAGCCATTCCTCCTTCAACACTGAGCTCAAAGGGTACTTTTTCAAGGGAGACTTCATGTGTCTCCCAGACTTGGTCAGCCCCACGTCCCTGTTGCCTGTATTCTGCCCTCTTTTACACTTCACATTTTTAACATTTATCATAATTTCCATTAGCTATTCTATCTTTTACATCAAATGAAAACTCCAGGAAGGCAGTTTTGTTCCCCTACACACCCTGAGCATGTAGTACAGCGTCTGGATGGTATTTCAGGTGAGGCAACCAACATGAGTAAAAGCTCAGAGGCATGGATATGCCAGGCATTTTTGGGGTGTAGTGAGTAGACCAGAAAGAAAGATTCTGATGTTGGACTTAATTAATGTGCAACTTATTTTTTTCTGAGTTTTGACTGGCAAGTGCTAGCCCTACTGCGTATATAAAGTAGGCAAACCAGACTAAATCAGATTTTTTTTTTATTGTCTGACTTAGTCTGATGGGCTTTGTAGAAACAGCCTGAGGCATCATTTCAATTTGGACACTTTTTATAGTGCACTGAACCCAGAGCCAGGTGACCTAAGGTCTAGAGCTGGCCCTCACACTAATTGCTCTTTTCATTGTGCTTCTCTGGACTTCAGTTTATTTGTAAAATGAGGAAGCTGGACTAATGGATCTGTGTTGCCCTCCCAACCCTAACATTCCTTCTTTACTAAACCAGAGAGAGTTTTGGCTAGCTGAGGTCAAACTATACAAGCCTTCTGTTTTTAAGAGTTGGAGGAGGAATGTTATCTAAAAATGCAGTTGTTGATGTGCCTTGGCTCATAAATAATCAGTGGAGTATTATGAGAATAACTGAATTCTTTGATAATTGGAGACTTTGATGTGTCCCAGAGTTTTGCATTATTTCATACATTTCATATAGATATAGGAGATTGGGTAATAGAGATCCTAACCTCAGGATAGATCCTAAAGTTATGGTGTTTTTCAATAAATCCCTTGGACAAACACTATTTTTTTCATGAACTTTCTCTAAAAAGTGAAGTCTAGTGTTATTCATGAAAGCTATGATCTGATTAAAGCATTTATTATATCTTATTTTTATTTATTTATTTATTTGCTGAGGCAGATTTGCACTGAGCTAACATCTGCTGCCAATCTTCCTCTTTTTGTATGCGGGCCACCACCACAGCATGGCCACTGACAGACAAGTGGTGTGGGTCCGTGCCCAGGAACCAAACCCAGGCTGGTGATGTAGGGCACACTGAACTTAACCTAGACCACCGGGGCTGGCCCTATTTTATTTTTTGTGTATGTTGGTCTCCTAAGTACTTAGAGGTTGCCAGAGGTCTGTTCAGTGCAGAGTTTCTCAACCTTTGCACTACTGATATATTGGACTGGAAAATTCTTTGTTGTGGGGAAGCTGTCCTGAGAATCTCTAGCTCTACTGAGTAGATGCCAGTAACAGGTCCCCATCCTAGTTATGAAAATAAAAAACATCTCAAGACATTGCTGAATATCCACTGAAGGGCACAAATGACCCCAGTTGACAGCTACTGGTTTAGTGCAAAGCAGTCCACTTTAGCTAGGGCATATTGGCCAGATCGATGCAAATGTTACTGCTTGGTTAACCCATTTCAATAAAGTTGAATCTTGCCAAAATGAATCTAAATCCCTCATTTATAGTTAAATGTATCTCTATTTTGTCTAACTGCTAGATGCTCTTGGCATATTCTGAATGAGGCAATCAGTGACTTCCTTATAAAGGGATTTCCTGAGAAATCTCAATAAGTTGTCAAAAGAAATGCAAAACAAAATGGAGTCTGATGATTCAGCTTGTAAGTTCCCAATGGTATCACCTCACTTCTAAGATTAAATAATTATCTGAGTCCTGTCTCATTATAGGGTAGTGACAGTGACAGTGAATCTGTGCTATGTTTGTGCTGGTTGATATTCTTGTGCATGTTTCAGGTGGGCTTCTAGGAGATAAGAATTTTTTTTAAATGACCATTTCTCCATCTGCCTCTTCAAGGATATCAGGGTTTTTATCTTCAGCATTTTTCAGGTTATCATAATTCTCATTCTGACAATTTGGTTAGAAAAAAGGTAGTCTCAGGTCTTTTGACAGGAGGTAGAGGTGGAACTATATAAGCCTTCTATATAGTTGGTGTGGGGTGTGGAGTCATTTTCTCAAACAAGAAGCACAGAATATAGAGGCTGTAAGATGTATCAATATGATACTCAGTTCTGCTCTCCTCCTACTTCAAAAGATCTCTATAGTGATCACAGGCCCAAACTGACAATCTTAGTATGTAAGATCTGGGTGTTTTTTAGGCAAGCCTGTATTGCGTGAGGTAATTTAATATAAATAGGCCTTCTGAATGCAAACAGAAACCCTAAGAAATATAATAATATTGAAAAATGCTTTGCTAATTTTAGAGAAAAGTGCTTTACACTTATCTTATTTAAAAGGAATATAATTCAGCATTTTTTTCACCTTTAAATCCAAATAGACAACATCTCATCAGACATAGCCCTAAATTTTTCAGATAGTTTCCTTTATTAAAAAAAAATGTATCTCATTTCTGCTGTCAGCTAATATGGAGTATAGGTCCTAGATTTACACTCCCACCATAAACAATTAAAAATCTGGACAAAATATGCTAAAGAACAGTTTTCATGACAGTGGATACTAGGCAATGGAAAACAGTGATTCCTGAGAGACAGGAAACAAATAAGATGAAACATGATTTCCCTGGCATATTGCTTTGGGAGACTTCCAGGCTGTGGTGGAGGGAGGAGCAAACCAGGAGGCATACAACAAATTCCCCAAGTCAAAGAGATGGAGCTGAGAGTCTGAGGAGACCAAGGAGGCTAGAGGTCACAGAGAGAGTACCAGCAAGGAGAGGGCTGCATAAAGACCACCAGAGAGCTTCCAAAGGCCTCTTATATGTTCTGCAAGGTGCTTATTGTTTATATGTAAGAAAACTACCTAAGCCCAGTGGGGAAAAACACTTGAAAGATTAGAGAAAAAAGCTCCTAGCACTCATAAAGGATTTGGAAAAAAATGTCTGTTCCCATCAGGAAAACTGTAAAACCTCATAAATCATAGACATTGGATACAGTACTCAGAGGGCTCTTGCTTCAGTAGTGGGGCATAATTAGTCTTACATGAAACACTGCTCAAGACTTGCCTAACAAATCATAAAAAGCAAGACCTGAAAGGAAAAACTGTTTCCCATGACAAAGCTGAAAAATATTTATAAGAATATAAAAATATCCAGTACTCAACACAGTCAAATTCATAATATTCAACATCTAACCCAAAACTACTAGGCATGCAGAAAAGCTGAAAAATATGACCCATAATGATGAGAAAAATCAATCAATCAAAGCTTGATACAGAACTGAATCAGATGTTAGAATTAGTGGACAAGAGTATTAAAACAGTTTTTTTAACTGTATTCCATATGTTCAAAAGTTAATTTAATACCTGGAAGATAAAAAGAAATATTAAATTGAACTTCTAGAGAGGAAAATCACAATGTCTGAGATTAAAAATACACTGGATGTGATTAACAAAAGATTAGTCATTGCAAAAGAAAAGGTTAGTAAATTTCAAGACATTGAAATAGAAATTATTCAAAATAAAGAGAGAAAAAGTATTTAAATGAACAGATCATCAGTGAACTGTCAAAATACTTCAAACATCCTAATATACATGTATTTGGAGTCTCTAAGAGGGAGAGATGATAGAAAAAATATTTGAAGAAGTAACAGCTGAAAATTTTCCAAATTTGATGAAACTCACAGATCCAAGAGACTAAACAAACCCCAAACACAACAAGAAAACAACATTGAGAGAAATCATAACTAAAATTTTCAATGCTAGTTATAAATAGAAAAACTTAAAACAGACAGAAGAAAAAGATATATTGCATATGGAGGAATTCAGATAAGAAAGCCAGCAGATTTCTCATAGGAAACAATGCAAAGGAGGAGACAGTGGAGCAACATCAGTAAAATACTGGGAAAAAACTATCAACCTAGAATTCTATACCCAATGAAAATATCTCTCAGATATAAAGGCAAAATAAAAACTTTTTCGAACATACAAAAGCTGAAAGAACTCATCAGCAGTGGACCTACAGTACAAAAAAAAGTTTAAGGAAGTCTTTTAGGCAGCAGGAAGTGATACCAGATGTAAATTTGGATCTACACAAAGGAATGAAGATTGCCTTCGATGGTGACTTCATGACCCTTACCTTAGACTTCTGCTATCTATCTTGCCACATCATGAGTTGGAACATGAGGATGCTCCTGATTCAGGTTCAAGTTTTCTAACAAGAAATATGTGACAAGACATGAGGAGGAATATCTGGTCCCTGACTAACCAAGGGGAACAGAGCTGCCTGACAATCTGGACCACTCACCTGGGAACTGTTACTGAGAGACTAATAAAAGTCTATACTTTTTAGGTGTCTACAATTTAGGGTTTTACTGATACTGCAGATTGACTTTTACCTTAATTAAAACAATTTTTTTAAAGCTGTAAAGTTGTGCTACAACTTTAAGAATCTTTAATCTACTGGAATTTTTTTTTCTACTTGAAGACACAGTTGATCTAGAGCATCCTAATGGAAAATACCATGTTTTTCTTACTAATCTGAAATGCCAACTCTATCATATAGCAATCACCTATATGTGCATGGAAGTCTTTCTGGGCTATCTATTCTATTAGTCTATTTCTTTCTCTGTGTACCAATATTATGATATATATGCACTAATTAGGCATGTTTATAAAAGACTTGATATCTTGTAGGGCAAATATTCCAACTTTTTTTCTTCTTTTTCAAATGTGTCTTGGCTTTTTCTAGCATATTGCATTTCCAAATAAATTTTAGAATCAGTTTTTAAAAATTAGATGAAGAGATTATTAAGAGCTGCAGCTAGACCACATTGGTTTTAACTTATCTTATTATAGGTTAGTAAATGCAGAAGTCTCCAGTCTTATGACAAGGGTTAGTCTCAGAGTGACTTCTTGTCCTCACAACTGTAGTGGCAACAGCAGGCATGGTAGTGAAGGGGTGACACTTTGCTGACCTAATAGGCATTTTGGGATTAGATCTCCTCCCTCTCTTCCAAAGTTACCCACATTCCTCTGAAACTAAGGTTGGTGACCACTTGGTCACCATTAGCTTCTGTAGACCATGTGGATACAACTTCATTACTGAAATCCCATTTAAACATATATCAACTGCACACTGAGGGCTCCTTCAATGCGTGGACCAGACTAATACTTATCAGATTCTCAGAGTAAAATATACAGCACTCAGTTTACTCTTCAGGATTTTTAATTGATGCTTCTTGACTAACTCAAGGGTTGAATTCTCTATAACTCCATTCTGATTCTGTATTAGGGAATTTAGGCAATTTATTCAAAATTCATCACATTGTGAGTGCCTGCTTTGCTCTAGGTGCAGTACTAAGTGTTGAATATTCAACAGTAAGGAAATAGATATAGGTCCTTCTCTTCTGGGAAAATCCAATATTTAAGCAATATAATAAACAAATATAAATATTTAATTTATAATTGTGTTTAATGTTATGAAGGGAAAAATAGGGTTTTATGTGAGGATAACTAGAGGGAGAATAATACATTTTGCATGTATTAGAGCATATTATATACAAATGAAATCTGATTTAACTTGTAACATAACCAGATTTATTTAGCAAATTAAACAGGTTTTTTCCGATAATTAATCCATTCAGTCATTTATTCCAGGGTGTCCATGTTCATTGGCACTATAATGGTCCAGATATTGGGCTCATGAAAATGACCAAGACCCACTCCCTGTCTTTGAGGAGTTTGTAATTTAATGGTTTACATAATTAGCAGTACCTCTCATTAAAATAATTGCATACCAAATGAAAATATCCTTTTCCTTTTATGTTTTTTAGATGAGGATAGGCATTCACTCAGGCTCCGTGCTGGCTGGAGTTGTTGGGGTGAGAATGCCACGATATTGCCTGTTTGGAAATAATGTCACTCTGGCAAGCAAATTTGAATCGGGAAGTCACCCTCGACGCATCAACGTCAGCCCAACCACTTACCAGTAAGTGTTCTCTGCCCTCCTCCCCCTGTCTTTGGCATTGCCTTGAGCTAATATCCTGTCATTTGTGAGACCCTGTTCTTTTTTCTTGATCCTGTCATTCTCTAAGATAATATGAGTAGATCCACCCAGTCTGAAAGAAAGAAATTATGACACAAACTTTTATTTGCACCCTGAGAGTGCATGGAAAACCTGATTTGACTGAGAGACAAATACATGTTTATTTCCCACAGTCTCTGTCCTTCTGAGGTATACTTGTTTAAAATACAGGAAAGCAAATGTTAAGGGTCTGAGTTACAGTAGAAATCCTAATATTTTCAAAATGTTCCTCAATGTTTATAAAAAAATCAAAGGAATAAGAAAAGACAATTTGTCTGTTTTTATTCTTTTGAATAATGAATATAAATAAAGACTCTCTAAAGTTAAATATATACTGGGTACAGAGTAAAACTTCAAACTCTATTTATCTTAAAGGTCATATCTGACAGCTCTACACATTTTTGACAGCTAAACTCATCCTTATTTTGTGCCTGGTGGATGTAACCTCACCCACTAGATATTAAGCTCCATATGGGCAGGGACCATGTCTCTTTTGGCTCATCATTATATCCCCAGAACTTACAAAAAATGTTTAGCACATAATAAGCACTCTACAAATATTTATTGAATTAATGAATAAATGCATTGATAAGATGAACTTCTCTAGAATAAGAAAACAGTCTGAATATCTCCAACCTGTTAGACTTTTGTCTTTACGCTATGCATTGGTGTGCAAGCTATTGAATTAGTGCCAAGATTTAGAAAACTTAGAAATCATATTATAGAACTGTAAAGTAGAAACAGTGACCATTGATATTTTTTATTAACATGGCTACAAAAAAACCCGAAGCAGAAAATCTGAATAGATAGATAACAAAAGTTGATTATAATAATAAACAAAATGGTGATACTTTGAAGCTTTTGATACCACATCTGTATAGAGGGAAGTTCAAGTCTTTTGGATGAATGACAAGTATTTCCAGATTCCTGAGGAGCAGATAAGAAAGGTAACTGAAATTACAAATATACAATCAAGAGAAAGGTGCCTAAGAACTACTTATCATTTTTAAGGTGTTTATATAAGAGTTTTGCCTCTTTTAAATTTCTCCCAATTTTCCTAACACAATTCTGGGCACAATACAGACGACTTGACAATAATTTTCATATTAAATTGAATTTTGGAAACTTCTCTAGATCAGTGATTCTGACACTTTGTGCTCTAGACCACAGCGTGAGGAAAAGTTCCTGAAGATCAACCACCTCACTTATATCCTCTTACCATCGTTATGATTTTTCCCATCGTGGTGCTAATACTTATGTTCCATGTTTGAGTAACTTAGTGTAGATTTACATCTGCTATGGAAACTCCATTTTAAAAAATGATGTGTAAAGAATGGATCAGTGGTGTGAGGAGTGCATGCCCTGAGCTTAAACATCATAGCTGTAGCTGGCTTTGTTTACAATAAAAGAAACCCTGCTGGCCACACAGGGTCTGTGCATTTGGGTGCTGTCTCTGAGTTTTCGTAAACTTTTTCACATTAATTGAGTTTGTAAAGATCCTCGGTGATCAATAAGGTCTGAAGGATTGTATCATTTTGACCACTGCAAGCACTGAAACATTTCTTCTGTTATTGTCTGCCCCCGCCCCCAAAATCAAATGGAGCCATAGATAAACACATTGAGCTGCCATGTGGGTAGATTCTAAAAGATATTTTCTCTAATTGGCCCCAAATCATGTAATTCTACTATTACTCTATAAAAATAGTTTTACATTTAGTCTATCCTCAAAATAACTGTTTTCCTCCCTCTTTCCCTTGTTCCTCCCTCCTTCCCTTCTTTCAACAAATGTTTGTTGAGCATCTACTATAATCCAAGCACTATGATAGACACTGATGTTGCCACTATGAACAGCATAAATGTGATCTCTGCTTCCGTGGAGGAGACCACAGACTAGATGATAGATGTGCCTGAGTAAACAATTACAGTAGACTAGTGCTGAGGTCAAGAAACCCTGATTAGAGTTATTAGAGCAAGAGAGGGGGTGGGCTAAAATGAGGATGGAGAGAGAAACTGAAGCCAGACCAGCCAAAGCTGGTAAGTCATGTTAAGGGGTTTCAACTTAACTCTAAGAGCCATGAAGGACATTGAAGAATTTTAAGCAGAGGAGTGACTTGACCAGATTTGTACTTTGAAAAGATCATCAAGATTGTAGAAAGGAGAACAGATTAGGGGGTGGAGAGGGGCAGCAGTCCAGTGATTGATAACAGGTAATCATATCCCCATTTCCTTGATGGAAGGGCAGCTGATTGCTGAGACCCCAGGGTCCCAACCATTTGCTATTTCAACTTGCCTTCCCATGCTTCAGAAGAGTGGTTGAACTCAGTGACCTTTGACCTCCATTTTTGTCTGGGATGCCATTAAAAACTTTGGCTCCTGGTAAGTTTCTAGAAAATTAAATTTAGGTATATGATCTCCATGCAACTAGGTTTTCAGATTCTGGATCTGTTTGTGCCTAAGTACTTTCTGCTGGTTTTGTCTACGCCAATCTATACAGTTCAGCCACATATAATTGTGCTATTCTACACTGCACAGGTGATTTATGCACCCACAAGTATCGAATGTACTTCCATTTTCCCAGGATGCTCAAAGGGAAATGCCAAGATCGACTTCTCAGGGACATTCTCAACAAGGAGACAAAATAGCACTTTCTCAGAGCAAATAGGAATTTGTGAAACAAAACTGAGTATGAAGCTCATGAGAGCTTGAAATTTCCAGTTTTCCTTCCCGAATTGAGTTCTGTAGAAATGTCCAATGTTGTCTAGTTATCTTGAAATCTTCAGAGAGGATTATTCAATTTATTTTTGGTAAGACTATATGATTATCATAAACTTGGAGAGTGGATTATTTAGATATTATGATAAATGGGAATAATTTTCCGAATAATGCATTCCAAATACATTTTGCCTGAAATATTTAAATAATTGATTTCAAAAAAATGCTTGTATAAATATTTTGAAGTACTGAAAATTAAAACGAATAATATAATACTCATGATCCCACTACTGGTTTAATACTTATTATATTTGCTTCAGATATTATTTAATAAAAATGAATAAAACATTTCCTTTGGAATTTTTCCTCCCTTTCATTGTGACAAATACCCTAATGAATTTGGTGTGTTTCAAAGTCCAGTGTTTTACACATTAACTTTCTCATATATATCTATAAACAGTAGAATTTTATTTTATGTTTTATGTTTAACTTTGTGTTTTAAAACTTGCTCAATTTTCTTTAATTTCACATTTTTAAGATCTATCCACGTTGAGACATAGAGCACTAGCTCTTCATTTTAATTAATATACAACATTCCAGTGTATACCATATTTCAATTTTTATTCATCTGTCCCTCTACTGATGAACATTTAGGTCTTTTTTAAAATTTTTAATTATTACAAAGTGTGTTCCTATGAACATTACTTATGTGTCATTACATAAGTTAGGCTACGTAACATTTCATATGATAAATGATTGAGTTTCCTATAGGTTACTGGGATTAGAATCATCAGATGTTGTTTATCTCAAAATTTATTTGAACATAAGGAATAAAGATTTTAAAATCAAGGCCATAACTTTAATATGATAATCTTCATTTTTTTAGACTTACTATGAATCGTATTGTTGCATGCAGTAATGCCCAAGGACTGTTTCCTCTTCATCTAGAGCACTTTGTTGCTAGTTTCATTTCTGGACAAAGAGAAATCTTTAGTTTTGAATTTTCCATGTTTGATGTTTTCATTTTTCTCCAATAAAATTGATGTTTACACCCATCTTTCTTCCCACTCATCCAAATCTAAAAATAATGCACACGTTACAAACAATTGTCTTTTAACATCATGCTACTCATCTGTGAAATTGAAATGATTGCTTATATTAAGGACAATTTCAGCAAATTTTGAAATGGCACAAATAATCGTATGATTTGCCTGAGCAGAATTAATTGTATTTCCTTGCTACGTGCAAACTAAAAATGTAGAAAGACTCTTTAATTACTTTGATATGAAATTTTCCTTGACCTTTAAATAATTTTACTTTTCTCATTTTACAATTGATCTACTTCTGGACTTTTCAGAATGCCTATTTTTCATTCACAGTGAAAGGCCCCTTCTTTTGTTAAAACCAAGTTGCCTTCTAAGCACTGTTATCATATGGGGGGATGTACAATGCAGCAGGATAGGGTAGTGTGATTAAGCCCACAAGGTCCAGAATCAAAGTGCCTAGGTTGGAATCCAGGCTTAAAACTTATTGTTTGTGTGAAAGTTAGCAACTTAATTTGTTTGGGGTCAGATTTCTCATCTATAAAATCAGTGCCTATTTCAGAAGATAACTGTTAGGATTAAATATGATGCTTATAAAGCTCCTAATACTTGGAACATAGTAGACATTCATGTATTGCTTCATCCTGTTCTTTCCATGAAGGAATAGACTATCTTATTCCTGCACTTGATTCTCATATTTTGTAACTTTATCTATGTTGAATGATGTGTGATAGTTGGATTACAGACCTCATCTGGCAGTCCCAAAGAAAACAGTGGTTTTGGTAATTTGGTCAAAGGTATTTTGAGCTATGACTCAGAAGTGAGCTACTAATCAGCTTATTCCTACAAGTTTTTATTAGCAAAGGCAATTTACTGATGACTAAGTCACAGTCATGTGATAAAAATTGGCTATTTTCTTGGCAAATCTTCAAATTTAAGCAGAGATACATAATTACATATATATATTAATTAGCTTATCACAAACTTTTCAGCTTAAATGACACAATGTATTATCTTACAGTTCTGTAGGATAGGAGTCTAATATGGGTCTCACTGGGCTAAAATCAAGGTGTCATCAGGGCTGCCTTCTTTTCTGGAAGTTCTAGGAGATAATCTATTTTCTTGCCTTTCCCAGCTTCTAGAGGCCACCTGCCTTCTTTGGTTCATGGTTTCCTTCCTCCATCATAAAGCCGGTAATTTTGCATCTCTCTGACTCTGCCTCCATTGTCACATCTCTGTTTCTCTTTTCTTCTTCCTCCCTCTTCTACTTTTAAGGACTCTTGTGATTACATTGGATCCATTGGATAATCCAGAATAGTTTTCCTATTTTATAGTCAGCTGATTAGCGACTTTAATTCCATCTGCAACTTTAATTCATCTTTACCATGTAACCTAATATATTCATAGGTTTCAACAATTAGGACAGGGACACATTTGTTTTTCTTTTAGTGGCAGGAGGCAGGGAGAGGTCATTATCCTGCCTACAACAAAGGAAAAATCTAAGGGCTAAAACTGCCTAGAACTATAACCCCAATCCTACTTATGCTTCCTCATCTTCGAGAATTTTTTTTTTAGGGTATCAATTATGTAAAAAAATTCTAGGGAAGAAAAGTACTTTTGCAAGAAAAGTACTCTGGCTTGTAAAGGATTTTCACTGGAACTAAAGATATAGTTTCTTGAAGAGAGAAACCTGCTACAGGACTGTCCTAGTCATTTCGTGCTGCTATAACAAAGTACCATACAGTGGGTGGCTTATAGACCACAGAAATGTATTGCCCACAGCTGTGGAGATTGAAAGTCTGAGATCATGTGCCAGCATGGTCGGGTTCTGGTGAGAACTCTCTTGTGGCTTGCAGGTGGCTGACTTTTCCTTGTATCCTCATGTAGCAGAAAGAGAGAGAGGAAGCAAGCTCTCTTGTGACTCTTATAAGAGCATGAATCCAATTTTATGAGCATTCCACCTACATGACTTCATCTAATTCTACCTCCCAAAGGCCCTACCTCCTAATCACATTGAGGAGTATGGTTTCAACAAATGAATTTGGGGAGGAAACAAACATTAAGTCCATAACAAGGACTGAATTATATTTCTATATTGAAGAAACAGTACAGTCCTTGGCTTGAGGAGGAAACTAAGGAGCAGTCCTGAAAAACATGGAATTTTTATAAAGCTGATTACAGTTCCCTCATTTCACTATCTGCCCTAAGACATAGCTACCCCCACATAATCTCTAAAAAAGCTGGACACTCAAGAAGTTGTAATACTTAACTTACAGGTATCTTTAGACCACTAGCGCCAAGCTTAAAAGTCCACAAACCACATTGTTTAGGCTAGAGTTTGGTATAATGCACAGTTTCCTAGCCTAGGAATCAGGAGAACTGAATCTCATCTTGGTTCAGATATTAACTGGCTGTGTAATTTTTGGCAAGCGAGGTAATGTTTCTGGGCTTGAGGAGCATGACCTAGATGATCTCTAAAATATCTTTTAGCTCTAAATTGTCATGATAGTAATAGCAATTTTTTATTGAATTACATATTTTCTCTAAGAAATTTATTCCCCTTACCTCATTTAATCTTCACAGTAAGCCTGTGAGTTAAGCATTGTTATGATCTTTATTTTTCAGATGAGAAGGAACTGAGACTTAGAAAGGTTAAATAAGTCACTAAGAACACACAGCTAAATAAGCATGGGAGTCAGAATTCAAATTCGTAGTTGCCTTACTCTAGAGCCTGAGTTCTTATCCATGGCCAAACTGTTTTTCTGGGTCAATAACTAATGGTAAGGAGCAATAATTTCTGAATATAACTTGCCTTGATGAGAGGACTTCTTCTGTAAGAGAATGGTAAAGAGAGCAGTAGGGAGCAAGCTGGAATCAGATCAGGGGAGATTCTGTTCCTTTCCTATCTCTGCACATGTAAACACACCCAGGTTGCAATTTTGCTACCCTGGAGTTCTTTCCATACTCAGGGTAATGAAGAAGAAGTATGTTCCTCCTAAAATATTTACTTGGTGTCTCCATATTTGTAAGCGTATCACTATCTCTGACTCTGGATCTGAACATGAGTGTACATGACAAAGCTGTGGCAAATAGACCTCCAAGTTAAACAGAAAACTGTCTTTTGTTTCTGTAAGGGTAAAACATTTTGTGCCTAAGGCATATAATAAAGTCACTGGGAATGTAGGCTTGCTATTCAGAGTTTTACTTTACATACAACTTGGAGGAATGCATCTTTCTAGTGTATTGAGATATGCATGGAATAGTTGAAGAAAGATTAAGTTACTTGGGAATATTGTTCTTTGCCCGTTAAAGTTAATAGTTACTAACACTAGTTAAAAACACTAGCTGGAAAATCTGCTTCTATTCCTTACTCAATATAGTTATTATACAAAAGCAAGATACTATATTGTAAATACTAACTGTTCTTCCAGTAGGCTTCTAATGTGGGAAAGACATCCAAAGAGCTTCATGAAATTCTTGCCTAGTAGTTCACTTGTAGCCTCCTGTTTTTAAAAAATCAAAATGCTCATCTGCACTGGTGACTTGATATTTTTTTAAAAAATTTAAAAATATTTGGGCTGGTATTTTACTGTCCTATCAGTCTTTTAAGTGACTTTATTGATCATCTTATCCTTTGTAGAAGCACCAAAACAGTAAACACTATATTTTACAAAAGAAAAATAATCAGTAAAGACAAATGACTTAATGGTTTTCCCAAAAGGAAAACTTGAGCTGTGCCTCAAGAATTATATTTCTATTTTTCCAATTACAGACAGCAACATTAATATTACCCTTTTAAATGTGCCAATAAAAGTCACATTTAACAATATTGAATGACATATTCTACTCATTTAGACATTTTTATTTTGATCTCTCTCTTTCTTTGTCTCCTTGTTGCATCAAATAGCATTTTTCCCAGAAAATATAATCCTGAGGATTGAAAATCATAAGATTTCCTAATTTCTTAAAATAAATCCGGCGTAATTTTTTGACTTTTAGAATATCCCACCTCAAGCATTCCATGTATTTCCCAGCACATTTATGGTCATAAGAGTGAAGACTTTGAGAATCAGAATATAATGTTGCAGCTATTTTATAGTAAAAATTGTACATCCTTACCGATTAACTCGCTTCTATAGATCTAATTGCTTAAAGTAGTAGTCGGAATCAATGCAAAAATATATAAATAAGTACTGTGTAACAATGGTTAGTTATTTTTATTATTTCATAGATATGAAATGAAAGAGTGGGTCTGCAATTTTGACACTTTTTTCTTTATGGTTTGGTTGATCATTTGGCATAGGTTTGGTCTATGTGATTAGGCTCAGGATTGAACGTAGAAGTATTGCTGGTCCTATATTACGACACATTCCTTACTATGTATGAAGGATGTTTCCCTTTTCCCATGACCTTAATGCTAAAAAGCTCATCATCTAGTTTAGGGCTCAGAATTTAAATACACGAATCTTGTTCATGTCCTTAGTTCTTATATGGAAGACATCTATTAAAATAAAAAAGGAATTTCTGTGACATATGAATAATAGCTATTTTATTGGCCATAAATGTTTACAAATAATGCCAAGTTTAACTACATTGTTCACTTTATCTAAATCACTGTAAAGTGAAAATTAGTTACTAAGATAATTGAGCACAATCTAAAGCAAGGTAGGAAACCAATC
This sequence comes from Tapirus indicus, assembly GCA_031878705.1. Classification (NCBI taxonomy): domain Eukaryota; kingdom Metazoa; phylum Chordata; class Mammalia; order Perissodactyla; family Tapiridae; genus Tapirus; species Tapirus indicus. Next base: position 56,008,525 of record CM062924.1, on the reverse strand, counting down.
CACATCCTCCTTTTCCGTTGTCCATTAAAAAATGGCACCATTTCAGGTGACCTCGAGGTCAATGTTTATTTTGCAATTAACAAATGATAAAGGACACTTTCTGAAATTTTTTTTAGACATTCACATTTTAGCTAAGAAGGCCAAGTAGAAAAGTAATTTTTAAACATTTGTTGACTGTGACACCAATTCAAGTAAAATCTAATTTTAAAAGTCCACAGTAGAACATAGATAAAAGTGGTATTGTTGAGATATTGGGGGATGGTGTAACATTTAAGTAAGTCTTAGGATTAGTGCGTTTATGAGTTTCCTGACACATTTTTCTCTGTGTACTCACATGTGTACTTTTCTGGAAAGGTATTTTTTTCTAGTACTCTTATCAGATTTCCAAAGTGGCCCATAATTCAGAAAATATTAAGAGTCACTACTGTCTGATTAACTAAATGAATGAGCAAATAAAAGATATCAGGAGACTGAAGTTCACATTCCTGTTCTGCCATTAATTAGTTCCTGACCCTAGGTAAGTCACATGAATAATCTCATCCTCCATTTCCTCATATATTAGAAAAAACAATTAGGTCTAGACTATTTCCAAAAATTTTACGCTAAATCCTGGAACAGGAAAAGGACATCAGTAGAAAAGCAGTGAAATCTGAATAAAGCCTGTAATTTAGATAATAATATACTCATTAATTAATTTTGACAAATGTACCAGAGTTATGTGGAATGTTAACATTAGGGGAAACTGAATAAGAGGATAGCGGAACGACTGCACTGTCTTTGCAATGATTCTGTAAATCTAAAATTATTCCAAAATAAAATGTTTATTTTAAAAAAAGTATTACAGTTGTAACATCTGGTAAGATGAGTGAGAATTTATTTTCAACTTAGATAATGGTGGGTCTTATATGCTATTAGAGACCCATTGAATGTTTTGAGCCTGGAAACAACATGATCAAAGGAAAACTGATTTGGAGGTGATGTTCCACAGGGAGTGGATTGGGGAAAACTCGAGGAAATATGACTATGAAGAGGTGACAGTGTTGTTCCAGGCCTGCAGTACGGTCATGAACTAGGACTGTGGTAGTGGGAATAGAAGGAAAGTATAAAAGGTATGAACACCTTTAGAGAAATAATTATAAGGCTGACTGGGCAAAAGCACATAGCAGTTCTATATATTGTGTGGTCAACTCTGGGATGTTTTTACTTGGAAATAGAAAGCTGTTTTTACTCATTTTTAAAAATAATATTTTATGAACTTATTTTTTCTTTTAAAACTCTTACTTTTAGGTTTAGCATTTAATCTAAATCAATTTCTCTTTCTCTCTTTTTCTCATTTATGCACATTGTTCTTTAAAGGAATTGGCAAATTTTTATATCATATTATACTGAATTGCTTGTGTATTGTATTGTTATATTAAGTAGATAGATATGTTTCATTCCCCTCAGAACAAAGCAGTCTACCTTCCCCCCCAAAAATAATCATGAATTGTATTATGAGAACACATTTTAATATGTAATAAAATAGAGTGTGTTTGAAGATGTCATTTTTACGCTAGAAAATTGAAACTGGTCTTAATTGAGACTTAATCTTTTAGCAGTCAGTTCCTCTCACTGTTCTTTTGTGTTTTACACTTTGTGCACTAGGAGAAATCTCTGCTCTAACTGCCACACTGAAGAATCCTTTTTATGGCTCTGATTAAAGTGCAAAGATTCTCATGTGTTAGTCACCCATTACTAAATCATAATTGCTCTATAATCAGCTTTTATGATATTGGCCAACACAGTGGTGTTTTTTCTGGAGATCTTACTTGTGACTTGTTCAGATTTGCAAGTCTAAAACTAACATGTTTGATTATGTTGCTTTATGTGACCTTCTATAATCTGAGTAATATATAAACTCTCAATCTCCACTAAATGTTAGAGCTGTAAATAATATTTGAAATAAATTAGATAAAAACCTTTCTTTTTCCACAAGGAAATTGAGAGAACCAAAAATTTAAGTGACTTAACCAATGCCATTAGCTAATTTGCTCCTATGTCACCTGTATGGAGGGGGGACCCTAAAGTCTAAGAGACCAGATTTACAGTTTACCTACCAATCTCTTCATCTGTCTCATCCTATTTACTACCTTACCATAGTTTCTCTCCACAAAAATTAGTATTTCTGAGAAACATTACCTTAGGGGAATTTTCTAAGAATGTTTGCTATAAAACATTGTTCAAAAAGAAACAGGAAAAAAAATTTCTTGAAGAAAAGGAAAAAAGTTTAACTTTTGTTTTCTATCCCCTAAATAGTTTCCTCAGGCTGATTAGCCTTCTTTGGAACTGAAATCATTACAACTCTGTGAGTTCTCCTTACAATACATCTAGGTGAATTCTACTATGATTGGTTCAATAATATATAAAATGTGGAACATAAAATTCTTTAAAACTGATTCTGGTCCTAATTTTAGTAAGCATGCTTTGTCATTAATAGTTAACTCAGTGTGGTTGCAAAAAGAAATGAACTGGGGTGTCACAGTAGTGTCTCTGAAGCTCTTGCCTTATAATTTTCAGGAGACATACAGGGAAACTATCCCTTTTTGAGAACTAATCTATTAACCCAAATTTTAAAACCCACAAATTGACAATCTTATAAAATTGCCAAAAAATCTGCCAGTTAAAATGTTTGTAACCTTAAAATGCATAAAAATTTGGTGAGATCCTTCTGTTTTACTTCATAGTGAGATAAATTCTTACTTTCCTTGTTTGGACAGGAATTTTATTACCAGAGAATGTATCATTGAATTTCAAGGGATTTTATGCCGTCTAGCTGACTCAATAACTATAGTTTCATTGGGTCTCTCTTCAAATTGCATCAGATCTTGGGACAGTGAAGCACAAAGCAAAAATACAGAGCAGAGTTCCTTCTTTTCTTCCACTCAGGTGGAAAGAAGAAGGTGAATAGGAAAAATTTAAGAACTAGAGAACACTTAGAAAAACACGAGGAATGTTCATCATTTTTATTTTCTTTTTCAGAACTGTCATCCTTCTCTAGCACTCAAAAACATAGTGTCTAATGCCATAATAATAGAGTCCAAATGCATTCCTTAGCAAAAAGATATTCAGATTAATAATTAGCAACAACAGAAATTTCTAATTTAACACAGCAGATTGACTACCTGAGTTTAACATTTATCTTTTCTAAAACAATAGTAAAATGGTAGTAAAGATATAAAAGAAGTATAACCCTCTCTCAGCATATATATATATATATATATATATATATGCAGGCAAAAGTTGTTAACAATGGAACAGAGTAAGGTGGAAAATGTATACATGAGTGGTATTTGGCTTAGTACAGAGGAGAAATCTGAAGTCTCAGGTCCTACAGAAAAAGGTACAGATGAGAAGAGCATATTCATTCGAAATCTAAATAGCAGCAGAGAGAGAGAGAGAGAAGCTAATAAGGGGATTAATCTACAAGGCCCAGTATATAACCAAGAGGAATTTCAGAAAAAGTACAGGAAGTAGAAACCACTCCAGGTATTTTAAGCAGAAAGAGATTTAATACAAGGAATGATATGCTTACAGAATCAATAGAAAGGATAAAAGAACAGGTTCCAACCTGGGTATCTTGAAATGATGCCCCTAAAATATAAAACTAACCAGTTAGGCAAGGTCCCACCTCTGAGGCCACCACTGGAGCTATAACGGTGTAGCTCTGGAGCCATGGCCACAGCCATACTAGCCTTTGAACATCAGGTAGGTGTAAAATGGATGCTTAAATATGTATTCTAGTAATTAGGAAGCTAGGTGAAAAAGCCACCAATAGTGGGCCATTTCCTTGACACTCAGGAAACTGGAAACCTAATTCTTCTGCAAAATCTAATCTTGATAGACAGTGCTAATAGTCACTTGCCAGAGAATGGAATCTACTTCACTTAAGCCATTCTTGGGCAAGGGAATCTAATTGTAGGAACCTAGTAATCACTCAGAACATTAGTTGCACGGGAAATTGGGAAATGTAGTTTCTGGCTGGGTAGCCATGTGTTTATCTAAAACTCTATTACTAAGAAAGGATAGATTTGGGGGGACAAGTAACTCTAGAAAGACATAAGAGGTTTGTTTTCCTGAGAGATTGAACCAAAGTAACTCCAAACTCAGGCAGGTGAATAGGGGGATTAAGTAAAAGTCTGCATACTGAACAGTGAGATTCCCAGTCCATTTCCTCCACTCAACTTCCAGAATGCCAGGAGCTAGCTGTAATCCTGCAGGCATGATTGGAACACTGTTACTTGGGTATATTAATCCAAGGGAAAAACACTAAATACATTGATACTTGGGATCCCTAATGAAATGGTCAGGGAAAATCCACAATTCCACAAAATCTTGCTACACATAAAGCTTCCAATCAGATTTTAATGCATCACACTCAAATAGAAAGAGACTTCCAAGAATACTAGTCATTTATTGAAAGCCTTTAACATGAAAGAGAAAGACCAAAATAAATAAGCAAACAACAATATCCCCCCCCCAAAAAATACCACCCCAACAACAACAACTAGTCAATGAACATTTGGAGGAAACAGAGACAGTATCAATAACAAAAGAAAACTCAATAAAAGGATGATTAATATTGTCATAGATTTAAGATAGTAAATAAGAACACAGCAGAATAAAAAAGAAACAGTTGTGTAACAAGAATGAGCTCTTGGAAATTAAAAATGTGATATCTGAAATTTTAAAATTCACTGTAAGAATCAGAAGATAATGTTCGATGCAATCTTGCAGAAAGTAGAATACAAAAATGAGCAAGTAAATCAAAGAAAAAGGAAAACAAATTGGAGGATCAATTTACTAAGTCCGGTATCTGACTAAGCAGAAATCTAGGAAAAAAACAAACAGAAAAAGCATAAGAAATTATCAAAAAAATAAAATTAAAAATTTCCCAGAACTGAAAGATACAACTTGCTATATCAAAAGGTTCCACTAGTGGTCATTTTAATGAATAAAACAGATGCATTGAGGCATATTATCATTAATTTTCAAATCACCAGAGATAGATGATGATGGTGATGATGATGAGAGAGAGAGAAAGAGACTGACAAATAGATTAGGAGAAAGTTTACATCCACTGGATTAGGAAACAGAATAGCATCTGCCTTTTTAGCAACAAAATACTGAGGGGAAAATCATTTCCAAACAAGAATTTAATCCCTAATCAAAGCAATGAATGAGAGAAGAGCAAACTAAGGACATTTCAGACATTCAAAGTCTTAAAAAGTCACTGTCCACATATCCCTTCTAGCCCTCAGCTCTGCAAGATGCATCATATTCTATTGTCTCTTGCCTTGGTCTTAAAACATCCCTTGGTGAGCAAAAGCATGGCAATTATTAGACAAGTTTGTGATCACTCAGGTAGATAGTATTCCAAGTTGTTTCTCTCTTCTAGCTCTGCACATTACACAGACCTTTCCAACTGTTGAAACAAACAAAAGATTTTCCAGTCTCACGTGATAATTTCAAATATGCAGGTGTTAGAGGACTGCAGATTACTAGTTGGTCACTTTTAGAGGCTGGAACTAGATCTATTAATTTCAGCAAGGTTAAACTCTGTCTGTGGAGTTGTCCCATGAGGTCCACTCAACTAAAACAAACAAACGAAAATTACCACTTTATGGAAAGACATTTTTAGCAAAAATCAAAATTCCTTCTTCTTTCCCCCTTAGTCCTCTCCTTCTCCATAACTACTATTGCTGAACTCACTGACCAGATGACTTCATGATTCTAGGTGTGAGGGTGAAGCCTGGCTTGAGAACTGCATGACTGGTTATCTTTCCTAATTCTACAGTCTGGGAGTAGTATGGGAAATGCACATAGCAAGTGGCCATAAAGACCTCCTTAATTAGTAATGAAATCAAAGTATAGAATTGGAGAAAAGGATATAGAGGAATAAAAGACCAAATTCTGGCCTCAGCCTTATAGATGTACTTTATATATGCTAATTGAATGTATGACTTGGAGAAGACAATAAATGCCGGAATAGGATGCCTGAGATGCCATCCTTAAAATTCCATTATTTTTTTGAACTCTGAATCTTGTGTTAAAATGTAAATTACATTTGGATCATTTGTAACTCAGTGCAAATAAGTTTCAGGTCTTTTTCAGGACAGAGCACAGAGCTTGGTACATAATGGGTTCATAAACAAGAGGTGAGCGAGTCAGAGACCAGCTTCATTTCTGCATTGGTGAGGGAGCAGTTCTATGGACTTCCATGGTGTCAAGTTCCCTCGCATGCTTGAGGGCCATCCATTGACCCAAAGCAGCAGTGAATTTTCATCTTGAAAATCAATTTGAAGAAAAAACTCTGTTGAGAAGAGGAAAGGTGGCAGGCAGGTAAACTAGGATTTGTGTGGCTTCCAAATACTTATTAGACATGTTGCTGCAACTCCCAGGTTGTATATCAACCAGCTGGGGATTACAGCTGGGGATTAATTTAGATTTATGTAGAATCTAAGCTTCCATATCAGTCCTCAGTTGCTGAAGAAATGGATTGTTAGGCAGAGCTTTCGAGCCAGCCCAGGGACTTGGACTTAATAAAGCATTTCAGAGGGGATCTGAGCTTCTGGGGTGATCAGTGTCTCAATTCCTAATCCCTGTATACACGTTTGATGGTTTATTCAGCACCATGACTCATCATCACCAGGCATGCTGTGTGAAATGTTTCCCCTGACCTCCTGCACGGACCCACCAGTAAATCATTCAGATTGTCCTATTGGAAATAGTCTGAATATTGCACTCAGTGGTCGTTTACACAAGGGCTGCTAAAGCCTGGGTATCACAGCAGCTTGGATCAATTTATCCTCATGTGCTCCCATTTTTATTATTGAAATATAAAACTGCGTTTAGTTTATTGGTACCAAAATGTTTACTTGGAAAAGAGTAAAATCCCGTAAAAGCTATTGTCGCTGTGATTTTTAGCAGAGTATATATGAGATGTATTTTAAATGTCAAGAGATCAATTCATTGTGAAGAGTTTCCTCCCAGCCAAAGTGGAGTGAATTATTTGAAAGTCCTGGAATCCGAAGCAGCTAGTGCACCCTTTTTTCAGTTATTTACAAGTGCTTTCATAGATGTAACCCCAATTTTATTTTTCACTGTTAGAAAATCTCAATTATAGCAAAATATAAAGACCTTGGTGAGGCAAACAAACCATGAAAGAGAGAAACTAGAGGGCTTAACATATACGGAGAGAGGAATGTAGCTCACGTGGAGTCCCATTTGTCGGATGGGTCTTTAAGGAAAGTCGCCGGAAAGATTGAGTTTATGGCTCTATTTTATAGCTGGTGGAAGTGAACTTTATTGCTCTGGTTCTTGACTTTCCTACTAAGATCCACAGTCACCATTTCTCCCCGTGCCCTACAGAATTTCCACCTTTAGATTGTATCGTATGTTGTACCATATATTGCCCTGCATTGCTAATTTGTTTCTATCAGTATTTCTTGTATTTTAATTTTATATTAACTTATTCTGTGCATCCCTACTTACTTTCCTCCACTCAAAGGACTATTTTAGCATGTCACAAGCACTCAACAAATGTCAAACATCATTGATTGACAGCGACATGTTGCACATCGATGACTGTTCTATTTGAGTTAAGCAAAACTACTGTGGAATTCACTGCTAACTTAAACTATTGTTTAGGGAATTTTACATTTTATTTCTGAAGTGATTGATTATATATTATATGTAAAGAAAACCAACATCTGTAAAAACAAAAAGAAAGCAAACATTACTGATGATTTCCATTCTGATTGTCATTAATGCCCCAGCTACATCCCAGTTTAGTTGTTATTTGATGGAAAACTATCTTAGTGTAGTCTTACTATTTATTGTGGGGCTAAGCCTGACTAGGAGTTAACAGATCTGGATTCCAGTTCTGATGCCACCACTGTTTGCTCCTTTCATGAGCAAATCACTCTGGACTCACTTTCATCCTTTTGTCAGAGAAGAGCATGTTTTGCTTCTGTGTAGGGGTATGTTATGCGGATGAAATGATGAGGCATTTGAAAGAATTTTGAAATGTTAGAATGAGCTTCACTTCCTCATATCCCAAGTTAATATAATCCTTGTGTAGTATTTTTTTTTTTTTTTTTTTTTGGTGAGGAAGACCAGCCCTGAGCTAACATCCGTTGCTAATCCTCCTCTTTTTGCTGAGGAAGACTGGCCCTGGGCTAACATCGTGCCCATCTTCCTCTACTTTATATGGGACGCCGCCACGGCATGGCTGACAGGCAGTGCGTCGGCGGGCACCTGGGATCCGAACCCACGAACCCCGGGCTGCCAAGCGTGGATGAAACCGCTGCGCCACCGGGCCGGCCCCCTTGTGTAGTATTTTTTAAGGGATGGTGAATTGGATTTTTTTTTCTTTATGAAGCAAAATGCTACAACTCCAGTTCATAAAAGTAAATATAGATTGCTCATGCTGTAAGAATTCTTAGCACCACCAACTGTTATTTTCAGATATTTTTTATCCACTAAGAACGTTTGAGAAGGAATAATTTTTTTCTTCTTCTCCTTTATGTAAAGATAATTATCATTGCTTGTGCAATGATCTTATATTTTCACACATTCTTTGTTCTTGAACTCATTGCCTTTTTTTGACTTTGTCTTCTCTCTGTCACAATGTTTCCTTTCCCCCGACCCCTCTTTTACACTGAATAATGTGGATCTGTTGGTAACATTAACCTGTTTTAGGAGGATGAGTTGTTTTCAGGAAAAAGGTGATGGATTTAGCTCCACTGTGCCTTCCAAATACAGTCTAAACTTCTGGTTTAGGATTTTAAAACTTTGTCTTAACCTACTGCCTCAGCCTTAATTCTCACCCTTACCTCCTTCTGTAATGCCATCAAGTGGGTGGAAACGTATTGACTCGGATCATAATTTTCTTGTTTCTAAACCTTTGATTATGTTGCTCTCCACATTCATTTGTTGAAAGTCTGCCCATCTTTAAGTACTGTCTCATCCAAGAAGGCTTTGTGGTCCTCCCACTGCAAACGTTTTTCCTCTTCTGGACTTCAGCACATCTTTGTATCTACTTTCCTTATGGCATCTAGCCTATTCTGTTTTATATTATCGTGGGCTTTTTTGCGTGCTTATTCAGTTTTTATTTTCTGCTTCTTTTTTTCCCTGTTTCTGTCTCTGTTGACAAAACTTTGAGCTTCTTAGGTTGTGTTCGACTTACCATTATATTCACAAGAGTGTCTAGGAAATTTTTCTTGGGCAGTAAGAAGCAGCTCATAAGAGTTGTTAAATTAAATGGAATTGCTGGGCCACATTTTTAAATATGGGTATCAAACTGAACCTTTCATGGAACTGAGCAAGGATAAATCTCCACTGTTAGTGTACTAGAAAAGAATCTTTAAGTGTTACTGGAAGAGAAGAATTTTAAGCTGTTTGACCAAAAATGCTAGTGAATTTAGAAAATATGTATTGCCAGGAATCAGTAACCAGATAGCACAGAAACTTGGAGTTATGAATGTTGTTCTATAAAGCTAAATACTTGATTTATATGTTTGACACACAGCACACACATTTAAAGCTTATCAAGAGTCTATAAAACATAAAAGGAGTCCTCTAGAATTTGTGCAGGTTTTAAAAACAGAAAGGGTTAATCCTGTATGTTTGAATAAAGACTTGTATTACACAGTTTCCTTAGCCTTTTGTTTAGAAAAAAAAACATCAGATTTGAACAAATATTTTCAAGTAGTGCTCTTTAGAAAGAAATCAAACTTGAACAAATATTTTCAAGTAGTACCAGGAACAGCTTTGTGTTTTTATTACTATTATAACACGAAGGGATCTTTCTGGAGAGATAACATTTCCTAGTATTTGGAATCCTATGAAGGCCACATCTATACAAAGAAATAGGTGCGTTAGTACAAGCATAGTCATTGATAGGCTTCCTGACTCTTTAAAATTTTTGTCCATTTATTCACGTTTCCCCTGCCTATTTGATTCACATTGTCTATATTTTCTTCTTAGATTATTAAAATGGGAAGAAAGTTTCACATTCATTCCTCGGTCCCGTGAAGAGCTTCCAGACAACTTTCCAAAGGAAATCCCTGGGATCTGCTATTTCCTGGAGGTAAGGACTGGTCCTAAGCAGCCGAAGCCTTCTCTTTCTTCATCGAGAATAAAAAAGGTTTCCTACAACATCGGCACCATGTTCCTCCGGGAGACAAGCCTCTGAGACCTGCTGCAGATCAAAGACTCCTCCAAAAAGCACAAGCCCAGAACATGGGTCACGATGGGAGAGTGGAGAGAGATTGCTTCTCTTTCACTGCTTTGTCAAGAACAAGCTGCGGAATTTCTATGTTATGTCAGGCAATAATCCTAGAAAAGGTGGGTGATGACTGTCAATAAAAAAACTGGAGGGCAGGGGGGAAATAGGACGTGTCCATCCATCTGAGAGGTTTTGGTCATATATATATTTTAATTACAAGTATGGGCCCCCTTTCAAAACTAACCAATAAGTAGATTCTGTGTTTTCTTGTTTGTGACACATACAGGTATCTCTCCCTATATATTTGTATCACTTTTGAGAGCCAGTTTTGATTATATATTCCTCCATTTAGTGAGTTGGTATGTGAGGAATATTTTCTAATTTGATTTTTCTGAACAGACATTTCATACATATATCATGGCAGTGTGGTAAACTTCCCAGCAGGAAGAACTGTAACTCAGCAAAATATTTTAGGGATATTATGTATTTTTATACATATCTCTTCTTCTAGATAATTACATTTCACACAACATTAATGGATTTTCAGAATCTGCTACTGTATTGTTGGTATCTTATGTGACTCTAACCTATTAATCTAATATAGTTTCACTTATTTAGAGAAATTAGTGCTTGGACTGAAAATACATATAACCAAGGATTTCAGATGCTGAAAAAGCATTGTATGTCTGCTTAATAAATATATCTTTTAGATTTAATTAATGTAGCATGTAATCCAGAGGAAATGGAATTTCCTAATAGCAGATATCTCTGTAACCGAGATTAAGGAAAGGTCTTTTTGCCATCTTCTAACAAATATCAGTTAAAATGAAATGCTTTACTACATGGACCCTTTTCAACTTAGCACTTATAAATATAGGTAGTTCTTGCAACATACTAAACTGCATTCTGATAAACAGAATCCTGCTAAATAACGTGTTAGTACTCCCCCTCCCCTTCCTTGGTGGATGCCTGCTAAGGGCTAACTGCCACTCTTGGGAGCAAATCCCTGAATACTGGCATTAGTGAGAAAGAGATGCAGAACATGTTGCCAAGAATGTTGTTTCTTCTTGAATAATAAAAACCAAGGATAAACCTGTATTTTATGGCTTTGAGATAAAAAAAAAAAGTTCTTCTGCAGTTTGATTGATGTGGCTTTTAAATTCAGTAAATCACCTTCATGAGCACTGAAGTAGGTCTAACCTTCAGACCTAGTAATCACCATAGTTACAGATAGTCTCCCATCACATGTTTGGCTAAAATGAAGACATGTTTCCATTAATTAGCACTGCATGAAAATATAATTACAGACTCACCCTGAAATTAGGAGCACAGTGTATCCAGAGTTTTCCTATTTTGGATCAGATATAAAAACCTAAGTTTCTGTTGAGGTTCATGAGCTGGAAGCATTTGTTTCCCTGAAACTTTGGGGTGGCCATTTTCTTACTCCAGTAGGCATATTCATTGGTAGCTTACGTCTACTGAATGTAATATTTTTCTTCTTCTGGTCAGGGATTTTGGCTGCATTATGATTGGTTATGATATAACTCAGCTAAGGATCATATTAACTAGTATCCAGTGTAGTCTATGAGGCTTAATTAGTGTTTTTAAGTTCTCTAAGTGTGTAGCTAGGAAACATTTATAGTTATGCAAAGTATTTGTTATAATGGTGATCACTTTTATAATTGTTAAACTCTATTCTCACCCTGGGGCTTATGAGGACACTAGTGCAACACTCTTCATGTGGAGACAGAGCCTAGATCCCAAGCTCTCTGAATCCTTGCCTGTTCCTCTTTTCCCTGGGTCTAGGTCTCTGTTTTGTACCATGTGGGGGTGAGAAGTCCAGTGTTTACAGGAGGCTGTGTAGGCTGAGGACAGGGTGCTGTCATGGGAGTAATTACTCAGAAAGGAATCTCTTCAGGGGACTGGGAGATTAACCCACTTCCTTCAGAGGGAACAGGGAGGAGGTTTACAGTCAATGTGGACAGAACAGGCTGGGAGCACCTCAATCCTCATGCCAAGAATAGGAAACACCTTAGCTACGCTGATGGGCTCCTTAAAGCACGAGAGCATGGGGAGAGAACCAAGCTCACTGAAGTCATTTATCCTTATTCTGCACAGTACCTTAGAGCTTATCATGATATAGTAAATCAGTAAACATTTTGGTGGTAAACAGTGTGTTTTGTAACCACAAGGCTGAACGAGACTTCCAGGAATCATCCAATCTATTTCTCTGCTTTTTGTAAAGATTTGTCTAAACAACTATTCTCAACATATGGTTATTCTTTCTATACTTGAGATTATTTGTGGGAAGCATATTTTAAAAGCATCATTGAAAATCCACTTCATTATCCGTTAATTGGTAATAAGGCCCGAGACAAGAATTGTATATACATTCAGTTTGTCAGAAGAGTAACAAACCCTTTCTTAGTTTATATGATTTTACGTAGAGAAGAATTAGCCATTTACATTGTCACAAATGTCACAATGAACAATATGCCAGAGATCTATTATATATCACAGATAGGATGTAAACTACATTTTTCATGCAATATAATCTAAATGTATCTTTGAAGCTATAGTCTGAGGCAATGGTCTAATATGTCACCATTTGGCCAACCTAGTTCAATTGGTTATTATCGTTACACTGTTGCCATATGTGTTTGCAAGATACTGTATAAAATAGCTGTCATTCTAGCTGCAATCATAGAATTTAGAAGCTGTGAAAAAGTATTATATTTTTATTTGTCCTAGCTAACACAGTCTACATATCCTCCACTAGTAATTGTAACTACAACAATGCGTGGTAGTTGGTATTTCATTTGACTAATACCTATACAATATTCTCACCTACAAACTATTACACACATCATGTATTTTAGAGTGTCAGATGAAAAGGAATTTAAACAGATGTCCCGTTAGAAATCAAGTGGTGTTAAATTGGGGAATTGGCTTTAACCCACTCTAAAAGGGATGCCTTAAGATATAATTTGGCACCTGTAGCTCCTCTGTTTTAGTGTTCTTTCAAGCAACTAATTTGAAGAGTCACTTTATGACTAGTGACTAGCCATCAGTACCAAAGCTTCACTTTGGCATCAGTATCGTTTTGGTGGAGAATGTCATCGTTTGCAAATAAATCAGTTATCTAACAAAGTCAGAAACCTCCATATGTACCCAAAACATACTGCACAGTATGTGCTTTGTGATCCTTAATAAATAGGTAACATTAGCCATAATAAAAAGAATAATACTAAATGCCTAGAGAACACATGTAGTTTGGTCTGTTGGCTGTGTAGAGCGGTGTGGAGAAGGGAAAGAAGATATGGCTTCTAGATAACGGGTGACCCAACTGTCTAAAATCTTCCTCCATGTTCATCTCTTCTCTTACATTTTAAATTATTTTGGGTTTCACTTTTTTTTTTTTGGTGAGGAAGACCAGCCCTGAGCTAACATCCGTCGCCAATCGTCCTCTTTTTGCTGAGGAAGACTGGCCCTGGGCTAACATCCGTGCCCATCTTCCTCCACTTTATATGGGACGCCGCCACGGCATGGCTGACAGGCAGTGACGTCAGCGGGCGCCCGGGATCCAAACCTGCGAACCCCGGGCTGCCAAGCGCGGACTAAACCCCTGCGCCACCGGACGGCCCCTTGGGTTTCACTTTTTATTTATTTATTTTTTTTTTTGTGGGGAAGACCAGCCCTGAGCTAACATCTGTTGCCAATCCTCCCCTTTTTGCTGAGGAAGACTGGCCCTGGGCTAACATCCGTGCCCATCTTCCTCCACTTTATATGGGACGCCGCCACGGCATGGCTGACAGGCAGTGCGTCAGCGGGCGCCCGGGATCCGAACTCGCGAACCCCGGGCTGCCAAGCGCGAACTTAACTGCTGTGCCACCGGGCAGCCCCGGGTTTCACTTTTAATACCTGATTATGTGTGGAGTCCAGTGAGCTATGACCTATTGTGACTCTGAGACAGGCACAATGCCTGAGACTTGAGAGCGGGTCTGTGCATTCGGTGCTGCAAATGTGAATTCTCGTGGTCTCACGCGTGTTCTTGTTCAGTGACAAGAGAATCAGGAACATAGTGTTTTTTTGTGAAAGTGCAAACGTGTGTGCCTCTCCAGGAGAAACAGAGCAGAACAGGACAACTTAAACAAAATTTCATTCACAAGTGCAGCAAGGCTTTTAATTTTGCAAATTCCTCTGGAGTTCCAGCAATAAAGCAAAATTAAATTGATAGAGACAAAAGGCAAAGCCACAGAGAATTTGGAAAACCACCAGGCTCTGTGTTTTGTACAGAATCATATTGCTACCAATTGAAACAGTGTATTTGAGGTTGTGAGGTATCAAGAGGGAGCTCAAGATTATGACCATCACTAATTGCATTTATTGAAGCCTCCTTGAGTCCCTGGCTTGCTGAGGGCAGGTGTTGTGGCTCATCAGGGCAGAGAGTAAAACTTCTACACTTAGGTTTCTGTCTCGTCATGCATTTCGAGCACTACTTAGCCTCTGCCCAGGCCCTCTCTTACTGCATGCTGTCACTGAGAACCATCTCCCCACCTCAAGCCTGGCCTCATCAAACACCATCCTCTCTGTACCCCGGAACCTAACATGGCCACAGAAAGAGTTTCTGATGCCTGTTTCGGGCAGATACGATGACCCACGCAACTTCAGGCCCAAGTAACAATGCACTTCTGAAGTGAATTAACCTTCTCAAATGTGCTGGGGCATTGCTTACATCCACAGCTTCTCCCTCGGCTTTTTCCTCAAAATACAATCTGACTTCAAGCACTTGGTATAACTCCTCTGAATGTTCCTTCGGAATGAATTATAATGACTCTGAATAGGCTTTGGGTGGCATCAGATGCCTTTCAGCCAACAATACCCAGAAACTCAATTCCAAGAACCAAAGCTCTATATTATAGCCCGAGTATTTCTATTATTAGATTATAGATCTTCAACTACAAAGATTATGTCATTTCAGAGGTTTCTATAAGCATATCTTATTAGATACCGCCTGAAAAACATGACGCATGAGAGACTGAATTATTCAAGTTTAACGGATTCCAGTCTGAACGATGATTCTTTATGGGTAGCTCTTGATATGAATGTAATTAAATTCACAACCAGCTGATTTAAAATACACATAAATTATGTTAACATGATTGAACAAATTTTATTGTTAAATGGATAAATTGACCCCAGCTGTGGACTCAATTCAGGATCCTCATGGTGGTGAATGAAGAACAGACACTGATATTATACACAGATTAACATCAATCTTGTCAGAGTATACTGAGATAGTGTGCAAAATTCCTTCCTCACACTTGATTCAAACAATTGAACCCTAAGTATTATTGTCCTGCCACCTTTCTGTTTCCTTTCTCCCTTTGTTCTTTCTTTCCTTCCTTCTTCTTTTATTAAAAAAAAAGTCAGCGATATATTTATAACACAGGAAGAATCACAGTCCATCTCATGTTGTAAAATAGTTTTATAAAGTAATGAGTAATCTTAGTTTGTGTGTGTTGAATGTAGATATTACATGATTAAAAGGAGTGACGTTTTGGAAGGACTTGGGATGTAGAGAAGGAAAGTTTATATCTTTATTTCTATGTGATGACCAGACCACAGCTTCAGTCAAGTGCCTCATTGCCATCCCATTCTTATTAAGAAATGATCCTGTTCAATGGTTCAACTCATCAGCTTGGCAGTGTCTGGCTGCCTTCGTAAGAATTACCTAGGAAGCTTTTAGGAATACAAATTACTGGGCTTTACCTTCAGAGATTTGGGTTCAGTAGATCTCAGGTGGGGCCTAGGCATCTGTATTTAGAAAATCACTCTACGTGATGCTAATGTACAGCCAGATTTGGGAATCATTGAAGAGTATTCAAATAATCTCAATTACTAGGAAGAAATACAAGTTGACTGAGACAGCAATATATTATTTCATTTGTAGTTATTTTGAAAAGCTAAATACTCTGGGCTTCATAGCATTATTTCTTGCACAAATTTTAATTTTAGCTTTGGTTTCAAATTTATAGTCTGCCTTTTGAACATGAATCTTCAAACTTATTAGAGACAGAAGTCAACACTGATAAGCATGAGGGATGAATATTGCTCACTATAGGGCTATTAGGCATACTGGATATGGTACCATTTTCTTAGTTACTGCCGGAGCTGTGCAGTGTATCACAATATTTGCTGATCCTCACCACCGAGATATAAACTATGAACTTTTGGACAGAGAAGCAAATGTTGACATGACAGCCTTGTTTCTGAATGCTTCTGTTTTTATGTTATGAAAAAGCACCAACTTAATACTTTGTCTCTGTACTTTTCACATTGAATTGTACATTCATCTAAAAATGATTTCCTAGCAATATCTTGTAACAACCTTGCAAGCAATAATTTAAGCCATGGTGATGATGCCATATGATACTTGCACTTCTGTGCACTTCATAGAACCTTTAGGGAAATAAAGACATGTTTTACATAAGCAATAATATAGCTAGTGTGGACTTTTAAAAGATATTCACCATTTACAATGGAAAAATGAGCAGCAAGTGATGACTCAGATATAAATTATCTAAGCAAATGACATGCTTAATCTATCTCACAAGTCATTCATTTGCACACATGCTATAAGGTAATTAATATACTCCCATCACATTATTTCTGTTATATAATTTTTAAAATACCTGTCATAATATGATTTATATTCCTCTCAAGAGATTTGTGTGTGTATGTAATGTTGCCCAGATTTTCAGATCTTTGTAGTGTATTACAGTCAAGAGTAGTTAAGGATGGATAAACGAGTAAAAGTAGGTTGGGTGAGTTGATTGAGAAAGTAGTCTTTGCAAACATATAGATGGGTCTTCAGACAGGTTACTTAGTTCAAATGTTGGTTTGGTAAAGTCTTCAAAGATGAATGATTAAAGGTAAAAAGAGCTCATTACCACTGTTTTCTGTGATGGCTAATGTTTACTAAGTATAATAGTATTTTGGCTTCAGAATATGATTGGTTGAAAGTCATCTGTAGTATGATTAATAAACATCTGAAAATGATTATGTAGTCATATTGAAGATAACCTGCCCTTTTCAGCTATTTTGACGATAGCATTAAGTTTGCAGATTTCAAAATGGATAATTCATATTTTTAGTCTTACTTGTTAAAACATGATTGATTTTAATCAAATGTAGCATAGTCTGTAATAATCAGTCCTTTAATAGTTAAATTACCCTTCCATCATATAGAATAGTGTATTAGGATTACAGCTAAAAGCAACTGGTAAGTTTATGTTACACTGAGGAACTTCTAAACATCAGATTATTATTTAGCAAAGTCATATAAGCTTAGGATCTATTCCTAAGCCTCTAAATAAGATTACAGCTCCTGTTGTTGCTGAGCTGGGTAAACTCTCTTCTAATCATGAATCCGAACACAATTGGAATGCTGTGTGAGTTTGCTAGTATTTTTACCTTCCTGTTACCCATAACAAAACTCAAATTAGCATCCTCCTCCCAATTTAGAAAATTTCCCTGTAAAAAAATCAAACAGGATTATTGATTCACTGAGAAAGTTTTTGACAATTATCTTTTCGTATATTATTGGATGCTTAACCCTTAAGGAGCTTGCTTTTTAATTGTTAATAAATATGAAAAATACTTAATTTGAATCCCTTAAATTACAGTGAATTTATCCTCTCAGTTAAGTCATCTAATTGCTGATCAGATCATTCTTAATATTAGACTTAAGCACTGTTGCTTATTATCTGAAAGCAGAAGAAACAAGAAAAACTACATGGCAAGCTAAGTAATAGCTTGTTTCTGATTCTGTTGATGCAAATTTAAAAATAAAGGAATCAGTTTATGTTCAATCTTCCTCTGTGGCCGTTTCACTATTTGGAGATAAAGAAGGGATTCTACTATGTTTTTACTGTGGTCTATTAAATGTAATTAAATTTAAGTAGGACAGTAATCTATTAATTGGGGTAAAATCAGAAATGCGCCAAATTGCTTCTTCACACCACCTCACTTTTTAAAGACAATTCATCTCATTTTGCTGCCTGGCAGTTGTACATCAGCCTGAGGACACAGGGACAGATGGAGGGAGTGGGATGGACAGGAGCTTTAGATGAAATGGAGCAAAGAGATTTAATTTTTTTCTTCATGAAGGTATAGATACTCTTAAAGGAGAGCCAGTTTCCATAATAGACACCACGGGTTTAATGAAAGCCAAATGATTTATTTGACTGCTGTTCATTTTTATTTTAAAAAGAAAAGAGAATAAAATCCTTCTCAAGCCATTTTCAGTTTTTTTAGGAAGTAGTGTCAACCTCTCAGCAGCTGCACATATCAGTGAAACTGGGATTAGAAACTCACAGAGCTATATATAGAATCTCTCTGAAGGTGGCAGATAGAACTAGTCTTGGTTACAATGATGAAGGTAAATGAAAGTGTCAGAACATCTGGACTGAAGGAACAAAGAAGGCCAAACCCAGCTCTGCCCTATGTCACAGAAACGCCTGCTAAAATTAGCACAAAAGAACAGACTATCAGTGTGCAAGTGATATTAAAACGAAACATTTTTTTCCTTTTATAACATGCCTGGATGAGCTAACATTCAGTGAGAAGAATACAATTTAATTTTATACATTCTTTTTTTGCTGTTCTGACATTACAGAAATTACACCTTTCCCTAGTTGGGAAATTTAATCACAAAGGACAGGAAATATTTATTCTGTGTCCTAAAATCTGTAAAATTATTTTGGGGGCTATACTATATTCCATATTCCTCTTCACGTTATTCTCAAATTGGGCTTTGGCTGTTAGCAAAACAAGCACTCAACTTTAGACTGGAAAGAAGCCTTTATGATCCCGGGCCTATCCATCTCATTCGGGGATGCGCCAGAATTGGGGCTGGGGAGAGAGTCCCCCACAGCCTTTGATGGTGTTCTGTGGGGGAGATGAAGATGTATTCCCAGTCTTCTAAAATTAAAAGTAGTTAGGTAGCCTCTTATCATCATTCAAAGATGTTTCACTTACATGTAACTGGTTAATTCAAGCAGAGTTTGTTGAGAACAGAAATTTTAAGAGGAAAGAGCAAACCTGAACAACTTTTAATCAAAATTATCAGTTAGAAAAATAATTTAGGACCAAAACTTGCTGTCTCAAAAGAGTCAACTTACTCATATCCAAAAGTCAGAATGCGAGACACTTTTGAACGTTTTCTAAATATATCAAGTTCTTCGGCACTGAGAAAGGAAAATAATTTTGTTTATGGATTCCTTTAGTTTTATCCCCTGAAGATAAAATGTAATTATGAATTACATAAAATTTTTTCTCCATGTTTTCATTTGTTGCAGAAAAAATGTAGAAGACGCCATAAATAAGACAAAGTTACAAATTGTGGCATTGAGCCATGGTTTGCAAATTTGGCAACATTCTTTTACTTAAAAAAATAAACTGGTTTTAATAATGTAAGGATTAAAGATAACAGCCCAATAATTACTGTATTCAGACTTGTTCACATTAGGATATAGGGCAAAGCATCTCAAATTTTACAGAATAAAATCTAAGTCAAAGCCAATTTATGTTCAAACCATTGGAACAGCAAATATAAATATTTCTATGTCACCTCTGACTCACAAGAAACTGTGCATTTCCATACCCAAACTTCAGTTCCTAGAGCAATTCTACTTGCATTGCCTCCCATGAAGCATTCCTTTATGGTCAATATCGCTAACTTTCAAGGCTAGCAAGAGATTATGGCTTTCTTCTGAGACTGGGGTGATCTGGGTGAATATATTTGTGTATAACCACTTAAAAGTCCCCCTCTTTTTTTTTTAAATTTTTTAGTTCAAATTTCCGTAGTTAAAGTGAAGCAAAATATTGGAGTGGCCAGAGAGTTTGTCAACAACGTGAAACCTCTCCCCAAATTTCATTGGTATAACTTACCACATTGAAATTAAAGCCTAACTTTGGCTTGGAGTCTCAGATAAATTCTTTTGTTATTATTTGACTAAAAAGTATTATCAAGAAGAAGAAATTAACTCTTATGGTAGATCTAATTCTAGCCAAAAAAGGTCTAGATAAACTAGATGACTGTATAATTATTGACTGTAATTCAGGGAGGTTTTTTTAAAATTCTTTAATTTTTGCTCTTGTTGTGCAAAGATAATTATCAGTAGATGGCAGCCAAAATATTATTCCTATCTTTTAAATTTGTTTTAAGTGTGTCACCAAGCACTTGTAAAATCCATGCCTTTCATTTGTTATGTAACTCAATGACCTGGAATAATGGGTACTCATAGCTTTTTCTTTTGATCTTTAAAAACAAGTCTTCTTTTTTTCTGTCTAAAAGAATTCTCCTACTAAAATGCAAATGAATACCTGACTATAAGACGTACCCCATTTTATGAGCATATATGAAATACTTTAGCTGGATTCAGCTGGACTGTAACAAAGAGAAAGAAAGGACACCAATAAAGAAGATGAAAAGAGACAGAAAAACCAAATTTTGCCTACATTAAAATTATGTCTAAAACCCAACCCTGTTAGCCTAGAAGAAAGCTAAAAACAGATGGTAAGGTTAACTGATTATAGATTTTTAAACACAGTATTCATATTTAACAGAATGTCATAAAATTCAGCATGCCAAAACTTTGATAAAACAAACAAGAATCTTAAGAAATGTGCTAATCAGAGTGAATCTATTTAAAGGGACAAAAGAACTTCTTGAATTATATATGCCCACCAGTGCAGAATTTGTTATCTGTTGGGAAAATTTGGTACTATGTTTCCAATCAATATTTGCTGTATGATCAAATTTAACTATAGTCTTTATGCTAATGAAAAGCCATGCAAAAGTCCAAATATCAAGTGTGGCCATAACTTGAATATCAGTAGAGTTTGATATCCATTTATGAATAGAACTCTTGGTGAATGTAAAAGGAATGGGCTATATGTATAGATATTACATGCAGTAAACTAATTAGGCCTTTAAAGTTTGTCAGCATCCTCAGCTTCTCTTTTTTTTTCTTCCTTTCTTCCTTCCTTCTTTCTTTCTTTCTAGCCTTCTCTCTCTCTCTCTCTCTCTCTCTCTCTCTCTCTCTCTCTCTCTCTCTCTCTCTCTCTCCTCCCTCCTCCCCCTTCCTTCCTTCCTTTCTCTTATAGAGGATTTATTATTTTGGCTGGGGCCTCCCTTTTTCACTTTCACGTGGTTGAACACTTTGTGGATTCATGAGATAAGGAAAAGAAGGTGAACATTTAGATGTAGATCATTTGAGGATAGAAATGACGGACAATTGAGACCTTGGCTTCTAGCAGCTTCGTCAGTCAAGAGAAACATGAGTCTAAAAAAATGTGTTGTTCTTTTTCACTCAATTCACTTTCTCAAGAAGTATCAGGGTCAACTTTTTTGGATAACCTCCTATTTTTTGCCCCTACAAACATCTTAGTGTAGAAAAAGCCTCCTATTTTCACATAGTAAATTTTTACTTGGGTACCACACTGCTAAAGATTGAAATAGAAAAGAAGCTTCTTCTATTTGTAGGGAAATTGTTTTCTAAAAACTACTTCTCAATAAGGCACATATGCCAAATGCTACTTGAATTTACTGGCTCTTTATCTAGAGATAATCGATACACTGTCTTGCTTCCTGTATAGCCCTCTGTAATTTAGTTTGGCGTAGCATGGTGTTTTGGGTTCTTTTTTGAGGGTTTGAAAACATTTGCCATCAATTTTATAAGTTTACTGTATTGAAAAAGCAATATACAATGTATTCCATATTTCTTAGCTCTATGCCTTTGAAATTTTAATGTATATTCAGATAGCTGTTTATGATCACAGTTTTGACTTATTCACCAGAGTTAGCAAATTACCATGTTCTAAAATGCAAAACACACAGGGTGGATCCTTTTACGACATGTCAAGGGATCAATCATTTACAAATCCCAATCCAAAGCCATTTTGTTTTTCAGGGAAAATTCAATCATTTCTAGCAGAGTATTTGATTCATAAGGGAAAAGAAGTCAAATAACCGACTGAAAAGAGTAATAATGAGGAAGACAGAAGAGCGTATGTCCTTCCATTTTAGGTACCCCCCCAATACTATAATAATTTGAACAAGTCTTAAACAAGATTTAAAGAATTTCAGTCTCCAAAACCGAAAATTTTTTCTGTTCATATTTTTTATGTTAGTGTATTAATTTTACCTTCAAACTACTTAACAAATTGTCTCCATGATATAACTTTGTGTTCACTGACAGAAAATCATATAGAAGTAATACAGCTTTTTCTTTTCTGGAAAGATATGCTTCAGGAAGTCAAATACCTTTGAATTTTGGTTCTTATTTCTCGTTTGGACTTCTTTCTTATACACCTCAGGGGTCTTCTACTCTAACAGATCAGGTAGTCAGTCAAAGGAAGGGATATAAAAAATTCAGAAAAATTACAAACTTCGAAAAGGAAGAATTTCTGTTAATTGACTTTTATTTATTACACACTGACTAATCTATTTTAAAATTGTGAGATAAGAGGCAGCTCCCATATAAATTGATACGTATGAAAATACAAATTATTTTCTTCCTGTTATTTTCAGTGTTAATACAGCGTTTGTCTTGAAATGATAGACAATCTTAATACTTGTTCAAATGAAGAAATAAGACCTTCAATATCTATGCCAGTTTTATTTCTTGAAGGAAACATTTTTAATAATGAAAGTAAAAATAGAAGAAATGTGATTGAAAAAAACGGAAGAAATTAAGATGAAATTCGAATAACTGTGATCCACAGTGCCATTTTCTCCCTCTATTTTGTTGCCTCTTAACTGAATTGATATCTAAGACCCAGATTGGCAAAATTTACAAGCTACTAATCATTGTCTCCTTTAAGAATTTGGAGGTAGGCAAAAATTACTCTGATTAAGTGAAAATTGATTCACATCATTATGGCAAGTTATGACTACCAGGGAAGTCAGATTAGGTTCAAATAGAAAAATGGTCCATGAAGAGAAAGATTTTCTGATTTTTCTTAGAGCTGTATGAACATCTTTTCCCCTATTTAAAAAAAAAAAAATCTTCCTGAGAGTTTTGCCTTGGAAAAACTCTAAAGTTTTATAACAACTGCCTGTAACCACGTTATAACTTTAGTAGTCAAGTGACAAAACTGGGTCATTAAACTTTTAAAATGTACCGATTAAGAGCATTTCAGAGATAATACATATCATTCTTTATTTCAAAATCAACCTACCTGAATTCTGACTCTTCAACTGTGAGTAGCCATTTTACAAAACCAAAGGGTCTTATTTCCCAGACAGTACTTTAGATTAAAACACTTGCCTGCTCATTTCAATGCATAGGATAAACAGTCAATGCATTTCCATCAAACATTCCGGCACTATACAATAATAAATAGGTTTCCTAACTCACTTAATAAAAACACATAGTTATAATGTGCTAGGTCTTCATTCACTTCCTCTGCATGGGGTAGGTTTTACTTAACCAGATACCTGAATTATTTTAATGTTTTGTCCAATTCATTTGCTGTAATTTCATGGGTCTAAATTTTTGGTTTGGCTTGCAATGTAAATAATATTGTACATCTGCTATTTTGCTATCAGATTATACTTTGTGAATCATTTCTTTTAAAAATCTAGTTATCACAACCTTAAATTACAATGTCATCAAGTAATACTAGGTAAATATACTAATATATCTGTAGGGCATGGTTAAATTGCATATATTTTGAAATGTCAAGCTATTTTTTGTTTTTTTAAAGATGAATGCATCTTTTAAACCTGTACCATTAATAAAAAAGTTCCATTTAGTGTCTCACATTATATTTTAAAATATTTTCCTTTATCCAGTAGTACAGGTTTAGAAAACTTTTTTCTGATTGAAATGATAAAATATGCCTCATTTTACCAGAATTTTAATAATACTAGTATATGTAAAAGTATGTAAGCACTTATAGCATTATAAATATCCATTATGTCTTCTTTGCTTTTCATGTAACACCACTTTTTACTCATTTGATTGTTTATTTGTAATTATTCTAAATCGTGCACAATGTAAATAGCATGTTTCATAATGCAAAATGTCTTTGTATTTACAGACTGCAGAATAAGGTAAATTTGTATATGAAAAATGGAGTGATAAAAATCTGGGATTCTTATAAAACAAAGTGGAAATGACAGTTGTGTGTTATATTTACATAATTCATTATAAAACTACCTGTTTAAGCCATGCATTTATTTACCTTATAAATCCAAACTGTCACTTATAAAATATTTAAATCAATAAATGATACCAAAAAAGAACGAGTCTATAGATTCTTTTGAGCACCTTTTTTCACACTGTGAATGACAATGACTAAGAGTATGAATGAGTAGTAAATGAAAGAATGGGGAACAAATAAATGAATGAATGGAGTGTACTCAATGCATTATCATTATGGCTGAAGATGATGCTACTGACACAGTATTAGGCAGGACTAACTTTGAATTTTTATAATATGAAATCTCTTACAAAACCAAAGAGCACAGGTTACAATTTCTGCAGTTTTATGCACTCTAAATATATATTACACAGAAAAGGCATGCTTCCCCTGTCTCATGACCAGACAGTTGCTTCCCTGAAAGGACAGACACAAAAAAGTCATTATTAAATGTTAATTGAATGCCCACTGGGTGCCTGTTAGTGCCCCATACAACAGTTGGATTAGTTGCAGCACATACCTGTAAGGAGAAGATCGTTTTAATCCAATGTTCCTATATTTCAGCAGTATATATATGTATACAAAATCAAGCCATCTCTGTTATTGTTGTTCTTTTCCTCCATAACAACTTGGTCTCAACCATACAAATCTATTTCTAGCCATTCCCAAAGGAATCTCCATCCTGCTTGTGTTCACAGAGCAGCTCTCATCTTCTGCCTTGTCTTCTCATTGATATCTGCTGCTCTGGAGTCATGCCACTAAAAACTACTTTCCTAACCATAAGAGAAGTGAAACTGAGTAGGCAAGAGAAGTCGAGGAAGCGTGTATACACACAGACATGCGCGCACGCATGCACGCGCGCACACACACACACACACACACACACACACAGGCAGGATAATTGCATATTGCAACTAAAACTCTCCTCAGAAAATAGAAGAAGGAGAAAACATATTGTAGTTCACTGGTTCATAGCATGGCAGGCAAGTACTATGGAGCCCTTGCTCTAGTTCACTCTCTGTTCATTGTCTATGGCCGCTGGCTCCATCTATGGCACTTGGCTCTATTTGCTAGGAAGTATTTCCTTGTTCCATTATATTCCATGGCTACATCTGAAGTGGGCATTGGGAAATATACCCTCTTTGGGAACTTCACAGCTTTCACAGCCCGCTTTCTGGTATACACGTTTGTAGGTTGAGACATGGATGTAAACTCACAGGCTTTTTCAGGACAGGATCATATTTGTCTTTGTTCTTGGACAAAATAATTTCCTTAAAACCCAGAAGGTTCCTGATCTATTTGCTTCCAATCAGTTCCATGTGCTGGCATCCAAACCAAGGTTCTCTCCTAAATAAAGTTCTTATTCTTGCCTCATTTCTTTGTTCCTATGATTGTCTCTTAATTTAATGGCAGCCACCTCAGTGTCACATAGTACTGGAGGGAAGGCTTTGGAGGGAAGGCAGCACTCATAATCTGATCTCTGCCATAGGACTGAGTCCCTTTGTTACAATGAGAAGTCTTATTGGATCTCAGTTGCTCACTTCAGTCTTGTCTTTTTCATACTCTGTTTTGGTCTTGTCCTTTTTCTTTGGAATAGTGAAGTCATACGCATTCTCCAAATTTTGTGTGCAAACCACCTAGATTTGTCCTAAGATCAGTTCCTTCTCTTAATTCCTTACCAGATACAGCAAGAAGAAGCCAAAACACAGTAATGTTCTGGCTCCCCACAACCACTTCCTCTAGAACTGGATGGACTCTGAGGCCTCTTGACCTGCCTTCCAAGTTATCCAAGGTCGACAGTTTTATCAAGTGTTTCTCTACCCCCTAGCATATGTCCTCCTCTCTTCAACCTCACAAACCCTCATCTTGCTGTCTCTAAGTTTTATATTCTGCATATTGGTTAGGATAAGATAGGCTGCACTTACAAAAAAATCCAAACAGATCAAGGACCTCATGCGATAAATGTGTATTTCTCATTTATAGATCAGAACAGAAAGGTTCCAAATTAGAGCAAATCTGCTTCATGCCGTTATTCAGGGTCCTAGTCTGATGGTGGCTCTGCCTGGTAAGATTTTATAGGCCAGGCATGGTAACAGCATAGATCACTTTCATTCACACTCCTGCCTCTAGACTCAGTCACACAGCTACACCTAACTGCAAGAGAGGATGGGAAACACACTCCAATTGTGTATCCAGGAAAACGAGTAAGGGTATGATGAACAGCTAACCTCTTCTGCCATAATTATATTTCTAGTTTGAGGTTATTTATTATCTTATTCTCAGGAAAACTAAACTATCTCAGGCTTAAGGCTGTGTCTCCCTATTTAAAACAGAGCTGGAATCTTTCAGAAACCATGCTTGTGATATTAGTTATGAAGTGGTCTTGGTTCTCTAATTCTCATGGACAGAAACTCTCTAAACAAATAAATGATTAGTATCTGCAAACAAATTCCCCAAATAAAACATATTGACCAGACCAGAGATTCCAAGTTTCCAGATTCCTGTTGAGTGAGCTCTGCTAATCAGGAAGGAACTCTGTTTCGAAGTGTCATCATTACCATGATCAAATAAGAGGATGGAGGGTGACATAAATTCCTCAGAAGACAAAGCCCATCCCATGTATGTGCCAGGCACATAAGAAGGCTAATGTTCTAGCTGAATAGGAAAGCTGGTAGATGCAAAGTGCCAAAAGAGGGGTTCCTACATTAATTTAAATAAAATTGCAATTATCGAAAGGAAGTAAGAAACCCCCAATCACCCCAGTACTGGACAGATTACACACAGTTTTCAGTTTTGGACTTCAAGTCCAGGACATTTTCCATTATGAAGATGCAATGCCCATACAATTTCAACTTTCAAAATATAGAAGCACTTATATAGAAGCACTTCACCAAATTTTTATCTAAATGTATGCTTTTTACTTGAAGGTTATGACTGCAGAAACATATGTGCAAAGAAGTAAGCACAAGTTGTTATTATTTAAATGTGTGATATTTGGAATTACTGTACAGACCTTGGACCAATCCCAGCTATGCAATTTATTAGCTGGGAAACTAAAAGAAAATTTGTTGTTATTAGTGCCATTGAGTTGATTCCGACCCCTAGTGACCCTGTGTACAGCTTTTTTAGGCCATCCTCTTATCTTCTGGCACTATACAACAATGCTCCACTGCTATTCATAGAGTTTTCATGGGCAATTTTTTGGTAGTGGGTAGCCAGGTCTTTCTTCCTAGTCTGTGTTAGTCTGGAAGCATCACTGAAACCTGTCCACCATCGGTGACTCTGCTGGTATTTGAAATACCAGTGGCATAGCTTTCAGCATCACAGCAACACACAGTTGGCACAGTGTGACAATGGACAGACAGGTGGTGTGGTTCCCTTACCAGGAAACGAACACCAGTTGCGGTGGTAATGGCATCATATCTTAACCAGTAGACCGGAGACCACCAGGGCTGACAAAAGAAAACACTCCTATACAATTGGACAATTGTGCTTCTGTCAACCTAGATTTCCATTGAAGGGAAACTCTTTTCCCATCCCTCTTGTTAAACCCCAACATGGGGACACTGGCATGAGTTTCTCTTTTAAGACAAAATGAAGCTCTTTTAGAAGTTACTAATTTACTTGTTTTAACATGTAATTTATCTGATGCTCTCACTTCAAAGAAGGTAATGGCTTACATTTTAAAATGTTCTTTGATGATGGATCTATGACTAATAAGCCTTTGTCTCTCAGTGCAGAATGCTTCAGGGCCAACTTAAAATCACATTCTGTTTTTAAATTACAAACGAATGAGAGGAAATCTGTTGATTATAAGTGAATTCTGTGCAAACATCTTTTGACAGAATTAGTGATTCAGGTGGTCTCAGTCTCATGATTCCTCATTGATTTTGTTGTTGTTGTTGCTGTAACAAATAGCTAACTATGCAAGACTAGACCAATGACATGTCTTTCTAAAGGCTAGGTTTACAATATTGGGTATCCTTAAATTATAATGTGCAAGATTTATTTATGTGGTGCCCTCTATGCCATTAAATAAGTGTTGACTAGTAGGAAGTAACTGGGAATATGTTCATTAGAATATAGCTGCAGTTATACCATGTTATAAACCAATGTCACTGCAATAAAAAATAAATTTTAAAAAGTTAACCAAATAAATATACTAGTACCGACAAAAAAAAAAAAAAAGAATATAGCTGCAGCTCAGTTCTCCTACCTGCTTTGTCTTATGGGTATTTGGATCTAACTCTTAATCAACATTTAAATATATCATATTATTCTATGCGTCATCTCACTATGTTCTTATCTCTAACATATTAATGCATTTCTGCTGGATAAATGCTAAATGTCTAGTTCCTCAATTATATTAAATAAGCCACAGAGTGTCCCAGCTAAGCTTAAGAAGAAATTGGATAAATGAGCCTGGCTCTCTATTTGCATGAGCTGATATATATGAGGAAATTTATTCATATGCTAAACAGGAGATGTACATGGGCTTTAAGGAGAAAGACTGATGAAAATTGGTAAAATGAGAAAAAAATATGGTATCTGCTTCCTAGCCTGGCCCCAGGGAATAAATGTGAGGTCATATAGGAAGAAACCCAAAAAGGCAAAGCCAAAGGAGCTGTTCCGCTAAGGACGCCTGTGATACGTCGACCACAGGGACTGCCACTTCAAAATCCAGTTTATGAATTTGACATAGAGTTGAGGCAGGGATGCCCTCTCTATTTTACCTATAAAGGCCTATTTACACTTTAGAGAGAGGATTTAAATTCAAGACGTCATTGAATTTGTAGAGATGAGGTCACACGAGATAAATCTGCGGCATAACTCAATATAGCATGTACATGCATTTGCTATCACCAAGTCCTGAAGTACCTGCTCTAGCTACTTCTCCTCCACCCTCACCAAAAGCATCTCAGTTCTTGCCCTTATGGATATTGCAAATGCAGTTATCTCTTATCTAGACAAATGCTTCACAAGCACTGGTCCTGGAGCAGCACTTGTCTGTAAAATCTTTTCCTTGTTCATGAAAAAAAAAAAACAAGGGAAAACATTTTCATGAAGCTAAATCAATTCAATTTGAAAAACATTTTAATTTGGAGATTAACAAACAACCTAATTTATCTGTATTGAGGAGTATTGTTGACAGTAGGTGTTTTTTTTCTTTTTATAATTTTTACTATTCAAGAATACTTGCCCCTTGCCCTGACCTACCCAGAGAATGTTTATTCATTCTTCAGAGAATGACCACTCTTATCTCTTCCTTTATGAAATTTCCCCTATCTGCTTTCCAATACCCTTTGCTGCCACTGTAGGGTACTATTGGGATAAGGTAATGCCAGCTTTAGGAATCTAAAACAGAATAGAACAATTATTCATTAATAACCACTAATTGCAAAGCAGGTTCTGTCTTTTAAGATGGGTATACTGGCAAGTAACAGAAAACCCAACTCAATGGGCTTTTTGTACAGGTAAAGAAGCCATATTGGCTCATGAAACTAAGAATTCAGGCTTCAGATGTGGTCAGCACAGACTGCATTTATCTGTGACTGCACCTTCCTTTGTGTATAGGTTTGGTCCTCAGACTGGCTTTCCTCATGGAAACAAAATGGCTTTGGTAGTACTTTTGTTCAGTCACTGAAGAGAGAAGACTTTCTCTTTTCCTTTAGATCATGTTCTGTGTAGATGTAAAGCCTGAAACAAATATAAAGTAATTACTTTGACCTGAGGAATACTGTGCTCTCACTGTGCTTTAAACCCATCACAGTTTCAAGACAGAGCAAATTGTACTGTTAGCTGATGGCAATAGGAATATCCATGTAGCTTTTGATTGGCTATTATCCAATGGGGAAGGGTGGAGTGGATTAAGGGAGATAGCCATAATGAGGCAAAATATTTCAGGATTATTTAATCTCCTTATGGGCCACCTAGAATATACAACATATTTCACACACATCTAGTATCCCAGTGTAGCCAATTTAATGTATTAGAGATATTTGCATTTGCATTTTCAAAGTAGGGTTCAACTGCAATGGTGAAATGTTACATAGAGGCTAACATTTCAGGATGAAAGATAACTTCTGATGTCCTTTAAATCACATCATATAGGTATCCTTTTGCTCTGTCATGTATAAAATGAGCTCTGTGAGCAGACAAAATGTAATGTGAGGTTTAATATCATTGCTAAATCATATCTGTTTTAAATTATTAACTGTATTGAGGGCAGGAACTTCAAGATGAACCTACCATGTGAAGAGATATTAAAATCTTAATTTAAGTAGATTTTTTTTAAGTTCCTTCTCTTCCTTCCTTGTGCTCTGTATCTTTCACCTGGAAGGAGTCCTGCATGCTGTATGGAAGGAGATTCATGTTCAATGGGAATTCTGAGCTTGTGGAAACAGCTCTCCCTATGTAGCCAGCAGGCTGATTTTTCTTCCGCAGGATCACAGGGGAAGCACTTCATTATCAAGATGCCTCATTAGTATACTGTAACTCGGAGCTTATTAGTGCTAATGTGAGAGAGTGAGAAGTGATTTAAGTACCTGATACTGACTGAGTAACACTTTTAAATGTAGAACAAGCTTCTCAGCCAGTTAATGGGGAAAGAAATCTTCAAAGAAACTTCACTGTTCTCCCTGGTTATGTGCAATTAATCAAGACTCACAGGTAGGAAAGATTTAAATGGCCACCTAACCCACCCCCTACTCAAGACAGGAGGACTCAAACCCACTGAGCATAATCACAGTGCTCCACATACAGGTCTCCAGCAGAAGGTGACAAATCTCCCCCAAGCTCGCTGGCCCATACTTGCATGTCTTTTCTTAGGGATGAGTCTTATTTTTTTCATCTATGTAACTTCTCTTTTCAAGTTTCCCAGGTGAAGAAAGGCTATGGTTATTAGTAAATCAGGACTGTGTTCTAGGTGCCATTTTACATTCTTTATTTTACTTAGTCCTCATAGCAACCTTACCAGGTGAGCTTTATTATCTGTCATAAAAAATACATATAAAGGATGAGCAACATTTCCAGATTCACTTGGTAGATTATAGAGCTAACCATCCAGTTCAGTGCTCTTTCCTGTATTTCTCCAATGCTTACAGAGGAACATTGTCTTTCCTCTTGACACTTTTCTTCACCTTAAAATCATCTTCCAATTTGCTTCTTCTTATATTACAGAGCCTACATTCCAACACTTGAATGATACAGGTTAGTTTTTCATTGTCCTTCTCCAGATTCTCCATATTCATTCATGCATCGAATATTTACTGTACATAAACTTTGTGCCTGGAACTGTGCTACGTTCTGGGACCATCAGGAGTAAGCAAAGTATACATGTTTCATCCTGTAATGGATCTCAATAAATTGTGGGGAGACAAAGATTAATCAGAATGGCACAATAATGTATAATTATAAATTATGAATAATATGAAGTGGAAAATTTACAAAGTACTGTGATAGCACATAATAGGAATGAGGAAATACCTCACTGAGGATGTAACTTTTGAGCTGAGATCTCAAGGGTGAGTAGGAATTCTACAGGAAATATTAGCAGAAGACCTCTCTCTCCAGCACTATGATAGAGAAGAAAGCCTGAAAACACCCTTCTAAAAAATAGCTAGAAATGAAGGATAAAATGGATAGCTTAATGAAGAAAGTAAGAAGATGAACTAGCAGCCCAAACTAAAAGGAACAGGTGAGCTGATGCTGCAGAAGGCCTATGGTGGTGTGGGGAGTGGGAGAAAGGAAGTGGTTCAACAAGAAGAGTTTCATTAAACAAGGGACTTCAACACCCAACAGGCATGAGAGAGTAGGCCACAGCAAACTGGATACGCTCAGGATAAAGCCAGAACTCACATGGGATTGCACTGGCAGTAAAAATGTGGACTAGCAAAAAAAATCCACCCTCTGCTCAAAAGCTGCATGGAGGAAGTTTTTCTGTCTTAATATGGCTCAGGTGGGACAAAAATAATAGTTTCCCCTAAGAATTGATAACCACAGACCACAGTTAGGATTTTCAAATTACACTACTATAAACATTTTCCCACACTGCTGCATGGGTGAGATTCCTTTTGTATCTCTCAAAAGAAGATGCAAACCATCTCTGGAATGACACTACTTCAATCCAGAATAAATTAATACTTCTAGATAAAGCACTCCCAAATATTAGCTCACAATCTAAAATTTTAAAACAGAAGCAGGAAGAAAACTGCCACTAGGAAAAACAAACAAGCAAGCAATCAGGGGGGAAACATGGAGGGGGACGTGTTATGGATCTAAGTAAACATAAGAGAACAATCTTAAACAAATTAAAAGCAACCTGAGGAAAAAGATAGATTTCCCACAGGGGAATAATAATTAGAGAAATAACATGTTTCTCAGGAGTCATAAAGTAAGCCAGAAAGTAGTTGACATATTTTAGTGTGTTGAGAGGAAGAGACTGCAAATTCAGAATTCAAGATTGGAGCAAAATAAAGACATTTTTACATAAACATGAACACATCAAAAGAGCTACTTAAGACTATACTTCTGGAAGGAATGAAAGGATCTCAGAAAGACTTTCTCAAAATGTAAGAGGAACAAGGAACAAAGATATCAAGACATACACTGGTAAATTCAACAGGCGTTGACTATATAAATAAATAATAACCATAATGCTAATTTAGGAGATTTTTAAAAAATTAGAGGGGAAAGTAATAAAGAGTAATGGCACATAAGATGATAAGAGTTAAATGATCAGAGTTAAGTACCTGAAGGTCTTATATTGTTTGAGAGGAGGATATAAATGTTGGTTAACATCAGACTCTCCACATCAGTGTTGCCTATGAAAATTTGAGAGTAAACTCAGTGGAAACAGAAATAAGTTGTAAAAGTGCCAAACACAGACAGAAAAAAAAAGAGGGGAGAGGGACTAAAGAAACCTCGATCAATACAAAGAAACAGAAAAGAGGAAAAAGACTTTAACCTTAGATGTTAAAGAAAAATACTTTGTTCTATTTCTGGAAATATGGCAGTTTAGGTACCTGAGCCCTCCTGTGGGAATGAAAGGGAAAGCATACATATGATAAGTGAAAGGGTATCATATATATATGAACTATATTGATCATATATATGAAATAAAATCATATTTTTAAATATAGCCAACTTTCCTCTTGAACACTTTGCTGTGGCTGGCGAGATTGAACATTTGTGAGTTGAGGACTTCTATTATTAGAAAACAGAAGGTGAATCCCAGGCTTTGCATTTGCTCCATGAACTCAGACTACAAAGAACCATACCTTTAACGAAAGGGTAGACCAAAATATGATTTCTTCCCCCTGCCACAGCCTACAACCCAGAAAATAGCAAAGACATCTGTCTGCCTCACTCACTGATATTGATTGGCGGAGGAAATAAAAATCTCCCTTGAGCAATTATAACCATCTTATAACTCTAACACAGGTGTGTAAGCCAAACTGATACCACCTGGGTTGGCTAAATAACCTCAAACCAAGAATTATTTTGAGTCATCTCAGACTGGCTGCATCCCAAGCTCCTGAGAAGCAAATAGAAAACTTTTCTAGAGGAAGTTGTCTTTGCCCTGGCCTCAAAAACATTTGATCAGATAAGTTTCAATGAATGTGTTTAAGAGAGAAAAATAACTAAATGCACAAGGAAATAGGCATTATGAAAAAGAGGTAGCTGAAAAAATAGAAAATCTAATGTTATAAAACACTTTGGATGTTGGAATTAATGCAACACAGAATATTAAATGAGTATATTTAATATGTTTCAAGAAATTTAAAGAATTTACAAAAAGAATAAACAGTAAGCAAAATTTAAACAAAGCTAAGACAAAGTTAGAAATTCAGAAATAGAAATGCATAGTATAATAATGTAACTTAAAGCTCAATTTTTAGGCCTAACAGCAGAGTAGATATAATTAGAAAAGAATAGTGAAAGAGAAGATACAATAGAGAAATTAGGGAAGGCAGATAAGAGAAATAAAGAGATGGAAATATAAAATAAAGGTTAAAAGGCATGGAGGATAGAGTTAGAAGAGCTAACACGTGTCTAACTGGAGTGCCACAAAGGCAGAGAATGGAGATGGCGGTGGAGGATGGAGCAGAAGTAATATTTGAATAGAAAATGGCTTAGACTTTCCAGAACACTAAGAAGCCAAGCAATACCAAAGAAGAACAAATAAGGAGAAATCTAGAGCTAGACAGAACTTTGGATACAATGATTTTTAAATTAGTGAGAAAAAAAAGAAAAGATTGACTAGAAAAGAGTGAAAAATAAACTAACAGCAACAATGAAAGCTACAAGCAGTGGATGGTTTCCACAGTAAGCAGACAGAAAATAGATGTCAATTTACTAAATTCTATATGCAACTAAATTTTTTTGAGAGTGAATGCAAAATAAAACCTTTTTATAAGGCAATGAAAAATGGACAAAGTTTGTCTATGGCAAAATTTTATTAAAGAAAAGTCTAAAGGATGTGCTTCAGGTAAAAGAAAAATAAACCAAGGAAAAAGTATCTGAGACTCCACAATAATTGAAAAAAATAGAAAGTGGAAAAATATAGATAAATATAAACAAACATTTGCCACTTAAAGCAATTATAACAATAGTTTGAGGTTATAAAACATGAGATAAACTCAGAATGTCTGACAACAATAGCATATAAGTTGGGACAGGTTGATGAGAGATAATATGGAGGATATTTATATGTCCTTACATGTTCTAAGATTAGACCCCTGTGTTATTTGCTAGAGGCTAAATAAAAGTATTGATTAACCTGAGATTTTGTAAGTTATAGATGTATTTTTAAATTTGTAGGGTAATGTTAAAATAATAGAAATAGGTTATAAAATAACCAAATTAGCAGAGGAAGAATATAATGAAAAATGAAACAGTTATTTAATCCAAAACACAGCAAGAAAATAAAGGAAAAGAAACAGAAAATTCTGGGCAAAAGAAAGCACAAAATAATGTTAGAAATAAATCCAAATATGTCAATAATTATAATAAAGGGAAATGAATTTAAAGGTCAAGTTAAAAGAAGAGATTGTCAGACTGTTGGAAAAGGTCCAACCATATGTTATTTATATGAAATATGTTTATAATATAAAAATACAGAAAGATGGAAGAGTAGAAAAAAGATTTATAGAGTAAATGATATTCAAAAAATTTAGCTATATTAATATTATGGAAAATAGATATTTAGGCAAAAAGCATTACTAAATGTCAATAAAGTTGTTTTCATAATCATAAAATGTTCAGTTCACCTTAAGATAGCAAAATTATAAACTTGCACTTAGTAAATAAAGGTTACATATATGCTAAAGATATATATAATTGTATAGTTAAATATATACAAAAGGTTATATATAATATATTTGCCAATAAAATTGGTAGAACTAAGAGGTAAAATAGAAAAATCAATAATTATAGTGAAAGACATCTTTAGACACTTCACTCAGTAATTGATAGATTAAGCCGGTAAAAGATCCATAAGGATGTGGAATATTTGAACACATTTAACGTGTATAGAACACTACCTAATTGCCACAGAATACTCTTCCTTTTCACGTGCACAAAATAGGTTTGAAATTGTATCACTTTTGGCCCTAAGGCATAGCGCAACAAATTCCAAAGGATTACCATCTTTCAGTTTTAAATATTAGTTAAGTTCCCCTATGGTTTGTTCTTTGACCCACAAATCATTGAATTTCATAATTTCAAAACTGTAAAGCTTTTCTAGTAATTCTTGTAACATTCATGTGGAAAGATTAAATCAGACCTCTGTCTCATATCATACATAACATCCATCCCAGGTGGTTTAAAGATTTAAATGTACAAGACAAAACTATAAAACTTTTAGAGAGAAATAGAGTAGAAAATCTTTATGATCTTAGGTCAGGCAAGGATTTCTTAATGAGACACAAAAAAATGTAAGTCAAAAAGAAAAATATTGGTATATTCATCTACATGAAATTTTGTTCATTTTAAAAACCACAAAGAAAGCGGAAAAGCAAGCTTGAACTGGAAGAACATATTTGCATCAGATATAATCAATAAAGTATTTATATCCAGAACATACTAAAGAACTCCTACAAACACATGAGAAAAAATTAAACTACTTAATGGGTAAATAAATGAAAGAAAAAGGAATTTCACAGAAGAGAGTACAATTGACCCACACATATGAAGAATGTTAAATCTCATGAACAATTAGAGATATGCAAATCAAAACCACCATATGACACTATTTCCACCTTTTAGATGGGCAAAATTTAAAAGTCAAGCAATATCAAGTGATAGCCAGAGTGTGTAGAGGAATGGATATGCTCATCCACTTCTGATGGGAATATCAAACAATTTTGAAGACCAGTTTGGCATCACTTATTATCACTTATCACTTAAGTTGAATATACATAACATGCCTATAACCTACGATGTATTAACTCCACTCTTGTGCATATGCCTGAGAGAAATTTTTTCTCATATGCACCAGACGTCAGTTTTAAGAATATTTACAAAAACCTAGTTATAAATAAAAAAACTAAAATTATCCAAATGTCCATCAACAATTGAAAGATTAAGTCAGTTGTGGTATATTCCTAAAATGATCTACCACATAGCATGTAGAATTAATGAAATAAAACATGATGGGGGCTGGCCTGGTGGTGTAGTGGTTAAGTTTGCACATTCCACTTCAGTGGCCAAGGTTCACAGGTTTGAACAGGCGAGGACCTACACACCACTCATTAAGGCACGCTGTGAAGGCATCCCATATACAAAATAGAGGAAGATGGGCATGGATGTTAGCTCAGGGCCAATCTTCCTCAGCAAAAAGAGGACTGGCAATGGATGTTAGCTCAGGGCCAAGCTTCCTCACACAAACACAAAAAAAACCATGGTGCAACATTGATAAATCTCTACAACATAATGTTGACCAAAAGAAACAAGTTTCAAAAAAATTCATATAGTATGATTTTAGTTACATAAAATTTGGAAGCAGATAAATCTAAAAATGTATTGTGTACGGATATGTGTAGTTAGATGCCAAAACTACAAAGGAAAAGTATGAGAATGATTAACGCAATGGAGGAGATACAAATGGCTAATAAACATATGAAGGGTGCTCAATTCACTGGTAATCATGGAAATGCAAATTGAGACAACAATGATACCCCATTTCAAATCCAAATTGGCAAAAATTAAAAAGTGTCACAATAAAAAACAAACAAAAAAAAAAGTGTCACAAAACCAAGATTTGGCAAGGATATAAAATAAAGTTAAAGTTTCAGATACCACATCCCCCAAAACCAGAAATTCCAAACTTAGGTTTATCTCCAGGAGAAATTCATGTATATAGGCACAAGAAGACATGTACAAAAATAAAGTGTGATATAGAGATATAACAACATTTCAATTAGCTAGAACTAGAATTATATCTACCAACATGGTTAAATCTCAAATTCAGAATAGAGGCTACTGGGGGGGATCAGAACTGACCACCCCAAAATGTTTCTCTTCAGCTTGATTATTTTTAAGGACAAGAGATTCTGAAAGAAATTTTGATCTTCCCCCTAACTGTCTAAAAGAATTTAAGATAGAAGGCCCGTCCCCAGGACAGCCATCACCATAGATAACTCGGTATCGGTTGACTGGGAGGGTCCCTGCTAAGCCCATTCTTATCAAAGTTCTGTCGATCAAATATTTGCTTTTCCATTTCTGTGTGAATTGCCTTCCTTCCCTTTGAAGTTCCAAACCGCTACCCCCAACATCCTCCTTTGCCTTTAGCTGAAGATGGTATTTAAGGTGGTGGCTTCAGCCATTCTGGTGAGTTACTCAGCTTTCCTGGGTGTCTCCCATGTATACATGTTATAAAGTTTTGTTTGATTTTCCCCTGTTATTCTGTCTCACGTCAATTTAATTCCTAGATCAGCCAGAAGGACCTAGAGGGTAGAGGAATTGTCTTCCTCCTTTACACTATTCTGGTGGAGGAAAGGGTCAGTCATAGGTGCTCAGAAGGTGTCACTCTTTCCGTATGGTTTAATATTTTATTTCTTAAAGTAGAATGATTTGAGGCAAATATGGCAAAAATGATAGGATTTGATAAAGCTAAATGGTGGGATGGCACATAGTGTCCATTATATTATTCTCTTTATAATTTTATGTGCTTGAAATATATGTTAATAATAATTATGTATTAAAGGTTTGAATAAAAATAAGAATAGAAAGGGAAGGATACCTTTTCTAGGTATAGAAAGAAGCACGTACTATTCTGGGATCCTGGTCTCCTTACTTTTCTGACTTGTGAAACCTGACTCATCCTCAAAATTCACCTGAAGTCTCACCTCCTCTGTGACCTATTTCCCAGGCCCACATAAAGAAATATTAACCACCTTAACTTTACCTACATGGTATTTATCACACTGTGTTATGGTTTTATAATCTGTTTGCAAAATGCCCAGTAGCTTCAAGGAGTGGTTGTGTCCTCATTTGCATTTTCCTAGTGTCTAACACCCAATGTTTGGTGTTGAGCAGATAGTCAATAAACAATTGTTGATGGAGTTGAAAATGATGGGGCTATATTCAGCATAGTATAATGAAGAAATAATAGTATTCTAAGACCTGGGTTCACCTTAAGATCCTAGGCCCACTTTTAAGTATAGTAGGCAAATTAATCTCTCTGGATTTCATTTTTTCAATCAAGATAATATATTGATTGTCTACTTATATGCTAGGAAATTAGAGGTAGATCAAAACTTAGAGGTCATTTAATAAACCATACATATATTTTGTTGATTGGATGGTATAACTGTGTATAGAACAAAATAAGTTCTGTTATCTAAAATGTCTTGAACTATCTATTTTCATTGAGATGTTTCAACATGAGGTCATTAAGTAATGCACTTAAAGCCTAATATGAGCAGCATGGAGGTGAAGGAGACAGCTTGCTATTAAAGCTGAAAAAGTTTTGAGGTCAAAAGTCCCAAGAAGAGGTATAATAGAAACTCAAGGGTATGGCTCAACCTGGTCATTTATGACCAATGTCTGTACAGATTGAGTTGTTGCCTTGTTGTACCAGTAGTTAAATATTTGGCTTCACTCCTATTCTGACATAATATGATTTAATCAAGCATTTCAGTCAACAGTAAGTTCCTATACACACCACTCAAAAATTGCCACGTTACAAAGAGATCATATGAAATATATTCATTCCTAAGACTCTATCTAAATTAATGAAAATTTTACTTTTGTAATTTTTTGGTGATTCCAATAGTTTTTCATTTCTTGAAATGCTTCAAGGGTGTTAAATGAAGTTCCAATTGCACTGTACAGTGGTTTATCAGAAATGCAGGCGAAGAGTCTCAGTTAATTATGAGATGAGTCCATTGTTGGATGTATTACATTTTTATCATCCACTTCTTATCCTGTATGCATATGGGAACAAATGGAAGTAGAAATAGAAATAACAGTAAGATTTAACATACTAGTTTTGCTTGAACTCATAAACTTTTTAATCTAAATTTTCACAACTTCTTGGGAGGTATACACCTTGGTATGTGAAGGAAAGACAAAAGGTTATCTTCTCTAATTAAATGATAGACAGTTGAGAAACCAGAAGTGTAAGTTTTCCTTCTGAAAACTAGAAAAACAATGCTTTCCCTGAGGAGCTAGTTTAAGACAAGAATCTGACATTCTACAACTAGGATAAACTGTAGGTCTTCAAAGAGAACCAAAAGATCAAGAGCTTTCCAGAGAGATGTTAAAGGAACAGACTGGAAATGTCAAAAGTATATAAAGGCAGAAGACGAGAAACACTTCTGCTGAGAGAAGTGTTTGGAAAATATTTTGTGACAAAAGGATCTCGGAGAACTTTCTTTTCAAAGCAAATGTTCTGTACTCACGTAAATGACTCTCTGTGAATCCAAATCTCAACACCTGTTACTGCACGAAATTGGGGTTCTCTGCCTGATGCACATAAACAAGCGAATTAATTATGGCTTCAGCCTTTGTGGGGAGAAATCAGCTTTTATTCTGTGAGATCAATCTGCAGGGAGATGGGAGGCATGTGCCCTCAGATCTGTCTCCCCGATTCAGGATTTGGGGCAAACTTTAAGAGGTTAGGGAGAACAGGCTGGCACACGGAAATGTTGTGGGACAGGTTTTGATTGGTGGGCTTCAAGCATTTATGGTAAGGTTTTAAACATTTATGTTGGGGATCTAAACATTTGTGATGGGGTGGGAAAGGAATTTTAACTCCGGGACCCCCTTGTTCCTGAATGAGGGACCCCCTTGCTTCTGATAAGAGTCCGACTTTCAAGTTCCGGTCGTGTCCCACTCCTTGGGTTCTGGGGGGAGGAGGATCTTTGGT
The DNA here is from genome assembly GCA_031878705.1 of Tapirus indicus. Lineage (NCBI taxonomy): Eukaryota > Metazoa > Chordata > Mammalia > Perissodactyla > Tapiridae > Tapirus > Tapirus indicus. The sequence goes on along the minus strand of CM062924.1, from coordinate 55,967,672 downwards.
TTTGATATTGTTTCAGGTCATGATTTCTTTGTTTGCACATGCCCTGGCTATGTGACTTTGCAGTTTTTCTGAAAGACAATTCTTAATCACTCTGTTGATGAGATGGGGTTAGTTGAACTTGTTCTGGAGGGCCTGCTGTTACACACCCACTCACCTGGACAGTGTGTGAAAAGAGAAATATATTTTGAGGAAGCCTGGTTACAGTCGGTACACATCATTTAAGCATGGAATTTTCTAGGCTTTACTAACGTCCAAAGTGCTAATATCAAAAGGAGCAACTGGGATATTTCGACTATCTGGAGTTGACCAGAAAAGATGATCTCCTTTCGTCATGTCCCTCATCCAGCACTGGAATTGTTTGCAAGAGGGAATAGAAGCATTTGAGTGGTGGAGAGGGCTGAAGATAAAACGAGATATGTTATCTTCCATGACAGCTCCAGAACCCATATAGGGGAGGTTAGGATTGGCAATCTCTAACAAGGAGGGGCTAGTGGGTTTGTTTTGAAGCAACATTTGTATGCAAGCACAGTTTCCATCCATTGCTTTCATTGTCGGTAGAGACACACATCTTCTTTTAAGATTATTATTATCTTCATTATCACTGTCAGTATCATTATTTGAGGGAATTGTGGTATTGATGGAGATTATGGGAAGTACAAACCACCCACCGGCATTGCCATGATCAGAGAATCCAAAAAATTGAATTAATGTCTAGGAGTTTATTAGCATTCCCAAGAGACAGGTGAAGGGAAGTTAAATTCTGGATGTTCAGTAACATGAATATGGGATTCTTAGCTTCTCTCAATGGAACTGAGGAATAGCATGATATTCCATTTTGAAATTTTGCTTCATTAGTGTTTCATGCATGTATGAGGTAACAAGATGTATCAATGAAATTGCATCTTTTCTAAATGTTTATTTAAACATTTCAAACATACAAAAAAACCCCTCCACAACATAGAATAATAACAATCCATGTAACAATCAGCCAAATTCAACATGTTTTTGCCAGACTGGCTTCATCTATAATTTTGTGTTGGTGTATGATTTTTTTACATATAATCTACACACAATGAAATGTATACATCTTAAGTGTGCGATTCCAAGAGATTTGATGAATGCATAAACCCATGTAATTCATAGTCTTATCAATATGTGTACTCCTATTGCCCCAGAATTTCTTTTGTATCCACTTCTAATTAAGTCTCACTTCCCATAGGCAACCACTTCTTTGATTTCCATTGCAACAGATTAGTTTTACCTGTTCTAGAACTTTGTGTAATTGAAACATTCTGTAATTATCCTTATCTGACTTCTTAGCTCAGAATAATATTTTTGAGATTTATCAATAGTGGTGTACATATCAGTAATTCATTCCTTTTTGTTGCTGAATAGAAATTCATTAAATGTATATATTGGTTAGTTTTTTATCCATTCTCCTGTTGAAGCTTCTTTTTTTTAGTTTTTGGCTATTATGAATAAAACGGTTATAAACATTCTGTGCAAGTCTTTTTGTGGACATAGATTTTCAGTTCTCAAGTGTAAATACCTAGAAGTGGAATTGCCGGATCATAGGGTAGATGTATGTTTAAGTTTAAAAATAGTTTTCCAAGTTGATTTTACCATATTACATCCCACCAACGATATATGGGTGTCCTGATTGCCCTGCACCCTCATCAGCACTTGATATTGTCAATTTTATTAATATTAGCCATTTAGTGGATGTGTAGTGGTATCTCCCTGTGGTTTTAATATGCATTTTCCTGATATCTAATGATGTTAGAAACTATTTCATGTACTTATTGGTCATTTCCTTGGAAAGCATTGTTTACTTTTAATTAAAAAATTTTTTTAATTGAATTGTAAGAGAGTTCTTTATGTATTATGGATATAAGCTCTTTATCAAATATAAGTACAGTGACTATTTTCTTCTACTTAATGGATGGCCTACTTATTTTCTTGATTTTTCTATTCCTGAGCAGAAGATTTTAGGTTTAAAAAGTACAACCTATTTCTCTGTGTCCTAAAAAATCTTTTGCCTATCCCCAAATTGTGGAGATAGTCTCCTTTGTTTTTTTGAAGAATGTTCAGATTTACAATTCATCTCAAATTATTTTTGGAAATAGAGGTTAAAATTTAGTTTGTCTGGGGCCAGCCCAGTGGCATAGAAGTTAAGTTTGTGCATTCTGCTTTGGCAGCCAGGGGTTTTGCCAGTTCAGATCCTAGGCACAGACATACTCACCACTCATCAAGCCATGCTGAGGTGGCATCCCACATAGAAGAGCTACAACTCTACAACTATGACACAGAACTATGTACTGGGACTTTGGGGAGAAAAAAAGAAAAAAGAAAAGGTGGAAGATTGGCAACAGATGTTAGCACGGGGCCAACCCCCCCCAAAAAAATACATGGGCTCTAAAAAAAAAAATGTAGTTTGTCTGTAAGGATGTACAGCTATTCCAGAATCCTTTCTTGAAAAGACTTTCCTTTTCCACAGTGGCTTTTGGTGCCTTTGTCAAAAATTAATAGATGAAATAAATATATTCATTTTTTGGACCTCTAATAAGAGGTAATTTTCTGGGCCTCTATTCTATTTTATTGATTGGTATTCTTCCTCACATTAATATCTCACTGTCTTGATGCATTTAATTTTTGTATATTGACTTTGTATT